>CM038675.1:711265910-711865910 GCA_021605145.1 Aegilops bicornis
TGCTCCATTTTCTTTTTCTCCTTTTGAACTTCATTTTGTTTGCTCCTAGTTCCTCAAAGTTTGGAGTGTCCTTAGTCGCTTTCTCTGGCCCATCAAGCTCCGCGCATGTAACCACGCTTCTTGCTCTTCCTTCTGCTGCTGCCTTTATTGTCAGACTCAATTTCGGACTCCGATTCGGATACTGAAGAGGACGAAGAAGACGTGTTGTCCCTTTGGTGCCTTCTTTTCTTCTGCTTGATTTCAGGTAACAATTTACATCTGGTTGATAACACAGAGAAAACACTTTGTAAAATTGTGAACAAATTTTTAAAAAACTATACAATTTTCAAATAACTAGAATATTTTTTGAAAATCATGAACATTTTTTTAACAGGAACATTTTTCTAAATTCCATTTTTTTGGAAATGCGAATATATTTTGAAACTCCTGAACAAAATTTAAAAACATGAATATTTTCTGAAACTAGAACAATTTTCGAAACATCTGAGGGTTCCTAAAATGAGTAAAAAGAAAAAAAAAACGGTTCAGAGGGTTCCTAAAACCGGCTGACTAGCTCTGGTATAGTGGGCCGGTCCATTGCTAGCGCTGCGGGTTTTCGCCTGTGCGTTGCGTCGACGATTCGATAGAACAAGCGGCGTATTATTATTATTCGATGAGCATTTTTAAAAACTGATGAACTCTTTCAAATTTGATGATTTTTTTCCACATCAATAATCTTTTTTCAAAATTGATGAACTTCTTTCCAAATTCATAATAGTTTTTGCAAACCAATCATTCTTTCAAGGCTATGAACTTATTTCTAGTTTAATGAATTTTTTTCGAAATCGTTGAATTTTTTTCAAATTAGATTAACTTTTTTGGAAATCAATGGAAATGTGCATGAAATTTTCAGAATAAGTTCATCGAATTTGGAAAAAGGGTGATCGAAATTGAAAAAAGTTCATCAATTTGAAAAAAAATCAACGAAGTTGAAAAATGCTTATCAAATTTGAAAAAAAATCATCAAATTTGAGAAAAAAGTCCATGTTCATTGGGTTTGAAAAAAGTTCATATAATTTGATTTTTTTATCTATTTTGAGAAAAGTTCACTGCATTTGAAAAAAGTTCATAAACATGAAAAATTTCAAAAAGAAAAGATAGGAGACCCAACAAAGGAAAAAAAACAGGCATTTAATAAAACAATAAAAGAAAAATAAAAGGTAAAAAAGGAACCCGAATAAAACCGCCCCGGAAATGACCAGCGAACTTGGAAAAGGCCGGCTTTGGAAGCTTCTGGGAGCTTCCCAAAACCGTTGGACTCCCGCGACTTAAGAAACAAATAAATGAAAAAAAAACTTAGCAATCAATAGTTGTTCGATGGCAGTGGTTACCATAGATCTTTCTAGAGGATTAGACCGAGAGTTCGATCGTCAGCCAGTGCACCTTTTTTCTTTAGCCTTTAAACAGAAAAAACGGGAGATACATGGGTAAGCCCAGCTAAACAATAGTAACCGGCGCCTGCAGCGCCGAATAGAATTTGCCTACGAAAGCGAACCAACACCAGGAACCGCTGGGAATCAGACTACTGATTCTTATCTTCCCATCAGACCACTATTCCACCGTAGGATTGGATGCATCAGGAACGTGCAATGGGCCAGAAAAAGGTGCTTAATTAGTTTCCATGCAACCATCTACTAATGGCAATTTACTTCGTAATAAACCAGTCCCATAAATCTCACCAGGCCTAACTGCTGGCGCCATGCAATTTGCTTCCATACAAAGATATTTGTTTCCAACTGGGTGAATTATTTCCAGCGCAAATTTTTTTTTGAGGGAATTTCCAGCGCAAATTAATCATGCTTCATACCAAGGATATTTGTTACCATGTGATAACGAGATTGCTTCCAACTCGAGATTATATTCCAACTCGAGATTATATTGATCTAGTATTTTTTTTTCCAACATGGAGAAACGTGCTTTGAATGCCCAAAAAGTGTTTTCATGTAACATGGAATTATGCTTTCACTGTTTTTTCCTTCTATCAACAATGATTCAAACAGATAATATAATTTGCTTCCAAAAAAAATATTTTGCTTCCAAAGAAATATAGTTTGCTTCCAAGATAAATAGAGATAATTTGTTGAAGCATGAACATATGGTGCTTCCAACTAATGCATTTTATGTCTAGTGAACCATCATCAGAACATAGTTTGCTAATTGTTGAAGTATGTACAGAATAGTAGAAGCATTGCCATGGGCATGTATGCACTTGGAAACATATTGTACATACATCGGATACATGCCGCATATGATATCGAAGCACGTATATAACCTAAACCAAAGGAAGCATATACATAGGCACTAGTAAACTTAATACATAGACCCCTCAAGCATTGCATCCATGACAACAACACACGACGTTCAAAAGATTGGCCCGGCCTTTGTCTCGAACGGGATCCTTCCAAACAGGTTTAAGACGACACATCTTTCAAGCCGCATAACGACACTTCAACGTACTCTCTGCTTTGGGCTGCTTCATTATCTCGGGGTCCACTAAAAAACATAAGAATGGTGCCATGTTACAGCAAAACTAATAATCTGGGAATTGAGCGAATAATCGGAAATACAAATATTATCGACAAAGCAAGGTCAACATTCATTTTCCAAGGATGTATAGAAGCAAATCACCTACAACAAATTCAAAGATGCACTACTATATGGGAGCATGAAGCATATAAATTAAATAATTGCGTAGGAGCAAACAAGGTAACTTAGATCAGCAACCATAGAAGCAAATGAAGTGTGACACTGGAAGCTCCAATTGCAAGATGCATAACAATAAGCTATTTATAGGTGACATAGAACATGTGACAATAAGCTATTTATAGGAGCTACACAATGGAAGCACAAAACAACGAAAAAATTAAGCAAACTAATATTGTGAGCAACATAGGTGGATATTTTGTGCCATGGACATACAAATGGATCAAAAAAAATTAACCAATGGAAGCAAAATTAATAGAGTTCAGAAGCATACATATTGCAATTTAGATGCTACACAGGAAAGAAACATGAACATGGTACTTTGGGATTAGAACTAGTCTTAGATGGAAACAGGGAAAATTGAAATTGCACAGAAAACTGATATTATTGTTATATGCATGCTTACTTAACCAAAATTCATAGATTGTATGGTGAATTGGTGACCAAATATACATCGGATAGTATTGACACACGACAAAACCAGCTGAACCAATATATGGACAGAAGTAACACAGATCAACTCAAATGCTTCAGACTAAATTTGTAGCAACATGAGAGAACTGAAAAAAGTCGGGTGAGTATGTATAGTATGTACTAGGGGTGATTCTTCGGACCGCTCCGCGTTGGCTCACCAACGCGATGGAGATGAGTGTAGCGGGGCCGGGTCTTGGCGGTGAACCCAGACGATGAGGGGGTTCCGATCTTAGTGATGAGAGAAGGATTAGGCTCACCAGACGCAAGACGAATCAGGGGGGCGTTGTGGCGGATCATGCTACTGGCGGAGAAACGGCGCGACGAGCGAGCTTGATGATGAGCTCGCCCGGGGAGCGAGTTGGTCGTCCAGGCCAGATTAATTTCGGAAAATTTGATCTTTTGCCACACTTTACTTCTCCATTTGATCATTTGCCCCCCCCCCCTCCACCCCCCGAGAGGCTGCCGGGTGGGGCCCGGGGCTACTGTCATTGACACAATCATAGGGCAAATCATCAAACCTATTGTAAAGTGGGGCAAATCATCAAATCCCCCGATTAATTTCCTCGGGATGAGATTTGGGTGGTTGGATAGAGGCAGGCGAGATTTACTCGGGATTGGATGGATTAATTAACGGGGTGGGAGGATTGCTTTGATATATCCACCGTGGGATCAAAGATGTATCAACGGTCAATGAGTGGTCTGATAAAGGCTTCCTATCAGAAGTAAGATAAGAAGTGTTTCCCTTCTTTTTTTTAACGAGTGTTGGAACCGAACAGTGCTAGCACGGTTTATTTGGGCTGCCCCATGATGGAGGTGTGTGAGCGCCCGCTCTCTTCGCTAAATGAGCCACCCATTTGGTAGATCTATTTTCTTTAGGTAGGATTCGTTTTGCTTTTTCTTTTTTCTTTTTTCTTTTTTCTATGTGCGGTTTTTTGTTTTGTTTTGTTCTACTTTCCTTTCTTTCTTCTTTTTATTTTTCTGTTTTTAGACATGGTTTCAAAAAAACTTCGGGATTTTAAAACACTTCCAAATTCAAAAAATATGAATTTTGAAAGAGGATTGTGAAAATATAAAATGATCGTGAATTCAAAAAAAGTTCATTATTTCGAAAAATGTTCTGGACATCATTATGTGCTCACGGGTTCACAAAATATTCGTGATTTCGAGAAAATTTTCATGAATTCAGAAAATATTCATAAATTTTAAGAAGATATTCCCAAAATTTCAAAAAAAATTATCACTTAAAAAAATGTTCATGCATTTCGAAAAATATTCGGCAGAATAAAAAAAATGTCTGTGAATTTCTTAAAATGTATGGTAATTCAAAAAATATATATTCATGAGTAACAAAGAATGTTCAAAATTTCAAAACAAATGTTCGCGAATTAGTAAAAAGATGTTCGCGTATTCTAAAAATGTTCACGGTTTAGAAAATTTCATTAATTTTTAAAAATGTTCAAAAATTCAAAAAATATTTATGATTTCAAAAAATATTGTGCCCAAACTGATCAAATGGCTCGAGGCATCACACACACACACACACACACACTCTCTCTCTCTCTCTCTCTCTCACTTATTCTCCTTCTCTTTCTCCGCTAAGCTCTGATGTTGTGCCATCTACACTACTCGTCGCCTGTGCCATGCCCTCCTGGAAGGACAGGGAGGAGAGCACGGATGAGGATATCGACATGAGCGGCATAGACATGGAGTTTATCATAAGTTATTTCCTTCCCGTGCGTTAGGGTTCGTTGGTTTTTATTTTTTGGACTTGAGGTCCATTTCAAATACATTAGAAGGATCATTGCATGATCTTTGCGGCAATGGTTGCAGGAGACACTGATACCAATCCGGTGCCATCTTTCAGTGGTGCTATTGTGGAATCAGTGTCTAAGTGCATGATGCACCAGACAAGGCCCAACAAATGTGTAGTTTTTGAAGGAATTGACACTGGAAGAATATTCTTTGGATGCGGTGTGTAGATGAGTTATCATGTAATTTGTTTTGCATTAGTGTCATTTATTTTCAGATGTAGCATTGTTTGTGGCCCGGTAGTCATTGAACCTAGCACTGAAACTAGTATTATTTCTAGAGAACTATAAATTTGAGCACGTAATTGTGGTTATTTTTAATTTGCATTAAGTAATATTTAGTGTGAAAATTGGTGCTCAGTTTACATGGAGGTGAATGAGTTAATGAATAACCACTGAGCTAGTATAGTAAGTACTGAGCTAGTGAATGAGCTCAAGTATTACTAAATTTGGTCACTGAGCTAATTTGCTAATGTGTAGGTACATCTTTGCTACCTAAGTAATATAGAATGAGCAAGTGAATGAGCTTATTGAGTAGTGCAGAATGAGCTAGTGGTAATATCTAATACACTATGCTCCCTATTTTTTTAAGGCTACATTCAATTGAGGTCTTAAATTTAGAATTGGGTCATCGATTTTGACCGGATCAATGATTTAAGGTGCTCTCTCTTCAATTCTCTCATTCAGTTGAGGTATTCAATTTTGGATTTGATTCATGATGTTGACTGGGTAAACGACTTCTCAAATTAATCGGCAGGAACCATTTTGTAAAAAACACATTGTAAAAACACGTCAGTCCCGTATACGGTATACCCTCTCACCATCTAACAAAGAAGCGCCAACATGTGCACTGTAGTACTAATATAGTACATGCGCCTACAAACTTTCTCATGTATGGATTGATTAGCGTATAACACAGAATCACACTGCCAAAAAACCCACCAAAACATTGCATTATGAGAAAGAAAACACACTTCACTATCTTTCCCATGCTTCAAACCAAATTTTATCTTTATGAAATCCCAGCAACACAAACGGTGCAGTAAAGCATGCCCAACCCTTCTAGTTAGTTATAAAGCCTGAAGTCTTATTTTCACTCGAGAATGCTTATTACTTTGAATGGTTCGCAAGCTTAAATCATTGTGTCCTTATGCGGTCCTTGCCTTGCTATGGAATCCGAAGTTTAGTTTCCTCCTCGACATTGACATGAAGAAGTTGATCCTTTATGCAATTCGTTGTAAGTTAAACTAGGTACGATGCATGCTAGTTAGTTTGCTTTCCACTCAAGCGGTCGTGAGTGTGATATATAAAGGTAGAAATATAGTCATCTTCATATCTTAGAGCATCTCTAGCCAACCCCTTAAAAGGCGTCAGAGGAACACAAAATCAATTTTGAGCAGCTAAACGACATCTAACCGATCCTTTATCGGTGTTAGAGGATTAGAGTTTTTACTATTCAGCCACCCTGACTCTGAAATATACTCGACCGCCACTCAATTATAATTTCCCCCCTCCACCCCGCGCGGCGACCTCCCTAGCACGCACCGCATCTGGCGACCACCCTTTGCCTCTGCCAACGCCCTGTTGCCTCTGCCGCGTCCTGAGAGACGCTCGCCGGTTGCTTTCGTAGCTGGAATCAAGCTCTATCGTCGCCACCGCCACGACGATCCCATCGCCGCAAGAATGCACTACATCTTCGTCCTTCGAGCCCCACTATCTACTGCCGGCTACCACTAGCCTCATAGGCATCGGCTCAACGCCGGTGCCCGACCATGACATCTCCTTCGTCCTTCAAGTGTATGACAGATTGTCTAGGTGAGTTTCCATGTGCTTTTTCATCTCATTTTTCTTTTTGGCAACTGAATTGAACCTAGTCAATTCTAGTGTCAGTTGATGTATTTTTTTTTCTTGAGTGACTACAGTTATTGTTAGTTGACTGAGAATTAGTTAATTCGAATTAGACCGAATGCTTGAGATAGAGGCTTGAGGAGACGATTACCCTGATGACTACAAAAAAATCGCATTATTGAAATATGAAAAATTCATAAGAAGCCGATGGTCTTTCTCCTGCACGTTGCTAGAGAACGCCCTCTAATAAACTTTGATTCGATCTGGTTGAAGGTGGCAGGCACCAAATATCCACATAAGTTTATTCTTGTAGCAATATCCACAGAATATTGTATTAACACTATAAGCTCAATAAAATATTAGCCGAAGTTGTTATAAGATGCTCAATAAATTTATTTTGTTTTGGAGTTGATGCTCAATGAAATTGGTGCACGTTGATGATATCAAAATTACCGCTAGATTTATCACCAAATACATTATCCTTTTTTCAGAAAAACAGATGTTCACATAGACAAGCAGGCACTTATACCTATATAAATGTCCACATGCACATCATATTCATATACGCATCTCCGATAAACTGAACCAATGGATCTGACTAAGCCACCACAGTCCACAAACACCTCATGGCACCTCGCCTAACACTAAGAAAAAAATTCTGGTGCAAAAATATGCTAACTCTTGATAGAGAAGTATATAGTTTTGAGATTCGGCAGCGTAGGGGAATCAAGAAGGTATGTGGCATGAGGCTCTCATTGAATACTAAGAACGTTGCAGTTCTTGCAACATCGAAGGTGAAATCTCTGCAAATCACCCTCTTCTCTTTGAGATGGTACATCTGAGCCACCTCACAGTTGGGAGCTCCAATGAGAATGGCACCGTTCCCAACAGAGATGACCTTGCTCACTGATATTTCATGGTGGTAGTGAAATATGGGCATCGGAACATCGACCCGATGGCGCAATGTCCATGTCTCGGCCTTGTAGTCTTGTAGGACCCATATGTCAAGGGACGTCAAGCTCTGCATAGAGGCGACCTCGAGCTCCCCATCGAGCTCAAACAAGGTCGTCCTCATGGTATCATCTAGCGGCGGCCGCGATATGAGTCGGAATGTCTCAAAAGTGGTGTCGAACGCTAGCATCTTGCCGGTGCGGTTGGCTTGAGGGTGCTTAGAGAGCCAATGAAGAGTCCCACGATGAGCCACTGGAACCTCATAGCTAAGGTTTCCCGGCTGGAAGGAGCTTCGTCCGGTCGGACGCGCGTGATGGCACCAGTGAAAGGATGTAGTAGTAACGCTCGTGGTCGTGTTTAACCTATTGTTATATTCTTCTGGGGCTATCTCAACGGCATGACATAAAAGGCGGTACTCGCCGGAGAAGCTGTGGAAGTAGAAGCCACACTCGAAGACAGCGCAATAGGATTGCTGACCTAGCTCCGGCAGGTTGGTCCACTGCCTGGTGGTCGGGTTGCAGATGACAAAGAAGCCATCATGTTGCGCCAGTACGAGCAAGCCGTGGAGAGAATACAACACATTGCGGACTTGGCCCGGAGGGGCATAGCAGCAAAGGAAGCGATCCGTCAACTGCGCCGGTCGCCGAGAGGATGGCTTCCACTGCCCAGTGTGGGAAACTAGATTGGACGATCATCTCGAGTGGTCGGTTGGCGGCATGGGCGGCGAGGAAGGAACGGTCGACGGTGACACGCCGCCAATCCTTGCATACGCGCGGCAACGGAGCACGGACACGGAAGGGAGGCGGACAAGGATCTGCACCAGAGCGTCGTCGCCTAGAGCGTGGATGCCTCCACCTGACATCTCCGTCGATCGCTTCTCCTCGATCCTGGAAGGGAAATAACAGCAGCCTTTGCGAAAATCCTTTTGCCTTTATTTCGAAGTCGTTGACAAGGATCCCTTATCCAGATCCCCAAGTCGAATCGGAGTTCCAACCCCTTCCGCCTCCCGTGCGATAAAACTGGAAGGACGTCCGATTCTTTCTAACGTCGGATCGATCTAGCACGGTCAATTTCTGTTCCATCAGATGATAGAGCCTTCACCACTTTCTGTATCGACTGCCCGTTATTCATGCAGACAAACCCTAGCTATGACCGCCTCTACCCTAATTTTTTCGTGCTTTAATTCTTTAACGCCTCCACCCGTAGTTCTTACCTTCCGCCCCCGATAGACGACCTTCGATATGGTGGCAGAATCTTCGTTTTGTTTGTCTTTCCAGTTCTAATAAGATCCCACGATTTCAAAAGAAAAAAGAGAGCCTTGGCAGCCACACCAACGCAATTCCTGTGGTGGAGCACCCCAGCACCGTCCCGACGTCGTTAGGAAGTCGATGCCCATGCAAAAGAGCAGCTCAGCGACACACGGATACTCCCTCCATTTCAAAATAGATGACTCAACTTTGTATTTAATAAAGTTAATACAAAGTTGAGTCATCTATTTTGAACGGAGAAATGGCGTACAGTTCTTCGGGTAGCCTTTGAGATCCGAATCACTGCAGTGGAGGCTATCGCCGAGGCCTGTCTCCTTTGATTATGGACCCAGCTAAACGTTGTCAAGCTTGCTTAAAAATCTCACATCAGTTTATGAACCTTGACACTTGATTATTCTTTCTCTACTAAGAGTAACTCCAATAGTTCCCGTATCCCAAACAAACTTTCATTTACGGGAATTCAGGGGAAAAGAAGGCCTCCAACAGCTCCCATAAACCCGTAAAAAATTTACGGGACCCGTAAAAACATCTCCTCCTTTTTTTATGGGTGGACGAGAAAAAAAGAACACCTCCTCCGATCCTAAGTTTATGGGAAGAAAGTCTTCCCGTATAATTTTGGCGGGTGGATAACCGCCTGAAAATTCACGGACGCTGCCGCCGGAATGCCTCGGCCACCGCCACCGCCCAGTCGCC
This sequence comes from Aegilops bicornis, assembly GCA_021605145.1. Classification (NCBI taxonomy): domain Eukaryota; kingdom Viridiplantae; phylum Streptophyta; class Magnoliopsida; order Poales; family Poaceae; genus Aegilops; species Aegilops bicornis. The sequence continues at coordinate 711,275,695 of CM038675.1, forward strand.
ACCATGCCACGGTCCCGTCACCGCCAACTTTGCCGCCCCATCGCCCCCCCACCACCGCCAACACGTCGCCGGCTCGCTGCTCCAGCCGCCATGGACACACGGTGTCACTGATTTGCGGGCCCCAATGCCTTTGTAAAAGAAAATACAAAAAATATATTTTACGGGAACTAAGTAGGTGTTAGAAAACTTTCCTAAGTTATATAGTCATCATGTAAAACGACTTTTATGTGAAGATTTTTACATGAGCTTTTGGAGTTGCTCTAAGTTAACATCCAGTTCTTCTCTTATTTCCTCCTCCTCCTCCTCTCTCTCTCTTTCTCTATGGTCACATACTCACATTCCCCACCTGAATTTTCTTGGTAAGACTCCATGATAGACGTCCGTAGAGATCGAAATTAGATTAGATTTTTTCTTGATAAGAAGGTTGAAGCCCCAGCCTCTCTTTCTAAGGATGTACACATCCATTTTTGCTTTAATATTGCACGGAGGCAGACAAACAAATACATGGATCAATCCAAAGTTACCTTCCTATCGACATCTATCGCTACACCTACAAGTTTGATGATGTGCCCTGGCCTCGCACCAACACACCATCTTATCCGGTGGCCTCACCAAGCTGCCTCACATCAAGCCGACAACACCAACCAGTCTAGCAGACCCTCAACAAGACACCGCGCCACAATAACACACTCTAGAATCCGTCGCCATCATCTTACGCCACCCCATCTTCGTAAGGATCAACGATTGACCTTGACAGCCCATCTGCCATCGATGCCACCATGACTCCAGACAGCCTCACCGCCCTATGCTCATCCATCAAGACTCATCTGTCAAGAGACTCGCAACAACGTGCCGCTAAAACCCATCATCGTCAATGTGCTAGATGCCACGCTTCGGAGAGCTTTCGTGTTTTATGCGGAGTTTGGCTTCCCCCATGGTGAGCGAGTGAGCAAGCCTTTCACGGCTCGTATGGATTGACCGGTGTGCGCAGTCAAGACAGCCAAGATCCACCGACAGTGCCAAAGAGGAGATAATAGGAAAAGCAATCAAGCGGTCAAGGAAGAAAGCTGCGAGGTCAAGGAAGCAACTCCTGTATTAAACCGCATAACTACTGAGAGGAAGTTGCACTCTAGTCAACAAAGAAGCCTCCTGTTGGTCCCACCACGGATGCGTGCATTGGACAAAGGAAAGAAATATCATTTGCTGATATTAGGGGCATCTATGAGCTGCTGGAAAAGTGTGTGAGTCCATGGTCGACGCCAGCGCTCATGAGAAGTAAGTATGTCGACACCATACCAGCAATACGGTGTCTCCTGATCTTAATCAGGCATCAAGCAAAGAAGTTTATGATTCAGGCGAAGCACCACAATCACTCCAAAGATCCAAGTCTGGAAGCGCTGTTTGGGATAACTATTGCCCTACTCCAACTTTCGATCTTCGAATAGATGAAATGCCAGAAAACAAAGTGGAGGAGGACAAGGAGATGTCAAAGGAAAAGGGGGCGACAAACGAACCTGCCACCGTTGACATTGAGTGGGGAATTAACCGGGGCAACTTGGATTTTGATGAAGTTGTTGAAGGGCAGTGAAAAGTGTTGCAGGTGAGGGGTCGGGGAACATGTCATCTCCAGGATTTTGCATGCCAACCGGAGATGCAATTTCCGGTCAAGGGAGTCTAGCCAAGGTGGTGCCAAAGAACCATGGTGAGCCCATTGTCCAAGCGTGAGAGGAGAATACTAAAACCACCGCCATCACAAAGGTCGCCCATATGTGAACTTAGAAGTAAAAAAGGACTTCAACTATTCAGCAGAAGTAAACAGGTTGTATGCATTGGTTTTGTTGCTCGGAGGAGCAGGAACGCGGCCAACATGTGAAAGTGCGTTATATCGACTAGAGGGGGGGGGTGAATAGGCGATTTTATGAATTCTTCACTCGAGGAATTTGCGGTGAGGAAATTCCTTAGCGAAGAACTACTTGCAGCGGAATAAGTACTCAGAAGTAAACATAAGAGAATGCGGGCATGGTCATCATAAAGAAATGAAGACAATCAAAGAGTACAGAAAGCGTAAACACAGGATAGCACAAGATGAAGACAAACAGACTGAAGAATTGAGCTGAGGAAATTGAGAAAGTCTTCAGTCAAAGTCTTCAAACACAGATATGAATGAACACTCAACACAGTAATGAGGAAATGAGAAAATGAGAGGGTTGAAGAAATAGAACCAGTAAGGTTGGTGAAGACAATGATTGGTAGACCAGTTCCAACTGCTGTGTCAGTTGTACGTCTGGTTGGAGCGGCTGAGTATTTAAACTCGAGGACACACAGTCCCGGACACCCAGTCGACCGAGCACCAGCTCAGACACCAAGTCCTCACCGTATTCTCCTTGAACTAAGGTCACACGCACCTCGTCCAATCACTGTGGTAAGTATTCAGCGACTTCCAAACCTTCACAGACTTGGTCACTCGGCGATCCACAATTCCTCTTGGAGGCTCTAGACCATGACGCCTAACCGTGCGGAAGAAGCACAGCCTTCAAAGGTAACAAGCGTCGGATCCACGCAGGATCAATCTCTTGATGATGCTCAATCACTTTGGGTTTATGGGGGTTTGGTGTTTGGGTTTTCCTCACTCGATGATTTTCGCTCAAAGTCCTCGGAGGATGGGTTGCTCTCAAATGACAAGTGTCAAGTTTCTCTCAGAGCAGCCAACCAGCTAGTGGTTGTAGGGGGCTATTTATAGCCTAGGGAGCAGCCCGACATGATAAGACATAAATTCCTTCAATGATATGACCGTTAGGTGGATAAGATATTTTGGGACAGCCATGCCAAGAAGATAAAGAACGGTCGGAAATTTGAATCACAAATTCCTCGTGGCTATCACATGTTCCTCATCGTAGGCAATCCGCCTTGGCGAATTCCTAACTCCTCGGTCGAACAAATTCCTCGTGACGGAAGAACTTCGTCCTCTGCCATCAAGAAATTGACTGAACTGTATGAGATTTCCAAAGGCTTCACTCGATGGGATTGGTAGGTGTAGGATTTTGAGTTGAGCATCACATGGAAATTTTTCCTTAGTATTTCCTCGACCCCTTTAACAATACGGTGTTTCCTATGACTCAAGAAAGAGAAAGCGAAACTACGAAAACAAAAGTCTTCACGCTTCATGTTCCTCAAATGAATACCAAGTCTTCAAGGTCACACCAATTTCTTCACTTTCAAAGTCTTCTTGAATATCAAAGTCTTGATCAAGAACTTCATTTTTAGGGGTCGACTTTCACCAGTAAATATCAAACTCCCCATAGACTTATAGACCTGTGTACACTCATAAACACATTAGTTTCTTAACCTATAAGTCTTCAATACACCAAAATCACTAAGGGCACTAGATGCACTTACAATCTCCCCTTTTGGTGATTGATGACAATATAGGTTAAGTTTTCAACGGGATAAACATATGAAGTGTAAATCCTGTTATTTAGGTATTTGATTTCAAGATATAGAAGAACTCCCCCTGAAGATGTGCATAGTGATGAATTTGCTTTTGAGGCAATGCACATTTGAAGAGTTGAATCATGGAGATCTCCCCCTATATCTTGTAATTCATACACGCATTTGACATATAATATGAAGAATTTGAAATGCGTGCTGAAATATGGTGCTTGATGAAATTTAGCATGCGTGCACTAATATTAATGAGGAACAGGCACGCAAAATAATGCATCAAGAGTATCGAGCATAAAGTGCGAGCACGATTGCATCAAAAGTATCAAAGCACCATCGGGTTTAAGATTACAACTCGATCCAATAAAAGTTTCGTAAGAACGAGAGTTGTAACTTAACAAAAATGCCCATATAATAGACCCGCTTGAAGACTAACTCAAATTTCTCCCCTTTGTCATCGAATGACCAAAAGGATCGAAACCGAGGACTAACGCCTGAATTATTTCAAGTTGATGAAGGAGCGCCCGTTGTTGGGGTCGATTGTTGTAGTGGGGCCCGCAGTTGTCGCCCAAGTCTTCATTTTCATCGTTGTCTCGTGATGAAGAATAGGAGCTGGCCACCAAGGAAGGAACTTTGACCTTCTTGTATTTCTTCGTGAGGAGGTGCAGACCAGTCAAATTCTTCCTTGAGACCCATTGTCGTCCGCTTCTTCCGTCTTTGTCAGACATTTGAAAGAACAACAAAGCGTTTGAAGGTTTCATGGAGGTAGTAGTGGTTTTTCTTCACTGCATTGTGTGTTGAGGTCATGTTGTGAAGAATTGAACCAAATGACGCTTGACCCATTTATGATTGCGATCAACCTTGATGAAGACCGAGGAGTAACTCACGATCGATCATCACCACGGTCTTGTGGCTTGAGGACTTTGCTTGGTACGAGGTATTTATTGTAGTCATGTGTAGCAGAGTCATCATTGGTGGAGTAGGATGCAGCTTTGCGAACTATCCATCCAATGGACGAAAGTGCCTTCATCGATCACAGCAAAGAGCCTTGCTCTTGTCATCACCGAGGTAAATGTCCGCTTGAGGACTTCAATCGGGGCAAGTAGCTGCAGTGGTTCGTAGTATCAGCCTTGTAATTGAGTGAAGACCTTGTCCCGATGAATCTCATTATCCAAGGCGCATAAGGCTTCAACTCAAATGGTGACATAGCAATGTTTGCCGTAGTCCTCATGAAGAAATCATGGAAGTTGACGGGAACGCCATGAATGATATTGAAAAGCATATTCTTCATGATGCCAACGACTTCTTCATCGTTTGAGTCGTGGCCTTATAGGACTCATTGTCTTCGACAGAATCCGATAGACAGTCCGAGGCACATACAATAATTCCTTGTCGAGGAATTGGGTTCTTGGGGCCTGCCCTAGCTTCAAGGCTTCATTAGCACTTGCATATAGTGATTTGAAAGCTCAGGTTCGTTGTAGATACAATGAGCACCATCAAGGGGAGGACTGAGTGGTAGAGCACGAAGCAATTCGATTCTTTGGTGCCTTGTAGTGAGTATTTTCAGACATCCAATCTAACACCCATGAGTTCACGTCTTCAGCGTCTCCGGTGATGTGCAGCGTTGCATAGAATTGAAGAATGAGTTCTTCATTCCAATCACAGATGTCAGTGCAGAAATTCAGAAGTCCTGCGTCGTGAAGAACACTGAGGACTGGCTCAAAGCCTAGCAGAGACTCCATGTCCACATGAGGAATATGTGCATGATCGAAGACTTTGTCTTTGTTGAAGAGCACTGAGGAATAGAAATTGGCTTGACTGGCAGTCCAGAAACGCCTCTTCCTTATGCGAGCAGAATCATATGGATTGTAATCGGTGAAGAATACATGCTCGCTGAAGAAGTCTTCAGCCTTGAACTTTTGCTTTGTTCAGAAGGGATTCTTTGGCTTTGGCAGTGGAGTGTCAGTGAGTTGCATCACAACCTCTGGAATCGCAATCTCAGGTTCTTCAGTCGAGGAATTTCTTGTTCCTCTACAGTGCAGTCGAGGATCAACAAAGAAGCAGTTCATCGGCGCTTAGTGGCTGGAATTTCTTCATGGACGGATGAAGTGGGATGAGTTTCTTCAGAGCCCATTTGAACTGTTGGAGCGGGGGACCGAGGAATCTGCTGAATTGGGGAGAAGAGTGGAGAGTTTGGATGCCGACTTTCCCAAAAGTCATCGCTCATCATCCGGCGTTGTGCTTCCAATATCCACATCTTCTTCAATTTCCTCAACACCGCCTCTTCACCGTGAACCGAGGCATAGGCGAGGAAATGATTGGGGTTGAAGGGATTGCTTCCACTTCAATTTCTTCATCAATCTGCTCTGACGGGCGTAATGATTTTCTTCATCAGAGCCGCTTGGGATCTCATAATCTTCATCAAAAGGAACAAGGTCCTTTGATGGCATGGAGGAAATTGAAACAACATCAATAGGATTTTCATATAAGCTGGTCATTGTCTTCATTTTCTTCGCATCCGAAGAATTTGATGCAGCTGATGCTTTCCGTTTCTTCACCGCGTAGCTCGCTTCAGCCTTGGTCTTCTTCACATCGAGGCAGATGGAAGAATTGGAGTTGGTGTTGGCGCAGGAGGAGCCGAGGAATCTGGTTGATTTTCCTCAGTGCAACTGATGCAGCTTGCCCTGACTTGTTCGGGCTTTCAGCGCACCACTAGTGGATGCCCCGGCAATTTCTTCAATGGGCCGGAATGGGATCATCGGCCCTCGAACTAGCATTGTCTTCGATGAACTTCATCAGTGGTGCTTGCATGTTCTTCAGTCTGCTGAGCCGAGGCTCCACCTGAGGAATTTCTTGTTGCGTTAAAGCAACATTGGTGAATTTCTTCGTCGAGGTTGACGAATCGACTTTTGGCTCCTTGTAGCGACCAGACCGAATGGATCAAGTCTCGTGCTCGTGTGTCATCCCCGGATCAAGAATGTCTTGACACCACACAAGATTTCAAGGATTTATAGCAGAGTAGCAATCACACACTTATTACATCGATTGTCCAAGAGGACTTATTACAATAAATATGGCTTAAGGCCATCTAATAACGATAACGGCGGAAGACTTGGAAGATAAGTGAGTCCATCAACTCCATCGGCATCAATCGAGTATAGAACCACGACCTAAACACCTTACCAAATGTTCAAAAGTCTGCAACATGAAAGTTGCAGCCCGAAAACGGGTCAAGACATGGAATATCCGCAATGTAACACATAGAGAGCAATGAAGCAATAAGCCTATACTACATGCATATTTGGCTGGTGGAAAGCTCTATGGTTACAGGCTTTTGAAAAGCAAATTTTTCCCTACAACAAAGGAATAATTTTATTTGACTATCATGGTGGTTGTTAAACATTGAGAATGGTTGACAAGATCCTCAATCCCAATTAAAAGTACTCATTAAAAACCCAACAATATTAATTAGAAGTAACATGTTGAGATTCACATGATATTCAAGTACTAGATACTCAAGATTTGTCCATAACCGGGGACACGGGCTAATCATGATTAGTTTGTACACTCTGCAGAGGTTTGCGCACTTTTCCCCACAAGACTCGATCGCCTCCGTTTGGTTTCTCGCCTTGCATGGTGTTTGAGAGAGCGGATGACCGAGACACAGCTCTTTCGTAAGCGCTTAGCACCTTACGATGGGTGGACCGGTACACCTACATCCCCTACATCTGCTAGTCCACCGCTATAAGAGTTCGTGACGACTTAGTCAACTATGCCAGAGCCCATAGTGGCTTGTGGCTGCACAATAAGTTACTAGTATGAATTATCTTATGATCCCTTTGAGCCCTGGGTGGCGGTCCCAAAAAACAGGCAAGTCCTCGCTTGAAAAGCAGTGCCTCAATCCACCCAGATGTGTGTTTAAGTTGCCACCTTAGATAAACAGTTAATTATCAATCTCACATCTGTCATGGATATTCACTCACCCAATCCACGTCTACTAGCATAGCATAGCATAATAAGCAAACGTAGAGTACTCCCAAAGGTTTCATAAGTAAAACAGGTAATAGGTGCTACCTCAATCTACTTCCCATCCCACAATTTAATTAGATCCTATTCATGCAAGTGTTTGAGGATTGATCTAATGCATAAAAACTGGGTATGAGAAAGTATGATCAAAGTGTTACTTGCCTTGTCGATGATCCATGAGACCTAGAGATTCAAGTAACAAGCGGCGCACTCACGGGTGATCTAACGCAGACAAACAACAAGCATACAATAAGTACTCATCTAATGCACGGGAAATCTCGAATAAAAGATCTAACCAGAGAGTTCAACTTAAGAACCCTTGGTTGCAAAAGAATCGAATCAAATAAAGCATCGAAAAGTCGAAACTTCGAGAGAACGACTCGGTTTAGCAAATCTGAAACTAGGTCAAAATTTTACAGTAGCAAAACTCTGTTTAAGTAGGTTAGTCGAACGGCGGTTTCAGAACTAAACTCCAGCGCTTGAATCACCTGATTCCGATAAACGAGCGAGAAAATAAACATATTTGAAAATCGAATCGAAATCGAAATCGTAAAAATAACGGTTTAAACTGATTAAAAGAAAAACGACGAGCAGATTAAACAGCGGACGTTAGATTAATCAGAACTAATCCAACGGACACGTTCATTGAAACGAGCGGGTCGGTGAACGCTCACTAAATAAGAAAACCGAAGAAAAATAATAAACCATCTAGGTTTTTTTAAAAAAACCAACAACGCTAAAAAAACCGGATCGGGTCTTTTAAAAACTGAACGGGTCTTTTAAAAAACCGGATCGAGGGGGGGGTTGTGGCGGCTACCTCCGGCTTCTTGCTGGGCCTCCCGGTGGTGGTGGCGGGTCGAGGGGCGGTGAGGGCGGCGGCGACGGCGAGGGGCGGCGAGGGCTCCGGCGACGGGCGACAGCGGGCGGCGGCTCGGCCTGGGCGGCGTGCTCGGGTGTGGAGAGGGCGGCAGTATAAATAGGAGGTGGGGTCGGCGCCTTGTAGGGGGGGCTGGGCGGCAATGAGTCCGAGCCGGGACACGGTCGGGCGGCGGCGGCGAAGGGACTCCTCACGGGCCAAGGGGAGGAGATGGGTCGGCCCGGCCGGGCTTGGTTGCCTTATTCCCGCGGGCGGCGCGCATTTTTTTTTAAACAAACTTAAACGAAATAAAAATAAAACCAAACGAACTCCAAATTTAATAAAATTAATTTTCCCCGACTCCTAAAAATGAGTCGAACAAAATGAACTTTAAAAAAACGGGCAAATATGCATATTTTTAAAATGCTCATTTTTTGCCTAAAGCAAATAAATCCTCAAAACCAAAATTTGATTTATTTATAATATCTTCATTTTCCTAAATGTTGGGAAAGTCATATTATTCCCTCTCTTAAATTTTTTATCGGAAAAACTTATGAAGATAAATAAATAAATCCAAATGATCCTATTTTCAAAATTTGAGAAATCCCAAATATGAAAATAATGAAATTTCCAACTTCTCTCCGAGGGTCCTTGAGTTGCGTGAAATTTTCTAGGATCGGAAAAATGCGAGAAAATATGATATGCATGATGACCTAATGTATAACATTCCAAATTGAAAATTTGGGATGTTACAAACCTACCCCTTAAGATGAATCTGCCCTCGAGATTCGGGTTGGCTAGAAAATAGGTGAGGGTGGTCCTTGAGCAAAACTTCCTCTCTTTCCCTGTGTGGCTTCATCTTCAAAGGTGGTGGCTCCAACGAACTTTGCAAAACTTGATAACCTTCTTTGCGAGGTAACTCTGCTAGCATAATCGAGAATCTTAACCGGTTTTTCCTCATATGTTAAGTCATCCTTCAACTGAATTGCTTCAAGCGGCACTGTGTCTCTTAACGGTACCTCTGCTATCTCGGGGTGACATTTCTTCAGCTGAGAAGCATGGAATACATCATGAACTCCTGACAGTCCTTCTGGCAATTCCAGCTTATAAGCAACTTCTCCCATGCGTTGCAAAATCTTATATGGTCCAACGAAACGGGGTGCTAATTTTCCTTTAACTCCAAAACGCTTAACTCCTCGAGCGGGGATACTCTAAGATATACTCTGTCTCCAACTTCATACTCAATCGCTGGCGCTTTGAATCTGCATAGCTCTTCGTGCGGATTGGGCTACCTTGAGCCTATCGCGAATCAATCTAACCTTCTGCTCGGACTCCTGATCAAATCTGGTCCAAACAATCGACGATCTCCGGTTTAGGTCCCATGTCAACGGTGTCCGCATCTCCTTCCATACTGAGCCTCGAAAGGTGCCATCTTCAAGTTGGTTTGGTAAATCATTGTTATAAGAAAATTCTGCGTACGGCAAATTTTCATCCCAACTAGATCCATAATCTAATGCACAAGCTCTCAGCATATCCTCCAAAATCTGATTGACTCTCTTGGTCTGTCCATCGGTCTGTGGGTGGAAAGGCATCTTGAATTCGGTCACGGTTCCCAATGTTTCGTAGTAACCGTTCCAAAATTTTGAGGTAAATCGGGTTCCTCTATCCGATCGATGCTCCTCGAACTCCGTGTAAACACACAATTCTGGTCATGTATATCTTTGCCAACTTAGCACCTGCTATAGGTAGTCTTAACTGGGATGAAATGAGCTACCTTTGTCAAGCGATCGACTATAACCCAAATCGAGTCATATCCTGAACGAGTCTTTGGCAATCCTGTGATGAAATCCATGCCTAGTTTATCCCACTTCCATTCGGGTATCGGCAATGGTTGTAACAATCCTGCTTCGATGCTCGCTTTTACTTTCTCGACATACTCCGCAAATTGCTACATACTCCGCAATATCCTTCTTCATTCCGGTCCACCAGAATGTTTCCTTCAAATCCAAATACATCTTGGTGGGTGAATCGAATAAGGTGAATCATGGGCTTCTTGTAAAATCAACTTCCTGATCTCTGGGTTATTGGGCACATAAACACGGTCTTCAAACCATAGGGTATCGTGCTCATCCTCACGAAAACCTTTAGCCTTTCCTTTGCCCATTTTATCCTTTATAGAGGCAACTTCCTTATCTGCCTTTTGGGCTTCTCTGATTTTGTCCATCGTTGTCATTGAATCTCCAATGCTGCTACATAGCCTCTGGAACTATTTCCAAACATAGCTCTCGAAGGTCCTCGGCTAACTCATTGGGTATTCCTCCCATCATTAGAGTATTGACGTGGCTCTTACGGCTCAATGCGTCTGCTACGACATTAGCCTTTCCAGGGTGATAATGCAATCTCATATCATAATCCTTGATAAGTTCTAACCATCTCCTTTGTCTGAGATTCAATTCCTTCTGTGTGAAGATGTACTTCAAACTCTTGTGATCCGTATATACTTCACAATGGTTTCCAATGAGAAAATGTCTCCATGTCTTCAAGGCATGCACAACGGCTGCCAACTCCAAATCATGTGTGGCATAATTCAACTCATGGGGCTTAAGTTGTCGTGAAGCATACGAAACAACTTTTCCTTCCTGCATAAGCACTGCTCCAAGTCCTCGGCGTGAAGCGCCGCAATACACCCTCATAATCCTTAGTCTGATCCGCAATATCAAAAGCTGGTGAGGTAACCAATCTTTTCTTCAACTCCACGAAAACTTGCCTCACGCCCTCGGTCCATATGAATTTGTTATCCTTCTTCAACAATTCTGTCATAGGCTTGGCAATCCTTGAGAAATTCTCCATGAATCTTCGATAGTATCCTCATGAGTCCAAGGAAACTCCGAATCTCTCCAAGCTGTCGTTGGTGCTTCCCATTTGGTTTCGGTCTCAACCTTCGTAGGGTCAACTGCTATTCCTTCTCCGGATATAACATGTCCGAGAAATCCAACTTCCTTTAGCCAAAACTCACATTTCTTTGAACTTGGCATACAACCTGGTGTTCCCTTAGTTTCTCCAAAACCAATCTCAATGTTCCTTGTGTTCCTCTTCATTCTTCGAGAAAATCAAAATGTCATCAATGAACACCACGGCGAACTTATCCAAAAACTCCATAAACACTTTGTTCATCGTGTTCATGAAATAGGCTGGTAGCGTTAGTCACCCAAATGACATAACGGTATACTCGTACAGTCCATATCTCGTGGTAAATGCTGTCTTGGGTATGTCCTGCTCCCGAATCTTCAATCGATGGTACCGATCGCATGAAATCGATCTTGGAAAACACTTTAGCTCCTTGCAAGCGATCAAACAGATCATTTATCATAGGTAGTGGGTACTTGTTCTTGATTGTTGCTTCATTCAATCCACGATAATCAACAACCATTCTCAAAGATCCATCCTTCTTTTCCACTAACAAAACGGGTGATCCCCAAGGTGAAGAACTTGGGCATATAAAACCTTTATCCAATAGCTCCTTAATACATTCTTGATTTCCGCCAAATCTTGTGCGGGCATCCCGTATGGTCGCTTTCGATATCGGGCCTGTTCTCGCAACAGCTCAATCAAAAACTCAATGTCTCTATCCGTGGCATTCTCGGCAACTCTTCCGGAAATACATCGGGGAAAATCCTTCACCATCGGTACTTCTTCCTGCACAACTCGATAAGCAATTTGCTTGCACTCTCCTCGGCCGTAGATACGTACTGATCCTTCTTCCTTCCGGAGTGGTGAGCAAAATCGTCTTACTTGCAGAATCGATGTTTCCTCCATACATCGATGTACCAATCCATACCTAGAATCACATCAAATCCTTGGGATTCCAAAATGATCAAATCCGTCGGGAACTCATGCCTTCCTATACTTAGTGGCACTTGAAAACATCCTTGTTCCGCCATATACTCCGCCTCTGGTGAGCTTACTAGCATAGGGGTTTTAAGAGTCCGAGTAGGTAGGCTATACTTTTCTACAAATCCTTGATATGTATGAATGCGATGCACCAAGATCGAAAAGAACTAGTGCAAGATATGGTTTAACCAAAACTTACCGACACTTGCATCGGGCTGATCTTCAACCTCCTCCACATCAATGTGGTTCACCTGTCCTCCGTTGAAAGGGTTGGGCTTCTTTCCAGAGCTTCCATTGCCATTTCCATTCGCCTTCTCGAGTCATTTGCATAATGTCCTGCTTGGAACACTTGTAACGGTGACATGACTCAAGTCTTTCTTGGTCAGGGGTTGTTGGTGTAGTCCGTTCGACCATTGCTTCCTCCATTCATATTACCATTGTTGTGGCCATTATGGTTGTGCTAACTACTTCCTCCATGGGTATGTTGAAACTGAACTCCCCGCTTGGGGGTATAACGGGTTTCTATTGGCTCCAGAGTTATACTTCCCTTGCCCATACTTCCTCTTGCGGTTCTCAATTTGTCAGCCGCTTTCCTTCAATCATAAGGGCTGGTCTACCAACTCCTGGTAGTTGTTGAAACTTGCTACCATTAACGGCATGCTGAACTCATCATTCAGTCCTTCCGTAAACTTCTCCGCTTAGTCAGCATCTCGTAGCAACGCTATCCGGGGCATAATGTGCTAACTTACTAAAATCATCTACGTCTTGCCAACAGTCCTTCCTCCTTGGCGTAAGTTGCGAAACTCACGCTTCTTCATGGCCATAGCTCCTGCTTTGAAACATGAGCAAAGGTCTGAAAAGCTTGTCAAACCGATCCCATGTGACAGGTGTCTACGGGGTAAGTGGCTGTGAAATTCTCCCACCATGCTGCTGCGGGTCCGTCAAGCTGATGTGCAGCAAACTTCACCTTTTCACCATCTGTGCATCCTGCAGTGGTCAAATCCCTTCCTATCTTGCGGAGCCAGTCATCTGCTACTATAGGCTCGGTGCTACTGGAATACACCAGCGGATTCAGCCTAAGGAAGCGAGTCAAGTGATCCGCAGTGGTGGTGGTGGTGGGTTGTTGCCTTGGTTACTGCACCAATGTATGAATCAAAGTGTTCTCACTGAATCAATTGGGTGATCTCTGGCGGGAAAACAAACCCGGGTCGGCGTCCCCGAGGCATCCGAGGGGTTTAGAAAAGACGAGAAATTAAGAATAGAATGAGGTCTAAGGGGAGAACACTACCCAAAATGCACATGAGCAAATGCACACAAAATCACTTCATTCAATCAAACAAAGGCTTACAACGATCTAACTATCGCAAAAGTGCGTGTACTATAATGTTTACATGGAGGTAATACTACAAATATGTGGGAGACTTCTACTAATTTGAACCGTGGAAGACTCCATGATGTCTCGCCTCCACCTTCATCTTCAAAGTCGGGTTCACTTGGATCCGAACCAAAGTCGCTGATGTCGATGTAGTCGCTTGGACAACCGACATACTGGTCTTCATTCCTGAGCACCAATTTCTTCTTGAGTTCTTCAATCTCGTACTTAAGATCGTTATTGTGTCTCGCTAGAGCTACGATCTCATCCATGTAGTCCTTGCGTGTAGTCTTTAGTTCTCCTTCCAGTTTGATGATCCTTCCCTTTGCATTCTGCAACTCCAACATATCATTGCACATTTGGTTCTCCTGACGTCGAATGTGCTGGTTTAACTCCTGGATAAAAGCCGCAATGGATCTATCCTTCTTGGTGCTGACTATCTCCCATTGTTCATCTCGGCGTCCGCAAATCTGGGTAGACGGTGTCTTTGAGGTCTTCTTGATAAACTTCTCCAATGCGCCCCATGGTAATATGAGCTGCCATGCTCTTTTCCTGCACTCCATGTTGGTGCACCGAAACACTATCTATAGGCTTGGTGATTGGGGCGAAAGTCCTTCCTGGTACATGAGCTTGAATCTTCCAAATACTCCTCTTCAAGCGAGTATGCGTTGAAAGTTCCGCGAAACTTGGTAGTCCAATGTTCGTATTTGGTGACTTCCTTCAAGTGAAATCCAAAAGGTGTGCCTTCATCCGTTGGGTATACTTGATCTTCGCGTCCTTCATCCTAAAGAGTAGAAAAGATGAGGAGTTAGAAAATGAGAAGAGTAGTGATCTATGGCTTTAACTTAGTGGTCGTGGTCTCTCAACGTGTGCTCGATACCATCTCAGAGCGACCATACACGAATGGATCAAGTCTACGCTCGTGTGTCATCCTCGGATCAAGAATGCCGACACCACACAAGATTTCAAGGATTTATAGCAGAGTAGCAATCACACACTTATTACATCGATTGTCCGTAAGAGGACTTATTACAATAAATATGGCTTAAGGCCATCTAATAACGATAACAGCGAAGACTTGGAAGATAAGTGAGTCCATCAACTCCATCGCATCACCGAGTATAGAACCACGACCTAAACACCTTACTGTCGTTCAAAAAGTCTGCAACATGAAAGTTGGGTGTACCCAACTTGACAATTAAAGACATGGAATATCTTTGGCAATGTAACACATAGAGAGCAATGAAGCAATAAGCCTATACTACATGCATATTTGGCTGGTGGAAAGCTCTATGGTTACGCTTTTATGAAAAAGCAAATTTTTCCCTACAACAAAGGAATAATTTTATTTGACTATCATGGTGGTTGTTAAACATTGAGAATGGTTAATGACATCCTCAATTCAATTAAAAGTACTCATTAAAACCCAACAATATTAATTAGAAGTAACATGTTGAGATTCACATGATATTCAAGTACTAGATACTCAAGATTTGTCCATAACAGGGGACACGGCTAATCAAGATTAGTTTGTACACACTGCAGAGGTTTGAGCACTTTTCCCCACAAGACTCGATCGCCTCCGCTTGGTTTCTCGCCTTTGCATGGTGTTTGAGAGACGGATGACCGAGACAGTCTTTTCGTAAGCGCTAGCACCTTACGATGGGTGGACCGGCACCTACATCCCCAACATCTGCTAGTCCACCGCTATAAGAGTTCGCATGCGACTTAGTTAACTATGCGAGCCCATAGTGGCTTGTGGCTGCACACGTAAGTTACTAGTATGAATTATCTTATGATCCCTTTGAGCACAGGTGGCGGTCCCAAAAAAACAGGCAAGTCACTCGCTTGAAAGCAGTGCCTCAATCCACCCAGATGTGTGTTTAAGTTGCCACCTTAGATAAACCATTAATTATCAATCTCACATCTGTCATGGATATTCACTCACCCAATCCACGTCTACTAGAATAGCATAGCATAATAAGCAAACGTAGAGTACTCCCAAAGGTTTCATAAGTATAACAGGTAATAGTTGCTACCTCAATCTACTTCCCATCCCACAATTTAATTAGATCCTATTCATGCAAGTGTTTGAGGATTGATCTAATGCATAAAAAGCTGGGTATGAGAAAGTATGATCAAAGTGTTACTTGCCTTGCCGATGATCCATGAGACCTAGAGATTCGAAGTAACAAGCGGCGCACTCCGGGTGATCTAACGCAGACAAACAACAAGCATACAATAAGTACTCATCTAATGCACGGGGAAATCTCGAATAAAAGATCTAAACAGAGAGTTCAACTTAAGAACCCTGGTTGCAAAAGAATCGAATCAAATAAAGCATCGAAAGTCGAAACTCGAGAGAGAACGACTCGGTTTAGCAAATCTGAAACTAGGTCAAAATTTTACAGTAGCAAAACTCTGTTTAAGTAGGTTAGTCGAACGGCGGTTTAATCTAAACTCCGTGCGCTTGAATCACCTGATTCCGATAAACGAGCGAGAAAATAAACAGATTTGAAAATCGAATCGGAAATCGAAATCGAGGAAAATAACTTGCATTTAAACTGGTTAAAAGAAAAGCGATGAACAGATTAAACAATGGACGTTCATAACAGAACTAATCCAACGGGACACGTTCATTTAAACGAACGAATTCGGTGAACGCTCACTAAATAAGAAAACCGAAGAAAAATAATAAAACCATCTAGGGTTTTAAAAAAACCGAGCAACGCTAAAAAAACCGGATCGGGTCTTTTTAAAAAAACCGGATCGGGTCTTTTAAAAAACCGGATCGGGGGTTGTGGCGGGCGCTACCTCCGTGGCTTGCTTGGGCGGGTCTGCCTCCCATGGTGGTGGCGGGCCATGAGGGCGGTGAGGGGCGGCGGGTGACGCGAGGGGCGGCGAGGGGTTCGGCGACGGGCGACAAAGCGGCGGGCGGGTCGGGCCGGCGGCTCGGGAGAGAGGGGGGCGGCAAGTGTATAAATAGGAGGGGGTCGGCGCCTTGGGGGAGGCAAGCCAGTGTAGGGCGGCGATGGTCCGAAAGCCGACACCTGGCCGGGCGGCGGCGGCGAAGGGACTCCTCTCAAGGACGCCGAGGAGGGAGATGGGTCGGGCGGCCATTGGCCGGGTCATTTGGCCTGTTCTAGCCAAGGAGCGCATTTTGTTTTAAAACAAAACTAAACGAAATAAAAATAAAACCAAACGAACTCCAAATTTAATAAAATTAATTTTCCCCGACTCCTAAAAATGAGTCGAACAAAATGAACTTTAAAAAAAACGGGCAAATATGCATATTTTTAAAATGCTCATTTTTGCTCAAAGCAAATAAATCCTCAAAACCAAAATTTGATTTATTTATAATATCTTCATTTTCCTAAATGTTGGGAAAGTCATAATATTCCCTCTCTAAAATTTTTTATCGGAAAAACTTATTAAGATAAATAAATAAATCAAAATGATACTATTTTCAAAATTTGATAAATCAAAAATATGAAAATAATGAAATTTCCAACTCTCTCCGAGGGTCCTTGAGTTGCGTGGAATTTTCTAGGATCGGAAAAATGCGAGAAAATATGATATGCATGATGACCTAATGTATAACATTCCAAATTGAAAATTTGGGATGTTACACTCCTTTCCAGTCAGCATAATATGAGTCAAATTTGTCGCTGAGGGCTTTGATGTCAGCCTGCATCTTGATAAGTTCTTCAGTTGTCATCTTGACAACGTTTTTCTTCAGTAGTTTCTCCTTTCAGATCATGATGTCTTGATCTCTCCGGCGGATCAAATTTCCATTTCTCCTCTTGGATGAAATGACTCAGCATGTGACTTTGACCAGGTGTCAGATTGAAGTCAGGCATAGGAGTGTTTGGGTCCTTGTGCCAAAGATCAATGTAGTCTAGGATCGCTCTTAGATCCAACAACAGCGGTATAGGTGTGCCTTTGGCTCTAGCGGCCCTTTCTTGGCGGTCTCTGATGATTTCCGCAAGTTCATCATCATCAGCCTCATCATCTTCGTGTGGCACTTGGAAGGCGACCTGCTTTTCTTGGGACTTGGCCGAGGACCTCGTCCGGTGTGGGCCTTAGTCTTCAGCAGAGTCGGGCCGAGATGAAGACTTTGGTGCAGGTGAGGAACTTGTCAAACACCGTGATGCAATGGAGAAGCTGCAGTCCTTTGGCACGTGGCCGATGCAGTCTTGAGGACTTTGTCGGAACTGGCGAGGACTTGGGAGGAGCTGCTGAGGACTTTGAAGGAGCTGAGGATTTTGGAGGAGCAGAGCAGCATGAGGAATTGGCCGTGAGGGCACGGTGAGGAACTTGGCCGTGAGGGCACTGCTGGTGAAGCACTTGGCTTGTGTGCGTGCTTCTTTGCCATAGATTTTCTTGGCTTGATAGAGGCCTCAAGTGGCAGCAGCAGCATGGTAGTCCTCATTGAATTTCCTCACTGCCTCGTTGGCTTGTCTTGCCAATTTGGCTTGGCGCTTGGCCCATTCTTCAGAAAGTCCTCACCACGCTTGATGTCGGTGGGTCGACTTCTTGACCAGTGCCAATGGAGCTCTTGGGCATGGAGGATTGAGAGCTAATTTCTTCATGTACTTTGGAGTTACATATCTGTACTCCCTCCATTCCTTGCCCATCTCCGTTCAATCCTTTGAATGTGCACCTTGCGCTGATTTTTGTTTTCTTTTGCGAACTTCGGCTTCACTCAGTGTGCAATAATCAGCATATATTTCCTCGTGATTTCAAACGCGGTCATGACCTCGTGCCTCTTTCCTCCTTTTCTCGTGGCTTCTTTCCTTCCGCCATATTCTTGGTGAGGAATTTGAACAAACTAATTCTCTGAAGAAGTATGCAACTTTTCTTCAAGGAACGCTGCAAATGAGTTAAGTTGATGAGAACCTAGTGATTCAAAGAATGGACATGAGTACCTTGAACAGAGTATAGTTCGCGAGGAATTTGGAGAGGTCATATGCGTTCTCGTAAGGTTTTCCAAAAAGAACTAGTTTGAGGAATTTGACCAGATGAGTTTTGAAGAATTTCACTAAGCTTTATCTTTTGTCTTAGGTTCGAGTTGTATAGATCGAGGATCCACACAATTGAGGAATCTTGAAGAAAATCATTGCTTAGAGAAACGAATCAAGAGCATATTTTGTTTGAGGTGTTCATATGTGTGAAGATTTGAAGAATAAACACCTTTGAAGATTTTCGTGAAGGTTTGAAAATCAAAGAGTAATAAAAGTAACTTTTAATTACCCGAAGTGAAGAACACGACGAACTAAGAAGAACAGATGGGAAGTTCGTCACCAGATCTTCCACGCCCTAACTCGGCGGAGGAAGACAACTACGGCGTGAGTGAAGATTTCCACGGTCGGCGCGAGTCACGTCACTGACGAGGTCGAGGCAAAGGAAGCTCTTCCTCACCGGCGACGATGGAGTAGTGGCGGCGCTAGGGTTTGAGAAGCTCGAGCGAGAGAGAGAGAGAGGTCGAGCGGAGTAAAGGAAGTGAGGAAGGGAGTGAGGTATATATAGCTACTTCGGTGAAAAAACTGTTCGCTCAAGATTTGGGAAATAACGCGTCTCTGATTCTTCTCATTCGCTTGACATGTGTCACCCACGTCATCAAAAGTGGAGATCGTGTTAGATCGTGGGTGAATAGATAAATCCATCATGGGATGCGGAACGGTTTGAGCGCAAAACCGAAAGTTTGGATAAGATCAGTTTTAAAGTTTCGTTCGCAATTTCTTCATCTGTCAAGGACACATTGAAGATTTTGATCGAGTTTCTATTAGAACGCACTTGAAGTATTTTTGAATAGTTTGTGTTGAGTATAGGATAGAGGGGGATGGTTCCGATCACATTCACTTAGCGTAAAAAGCAACTCTGAAGAATTAGCCATAAGTGAATCTTTGTAGAGGACATAAACCCATATATATATATATATATATATATATATATATATATATATATATATATATATATATATATATATATATATATAGCTAATGAAGAAAAGCAGCCGAAATAGTGAAGATTTTGAAAAGTTGAAGAATTTGAAAAAGCTGAAGAATTTCAAAAGCGAGGAAAACTCAAATTGAAGATTTTCAACTTTGGTGGTGGCATGACCCACCATTATAAGAATGATGATTTCCAGCACTTACCACATCACAATTGTCATTAGGTTACGAGAATCAAATTCTTCATTAATTTCTTCACACTTAGAGTGTTATTCTTCATTGATTGAAGAAAAACGTTTCTTCATGTGTTGCACATCTAAGTCATCAATTTTGCATAAGTATCAGGATGTGTGTCCTTTTCAAAGAACATTTGAAGATTCTAAGATATTTAGCTCACACCTCAACTTGCTAAATCTCTTCTCATCCAAGGGCTTAGTGAAGATATCGGCTAGCTGTTCTTCGGTCTTCACATGCTTTCGATGGAGATGTCGCCCTTCAACACATGATCCACAGCGAAGAAAATGATGGCCCGAATTTGAATGTGCTTTGTCTTGAAGTCTGAAGCTGGGTTGTGAGCAATCTTGATGGCACTCTCATTGTCCTGATAGAAGAGGCACATTCTTCACGCTGATGCCGTAGTCCTTGAGAGAGTTTGCTTCATCCACAGTAAATTGAGCACAACAAGAGCCAGCAGCAATGTGTTCAAACTTCCGCAATTAGAGGTGATACATGATTACACTTTCTTGAGGACCAGCGGACCAAAAGATCGTCCGAGGAAATGAGCAAAAGTACCGAGATGTTGACTTGCGGTCCCACATGATCACCGACATAGTCAGAGCTCGCGAATATCCAATGAGATCAAAAGTAGAGCCCTTGGGGTACCATAATCCCTAGTGTTGGTGTGTGAGCTGAATATCGAAGAATATGCTTCACAGCCTTATGGTGTGATTCCTTGGTGTAGCTTGAAATCGGGCACACACATGCAAACACTAAGCATTATATCTGGCCTAGATGCACATAAGTACAATGAGAGAACCAATCATGGAGCGGTATATACCTTGTGATCAGTCAATACCATTTTCATCGGTGCATAGATGGCCATTTGTGGGCATAGGAATTTTAGCGCCTTTGCAATCTTTGTGCTGAATTTCTTTCGAGGACATCTTTGAGGTATTTCTCCTGAGATATGAATATGCCATTTAATGTTGTTGGCGAATTTGAAGACCTAAGAAAGAATTTCAACTCTCCCATCATAGACATTTGATATTCTTCACTCATCATATGTGCAAATTCATCACTATAACGTTGTAGTCAGATCAGCCTAAAGATAATATCATCATCAACATATATTTGGCACACAAACAGTTCACCATCATATGATTTAGTAAAGAGAGTAGGGTCGAGTGAACCGGGTGTGAAGCCATTCTTCATGAAGAATTCCTTCAATGTATCATACCATCGCCCGTGAGCCATTTGTTTGAGAACCATAGAGGGCCTTGTTGAGTCACTGAAGACTTTGTCAGAGGATTCTTTGGATCTTCAAAACACAGGGGTTGAGCAACATATACTTCTTCCTCAAGCTTACCATTGAGGAATGTGCACTTTTCACATCGATTTGATATAAAGTGATATTGTGATGGTTAGCATAAATGCAAATAATATCACGAATAGACTCAAGTCTAACAGCAGGGTGCAAAAGTTTCATCAAATCAATTCCCTTGCAACCTGTGTGTAGCCTTGAGCTAGAAGTATTGCCTTTATTCCTCCACCACAAGGCCATTTTCATCTTGCTTGTTGCGGTAGATCCACTTTGTGCCAATGATATTATTATGCGTTTGAGAGGATCACGGGCCGATTTGACTCGGTTCCAGCACATTGTAGAGCTCGAGCTCGATGTAATTCCTTCTTGCATGGCTACTCGAATCCACTTAGGCTCGAAATGCTTCATCTACCTGTAGTGGGCTCTCGTGATAGAGACAAAAGCATAGTGCTCCACAAAAGTTAGATAGATGTGAAGCTTTTGAGCGTGTGAGAGAGGGACACAGGCGCTTCAATGTCATCGATGATCTTGTCCCAACCTCTGCACTTCTTTTGCACCGAGAGATGAGCTGGTTGTCGATCAAGGAATTTGATCATTTTCCTCGGCACCATTGTTCTTGACATTATCTTGGAGGTTGCATCATTTCCGGCGATTAACTTGGCGTCTGAGGAATGAATTCTTCACAGTATGATTTCTTGATAGAATGACCAGCATCCTCGATTGCCTTTAGGGAACTTGATAGATTCCTTGGGTGCTGGTTCATCTAACACGAAGGTAGGTGCTCTCTTTGCGAGCCATTAGTTTCGACTAGACCACACATCTAAAGTATCAACAATCTTGTGAAGAAAGAGCGATGTTGAAGACTACTCAGTAGGAATTATGCGAGTCCTTTCCAGTAACCAAGCATAAAACCTTCATGTTAACTTACGTGCAAATTTAGAATTGTGATGAGGATCTCTAATCCAGCATTTAATGCAACGTAAGACTTTGAAATAACTCACATTGGGTTTCTTGTCGGTGAGGAGTTCATAGGCGCTCTTCTTGAAGAATTTGTGAAGATATACTCTGTTGATGATGTGTACGCGGTATCAATTGCATCCAATCTAAGCGACTACGCGTTTTTGTATTCATCAAGCATAAGTAAACCATCTCAACAAGAGTTCTGATTCTTGCGCTTCACGACGCCCATTTTCTTTGAGGAGTATAGGGAAGCGGAATAACTCATGATGTAATACCAAGTTCATCAAGATAGGGCATCAAGACCGAATTCTTGAACCTTTCCATTGTCCTCTGATGTATACGATCTTCACACCAAAGTTAGATTGAAGCCCTCGAGGAAAATCGTTTGAAAGACTTCCTGCACTTCATTTTTGTAAATGTAACAATGTGTACCCATGTGTAACGAGAGTAATCATCAACAATAACAAAGCCATATAGAGATGCATCATTAGTATTTGTTGAGTAATGATTAGGACCAAAGAGGTCCATAATGAAGCAATTCGAAGGGAACGAGTAGTGGTCATGATAGTCTTATTTGGATGCTTGGCCTTGGTCATTTTTCCAGCCTTCAGCAAAGCTCCACACAAGTGATCCTTGAGAAATTTGACATTCTCAATGCCAATGACATGCTTCTTCTTTACAAGCAAAGTATGTGCAAATTCCTCATGCCTGCTGCGTGACCAAGTCGCTTACGATGCTATAGCCAGACCTTGAAGCTTTTGCAGAAGTGAGACACACGGTCTGGTTGTGGTCTACTGTAGATAAATCAACAATATACAAGTCTCTCTCCTCCTAAAGAAGCCCTTTGAAGACTTTGGGAATTGTCGACTTCCATAATCACAACAACCACGATACTTCGCCAAAGATTAACAACCATATCAAGATCGCCACCAAAGCATTGAGGCTGGCATGAGGTTGTATCCTAAGGACTCAACAAGCATGACTTTGTCCATGTGTATGTCCTCAGAGATCGCTTATACCTTACCAAGACCCAATACACGACTTTTGCCATTTAGCCGTCAAGATTGAGATGATATAGCTTGAGATGTAGCCGGTGATAAAGGGGAGCATCCATCAATAGATTACTTGTCAACGGTCATGTGATTTGTAACATCCACTATCTAGAACCCACTCGGTGAGCTTTGAAGTTGATCATCCTGCGAGATAATTAGTGTAACGGCTACGATCATCTCACCATACTTCTATCGATGAAGAATATGATATCAAGTTCAATCGAGATGAATTTCATAGGCGAGTATAACAGTATAAAGCGATGTGAGGGCGTAGCAATGAAATGAAAGTTCATTTCATCATGAATTAACCTGCGTGCTTTCGAGGCATTTTTGTCGAGGCCCCGGCAAAGCAAATTCTTCTGAGGACGTTTAAGAAGTGACCGTCTGGAGACCTGACTCCTCGCAGTAAGAGTAAGCGTTAGTTCTTTTCTTCCACCACCCACATCCGAAGGGTGGCAAAGAGTTCATCACTCATGCAGAGCACCATATGAGAATGGTGGCATAGAGGCCAATCCATTTCCTAGTTTCATATAAGAGGGATTAGGGTAAGCATATGAATAAGCGAGAGAAATTCTTCGAGGGACTTATGAACATATTGGTTTGAAGAATAATGCATATACTGCATAGCCCTTAGCTCTACCACGCAAAACGGAAAGTTGTTAATGACGATGATAATCATCACGAGGTCTTTTGATCCTTTTGAGGAATTTGATCCACGTGGAGAATTTGGTCCGTAGTGGAGGACTTCGGATCCATATAGCGAAGAATTTGGTCCATATGAAGAGTTTGATCCCTGGGGTTCCTATTCTTCACGCGTGTGTGGTGTGTGAGGACATTCACACGAAGACTTTCAAAGGCACTTCTTGGGGTCAGATTTTCTTCATAGAGGAACCGTTCTTGCGATTAGTGCCAACATTATCTAGCAAAATACTTCACCATTCTCGATTTACTGAGACAAATATAGTTGAAGTCAAATGACTCATCGGAAAGAATGAGGAGATTCGCATGTAAAGCCAGATAAGTTAGGATGGATCAAGCTGGAGGTCGCTTACGCAGCTAACCCCATGAGGGTTTTGGGTAAGTGCTTTACTCAGGGCTTCCAATATGTTCCATCAGCATTGAGTTTCCTTCCTCGAAGGCAATACCCCTCTTTCCTAGGGTTCCTGCTTGAGGATCTGGTTTTTAAGCACATCACAAAGAGTCTCGATGCCCTTTTGAGGCTTTTGTACATGCACTGCTAAGTGTACAATTCCTTCAAATTTCTCTACATCGCATAAATCGGTGATACTAGCAATGTCCTCAGAGATGAGGAATTGAAGTGATATAGCGAGGAGGCAAATGTGAAGAATTTGTAACAGCTTGATTGAGCATTTGAACATTCGGTGAAGAATTAGCGCAGTTGATTGCTCATTTAGGTACACTTTAAGCTAATGGAAGGAACAAATTCTTCACGAGAAGCGGCCTGATTTGTTGAGCAAGTAATGAATCGGCTACTTCCTTCTGAAGATCTTCATAACTCACTCTCTTAGCTTCTCAAGATCTTGCTTTCTTTGAATAAATTCACAAGAAAGAGATTTCTCATGATCAGACAAGAAGAGTGTTATGATGATGACCTTGAAAAGGTCATGCCAAACCTAATTTGCCCCTAAGTCTCTACGAAGATTTTTCGATCGGGAGCTTCAGGCATTTAGTGCAATCCATTTCTTCAATTCCTAACATATCATCATCTTTTATCTAGCATGTTTTGAACCTTTTCAAAAGCCCTTTGTTGTTTTTACAAAAATCTTAGCAAGTTTTGGAGTAGTCGGGCTATTAGGATCTTCATCGCAGTTCATTTCTCACTAGAATTCGCAGGAGGTATATTTGAGTACCTTGGCACCCTTTGCCCATGGCAAAGAAGCTAATAGGTGGGGCGTAGTCATCACTATCTTCATCAGCTTTGTTGGTGAGGTCATTTCTTCTTGAGTTGAAGGAATGGACTTGTCGTATTTAAAAGTAGTAGCCGAGGAGCAACGGACTTGCCACACCGGACTGCAGGATTCTTACGATGCCTCCTCTTCCTCATGTTCCTCGATTCAGCTTCAGAGTCCATTTCCTCTGCCAATGAATGCCCGAGTTTTCTTGGGAGCTGGTACGCTTTTTCTTGTGAGAAAGAGGGCTTTGAGGGGATTTTGATGATAGAAGATTTTGATTTACGATTTCTTCTTCTTCTTAGAAGCGTCATCCAGTAAGCCCCTGTAATCCTTGTGATTTCTTCGCTTCTTTAATTCCTTTTCCCATCGAGGACAAATCTTAGATATGTAGTGACCAGGTTTCTTGCATTTGTGGCAAAGTCTTCTCTTATAGTCAATCGGATGAGGAATCATCGCTTTGCTTCTTGAAAGGATTTTCCAAAGCCACCACGCCTCTTGAGAACTTGGAATTTCTTCTGACGAAAAGTGTTAGCTCCATGCTCAATTCTTGAGGATCTCCGAGTTACTACCAGAAGTCTTCTGATGAACTCTATCTGCAGACCACGACCTTGGCCTCTGTGGCACGTAGATTTTCCATAAGCTAGACCCATAGAGATCTCTCTTTTGACAGAAGTCAGGAACTCCATAGAGTATTTAGCCTCTCGAGGATATCAAAGGTGATCAAATGACTTGTAGTCGCGACTGCAAGCTCTTGTATCATCGATGCCGGTGAAAGTATCAAATGACCAGGGAATCAAGCGATCTCAACAATTCTTCACCACCTCGCCATGCAGTGTCGCATACCATGTACTAAGCTTCGTGGCGCTTTGAAGCAATCATTTGAGATGTCGGTGTAAAGGCGATCGAAGGTTCTGTTGAAAATTTTTTCGTTGTCGATTCGCTTGAAGCTAAGCGGTTGAAGAGATTACGAGAAAGAACATCAACTCCAGGAGTCACGCTGAGTTAGAGACTCCTTCATTTACTTTTGGACAAATGTCTCTATGAGCTTAAGTAGCTCTAAAGCACTCACTTCCTTCCATCATTGTCCTTTGCTTTCGGATGGCCATACATATGATATTCTTCGCTGACGAGAATCGAAGTTGCTTGAATCTCTTCACATACGACAGCATTAGCAGAAGGTGTGACCGAGGGAACACCATTTTTCGCAACATAATGCAGAGATCGAATTGTCAATTGCCTCAAGATGCATTCGACATCTTGTTGTTCTTCGATGAAAGGGGTGATCCATCCCATCAAAGGTGAGGACACCCTCTTTGAGACCCTTGATCATACTCTCCGATTAGACATAACTAAAACTCCGTGTGGTTAAAACTAAAATCACCACCGAACAAGGGAGTAATTTTGCTGCAGTACCAATTGAAAGTGCGTTATATGGATAGACTAGAGGGGGGTGAATGGCGACTTTACTTTGCACTCTTCAACCAGGAATTTTGCGGTGAGGGAAATTCCCTTAGCGAAGAACTACTTCCACGGTAAGCTTGTGGAATAAGTACTCAGAAGTAAGCATAAGAGAATCAGCGTGCATGGTCATCAGTAAAGAAAATGAAGAACAATCAAAAGGAAATGTACGAGGAAAGCGTAAACACGAGGATGATAAGCACAAGATGAAGAACAACAGACCAAGAATAGAGGAGGTGAGATTTGAGGCTGAAATTGAGAAAGTCTTGATCAAAGTCTTCAAACACGAGGATATGAATGAACACTCAACACACCGATAGAAGAAGGAAATGAGAAAATAGAGAGAGGTTTAAGAAATAGAACCAAAGAAGGTTGGTGAATACAATGATTTACGTGATACTGGAAGACCAGTTTAACTGTTGTCTCGGTTAAATGTACGTCTGGTTGAGAAGCGGTGAGTAAACATTTAAACTCGAGGACACACTGATCCCGGACACCCGATCGGCTGAGCACGCAGGCTCAGACACCAAGTCCTCACCGTGGTACTTCTCCTTGAACTGAGTTATCACACTGCACTTCGTCCAATCACTCGTGAAGTAAGTTTTGAGCGACTTCCAAACCTTCACAGACTTGGTCACCCGGCTGATCCACAATTCCTCTTGGGTATGCTCTAGACCATGGTACGCCTAACAAATGCACGTCGTGGAAGAAGCACAGCCTTCAAAGGTAACAACAAGCGTCGGATCCATGGCTGGGATCAATCCCTCTTCCCAGTGATGCTCAATCGCTTTGCCAGGTTTGTAGTCGGGTTTTGGTTTTGGGTTTTTGGCATCACTACGATGAAGGCTAAGCGGTGTGTGAAAGTCCTCAGACGATGTCGTTGAGCTCTCAAGATGGTATCACACGTGCACACACAAGTGTCAAGTTCTCTCGAGTAAAAGCAACCCATGTATAACCAGCTAGTGGTTGTAAAAGTGACTATTTATAGCCCTCGAAAGGGCCTTACGACATGATACAGACATAAATGCCTTCAATGATATGACCCGTTAGGCTGGATAAAGATATTTTAACGGTGGCGTTGCAACAGACGTTGCAGCCAGTCGGTGCAGCGAAGTTTCACGGTCTCTTCAAATTCCTCGAGAGGCATCATGTTCCTACATTGTGTGTGGCGGTAAATCACGCGGTGTAAAAAGCTGGAATTCACATAACTCCTCGAGTGTCGAGAACAAATTCCTCAGGCACGTACGAAGAACCTTGGGTCACCATCCTGCTGGAAGGCCAGAAATTGAAGCGAAGCTGTAGGCAGATTTTCAAAGGCTGCAGTCCTCGAAAGGGATTGTGTAGAGGTAGCTAATCGATTAGGTTTTTGAGTTGAGCATCACCCATGGAAAGTTTTTCCCTTGAAGGTATTTTCTCGACCCCCTTTCTTTCGATGGCAAGATGGTGTTTCCTATGACTCAAGAAGAGACCCCTCGAAACTATAAAACAATAGTCTTCACATTCGCTATCATGTTTCACTCAAATGAATTCGACCAAGTCTTCAAGGTCACCAATTTCTTCACTTTCAAAGTCTTCAGAAAGTCTTGAATATCAAAGTCTTCGTCGAAGAGCTTCATTAGTTAATTTCTCTGTAAATATTGAAACTCTCCATGCATAGGGACTTATAGATTGTGTACACTCATCAAAAGATCAGAGTTACTTGTCCTTAACCTATAAGTCTTCAATCCACCAAAATCACTGCTGCATAGATTACAAATCCAGCATGATTGGCTGGCCACAGGTGAATTGAGATTCTGAAATATTACCAAGTCTAAATCATGTTTATGTTTTGAAGAGCTTTGTGTTTGGGCTTGTTGAACTAAGGTGATAGATTTCTCATTGTGACTTGGACTCAATGAAGGTATCAATATCCTCTTGATGATTAAAGGTTTCTAGAAGCAACTTTGAGTAATAGTTGCAATACTCGGAAATTTGGCATAGCAGGTGAACGACATGATAAACATGCTACAAGTGAACTTGACCATTAGGTATGTGATTTGTAAACAGGGTTTACCATAACAAATATGTATGATCGTGGGGGAAAGTACAATCAATAATGAATCTAACATAGTTTCTATATGTGTTGAGCAATATATTTTTATCCTATAACTCATCGGGGAAAGGTTTGAGCCACAAAACTTAGTGAACTGTACAACCGAGAAAAGTTAGCCCATGCAATACGGACTTTACGGACTTAACAACTAAAAAAGTTTTCTCCTAGGGGGATACTACATGGCAGAAATGTGCCTTAATCATGGATTTATAGATCAACATAATTTTCCTCTAAAAGACCCGAGTGCTTTAAAACCGATATTTTGTTGATGGCTATTGACTCGATGTGATTAAGAATGTAAAAGTCCTACGAATTAATGTTACCCTTTGGGCTTCTTGTACGTATCCTGTCATGTACAATTCTAGAATACTCAATCTGGGCACTAAATACTATAAATCCTATTTCAGAAATATAGTGATAAGCGATTTAGACATTAACGATTTACTTTGTAGGATGAACATTTTTTGAACATATCTACATGACCATATGCATAGAAACAGCATTTCAATAACAAAGTATGGGGCCAGAATCCCCAGCAATGTGTGAGAAGCACTAGATGGGACTTTTTGATGATAAGTAAAGGAAAAGATTTCCTTCTAATCTTTAGCAACATACTCTAATCCTAAGGATATCTTCTTCTTTACAAGAAATCCTATAAGAAAGTTTCTCATGCAATACCAAACAAGTTGAGTGTATGAAAAGATGTTAATCTTGCATTTGGCAAACCTCTAAGCATGAATAACATGAGATAATTTTTGTGCATAGATCTTGGCTACTTGAGGATTTTCGCCAGCGAAACAGGAGAAGACAACAAATTTCTAAGAGGCGAGAAAAACATAGTAGCGAGGGGGCCCTCCAAGGCATGTTAAGTCTTACAGCATAATACTACAAGCCTATGTGTTCAGGGGTTCAACTAAACATGAGAATTTAAAATAAAACCATAGAGTTCATCATACTAAACTCGGAAGAGAGATTTTGGGAATTGGGGTTACCTCGGAGTCAGGATCATCGTGGTCGCCATGATCCTAAGGGATCTTAAATGTCAACGGCGCATTCTTGTAATCGATGTACGGTATCAAATGAGGAAGTCAGGGGGAGCCATCTTGAGATCTGATTCCACCAGTGGACCTCATGAAACCAGGAGGTGTGCATGGTTGAGGGGCTTCAGGAAGCGGGCTCAGCGCCCAAGCCGAGAGAGGTCGCCGTATAACCTTGGATGAAAATTGCTTTCGATGTAATAATTAGTGTTGTGCTCGAGTGTTAGGCCTCGGTTGAGATTGCGAAGAACATCAACTCGATCGTGGATCATATTATCGAGGAAAACCGGATAAAACCTCATCTCGGCCATGGCGTAAGCACGAAAGTATTCATGGTCGGATGGAATAGATATGATGACCTTGACGTGGCGGGGCCGAGCGGAGTGAGCTCAAAAGTGTGCGTGATCTCTCACATTTGCATGAGGCGTCTCTTGAGGAATACCAACAACATACGAGATGCGTTGTTGTGTTAACCATGCCTCGTCTCTCTCTCTCATGCAAGTTATCGTTTTATACTATAGAATGATTATCTCGTGATACATAGACGGTCATAACTAAAATCGGTGGTTAAATCATGCAGAAATCCTTCACCAAACAAGTATCCTGTTTACGTCTGAAGTCGCAGTTATATCGACTAGAGAAATTTGAATAAGGCGTTTATGAATTCTTCAGCGAGAGAATTTGCTGGTGAAATTCTGAGCGAAAATTACTTCTGTGACGGAATAAGTACTCGAGTAAGCATATGAGAATTACTGCATGAGTCATCATGATGAAATGAAGAACCAATCAAAAGTACGAGAAAGCGTAAACATGGATGACAAGATGAAGACAAAGCGAGAAGAAATTGAGCCGAGGAAATTGAAGATCTTGAGTCAAGTCTTCAAACACATATATGAACAAACACTCAACACGAGTAATGAGGAAATGAAAGAGTTGAGGAAATAGAACCCGATTAGGTTGGTGAAGACAATGATTTGGTAGACCAGTTCAAGCTACTTTGGAATCTCGGTTATGCGTCTTCACAGTTGGGCGGTGAGTATTTAAACTTCGAGGACACCAGTCCCGGACACCCGATCGGCTTGAGCACGCAGCTTTCGGGACAAAGTCCTCACCCGTATTCTCCTTGAACTAAGGTCACTGACCTCGTCCAATCACTCATGGTAAAGTCTTGGTGACTTCCAAACCTTCACAAACTTGGTCGCTCGACGATCCACAATTCCTCTTGGATGCTCTAGACCATGGCCTAACCGTGCGGAAAACCTGATCTTCAAAAGTAACAGAAACGGATCAACCTTGAGGATCAATCTCTTGATGCTCAATCACTTTGGGTTTATGAGGGGTTTGGTGTTTGAGTTTTCCTCACTTTCGATGATTTTAAGCTCAAAGTCCTCGGAGGATGGGTTGCTCTCAAATGACAAGTGTCAAGTTTCTCTCAGAGCAGCCAACCAGCTAGTGGTTGTGAGGCGGCTATTTATAGCCTAGGAGCAGCCGACATGATAAGACATAAATGCCCTTCAATGATATGACCGTTAGGTGGATAAGATATTTTGGGACAGCGCCAAATAACGGTCGGAAATTTGTATCTCAAATTCCTCGGGCTATCATGTTCCTCTTTGTAGGCAATCCGCCTGGCGAATTCCTAACTCCTCGGTCGAGAACAAATTCCTTAGCGACGGAAGAACTTCGTCTCACATCAAGAAATTGATGAATGTATGAGATTTCCAAAGGCTTCACTTTCGAAGGGATTGGTAGGTGTAGGATTTTGAGTTGAGCATCACATGGAAATTTTTCCTTAGTATTTCCTCGACCCCCTTTAACGATGCGGTGTTTCCTATGACTCAAGAAAGAGAAAACGAAACTACGAAAACAAAAGTCTTCACGCTTCATGTTCCTCAAATGAATACCAAGTCTTCAAGGTCACACCAATTTCTTCACTTTCAAAGTCTTGAGAAAGTCTTGAGAATATCAAAGTCTTGATTGAAGAACTTCATTTTAGAATTCGACTTTCTGTAAATATCAAACTCCTCATAGACTTATAGACCTGTGTACACTCATAAACACATTAGTTTCTTAACCTATAAGTCTTCAATACACCAAAATCACTAAGGGGCACTAGATGCACTTACAACAAGGACATCAAGTGGGGAGGATAAAACGTGTGTTTTTTCTTTTTTCAGTAACAACATGTTTTGGCATCACACAATCTTCTCTGTTGGTCTTTCTCAAATACAACCTTTTTCTGTTTCTATAGGCCGCATAACATAAATTACCGTGACTATTTTTGCACACTAAAGGACCTAGCTCAATCAATGAAGAGGAATGGATGGCTGAAGACCCATGTCTTTGAGTTAGCGATCGAGGCAATCATGTTCAACAGACGACAGGGATCCAA
This sequence comes from Aegilops bicornis, assembly GCA_021605145.1. Lineage (NCBI taxonomy): Eukaryota > Viridiplantae > Streptophyta > Magnoliopsida > Poales > Poaceae > Aegilops > Aegilops bicornis. The sequence goes on from CM038675.1 coordinate 711,307,679, forward strand.
GAAAGTAATTATGCCTCTAAGGTTTTTTGTAAGAAAAATAAACTCTCATAATCTCTTCAAATCGTTTTTCTTGATATGTTTATTGGCACTAATTTTTTATTGGTCCTTGTTCTTCCCAGATTGCGATTCAAAATATTGATTTGACCGGGGCTAAGTTGGCGAACAGGTTTAAGGCATCAAACCTTTTGGATGAGCAAGACATGGTATGTTTCCACAATAACCACACACACAACCGCTCTTTTTTAGATATCTAAGTTGCTTTTCAACTATATATCCATTGCTTTTGTTAAATACCTAAGTTGCCTGCAACAACACCCAGAGTTACTCAAAACCAGACTCAAAGAAAATTGCTAGTTGGTCATAGCTACATCCATAGTTGCTTACGACCACACTCAAAGAAAATTGATAGTTTCTTATAACCACACACACAGTGTTTGCTTTTTTCTAAGCACAATCAATGTGAGTTTCATAGGGATTGCTCCATTTTGTTTAAGTTGCTCTTTTTAAATATTAAAGTTGCTTATAACCATTCTCAGAGTTGCCTCAAGTTTTATTGATTATAACCATTTTTTCTTTCTATAGGTCACGATTCCCGTGCTTGAAAACCTAGAACCATATAAACCTGATGGTGCAAGCCACTACTAGGTTTTCAACATAAACTTGAGGGACGGCAGGTTTGAGGTGTTTGACTCGCTGATACTCGTCAAGAAAAGCAAGAGGTTGGATGCGGTAGCAAGGTGCATTGTAGCATCTGTTCGGACATTGTGGAATAGACATTATCCACAACATGCAAAGTTGATGGAGAATTTTCCACTAGTTGATATTGATGCACCAAAGCAGATCATAGTGTAAGCACTACTTACTAGTAGAGATGTTTGTTTATGGAGATAGCTTTTCTTCAAGTGTTCTGCTGACATGAGGATTCTCTTTATTCTTTTTGTTTTTCATGCAGTGGCGAGTGTGGGATTTTTGCGCTGATGAACATACTGTTGTGGAATGGGACGTGGCTTCCAAACTATGGACAAGCCAACATATAGAATACCAGGAAGCGTATGACCATCTCCATGATCAAGTGTGTCCTGAATAAGGAGCAATGGCAGGAGATTCTCAAACTAGTCAAAAAGTGAAAGGAGAGCAATACAAACCTTTTTTTTGTTTTTTCAGTACATCAAGTGAACAACCTACATCATGTGTGTGGAATGAAAATGAAATAAGTGAAGCAAACTTGCCTTTTCTGTTAATCAATCAATTTTTGATTGCTTATCATTGAGCTACATGGATCCAGTTATGAACTTAAAGCAAAAGAACTAGGTATTAAGTAAAACACATCAGCTGCCCTAAAACAGGTCACAAGTTGCTTGATATTGCCCCATTGTTTGCTCAAACTGTTCACCAATTGCTTTTTTTCAATCAGCACTTCTGATAACAAGTTGTCAAGAGGGATCAAAACCGCACAATGATAAACATACAGATTGCCACATGCAGTTTCAACCAAACTGGTGGAAATATGCCCTAGAGGCAATAATAAAGTTATTATTTTATATTTCCTTATTCATGATAAAGGTTTATTATTGATGCTAGAATTGTATTGATCGGAAACCTTAATACATGTGTGAATACATAAACAAACAACGTGTCCCTAGTGGGCCTCTACTAGACTAGATCGTTGATCAAAGATGGTTAAGGTTTCCTAACCATGGACATGAGTTGTCATTTGATATAGCGATATCACATCATTAGGAGAATGATGTGATGGACAAGACCCATCCGTTAGCTTAGCATAGTGATCGTTCAAGTAAGTTTTATTGCTATTGCTTTCTTCATGTCAAATACATATTCCTTCAACTATGAGATTATGCAACTCCCGAATACCGGAGGAATGCCTTGTGTGCTATCAAACATCACAACGTAACTGGGTGATCATAAATATGCTCTACAGGTATCTCCGAAGGTGTTTGTTGAGTTGGCATAGATCGAGATTGGGATTTGTCACTCCGAGTATCGGAGAGGTATCTCTGGGCCTCTCAGTAATACACAATCATAAGCTTGCAAGCAAACAACTAAGGATTTAGTCACTGTCACTAGGTGATGTATTATGGAATCGAGTAAAGAGACTTGCTTCGATAACGTAGATTGAACTAGGTATGAAGACACGACGATCGAATCTCGGGCAAGTAACATACCGATGGACGTATGTTGTCATAACGGTTCGACCGATAAAGATATTCGTAGAATATGTGGGAGCCAATATGAGCATCCAGGTTCCGCTATTGGTTATTTCATCGGAGAGGTGTCTCGGTCATGTTCACATAGTTCTCGAACCCGTAGGGTCCACACGCTTAACTTTCATGACGATATAGTATTATATGAGTTATGTGATTTGTTCAACCGAATGTTGTTCGAGTCCCGGATGAGATCATGGACATGACGAGAGTCTCAAAATGGTCGAGAGGTAAAGATTGACATATAGGACGATAGTATTCGGACACCTAAGTGTTCCGGAGGGTACCGGTACATATTGGGTTGTCATATTGAGGGGTTCCAAGGGCAGCCCGACTTAAAAGATAAGGGCCTTTATGGGCCAAGATGAGAAACGACTAGCCACTGTGGGCCGTGTTGCACCCCTTTGATATGGGCCCAACCAGGGGGAGAGAACGAAATGGGGGATTCGGCCTCCCTTCCCTTTCTCGCCCTCCTCTTCCTCCCCTCCGGCTAATATGGAAGGGGTAGGGAGCGTCAAGGGAACCCAAGTAGGATTCGGTCCTACTTGGGGCACCTCCTGACCTCCCTCCCCTCCCACCTATATATATGTGGGGCGCCCCCTAGCATACACGGACAATTGCCTAGTCGCGCGCCCCCTCCACCGCTTACACCCCCGGGTCATATTTTACATCATGCTTAAGTGGCTCTGTGGAGATCACTTCACCATCACCGTCACCACACCGTCGTGCTGACGGAACTCATCTACTACCTCAATGTCTTGCAGGATCAAGAAGGTGAGGGACGTCACCGAGCTGAACATGTGCAGAACTCAGAGGTGTCATACGTTCTGTACTTGACCGGTCGGAGCTAAAGGAAGTTCGAGTACATCAATCGCATTGTTAAACGCTTCCGCTTATGGTCTATGAGGGTACGTAGACACACTCTCCCCCTCGTTGCTATGCATCTCCATGGATAGATTATTGCATGTGCGTAGAAAAAAATTGTTTTCCATGCAACGATTCCCAACGGTGGCATCATGAGCCAGGTCTATGCGTAGATGATATGCAGGAGTATAACACAAAGAGTTGTGAAGCGTTGATAGTCATACCGCTACCACCAACGCCTTTGTTTTGATTCGCGGTATTGTGGGATGAAGCGGCCTAGACCAACATTACGTGTCCACGCACATGAGACAAAGTTCCACCGACATGCAACAAGTTTTGCATAAAGGTGGTGGCGGTGTCTCTGCTTATCCTACTTTGATTGAATCTAATTTGACTATGGCGGTCCTTTAAGAGGGTTAAAACAAAGAACTTGATGAAACACCATTGTGGTTTTTATGCGTGAGGTAAGAACGTTCTTGCTAGAAGCCCGTAGGTAGCTGACGTAAAACTTGCAACAACAAAGTAGAGGACGTCTAACTTGTTTTTGCACGGCATGTTGTGATGTGATATGGTCAAGACATGATGTGATATACATTATTGTTTGAGATGATCATGTTCTGTAAGATATCTGACAACCGGCAGGAGCCTTATGGTTGTCTCTTTATTCTATGAAATGCAAACGCCATGTAATTGCTTTACTTTATCACTATGCGTTAGCAATAGTTGTAGAAGCAATAGTTGGCGAGACGACCATGACGCTACGATGGAGATCAAGGTGTCGAAATGTGACGATGGAGATCATGATGATGCTTTGGAGATGGAGATCAAAAGCACGAGATGATGATGGCCATATCATGTCACATATTTTGATTGCATGAGATGTTTATCTTCTATGCAGCTTATTTTGCTCAAGACGGCCGTAGAATTATAAGATAATACCTTCACTAAATTTCAAGGTAAAAGGTGTTCTTCCTAAGTATGCACTTTGTTGCTTCTGGGTTAATGCCTTTGTTGAGACACCACGTGATGATCGGGTGTGATAGACTCCACATTCACATACAACGGGTGCAAGATGCTTTTGCACATGCGGAATACTTGGGTTAAACTTGACGAAGTCTAGCATGTACGTATTATGGCCTCGTAACACTTGAGACCAAAAGGTTGAACATGAATCATATATTAGATATGATCAACATAGAGATGTTCACCATTGATTTAATTACCCCATCTCACGTGATGATCTCGGACATGGGTTAGTTGATTTGGATCACGTATCACTTAGATGACTTGAGGGATGTCAATTTAAGTGGGAGTTCTTAAGTAATTTGATTAATTGAACTTAATTTATCATGAACTTGGTCCTGATAGTGTTTGCATATCTATGTTGTAGATCAATGGCCCGTGCTATCGTTCCCCTGAATTTTAATGCGTTCCTAGAGAAAGCTAAGTTGAAAGATGATGATAGCAACTACACGGATTGGTCCGTAACTTGAGGATTATCCTCATTGTTGCACGGAAGAATTATGTCCTTGATGCACCGCTAGGTGACAAGCCCTCCGCTAATCTAGATGTTGTGAACGCCCCGCAAACGCTAGGTTTGATGAGTACTTGTCTAGTTCAGTGTGCCATGCTTTTACGATTTCTAGAACCATGACTTCAAAGATGTTTTGAATGTCATGGAGCATATGAGATGTTCCAGAGTTGAAGTTAATATATTCTCAAGTAAATGCCCCAAGGAGAGATATGAAGTCTCCACCAAGTTCTGTGAGTGCAAGATGGAGGAGAATAGTTCTGTCAGTGAACACATACTCAAAATGTCTGGGTATTATAATCACTTGACTCAGCTGGGAGTTGATCATCCAATTGATTGTGTCATTGGCAGAGTTCTTCAATCACTGCCACCAAGCTACAAAGGCTTCGTGATGAACTATAATATGCAAGCGATGGATAAGACAATTCCCGATCTCTTCGCAATGCTTAAGGTCGTGGAGGTAGAAGTCAAAAAGGAGCATCAAGTGTTGATGGTTAACAAGACCACTAGTTTCAAGAAGAAAGGCAAGGGAAAGAAAGGGAACTTCAAGAAGAATGGCAAGCTAGTTTCCACTCCCGGAAAGAAGCCCAAAGTTGGACCCAAGCCTAAAAATGAGTGTTTCTCGCAAGAGGGGACCGTCATCGGAAGCGGAACTGCCCCAAGTGTTCGGGCGGATAAGAAGGATGACAGTGAACAAATGTATATTTGATATACATGTTATTGATGTGTACCTTACTAGTGCTCGTAGTAGCGCTTGGGTATTTGATAATCTTGGTTCGGTTCCTCATATTTGTAACTCAAAAAGCAGAGCTAAGGATTAAACAAAGATTGGCTAAGGACCTAGATGATGATGCGCGTCGGAATAGTTCCAAGGTCGATGTGATCGTCATTGCATGCTACCTCTACATCTACCTTCGGGATTAGTTTTGGACCTGAATAATTGTTATTTTGTGCCAGCGTTGAGCATGAACATTATGAGTCGATCTTATTTAGTGCGAGACGGTTATTCATTTAAATCAGAGAATAATGGTTGTTCTATTTATATGAGTAATATCTTCCCTATATTTATGGTCATGCACCCTTGAAGAGTGGTCTATTTTTGTTGAATATCGATTGTAGTGATACACATATTCATAATATTGATGCCACAAGATGCAAAGTTGATAATGATAGTGCAACATATTTGTGGCATTGTCGCTCAGGGTCATATTGGTGTAAAGCGTGAAGAAACTCCATGCGGATGGGTTTTGGAATCACTTGATTATGAATCATTTGATACTTGCAAACCATGCCCCATGGGCAAGATGACTAAAACTCGCTCTCCTCAAACAATGGAGCGAGCCAATGACTTATTGGAAATAATACAACCGATGTATGCGGGTCTAATGAGTGTTGAGGCACGCCGATCGTATCAAGTATTTTCTAACCTTTCACGAGATGATTTGAGCGAGATATGGGTATATCTACTTAATGAAATACAAGTCTGAAACATGTGAAAAGTTCAAAGAATTTCAGAGTGAAGTGGAGAATCATCGTAACAAGAAAATAAAGTTTCTATGATCCGGATCATGGAGGAGAATATTTGAGTTGATGAGTTTTGCCTTCGCTTTTGAAAACAATGTGGAATAGTTTCACGACTCAAGCTACTCGAACACCACAGTAGTAATGGTGTGTTCAAATGTCGAATGTAGAACTTTATTAGATATGGTGCGATCTATGATGTCTCTATCGATTTAATGAGCACGTCTCCAACGTATCTATAATTTATGAAGTATTCATGTTGTTATATTATCATTCTTGGATGTTTTACAATCATTTTATAGCAAATTTATATCATTTTTTGGGACTAACCTATTGACATAGTGCCCAGTGCCAATTGTTTTTTTGCTTGTTTTTTACTTCGCAGAAAATCAATACCAAACGGAGTCCAAATGCAGCAAAACTTTTTGGAGATTTTTTATGGACCAGAAGACATCCAGTGGGCCAAAGAAGTACCAGAGGAGTGCCCCGAGGGGGGCACAATCCACCTGGGCACGGCTGGGGGCCCAGGCGCGCCCTGGTGGGTTGTGCCCACCTCAGTGGCCTCCCGCACCGCCTCTTCGGCCTATAAATTCCCAAATATTCCAAAACCCCCGAAGATAACCCTAGATCGGAAGTTCCGCCGCCGCAAGCCTCTTTAGCCATGAAAAACAATCGGGAGCCCACTCCTGTGAAGGAAATATGCCCTAGAGGCAATAATAAAGTCATTATTTATTTCCTTATATCATGATAAATGTTTATTATTCATGCTAGAATTGTATTAACCGGAAATATGATACATGTGTGAATACATAGACAAACAGAGTGTCACTAGTATGCCTCTACTTGACTAGCTCATTATAAAAGATGGTTATGTTTCCTAGCCATAGACAAAGAGTTGTCATTCGATTAACGGGATCACATCATTAGGAGAATGATGTGATTGACTTGACCCATTCCGTTAGCTTAGCACTTGATCGTTTAGTATGTTGCTATTGCTTTCTTCATGACTTATACATGTTCCTATGACTATGAGATTATGCAACTCTGCCATCGGAGGAACACACTTTGTACGCTGCCAAACATCACAACGTAACTGGGTGATTATAAAGGTGCTCTACAGGTGTCTCCGAAGGTACTTGTTGGGTTGGCGTATTTTGAGATTAGGATTTGTCACTTCGATTGTCGAAGAGGTATCTCTGGGCCCACTCGGTAATGCACACCACTTAAGCGTTGCAAGCATTGCAACTAATGAGTTAGTTGCGGGATGATGTATTACAGATGCAGTAAAGAGACTTGCCGTAACGAGATTGAACTATGTGTTGAGATACCGACGATCGAATCTCGGGCAAGTAACATACCGATGACAAAGGGAACAACGTATGTTGTTATGCGGTTTGACCGATAAAGATCTTCGTAGAATATGTAGGGAGCCAATATGAGCATCCGAGTTCCGCTATTGGTTATTGATCGGAGACGTGTCTCGGTCATGTCTACATAGTTCTCGAACCCGTAGGGTCCGCACGCTTAAAGTTTGATGACGGTTATATTATGAGTTTATGTGTTTTGATGTACCGAAGGTAGTTTGGAGTCCCGGATGTGATCACGGACATGACAAGGAGTCTCGAAATTTTCGAGACATGAAGATTGATATATTGGACGACTATATTCGGACACCGGAATGGTTCGGGGGGTTATAGATATATACCGGAGTACCGGGGGTTACCGGAACCCCCCCGGGAAGCTATTGGGCCTTATGGGCCTTAGTGGAAAGGAGAGAGGAGGCCGGGGAGATGGCGCGCCCCCTGCCCCAATCCGACTGGGAAAGGGAAGGGGAGCCCCTTCTCCTTCCTTCTCTCCACCTCCTCCTTCCCCTTCTCCTAGTTGGAATAGGAAAGAGGGGGCCAAACCTACTTGGAGTAGGATTGCCCCCTTGGGCGCCGCCTCTCCCTAGGGCCGCCCTCTCCTCCTCCCCCTTTATATACGGGAGGAGGGGCACCCCATAGACACAACAATTGATCCCTTGGATCTCTTAGCCGGTCGCGGTGCCCTCCACCATAATCCACCTCGGTCATATCGTGAGCGGTGTAGAAGCGAAGCCTGCTGCTTTGAGAACATCATCATCATCACCACGCCGTCGGCCGACGTAAACTCTCCCTCAAAGCTCGGGCTGGATCGGAGTTCGAGGGACGCCATCGAGTTGAACGTGTGCTGAACTCGAGGTGCCGTATGCGTTCGGTACTTGATCGGTCGGATCGTGAAGACGCACGACTACATCAACCGCGTTGTGCTAACGCTTCGCTTCGGGTCTATGAGGGTACATGGACACACTCTCCCCTCTCGTTGCTATGCATCATCATGATCTTGCGTGTGCGTAGGAATTTTTTTGAAATTACTACGTTCCTCAACAGTGGCATCCGAGCCAGGTTTTATGCGTTGATGTTATATGCACGAGTAGAACACAAGTGAGTTGTGGGCGATACAAGTCATATCGCTTACCAAAGATGTCATACTTTGGTTCGGGCGGTATTGTTGGATGAAGCGGCCGGACCGAAGACATTGCCAGACGCTTACGCTGAGACTGTTTACCATTGCGTTATGCAATACGAGTGACTAGCGGGTGTTAGTTTCTCCAACTTTAGTTGAAACAAATTAATGGTTACACCCGTCCTTGAGAAGTTTAAACAACAGCACTAACTTGACGAACTATCATTGTGGTTTTGATGCGTAGGTAAGAACGGTTCTTGCTCAGCCCGTAGCAGCCACGTAAAACTTGCAACAACAATGTAGAGGACGTCTAACTTGTTTTATGCAGGCATGTTGTGATGTGATATGGTAAAGGCATGATGCTATATTTTATTGTATGAGATGATCATGTTTTGTAACCGAAGTTATCGTGTAATCGGCAGGAGCCATATGGTTGTCGCTTTATTGTATGCAATGCAATCGCCCTTTAATTGCTTTTTTACTTTATCACTAAGTGGTAGCGATAGTCGTAGAAACAATAGTTGGCGAGACGACAACGATGCTTACGATGGAGATCAAGGTCGGCGCCCGGTGACGATGGTGATCATGACGGTGACTTCGGAGATGGAGATCACAAGCACAAGATGATGATGGCCATATCATATCACTTATATTGATTGCATGTGATGTTTATCTTTATGCATCTTATTTTGCTTCGATTGACGGTAGCATTATAAGATGATCTCTCACTAAATTTCAAGATAAAAAGTGTTCTCCCTGAGTATGCACCGTTGCCAAAGTTCATCGTGCCCAGACACCACGTAATGATCGGGTGTGATAAGCTCTATGTCCATCTACAACGGGTGCAAGCCAGTTTTGCACACGCAGAATACTCAGGTTAAACTTGACGAGCCTAGCATATGCAGATATTGCCTCGAACACCGAGACCGAAGGTCGAAAGCGTGAATCATATAGTAGATATGATCAACATAGTGATGTTCACCATCGAAAACTACTCCATTTCACGTGATGATCGGTTATGGTTTAGTTGATTTGGATCACGTGATCACTTAGATGATTAGAGGGATGTCTATCTAAGTGGGAGTTCTTAAGTAATATGATTAATTGAACTTAAATTTATCATGAACTTAGTACCTAATAGTATTTTGCATGTCTATGTTTTTTGTAGATAGATGGCTCGTGTTGTTGTTCCATTGAATTTTAATGCATTCCTTGAGAAGCAAAGTTGAAAGATGATGGTAGCAATTACACGGACTGGGTCCGTAACTTGAGGATTATCCTCATTGCTGCACAGCAGAATTACGTCCTGGAAGCACCTCTAGGTGCCAAACCCTGCTTCTTGAGAGCAACACCGAAGTTATGAACGTCAGCGTAGCAAAGCCGATGACTACTCGATAGTTCGATTATTGCCATGCTTTACGGCTTAAGACCGGTACTTCAACGACGTTTTGAACGTCATGGAGCATATGAGATGTTCCAGAGTTGAAGTTAATATTTCAAGCAAATGCCCGGATTGAGAGATATGAAGTCTCCAATAAGTTCTATAAATTGCAAGATGGAGGAGAACAGTTCTGTCGATGAGCATATACTCGTAATGTCCGTATAACAATCACTTGATTCAACTGGGAGTTAATCTTCCGGATGATAGCGTCATTGACAGAATTCTTCAGTCACTACCACCAAGCTACTAGAGCTTCGTGATGAACTATAACATTCAAGGGATGGATAAGACGATTCCCGAGCTCTTCACAATGCTAAAGGCCGCAGAGGTAGAAATCAAGAAGGAGCATCAAGTGTTGATGGTCAATAAGACCACCAGTTTCAAGAAAAAGGGCAAAGGGAAGAAGAAGGGGAACTTCAAGAAGAACAACAAACAAGTTGCTTCTCAGGAGAAGAAACCCAAGTCCGACCTAAGCCCGAGACTGAGTGCTTCATCGCAAAGCGCATCGTCACCTGGAAGCGAACTGCCCCCAAGTATTTGGCGGATAAGAAGGATGGCAAGGTGAACAAAGGTATATGTGATATACATGTTATTGATGTGTACCTTACCGTAGCTCGCATGAGCACTCGGGTATTTGATACCGTTATGTTGCTAATATTTGCAACTCGAAAGCAGGGATTACGGATTGCTTAACACCTACAGCTGGGACGAGGTGACGATGCGCGTGGGAAAGCGGTTCCAAAGACGATGTGATCGCCGTCGCACGCTACCTCTACATCTACCTTCGGATCAAAGATAGACCTAAATAATTGTTATTTGGTGCCGCCGCTGAGCATGAACATTATATCCGGATCTTGTTTGATGCGAGACGGTTATTCATTTAAATCAGAGAATAATGGTTGTTCTATTTATATGAGTAATATCTTTTATGGTCATGCACCCTTGAAGAGTGGTCTATTTTTGATGAATCTCGATAGTAGTGATACACATATTCATAATGTTGAAGCCAAAAGATGCAGAGTAGATAACCATAGTGCAACTTATTTGTGGCACTGCCGTTCGGGTCATATTGGTGTAAAGCGCATGAAGAAACTCCATACCGATGGACTTTTGGAATCATTTGATTATGAATCACTTGGTACTTGCGAACCATGCCTCATGGGCAAGATGACTAAAACGCCGCTCCGGAAATATGGAGCGAGTAACCGATTTATTGGAGATCATACATACCGATGTATGTGGTCCAATGAATGTTGAGGTCATAGTGGTATCGTTATTTTCTCACCTTCACAGATGATTTAAGCAGATATGGGTATATCTACTTAATGAAACATAAGTCTAAAACATTTGAAAAGTTCAAAGAATTTCAGAGTGAAGTGAAAATAATCGTAACAAGAAAATAAAGTTTCTACGATCTGATCGTGGAGGAGAATATTTGAGTTATGAGTTTGGTCTACATTTGAAACAATGCGGAATAGTTTCACAACACACGCCACCCGGAACACCACAGCATAATGGTGTGTCCGAACATCGTAATCGTACTTTACTAGATATGGTGCGATCTATGATGTATCTTACTGATTTACCGCTATCGTTTTGGGGTTATGCTTTAGAGACGGCCGCATTCACGTTAAAATGGGCACCATAAAAATCCGTTGAGACGATGCCTTATGAACTTTGGTTTGGCAAGAAACCAAAGTTGTCGTTTCTTAAAGTTTGTGGCTGCGATGCTTATGTGAAAAAGCTTCAACCTGATAAGCTCGAACCCAAGTCGGAGAAATGTGTCTTCATAGGATACCCAAAGGAAACGGTTGGGTACACCTTCTATCAAAAATCCGAAGGCAAGACATTCGTTGCTAAGAATGGATCCTTTCTAGAGAAGGAGTTTCTCTTGAAAGAAGTGAGTGGGAGGAAAGTAGAACTTGATGAGGTAAAAGTACCTGCTCCCTTATTGGAAAATAGTTCATCACAGAAACCGGTTCCTATGACGTTGTGACGCCCCCGATTCAATCGTACACTAATCATGCACGCAAATGTGTACGATCAAGATCCGGGACTCACGGGAAGATATCACAACACAACTCTAAAACATAAATAAGTCATGCAAGCATCATAATACAAGCCGAGGGGCCTCGAGGGCTCGAATACAAGTGCTCGATCATAGACGAAGTCAGCTGGAAGCAACAATATTCTGAGTACGCACATAAGTTAAACAAGTTTGCCTTTAAGAAGGCTAGCACAAACCGGGATACGATCGAAGAGGCGCAGGCCTCCCCGCTCGGGATCCTCCTAACTACTCCCCGGTCGTAAATCGGGCTGCACGTAGTAGTAGGCACCTCCGGGAGTAGTCGCCATCAACGGTGGCGTCTCGCTCTGGGCTCCATCGTCCCGGTCGCAAAGAATCGGGTAAAGAAAGGGGAAAAGGGGAACAAGGCAACCGTGGAGTACTCATCCAAAGTACTGCAAGCAAGGAGCTACACTACATATGCATGGATATGTGTAAAGGGCCATATCAGTGACCGAATCGCAGAATGCCGTAATAAGAGGGGATAGCTAACTCCCGTCAAGACTAAACGCTCGGGCAGCCTCCGTCTTGCAACATGTAGAAGAGAGTAGATCAAGTCCTCCAAGTAGCATCTCCAAGTAGCATCGCATAGCATAATCCTACCCGCGATCCCTCCTCAATGCCCCGAGAGAGAGCGACCACCGGTTGTATCTCGCACTTGGAAGGGTGTGTTTTATTAAGTATCCGGTTCTAGTTGTCATAAGGTCAAGGTACAACTCAAGTCGCCCCGTTATCAAGATCACGGCTATTCAATAGATTTAACTTCACTGCAGGGTGCACCACATAACCCAACACGCTTGATCCCATTTGGCCGACACACTTTCTCGGGTCATGCCCGCCGCGGAAGATCAACACGCCGCGCCCCACCTAGGCACAACAGAGGCCAAAGACGGTCTAAACCTAAGCGCCAGGGTCTGGGCCCATCGCCCATAGCACACCTGCATGTTGCGAGGGCGGCACAGCGTGCACCTAGCCTAGCGTGCTGCCCACCAATCCGCGCTACGCCGGCCTCCGTCAGCCGACGCCCTAAGTGCTTCGGCCGATACCATGACGCCGATACCCATAACTACTCCCACGTAGATGGTTAGTGCGTGATAAGGTCAATCGACCAACCTCGAATCAAATACCAAGATCTCGTTAAGCTGCAGTTAAGTATCCGCGACGCCGAACAGTGGCCAGCCCACCTCTCACCCAGGTAGTCTCAACCTGCCCTGTCGCCCGCCACAAAGTAACAAATGGGGCCGTCGGGAACCCAGGCCCACTCTCACCGGGATGGAGCCACCTGTCCTTCAGCCCCCATCTCCTAACAAAGTATCACAAGTAATGTAATAGTGTAAAGTACATAGTATATGCCTGTGATCACCTCCCAAGTGATCACAGCCGATCAGTATAGCATGGCGTATCGACAAGAATGTAGGGCCATCGATGGAACACTAGCATCCTATACTAAGCAAAGAGGATAGCGATAAAGGTAACAACAAGAGTAGCAAGGACAAAAGCTATGCAAAGCAAGATAGGAATAACCAAAGCAAGAATATGCTACACTACTCTAATGCAAGCAAGATAGAGAAGAGTAGGCTATATCCGTGATCAAGGGGGGGCTTGCCTGGTTGCTCCGCAAGAGAGAGGGGTCACAACTCCGTGAGTCGTGATCGGGCGGCCAGCTGGCTTGGTCTCAGTAGTCTACCGGAGAGAAGAGGGGAAGAAACAATAAATACAGTGCAAACATAAGCAAGACGACGCAAGACATGACAAAGAGCGGTGCTAGGTGTGTCCCTAACGCAGTATGAGGTGATGCTTGGGTGAAGGGAAAACATCCGGAAAGTATTCCGGTGTTCCGTGGTTTTCTCGCAAGAGGAGCCGGAGGGGGAAAGTTGCGAGTTCAATAGGTTAGGTGTGTGGCGGATTTAACGGATGCGTATCCGGATTCGCCTCGGCTGCTCCGAGCAACTTTCATGTTGAAAATAATTTGATCCGAGTTACGGATTAAAAGATATGATTTTCTAATGATTTCATTAATTTCTGGAATTTAATTAATTATTTAATTTAATTCGAAAATGGAATAATGACATCAGCATGATGTCATGCTGACGTCAGCCAGTCAACAGGTTGAGTGGTCAACTGACCAAAGGTCCAGTGGGACCCACCTGTCATACACTGTTAAGTTAATTATGGTTAGGTTAAACTAATTATTGCTTAGTTAGACTAACATGTAATTAGATTAATTAAGTAGGATTAATTAACTTAATTAATTAATTATTTATTTATTTATTTTTATTATTTATTTTATTTTTTTTATTCTTAAAAAACATTTTGGAGTGGGGCCCCATTGTCATAGGGCTACTGGCCTTAGCGGTGTGGCGGCGGCACCGCCCGGGAAGCTGCGGGCGGGCGCCTGCGCCCGTCTGATGGCCTCGCCATGGACAACGGGAGGAGGCACTGAACCATCTAGCGGCCATCACTGGGCTGGCCCGTGAGGGAGCCCGTGAGGGGGCCGCGCTGTTGAGAGAGGAGTGGGGCGCACTTAAGTGGGGGAACAGGGGCGATTTGAGGATGGCGGCGTCATTAACGGGCGAAGCGAGCGCAGGCTGTGAGCCGCATCGTGGAAGCGCAAGCAGGGACGGGCCGATGCGCGCAGACGTGGGGGAGGAGGAGCATCAGGAACCGGGCGGCGACGTGAGGGAGCAAGGCGGAGTCAGTGGGCGCCAAAGGCCGGGACGCTGGATGAGCGCTGCAAGGGCACGACCCTGGCAAGGCTGGGCGCCGCAGGCGTGAGCTGCTGCACGCGAGGGAGAGAGGAGGAGAGGGCCTCCAGGGAGTAGGGTCTGGTGCGGGCTTTGGGGCGGAGGACGGAGACGACGGGCGTGTGAGACAAATTCCCGGCGAGGTAGTCCTCTGTTTCAAGGGCGCATTTCTGTGAGATCCCAAGCGGCGGCTTGGGAGGTTCTTGCGGGACGACGAGGCCGACGAGGCCGGGAGGCCGGGCGGGGATGCGGCGAGGCGACGAGGCGGCGCAGGTGGCACCAACGACGGCGAGGCGGCTCGTGGGGTTCCGGGCGGTCGAAACAAGCTTTCCGATCCAGATCTCGACGGGAGGGGGAGGAACGAGGGAGTGTGGGGAGTGCGGGTGGTTGGGTGTTAGGGTTTCCCGGAGGGGATATGGAGGGGGGTTTGGGCCTTGTCTGGTTGGATGGCCACCGGGGTCAGTCGGTCGGGGTCCTTTTCCTTTTCTTCTTTTTTTTGTTTGTTTTCTTTTGTATTTTCTTTCTTTTATTTATTTTCTTTTCAGTTTTAAATCATTTTAAAATTACTTAGGCCTTTTATAAAATGGGTTTGTTGCACCATAATTACCTTTGTAATATTTAGTACAATCCAAACATTTTCGTTTAATTTAGAAAACTTTTATTGTTATCATTAATTTGAATTTTGAATTTTGGACCGGTTTTGTCCTAACGATAGATTAGCAAAGCGAATCGTGGTGACGGCACCATTAGCGTGGGATCACCAGTTTAATTATCCGCAAGGCCACAATTCTCCTCTGATTACAAGAAATCTCGTCCCGAGATTTAAGAGGGGAGTAAGGGAAAGTTCTGGTTACGATATGCTAACGGATCTTCTCAAGAAGTTAACCCTTTCGCCGATGTCTTCAATTCTTTATTCCAATGCATCATGATAAACTTGTCATCATTTCTTCTGAACTCCATCGCATTTCACTTACGAAAGATAAGGGACAGCTCACTACGACATAATGCTTTGAGGGAAACAATCTGGGGTTAACCCATGAATGAGTATAAGATTATCTCTCAAGTTGAACATATGAAATACCTCGAGAGTAAGGTACGAAGGTACCATAAGAGGCTCCAAGCGGATAGATAGTTGCTCGAAGCCTGAACCAGAGTGAGAAAGGGAGTTCGTGAGTAGCGAGAGTAAGTATTATGGCGCCCGATACCGCATTAGATCACTAGGACCTGTGGCCCATGAATTACATACGAGGCCAATGCCAGAGGAATAACTTTGGGGAATAGGGGTGTACAGACAGTCGAGTTTTCGATCCTCGTGGAACTGTGGGTTATGGGCCCACCATGTGGTTTTTTAATAGGAGCAAAGTGACATCTTGCACGGTCATGATAGCAAGGCATGTCGAGAGTACCATGTCGCTATGTCAAGAACAACGTTGGTACCAAGGGCGAGGGACGAAGAGAACCATTTTCCTCGCTTGTTGCATCGAGGCGGACCAATAGGCAAAGTTCTCGTCCATCGGTGGTTACGTAAATGTCACCAACAATAGTAATCGGGTCTTCTTGGCAGAGTTGTACCACGAGGTGCTTACATAAGGTGAGAATAATACTGCTTAGATTATATAGACCTCAAGAAAGGTTAAACCAACCAATGGAAAGGAAAATAAGATTATCGATTAAATAGAATAATGGAAAGGAAAATGTGTTTAAACACATATTTCAAGGGTATATCCTTCCCAAGGAGAAGCAGAAAGCATGATATCCATGACAGGATATAATGTAGAAAACTCTTTAGGTAGGGGGAGAAATTTCATGACATTACCCATATACAATGGGTGTTTGGATAATTTAGCAGAAACATTTAGCATTGGCTTCAAATGTCCTTCTTGAAAATCGGAGTACCACAAACATGCTTGAGATAGCATTGCATGGTCTTCAAGCAAAGTTCGGACTTTGGAAACAAAAGGGGCCATCAGAAGAACTTAAAGAATAAGTCTTACAATTTCCTCATGGAAGAAAGGATAGCCTTTGTTGAAAAGGAAACCATAATAATAGGGCCTCCTACCGGTGTACTAGGTACGACATCACCTTACCGGGTCACATAAAGACCATTGTTATAACTCTTGGAAATATGTCCCAACCATCATATCTCGACCGAGATTTAGATCTGATTGGTGTCAGATACCTCAAACTCACGACGCCGAGGAGAAAAGGTGCGACACAAATTGACGAGAAGACATCAAGATTCTCGAAATGAACTATGGAAGCGAAGTTCAAACAAGAGTTCATCATTAAATCAAGAAGAGGATGAGGAGGTGACTGATGGACTCAGCGATAACTCATCGAGGTATCCAAAAGATGGATCTCCACAATTATGTGGATAAGGAGATAACATTTGTCATATCAAATGATATAAGGAAGTAAGCTCGAGGAAGACATACACAATTAAACATTGGTTGAAAGGTGCGCCCAAATATGGGTTGGGTTGCCACGACCAATGTCGGAATGGTGATTCAATAATTAATAGTCTAAGAATGAATGGTGGAAGCCATTAAGAGGGTTGCTAGGAGGGCAGAATCCAAACAACACTGCTCACTTGTGGGTACCTTATTGGAATCAACACGAGGATCAAGAAAGAATGGTGATGGTGAGAAGTATCATTATAGCAAGAATTCTGAAGAGGTGGAGCAAATCTCAGAACATTCTTGACATAAAGGATGGTAATACTCCAAGGTAAAGAAGAACAATTGCTGGATATCAAGGAACTCAAGGTATAACACCAAACATGAACAAGCTTGTGTTGGTGGGAGGCAATAAAGTGGTCGATGATAATACAATTCATCGAGGGCAAGGATGGTATTTCTCATCATGAATTCAATTGATATCCTGGATGAGCTCAGAATGTTGATGATCACGACACCTTTGTCGCGAGAGTTCATGAAGATGTAATCGATCGGTGACGACATCAAGTCAAAGTAATGATGAAGTGAAAGGTTATTGGAACCAAGGGTACGACACAAACTCGAAACCAAGCTTGTTGTTCAAGGCGAAATGATATGACGATGAGGATCGACGTAAGGTTAGTTCATCGTCGAAAATTGTGCTCGGTAGAAGAAGGACCGGTAGCATATTAAAATCATCACGACAATGATATAGCCAAACAGGCTAGGAATGGCGTGATCGGGTACAAACTCGCATTTATAGAAGCTTCATCAAGAGTTGTTGAACCGTGAGTGCGGACTCTCGGTTCAGTTATCGGTGTCTTTGAGTGTTTAATAACTCGTGAGCCCGTGAAAATTGGAATCGGTGGGAAGGTAGCACTTGATGAAGAACTCATAAGAAGTTATGCAGTTCCATGATAATCTCGAGATACCGTGGGGTAATACCTTTAATGACAGATCAAAGTAGAGGTTGGACTAGGTAATGCTCTCACGTAAGACAAGTACTCTAACTTGTCCGAGAAATGGAATCAAGAAGAGAATATGGTCGGAACCATGGTTGCAAAAGGCAATTCCCATATATAAGATGAACTTATACCTAATAGGGTTTAAGAGAAGCATCCATGATAAGATCAGCATCGTGTCCATGGGCATGAACACAAAGTTCAAGGTCGACTCCCACTTCTTTAATGCATAACCTTTCATTCACTTCTCGTCTTCGAAGAAGTTGTAGTGTTGAAATTTTATCTGGAGAAGCACCAGAATTGTATGTCTCGTGAAAACTTTCGGGTTCACACGGTTTAGAGAAGGTATAGGTTCAACCCATCGGGCCATCTTAGAAACATATACCACAAGCTTCGGGGTAAATAATACAAGCTCGAAAGTAGAGCATTGTTCAAAAGCGTAGATGATACAATTTACCAAAGGCATTATATACCCATGGAAAGGCTCTCAAGGTTATTCAATATGAAGGACACTGACAGATAAAATCCAACAAAGGAACCGATGGTCCACAAAGGATCTGAGGTGAGCATCGGTACTCAACCAGAGGAAGAAGAATGCAAGGAGATCAGATTATAGAAACAACTGACTAACTCAATTGTCAAATGCAAAGGAATTATGATTTAAATCAAGGGATCAAGCAATGCTACGATTAGGGATGGATAAGTAGAATAGCCTTAGGGTACAATCAATCACAATTGGATTGGTCGAGAACCAATTCGATTAAAAGAATGGCAGCTCAGCCGGAAAGGTAATTTATAAGGATCAATGATGATTGCGTATATTCACAATCATATTGAGTCAGCAGACTCAAAATGATAATGACAAGGAATGTCAATAATACTATGAAACTTATGGGATTAACCATAATGCAAGCAAGCAAGAATTTCAAGAGCAAAAGGCTCCAGAGGATTTTCGGAAGATCGAATAGTATTTTGAAGACTTTTGTGAAACACATGAATAACTGGGGATGAGCGGATGCTTTCGACAAGTCGAGGATTTATTTGAAGGGTATTCATGTGGCAAAGAACTGCTAGGCAAGAGGCACAAAGTATTCTCGGAACAATAGAGAAAACTTCGGGGTATCTTGTAATAACAAGATCAATGGGGGATGATCGTATGAATGGCAAGTGTAACTAGTTATCCATAAGGATTTATCGGTGGTCGGGAATTGCAAAGGCGATGCCATAAACTCTTAAGAGAACTTTGTAGAGTATCTTCGGATTCTTCTGGTGCGAAAGTATCACCAAGTGAGGGGCTCTCCGGAGAAAGTATTATCGAGAACCTAGAGTCTGAGTTAATAAAATCGCTTAACCCGAATAGAAGAGATGTCGAGTCCCAGTATAGGTGGAGGAATAAAAGATCCTACTACCACCCAATGGCGGCGCAGTCTGTAAGACACACAAACCATGTTAGTAAAAGTTTTGTATTGACTAGACTCAACTTCGGCCAAGGAGTTGGAAAGGGGATTCTACAGCAATGGGCTCGATACCAACTTGTGGACGCCCCGATTCAATCGTACACTAATCATGCACGCAAATGTGTACGATCAAGATCGTGGACTCACGGGAAGATATCACAACACAACTCTAAAACATAAATAAGTCATACAAGCATCATAATACAAGCCGGGGGCCTCGAGGGCTCGAATACAAGTGCTTTCGATCATAGACGAAGTCACGGAAGCAACAATATCGAGTACGTATAAGTTAAAACAAGTTTGCCTTAAGAAGGCTAGCACAAAGCGGGATATAGATCGAAGAGGCGCAGCCTCCCTGCACAGGATCCTCCTAACTACTCACAGTCGTCGGTAGGCTGCACGTAGTAGTAGGCACCTCCGGGAGTAGTCGCCATCAACGGTATGCGTCGCTCTGGCTCCATCGTCAGTCGCAGCAACCGGTAAAGAAAGAGGGAAAAGGGGAACAAGGCAACCGTGAGTACTCATCCAAAGTACTGCAAGCAAGGAGCTACACTACATATGCATGGATATGTGTAAAGGGCCATATCGGATCAATCTGCGTAATGCCGTAATAAGAGGGGATAGCTAATCCCGCCGAAGACTACGCTTCAGCCTCCGCCTTGCAACATGTAGAAGAGAGTAGACCAAGTCCTCCAAGTAGCATCTCCAAGTAGCATCGCATAGCATAATCCTACCCGCGATCCCTCCTCAATGCCCCGGTGAGAGCGACCACCGGTTGTATCCGCACTTGGAAGGGTGTGTTTTATTAAGTATCTGGTTCTAGTTGTCATAAGGTCAAGGTACAACTCCAAGTCGTCACCCATTCACCAAGATGACGACTATTCAATAGATTTAACTTTCCTGAGGGGTGCACCACATAACCCAACACGCTGATCCCATTTGGCCGACACACTTTCTGGGTCATGCCCGGTCATGAAGATCAACACGTCAGCCCCACCTAGGCACAACAGAGAGGCCAGACGCCGGTCTAAACCTAAAAAGCGCCGACAGGTGCTCTGGGCCCATCGCCCATAGCACACCTGCATGTTGCGAGGGTAGCCGAAGCGGAACCTAAGCCTAGCAGGCGTTCGGTCCAATCCGGGCCAAGGCCAGCCTGTCACGACGTGACGTCAAGTGCCGGTGATACCACGACGCCGGATACCCATAACTACTCCCACGTAGATGGTTAGTGCGTATAAGGTCAACGACCCAACTCGAGATCAAATACCAAGATCTCATTAAGCGTGTTAAGTATCCATGACGCCGAACAGGCCGGCAGGCCCACCTCTCACCCAGTAGTCTCAACCTGCCCTGCTGGCCCGCCACAAAGTAACAATGGGGCCGTCGGGAACCCAGGCCCACCTCTACTGGATGGAGCCACCGTCCTTTCAAATTTCATCTCCTAACAAAGATATCACAGGTAATGTAATAGTGTAAAGTACATAGTATATGCCCGTGATCACCTCCCAAGTGATCACAGCCCAAGAGTATAGCATGGCGTACGGACAAGAATGTAGGGCCCTTGATGGAACACTAGCATCCTATACTAAGCAAGAGGATAGCGTATAAAGGTAACAAATAAAAGAGTAGCAAGGACAAAGCTATGCAGAAAGATAGGAATAATCGAAAGCGAGAACATGCTACACTACTCTAATGCAAGCAAGATAGAGAAGAGTAGGCGATATCCGGTGATCAAAGGGGGGGCTTGCCTGGTGCTCGGGCAAGAGAGAGGGTCGTCGACTCCGTGAGTCGTCTTGGGCAAGTGATCGCTCGGCCTCGTAGTCTACCTAGGAGAGAAGAGGGGAAGAAACAATAAATACAAAGGCAAACATAAGCAAGACGATGCAAGACATGACAAAAGAGCGGTGCTAGGTGTGTCCTAACGCAGTATGAGGTGATGCTAGGTGAAGGGGAAAACATCCGGAAAGTATTCTGTTCGTGTTTTCGAGCAGGAGCCGAGGGGGAAAGTTAAGTAGTTCAATAGGTTAGGGGGTGTGTGGCGGACGAGCAATTTGCGCGATCCGGATTTGTCTCGCTGCTCGAGCAACTTTCATGTTGAAAATAATTTGATCCGAGTTACGGATTAAAAGATATGATTTTCTAATGATTTTACTAATTTCTGGAATTTAATTAATTACTTAATTTAATTCAAAAATGGAATAATGACATCAGCATGATGTCATGCTGACGTCAGCAGTCAACAGGGTTGACTGGTCAACCTGACCAGTGGGTCCAGTGGGACCCACCTGTCATACACTGTTAAGTTAATTATGGTTAGGTTAAACTAATTATTGCTTAGTTAGACTAACATGTAATTAGATTAATTAAGTAGGATTAATTTACTTATTTATTTATTTATTTATTTATTTATTTATATTATTTATTTTATTTTTTTATTCTTAAAAAAAACATTTTGGAGTGGGGCCCCATTGTCATAGGGCCACTGGGCCTTAGCGGGAAAAGGGCAAGCGGCATCGCCGAGCGGTGCGCGGCGCGCCTGTCGATGGCCTCGCCTGGTGGACAACGGGAGGAGGCACGGAACGACCAACATCGCTAGGGCTCCTGCTGGCGGAGGGAGCCAAGGAGGGGGGCCGCGGCCAAGTTCGAGGAGGGACGACTTGCGGGGAACAGGCGATGGAGGCGAGGGCGCCATTAATCTGGGCGAAAGCGAAGCGGTGGCCGAGCCGCATCGTGGAAGTGGCAAGGGACGGGCCAATGCGGCGGTACGGGGAGGAGGAGCATCAGGGAACCGGGCGGCGACGTGAGGAGCAAGGGGCGATGAGTTGTGCGGGCGCCAGTGCCGGGACGCTGGATGAGCGCTGCAGGGGCACGGCCCGAGCAAGGCTGGGCGCCGGTGGCGTGAGCGGCACGCGAGGGAGAGAGGAGGAGAGGGCCTCACAGGGGAGTAGGGTCCGGGGCGTGAGGGCTGGGGGCGGAGGACGGAGACGACGGCGTCGGGGAGGCAGTCCGGCGAGGTAGTCCTGTTCGGCGGCGACGGTTGATCCGGGCGGCGTCGGGGAGGTTGGCGGGACGACGAAGCGCCGACGAGGCCGTGAGGTCAAGGGATGAGGCGAGGCGATAGTGGCGGGCGCAGTGGCACCAGCGACGGTGGCGGGCGGGCGGCCCAAGGGGTTCCGGCGGCGGGAACAGTCCTTCGATCCAGATCGGATCGAGGGGAGGAACGAGGGAGTGGGGGGAGTCGGGTGGTTGGGTGTTAGGGTTTCCCCGGAGGGATATGGAGGGGGTTTGGGCCGGTCTGGTTGGATGGCCAGCTGGGCCGTCGGCTGGCCCGGGGGGGTCCTTTTCCTTTTCTTCTTTTTTTTGTTTGTTTTCTCTTTTGTATTTTCTTTCTTTTATTTATTTTCTTTTCTGTTTTAAATCATTTTAAATTACTTAGGCCTTTTATGAAAATGGGTTTGTTGCACCATAATTACCTTTGTAATATTTAGTACAATCCAAACATTTTCGTTTAATTTGTGAAAACTTTTATTGTTATCATTAATTTGAATTTTGAATTTTGGACCGGTTTTGTCCTAACGATAGATTAGCAAGAAATAATCGTGGTGACGTGGGCACCATTAGCGTGGGATCGCTGCGCTTAATTATCCCAAGGCCACAGACGTCACACTAATTAGTGAGGAAGTTAATGATGATGATCATGAAACTTCGCATCAAGTTGTTACTGAACCTCGAAGGTCAACCAGAGTAAGATCCGCACCAGAGTGGTACGGTAATCCTGTTCTGGAGGTTATGTTACTAGACCATGACGAATCTACGAACTATGAAGAAGCGATGGTGAGCCCATATTCCACAAAATGGCTTGAGGCCATGAAATCTGAGATGGGATCCATGTATGAGAACAAATATGGACTTTGGTTGACTTGCCCAATGATCGGCAAGCCATCGAGAATAAATGGATCTTCAAGAAGAAGACTGACGCTGACGGTAATGTTATCGTTTATAAAGCTCGACTTGTTGCAAAGGTTTTTGACAAGTTCAAGGGATTGACTATGATGAGACCTTCTCACCAGAAGCGATGCTTAAGTCTGTCCGAATCATGTTAGCAATTGCCACATTTTATGATTATGAAATTTGGCAAATGGATGTCAAAAGCGCATTCCTGAATGGACTTACGGAAGAAGAGTTGTATATGATGCAACCCGAAGGTTTTTGCCGATCCAAAGGGAGCTAACAAAGTGTGCAAGCTCCAAAGTGATCCATTTATGGACTGGTGCAAGCCTCTCGGAGTTGGAATAAACGCTTTGATAGTGTGATCAAAGCATATGGTTTTATACGTACTTTTGGAGAAGCCTTGTATTTACAAGAAAGTGAGTGGGAGCTCTGTAGCATTTACGATATTATATGTGGATGACATATTGTTGATCGGAAATGATATAGAATTCTCCGGATAGCATAAAGGGATATTTGAATAAGAGTTTTTCAATGAAGGACCTCGGTGAAGTCATGGCTTATATATTGGGCATCAAGATCTATAGAGATAGATCAAGACGCTTAATTGGACTTTCACAAAGCACATACCTTGACAAAGTTTTGAAGAAGTTTAAAATGGATCAAGCAAAGAAAGGGTTCTTGCCCGTGTTACAAGGTGTGAAGTTGAGTAAGACTCAATGCCCGACCACTACAGAAGATAGAGAGAAAATTAAAGATGTTCCCTATGCTTCAGCCATAGGCTCTATCATGTATGCAATGTTGTGTACTGCACTGATGTGTGCCTTGCTATTAGTTTAACAGGAGGTACCAAAGTAATCCAGAGTGGATCATCGGAGTGGTCAAGAACATCACGAAATACGAAAAGGACTAAGGATATGTTTCTCGCTTATGGAGGTGACAAAGAGCTCGTCATAAATGGTTACGTCGATGCAAGCTTTGACAATCGATCCGGACGATTCTAAATCCCAAACCAGATACATGTTTTTATTGAACGGTGGAGCTGGGTTGGTGCGATTCTAAACAAAGCGCCGAAAGGTGATCTACATGTGAAGCGGAGTACATAGCTGCTTGAAGCAGCAAATGAAGGAGTCTAGATGAAGGAGTTCATATCCGATCTAGGTGCCATACCTAGTGCATCGTGTCCAATGAAAATCTTTTGTGACAATCTTGGTGCAATTGCTTTGGCAAAGGAATCCAGATTTCACAAGAGAACCAAGCACATCAAGAGATGCTTCAACTCCATCCGGATCAAGTCCGGTGGGAGACATAGAGATTTGCAAGTTAATTACGTATTTGAATGTTGCAGACACGTTTACTTAGCCTCTTACAAGAGCAAAACATGATCAAGACAAAGGCTCCATCGATTGTTAGAATCAAGTATCGTGTAATCTAGATTATTGACTCTAGTGCAAGTGGGAGACTGAAGGAAATATGCCCTAGAGGCAATAATAAAGTTATTATTTATTTCCTTATATCATGATAAATGTTTATTATTCATGCTAGAATTGTATTAACCGGAAACATGATACATGTGTGAATACATAGACAAACAGAGTGTCACTAGTATGCCTCTACTTGACTAGCTCGTTAAAGATGGTTATGTTTCCTAGCCATAGACAAAGAGTTGTCATCTAATTAACGGGATCACATCATTAGGAGAATGACTTAGCACTTGATCGTTTAGTATGTTGCTATTGCTTTCTTCATGACTTATACATGTTCCTATGACTATGAGGTTATGCAAGTCCGTATAACGGAGGAACACTTTGTGTGCTACCAAAGCGTCTAACGTAATCGGGTGATTATAAAGGTGCTCTCAAGGTATCTCCGAAGGTACTTGTTGGGTTGGCGTATTTCGAGATTAGGATTTGTCACTCCGATTCTCGGAGAGGTATCTCTGGGCCCACTCGGCAATGCACATCACTTAAGTCTTGCAAGCATTGCAACTAATGAGTTAGTTGCGGGATGATGTATTACGAAACGAGTAAAGAGACTTGCCGGTAACGAGATTGAACTATGTATTGAGATACCGACGATCGAATCTCGGGCAAGTAACATACCGATGACAAAGGGAACAACATATGTTGTTATGCGGTTTAATGACCGATAAAGATCTTCGTAGAATATGTAGGAGCCAATATGAGCATCCGGGTTCCGCTATTGGTTATTGACCGGAGATGTGTCTCGATCATGTCTACATAGTTCTCGAACCCGTAGGGTCCATGCGCTTAAAGTTCGATGGCGGTTATATTATGAGTTCATGTGTTTTGATGTACCGAAGGTAGTTCGGAGTCCCGGATGTGATCACGGACATGACGAGGAGTCTCGAAATGGTCGAGACATGAAGATTGATATATTGGACGACTATATTCAGACACCGGAATGGTTCCGGGGGTTATCGGATATATACCGGAGTACCGGGAGTTACCCAAACCCCCCCGGGAAGCTATTGGGCTTTATGGGCCTTAGTGGAAAGGAGAGAGGGAGGCCAGGAGGTGGCGCGCGGCCCACCTTGCCCCAATCCGAATCGGGAAAGGGAATGGGGCGGCGGCCCCCCTTCTCCTTCCTTCTGTCCACCTCCTCCTTCCGCCTTCTCCTACTTGGAATAGGAAAGGGGGGGCCAACCCTACTTGGAGTAGGATTGCCCCCCTTGGGCGCGCCTTTCCCCTAGGACGGCTCTCTCCTCCTCCCCCCTTTATATACGGAGGAGGGGGGCACCCCATAGACACAACAATTGATCCCTTGGATCTCTTAGCCGTGTGCGGTGCCCCCTCCACCATAATCCACCTCGGTCATATCGTAGCAGTGCTTAGGCGAAGCCCTGCGTCAATAGAACATCATCATCATCACCACGCCGTCGTGCTGACGAAACTCTCCCTCAAAGCTCGGCTGAATCGGAGTTCAAGGGACGTCATCGAGTTGAACGTGTGCTGAACTCGGAGGTGCCGTGCGTTCATTACTTGATCGGTCGGATCGTGAAGACATACGTGAAAGCACAAGTGCTCCCTAGGTGGTTTTGGTAATTAATGTCAACATATCTCTTGTTGGACTAACACTTTTATCTAGTATATTTCAGATAAGTTCAACATTGGAGTGGCATGGACTAAAGGATGTGGAAACTCCTTCAAGATGCTAAGGACAAAGGACTGGCTCAAGCTTCAAGCTCGAGACTCTTCATTTTACATTTCAGTGATCCAAGATCACATTGAGTCTATAGGAAAAGCCGATACTATCAAGGAGGGATGAGGTGTTGCTTAATGAGCCTCTTGCTTCATGTGCTTAGTGATATGCTCCAAGAACCCTCAACCACTTTCTCACATCCACATTTGTCCTACACCTAAAGTCAAACTCGGCCCCACTGATTCTTTCTATCCGGCGCCACCGAGTTTTGATGTCTTAGCCACTGCCACAAACCCTAGGCAAATCGGTTTCACCGATAGGGATCTCGGTCTCACCGAGATGGGATTGTAATCTCTGTGTGTATGTCCATTACCAAAATCGGTCTCACCGAGTTTGAGCAATCGGTACTACCGAGATTACAATGCAAACTTTCTGGTTAGCTAATTACCAAAATCGGTCCCACCGAGTTTAAGTAATCGGTCTCACCGAGTTTGCCTGACCAACTCTCTGGTTCGCTAATTACCAAAATCGGTCCTACCGAGTTTGTGTAATCGGTCTCACCGAGATTACGTTATGCTCTAACCCTAACTATATCGGTCCTACCGAGTTGCATTTCGGTCCCACCAAAAAACCTAACGGTCACTAAATTTGCTAAGTCGGTCCGACCGAGTCTTTTGAATCGGTCCCACCGAGTTCGGTAAATTGTGTGTAACGGTTAGATTTTGTGTGGAGGCTATATATACCCCTCCACCTCCTCTTCATTCGTGGAGAGAGCCATCAGACTAAACCTACACTTCCAACTTACCATTTCTGAGAGAGAACCACCTACTCATGTGTTGAGGCCAAGATATTCCATCCCAAGTTGCTTTCCACTCAAATCCTCTTTCCACCAGATCTAAATCCTATGAGAGAGAGTTGAGTGTTGGGGAGACTATCATTTGAAGCACAAGAGCAAGGAGTTCATCATCAACACACCATTTGTTACATCTTGGAAAGAGGTGTCTCCTAGATTGGCTAGGTGTCACTTGGGAGCCTCAGACAAGATAGTGGATATGAACCAAGGAGTTTGTAAGGGCAAGGAGATCGCCTACTTCGTGAAGATCTACCGCTAGTGAGGCAAGTACTTCGTGGGCGACGGCCATGGTGGGATAGTCAAGGTTGCTTCTTCGTGGACCCTTCGTGGGTGGAGCCCTCCATGGACACGCGCAACCGTTGCCCTTCGTGGGTTGAAGTCTCCATCAACGTGGATGTACGATAGCACCACCTATCGGAACCACGCCAAAAACATCCGTGTCTCCAATTGCGTTTGATTCCTCCAAAACCCTTCCCTTTACATTCTTGCAAGTTGCATGCTTTACTTTCCGCTGCTCATATACTCTTTGCATGCTTGCTTGCTATGTGTTGTGAATGTTAAACTTGTGCCTAAACTCCACTTAAACTTTAAAAATGCTAAAAACTGCAACTTTGGTACTTAGTGTCTAATCTCCCCCCTCTAGACACCTCTTCTCAAAGTCCTACAAGTGGTATCAGAGCATTGGTCTCCATTGCCTTGGTTTAATCACCATTGGAGGAAGATGGATGAGTCTACTTTGGGGAGTCTTAGACATAGAGTGCCTATTCTTGATGGAGAGTATTTTCATGAGTGGAAAATGAGATGCTTGCAATTTTCAATCAATATCATTTGAACAAGTACATTGCTAGTCCTTGTGCACCTCATGTTGATCCTATGCATCCTACCCTTGATGAATTTATTGGCATGACTAGAAATCTTAGAACTGTCAATCTTATCACTAGAGGCTTGCCTAGAAACTTGATTAGAATCTTGCCTACTTTTGAGTGTGCCTACACAATATGGAAATTTCTTGAGGAACGCCTTTCCAGTTATTCCTTGAAAATCTAGATGAAATTCTCCATAAGTCTATTGCCTTGAGTAAGATGAATACTAGTGATCCTATGTTTGGTGATCATCTATTTGAACTCACCGACCTCATGCGTGCCAAAGGAGATGTTGGAATTATTAGTGACATTATTTCCGAGCTATAAGAATTCATAAGCAAGATCATTGTCGAACTCACTCTAACGAATTACCCTCTCTAGGACTTGATCCACCACATGACGATGTTGAACATGGATACTATGATGAGGATGATGATAGTGACTTGATCTTGACGATGCAATGAGAAATTTTGGTCTTATGGCAAACCTTCGGGGATATGTGTCAGGAGGAAAGGAATGGGTTCTTGACAGTGGATGTACCGATCACATGACCGGAGATAAAGACATGTTTCGTGAGCTTGCTGAAAATGATAGTCCTAGAAAGTATGTCACTTTTGGTGACAACTCAAAGGGTAAGGTGGTTGGCCTTGGTAAGGTGGCCATCTCACATGATAGCTCCATACAAAATGTCATGCTCGTTGAATCTCTTGGGTACAACTTACTTTCGGATTCTAGACTTGGCGATTTCGGTTTCAATGTCTTATTTCTGAAGTAGATTGCCAAGTGTTTCGTCGAGACAATCATAAAATGGTCTTTCTTTGGTGTGCGTAGAGGTGATCTATACATTGTTGATTTCTCTAAAAAGGCACAACCTAAAACTTGCTTCATTGCTAAATCTTCAAAAGGTTGGTTATGGCATAGACGACTAGGTCATGTTGGTATGCGAAACCTTGACAAGCTTATTAAAAGGAATCATATCCTTGGTGTCAACGATGTCATATTTGATAAGGATAGATTGTGCAGTGCTTGTCAAGCAGGTAAACATGTTGGAGGAAGGCATCCCGTGAAGAACATCATGACCACAAAGAGGCCACTCGAGCTACTTCACATGGATCTCTTTGGTCCCAACTCTTACAAGAGTCCCGGTGGAAATTCTTTTGGTCTAGTTATAGTTGATGATTTTCCTAGATTTACGTGGGTGTTCTTTCTCGATGATAAATCGCGAGTTCGTAAGATCTTCAAAACTTCGCTAGGAAGGCCCAATATCAATTTGAAGTGAAGATCAAGAAGGTTCGCAGCGACAACGGAACGGAGTTCAAGAACGCAAATGTGGACACCTTTCTTGACGCAGAGGGGATTTCACACGAGTTCTTGGCTACGTACACACCTCAACAAAATGAAGTTGTTGAGAGGAAGAACCAGACGCTCATCGAAATGGCGAGAACGATGCTTGATGAGTACAAGACACCGAAGCACTTCTAGGCAGAAGTGGTTGAGACAGCTTGTCATGCAACAAATCGCTTGTACCTTCACAAGCTACTTGGCAAGACTCAAGACACGAGCTCCTCACCGTAACAAACCACAAGTTGGATACTTTCGGTATTCGCTCAAAGTGCTACATTCTTGATAAGCATCGTCGTTCTAAATTTGCTCCTAAGTCTCATGAAGGTTTCCTACTAGGTTATGGCTCAAACTCTCACACATACCGTGTCTACAACAATTTCACCCGAAAGGTTGAAGAGACGGTAGATGTGAAGTTTGATGAATCTAACGGCTCGCAAGCGAGCAATTGCCAATTGACGTGGGAGACAAAGATCCTTCTGAAGCAATCCAAGACTTGTCTATTGGCAAGGTTCGTCCAACGGAGGTGAAGGAGAATACCTCTGCATCCAAGTGGAAGCTTCTACTTCAAGAAAAGGTGAACCAAGAGTTGACACGGAAGCGTCCACAAGTGGGACACACCAAGATGAAGGAAATGAGGAAGTGCATCAAGATGAACGTCAACAACCTCCTTCTCCACCTCAACAAGAGAACGACAACGCCAACAATGAAGAAGGCCAAGAAGAAGAACAAGATGAAGAAGATGTTCAACGAAGATCCAAGCAAAAGCTTTCACGAGTTCGAGCAAGAATTGCTAAAGACCATCCCACGAGCAAATCTACAATGATATTCAAACCGGAGAATCACTCGCTCTAAAACTCGTCTAGCTAACTTTTGTGAAAACTATTCTTTCATCTCTAGTATTGAACCTATGAAGGTCGAAGAAGCATTGGAAGATCCGGATTGGATAAATGCTATGCATGAAGAGCTACACAACTTTGAGAGAAACCAAGTTTGGACATTGGTTGAGAAGCCCGACAACAACCACAACATCATCGGTACCAAATGGGTGTTTCGCAACAAGCAAGATGAAGATGGACAAGTAGTTCGCAACAAAGCACGCCCTGCCGCCAAGGCTACACACAAGTCGAAGGTATGGACTATGGTGAGACTTATGCTCCGTTGCTAGACTTGGAGACTATTCGCATCTTACTTGCCTATGCTAATCACCATGATATCACATTGTACCAAATGGACATTAAAAGTGCTTTTCTAAATGGTGAAATAGAGGAGGAAGTTTATGTTAAGCAACCTCCCGGCTTTGTCAATCCTAAGAAACCCAATCATGTTTACAAACTTCACAAAGCTCTTTATGGTCTTAAACAAGCTCCTAGAGCATGGTATAAATGCTTGACCAAGTTCCTTATTGAAAAAGGCATTGAAATTGGGAAAATTGATTCCACACTCTTTACAAAAAGGGTTAATGGTGAAATATTTGTGTGCCAAATCTATGTTGATGATATTATATTTGGTTCAACTAACCCTCATTTTAGTGAAAAGTTTGGGAAGCTAATGTCGGAGAAGTTTGAGATGTCTATGATGAGTGAACTCAAATTCTTTCTTGGGTTACAAATCAAGCAAACTAAGGAAGGTACTTTCGTCTCTCAAACGAAGTACACTAAGGACTTATTCAAGAAGTTCAATATGCAAGAATGCAAAGGTATGTCTACACCCATGCCTACTAGTGGACATCTTGATTTGACCAAAGATGGTGAACCGGTTGATCAAAAGGTTTATCGCTCTATGATTGGTTCATTGTTATACCTATGTGCTTCACGTCCGATATTGTGCTAAGTGTGTGCATGTGTGCAAGATATCAAGCTGCTCCTAAAGAATGTCATCTTAAGGCTGTGAAAAGGATAGTGAGATACCTAATCCATACACCAAACTTTGGCATTTGGTATCCTAAGAGGGCCTCTTTCGATCTTGTTGGCTACTCCGACTCGGACTATGCCGGAGACAAGGTTGATAGAAAGTCCACTTCGGGTACTTGTCAATTTCTTGGTAGATCTCTTGTGTCTTGGTCCTCCAAGAAACAAAACTCAGTATCCTTATCCACCGCCAAGCGGAATATATTGTCACCGGGTTCATGTTGTGCTCAATTACTTTGGATGACCCAAACTCTTAAAGATTATGGGATATATGTGAAACATGTTCCATTGCTTTGTGACAATGAAAGTGCTATCAAAATTGGTCATAATCCTGTGCAACATTCTCGAACTAAGCATATTGAAGTTCGTCATCATTTCATTCGAGATCATGTTGCTAAGGGTGGCATTGATCTTAAGCATGTTCGCATCAAAAGCAATTAGCGGATATATTCACTAAACCTCTTGATGAGAAAGTGTTTTGCAGGTTAAGAGGAGAATTGAACATTATTGATGCTTCAAACTTGGAGTAGAAACTCCATTGGATACATGCAATACATGAGCTTATGACTAATCCATGATATTTCTCTTATGATGAAAATCTTATGTCTTGGATATATTTGTATCTTGCATGCTATCTAACCCATGTAGGTACTTGGTTGAATCAAATTTCATGAGATTGTAACCTACTCACATCTTGAGTAATCTCTACATCACCAAGTCTCTATACAAAGGTGGTTGAAGACAAGGAAGCACGAAACCATTGAACATATCCTTTGACAAATTCTATGTTGAGCTTCATGATTGTCATTTTTGGATACACAAGTGCTCTTCCTTGGAAGATCTAACCCATGTAGGTAGATGGACTCAAATTCCAAGTGGTGCTCCAAATTCTTGATGAACTACATCAACCTCGAGCAACTCACACAAGTTCAACTACATGGACAACACCACCAACCAAGGTATGTTATTCCATCTTAGAGAAGCTTTACTCCAAGTCATGAGCTAAAGCAACTCGACAAGATTTGAATACATCAAGATGCTTAAACGAAAAATGGTAACCCCATTTTGAGCTTAAACGATGAGTATGACCTATGATCAAGTGATCTCACTTGACTCCTAAGTCAATATACTCTAACATAGGTGACTTTTTCGCCGACCATCTCTAGATGAAGTTCCCTTTGTGTTTTCTTACGTGTTTTTGCATTTGTCTCATGCATATTTGTTTCCCCTTTCAAAAAAAGAAACTTCATCTAGATTTCTTTCTTTTTGTTCTGCATTTTATGCATCCAATTCCTTGCAAATCTTTGTGAGATCTTACTAATCTAGTGAGCTGAGGTGACAAGTGTTTTCCCTGCGATGAACTCGGTTACACCGAGTTGTTATTTTTGGTTCAACCGAAAACTCTCGGTCCTACCGAAGCATACCACTCGGTGCCACCGATTTCACAACAGGAAAAACAATTTGCCACTTATTCTGTGTTTCTTCTGATCCAGCTCCACTCAATGAATCTTGTCCTCTACAAGCATCACATTTTTATCATTGCTTTATGTTGTGACTCAAGGATCAAACCCATTCACGTCAAATTCGAGGGAGAGAGAGAGATTACATCTTTATCAAGCCCTTCTTGGAAATTGATGTCAAAGGGGAGAGAGAGATCACATCAAAGCTTATCATTTAGAGAGAGATCACATCTCGGAGGAGAGAGAGATCTCGGGGAGAGAATACTAGTAGAAAGTATTTCTCAAGGATCCCAGATGCTTGGTGTTCAAGAGGAGAGATGCCACATGTCTTCTTGAGGGAAAGGCATGTTCATATGTGCTTACTTGCATTTGTTTGCATTAGCTCTGTTCATTTATATCGTTCAGCTCTGATTTTCTGTTCCCTATCTTCTCCCAGTATCCCATGCTAGATTCAGGGGGAGCAAGACATCTAAGGGAAAGAAATCATTTGAAATTCATTGCAAATGTACTCTTGGGGACATGTCTAATCAACTGTGGTACCTAGTACTCACTCTCTACATGTCATCCCAGTCTTGGTATTCTTGTGGTCTCTTCTGTTTGCTCTGGCTAGTAGATGTATCTGTGTTATCTAACCTTGTTTACACAGGTTCATTCCATCCAAAGCCTACTCAAGACTACAAGGTAAGTATATGCATCACAATCATGTGTATGAGGAATTCTTGCTGATGTACATACTGTTTGCAAGAAGGACTCATAGGCATGAGGGTATTTCCTTTAATATTTTTTTTGCTCTGATGCATATGACCAAGATACATGTAACACATTGCCTGCTCTATCATGGTTATGCTCTCACATGCTTCTATATTTCATATTCACATGATTGCATACATGTAGGGGGAGCCTATGCTTGTTACATGTCCTTCCAAAGCTTTACTTGCTACTCATTATATCCTTATCTAAAGC
Source organism: Aegilops bicornis (assembly GCA_021605145.1). NCBI lineage: Eukaryota > Viridiplantae > Streptophyta > Magnoliopsida > Poales > Poaceae > Aegilops > Aegilops bicornis. The sequence goes on from CM038675.1 coordinate 711,341,905, forward strand.
TTTGATGTATGTTGTCATCAATTACCGAAAAGGGGGAGATTGAAAGCACAAGTGCTCCCTAGGTGGTTTTGGTAATTAATGTTAACATATCTCTTGTTGGACTAACACTTTTATCTAGTATATTTCAGATAAGTTCAACATTGGAGTGGCATGGACTAAAGGATGTGGAAACTCCTTCAAGATGCTAAGGACAAAGGACTGGCTCAAGCTTCAAGCTCAAGACTCTTCATTTTACATTTCAGTGATCCAAGATCACATTGAGTCTATAGGAAAAGCCGATACTATCAAGGAGGGATGAGGTGTTGCTTAATGAGTCTCTTGCTTCATGTGCTTAGTGATATGCTCCAAGAACCCTCAACCACTTTCTCACATCCACATTTGTCCTAAACCTAAAGTCAAACTCGGCCCCACTGATTCTTTCTATCCGGCGCCACCGAGTTTTGATGTCTAAGCCACTGCCACAAACCCTAGGCAAATCGGTCTCACCGATAGGGATCTCGGTCTCACCGAGATGGGATTATAATCTCTCTGTGTATGTCCATTACCAAAATCGGTCTCACCGAAGTTTGAGCAATCGGTACTACCGAGATTACAATGCAAACTTTCTGATTAGCTAATTACCAAAATCGGTCCCACCGAAGTTTAAGTAATCGGTCTCACCGAGTTTGCTCGACCAACTCTCCTGTTAGCTAATTACCAAAATCGGTCCTACCGAGTTTGTGTAATCGGTCTCACCGAGATTACGTTATGCTCTAACCCTAACTATATCGGTCCTACCGAGTTGCATTTCGGTCCCACCGAAAAACCTAACGGTCACTAAATTTGCTAAGTCGGTCCGACCGAGCCTTTTGAATCGGTCCCACCGAGCTCGGTAAATTGTGTGTAACGGTTAGATTTTGTGTGGAGGCTATATATACCCCTCCACCTCCTCTTCATTCGTGGAGAGAGCCATCAGACTAAACCTACACTTCCAACTTACCATTTCTGAGAGAGAACCACCTACTCATGTGTTGAGGCCAAGATATTCCATTCCTACCATATGAATCTTGATCTCTAGCCTTCCCAAGTTGCTTTCCACTCAAATCCTCTTTCCACCAGATCCAAATCCTATGAGAGAGAGTTGAGTGTTGGGAGACTATCATTTGAAGCACAAGAGCAAGGAGTTCATCATCAACACACCATTTGTTACTTCTTGGAGAGTGGTGTCTCCTAGATTGGCTAGGTGTCACTTGGGAGCCTCCGAGCAAGATTGTGGAGTTGAACCAAGGAGTTTGTAAGGGCAAGGAGATCGCCTACTTCGTGAAGATCTACCGCTAGTGAGGCAAGTCCTTCGTGGGCGGCGACCATGGTGGGATAGACAAGGTTGCTTCTTCGTGGACCCTTCGTGGGTGGAGCCCTCCGTGGACTCACAAGCAACTGCTACCCTTCGTGGGTTGAAGTCTCCATCAACGTGGATGTACGATAGCACCACCTATCGGAACCACGCCAAAACATCCGTGTCTCCAATTGCGTTTGATTCCTCCAAAACCCTTCCCTTTACATTCTTGCAAGTTGCATGCTTTACTTTACGCTGCTCATATACTCTTTGCATGCTTGCTTGCTATGTGTTGTGAATGTTAAACTTGTGCCTAAACTCCACTTAAACTTTAAAAAGGCTAAAAACTGCAACTTTGGTACTTAGTGTCTAATCACCCCCCCCCCCCTCTAGACACCTCTTCTCAAGGTCCTACAATACGACTACATCAACCGCGTTGTGCTAACGCTTCCGCTTTCGGTCTACGAGGGTACGTGGACACACTCTCCCCTCTCGTTCCTATGCATCACCATGATCTTGCGTGTGCGTAGGATTTTTTTTGAAATTACTACGTTCCCCAACATCCTGCACCCTGCCGTAGGGGGAAATCATCACCGGTGGCCATCTTCATCCTCCCGGCGACCACCGTGATGAGGAGGGAGTAGTCCACCCTCGGGGCTGAGGGTTTGTACCAGTAGCTATGTGTTTAATCTCTCTGTCTCTCTCTCGTGTTCTTGAGATGTCACGATCTTGATGTATCGCGGGCTTTGTTAATATAGTTGGATCATATGGTGTTTCTCCCTCTCTATCTTGTTGTGATGAATTGAGTTTTCCCTTTGTGATTTCGTTTTATCGGATTGAATACTTATATGGATTTGAGAACACTTGATGTATGTCTCGCTATGGTTACCCATGGTGACAATGGGGTATCATATTGATTCACTTGATGTGTGTTTTGGCACTCGACTCGCGGATTCCCGAGGTGACATTGGGGTAATCTATGCATAAGGGTTGATGCATGTTCTCGTCTTTGTTTCTCCTATATAAATCTTGGGGCACTCTTTGAGGTTCTTTGTGTTGGATTGAGTATTATGAATCTGAAATTGTTTGATGCGTATCGTATAATTAAGTCATGAATACTTGTGGTGACATTGGAGTATCTAGGTGACATTAGAGTTGGTTGATGGGTATCATATGGTGTTATTTTACTACAAACTCTTGGATAGATCGAACAGAAAGAATAGCTTTGTGTTATTTTAGTACGAACTCTTGAATAGATCGAACGGAAAGGATAACTTTAAGTTGGTTTCGTACCCTACAAACAATTTCTTCTTATGTTCTCCGGTAGATAAGAACTTTGGAGTGATTCTTCATCACACGCTGCGGGATGGTTATATGATCCAATTAGATTAGCATTGTTGAGAGATTGCACTAGCAAAAGTATGGACCGTGGGCCTCATTTTCAAGCATTGCAATACCATTTGTGCTCACTTTTGTTACTTGCTACCTTGCTGTTTTTTATTGTTCCTATTACAAAAATCAGTATCTACTATCATTATTACACTTGTATCACCATCTCTTCGCCGAACTAGTGCACCTATACAATTTTCCATTGTATTTGGTGTGTTGGGGACACAAGAGACTTTTTATTATTTGGTTGCAGGGTTGTTTGAGAGAGACCATCTTCATCCTACACCTCCCACGGATTTATAAACCTTAGGTCATCCACTTGAGGGAAAAGCACTCTTGTCCTACAAAACTCTCAAGGCTTGGAGGCCCAACACGAGTCTACAAGAATAATGTTGCGTAGTAGACATCAAGCTCTTTTCTCCGCATCGTTGCCGGGAGGTGAGTGCTTGAAGGTATATCTTTAGATCTTGCAATTTAATCTTTTAGTTTCTTGTTTTATCACTAGTTTGGTTTGTGAAAAGAAAAGTACAAAAAATGTAATTGAGGTGGCCTCATATTATTCATCTTTATGATGTCTTTCGTGAAAATGATGGAAAGGAAAATTGTGCTCAATTGATAGAAGAATAATTCAATAAAATGTTTGGCATAAATGATGAGCATTATTGCAATATTGTTAGTATGAACTCTTTGAATATCCATGATGCTAACGATATGCAAAACCATAAGCTTGGGGATGCTATGTTTGATGAAGATGATATTTTTAGTCCCCCAAGATTTGATGTGCAAATTTGTTATAATGATTGCATGCCTCCTATTTATGATGATTATATTGATGAAAGTGGATTTGGAGAGGTCATGACTTTATTTAATGATGAATCCACTATTTTGGAGGAGGTTGTAATTGATTATGACAACAAAGTTCCTATATATGATGATTATGGTGTTGACATGTATGCTATATTGAATAATGATAACCATGAAACTTGTCATCATGATTTTAATTTCCAATCACATGAGAGTTATTTTGTTGAGTTTGCTCCCACAATTATTCATGAGACTAAATTTGCTTATGTGGAGAGTAGTAAAGTTTCTATGTTTGTGGATCATGAAAGGAATGCTTTATGTTTGTGGATCATGAAAGGAACTTATGCTTGTAGGAATTGCAATAATATCAAGTTTCCTCTCTATGTGTTGAAAGTTTTGAAGTTATGCATGTTTTGCCTTCCTATGCTAGTTGATTCTTGTTCCCGTAAGTTGTTTGCTCACAAAATCCCTATGCATAGGAAGTGGGTTAGACTTAAATGTGCTAGTCATATGCTTCATGATGCTCTCTTTGTGTTTCAATTCTTATCTTTTATGCGAGCATCATTGAAATCATCATGCCTAGCTAAAAGGCATTAAAGAAAAGCGCTTGTTGGGAGGCAACCCAACATTTACCCCTGCTGTTTTTGTGTGATAACATGATTAGGCTACTGTAGTAATCATGTTTTATAGCTTTTTTTTCAATAAAGTACCAAGTAAAGCCTTTGGGATGATGCGGATGATAGTTGACTTGATTCTGTGCAAAAACAGAAAGTTTTGCTTCCAAAAATAGAATTGTTTAAATTCACTGAAACATGATAAAATTCTTAATTTTTTACAGATGATTTATATGCAAATTGTATACGTTGTCCTAATTTTTGAGAATTTTTGAAGTAGTAGAAGTATGGTAGTTGTCCAGATCATTACAGACTGTTCTGTTTTTGACAGATTCTGTTTTCGATGCATAGTTTGCTTGTTTTCTAGTTTCTATGGCTTATATTGCTCAATATAAATTGTGGAAATAATATGTTACAGTAGGCATTGTGTGAGAAAAATTATGAATCTTGTCTTTGACAGTACCAAAAGTGAATGGTTTGCTCTTTTTCATACTAACACATCTCACGAAGTTCCATTAAGTTTTGTGTGATTGAAGTTTTCAAGTTTTGGGTGAGATATCGATATGAGGAGAATAAGGAGTGGCAATTACCTAAGCTTGGGGATTCCCAAGGCACTCCCAAGGTAATATTGAAGGAAGATCCAAGCAACTAAGCTTGGGGATGCCCCGGAAGGCATCCCCTCTTTCGTCTCCAACATTATCGGTAACCTCACTCGGAGCTATATTTTCATTCGTCACATGATATGTGTTTTGCTTGGAGTGTAATTTTATTTTATTTGTATTTGCTTGCTGTTATTTGAATAATGTTTTGCATCTTTTATTTCAATAAAAATGTCAAGGATAGACTTTACCATGCTTATTTTGCAAGTCTACATGTTGTTGTTTAAAATAGGAAGTTTGCTGTCATTGTCTGAATTCTTCTGGAAAGTCAGAACCTGATAAAATCTTGAAATTTATTACACAATATGCTATGATAAATTTTCTACAGTGTGGTAATTTTTCAGAATTTTTGGAGTTATAGAAGTATGAATTTTCTTGCATTCTTTATAGACTGTACTATTTTGGCAGATTGTTGTTATGGTTGCATTGTTTGCATATGTTTGCTTGTTTAATGTTTCTATTTGAGGATAGGACTATTAAATATGCAGAGGCATTTAGTATGCAATGTTGAATAATAATTTTAGTGATTTGCTACAGTAGAGAATGATAAGGTTTTTGCGTTGGTTTATACTAACTTATCTCACGAATTCTTGTTGAGTTTTGTGTGGATGAAGTTTTTAAGATTTAGGGAAACCGTGATATAAAAGGAATTAAGGAGACACAAAACCTCAAGCTTGGGGATGCCCAAGGCATCCCAAGATAATATTTCAAGAAGTCTCAAGCATCTAAGCTCCGGGATGCCCCGGTAGGCATCCCACCTTTCTTCATCAACAATTATCGGTTAGTATCGGATTGAGCCTAAGTTTTTGCTTCTTCACATGAGTTGTGCTATTATTTGAATGTCATTTTATTTTTTTTGCTTGCTGTTTTAATAAAATACTTAGATTTGAAAGTTTGTAAATAATAAAGAGTCCTCACATAGCTACCTATTTACTTAACTACTCGCTTGATCTTCACTTATATCTTTTTGGAGTAGCTTGTCATTTACTCTTGTGCTTCACTTATATCCTATGAGTAAATTGCTGAATGAACTAAATATCATGAAGTTGAAATTATACGTTCATATCATGCCTAGTGGTAGCTTCACATTGGGTTCATAAAGTGAAATCTTTTGAAGCTTGACAATCACAATATTGGTCATACAAGCAATTCATGAATGATTAGTATAAGGAAGAGAACTTTCACGTGCAAATATATTATCTTGGACATCTTCTATGATTATGAATACCCATTAATTATTTTCAAACTTGAGCAAATTAGTTGAAGTTGGACAAGGAAGACAACGTAATGAGTTATGTTTGGGTATATTTGCATAGAAGTTATATTGTTATGGATCCTCCAACATGTGGTGTTTGCCTAGGATCTTTTGCTAGCCAAAAATTCGTACTAAGTAGAGATTCTACTTGTGCATCCAAAAACCCTTAAACCCAGTTTCTTGCCATGAGTGTCCACCATACCTACCTATGGATTGAATAAGATCCTTCAAGTAAGTTGTCATCGGTGCGTAAAGCAATAAAAATTGCTCCTAAATATGTTTGATCTTTTAATGTAAGGGAAAATTGAGCGTTGTACGAACGTGATGGCAAGTAATAAAAGCGACGGACTGCAAAATAAAGGTTGCTATCATAAGGGGCAATATAACGTGACGTTCCTTTGCATTAAGAGCTTGGGCATCCAAATAAAAAGCGCATGACAACCTCTGCTTCCCTCTGCGAAGGGCCTATCTTTTACTTTTCAGTATTTATTTTTATGCAAAGAGTCAATAGTGTGCATTCTCATTTCAAACTCAATTATTCTCTAGTTGGCAAGCATCATGTGGTGGGGAAAGATCTAGGCACATATGACCAGTCAAATATATTTGATCATGATTTATTATTGTTGACAATTATCTCTATGATAAATGAGCTGGGAGGCAAAATATTAAGCCCCTATCTTTCTTTGTGTTCGATGGACGCCATTTATTCTAAGAATATGCTTTGAGTACTAGCAATCATGGAAGACTATATGATGATTGAGTATGTGGAGCTCTTACTTAGACTTTGTTGAATAAGTTGAATTGGAATTGTTTGGTGACTAAGAATATAGGTTGTTGAGTTTCAAGAGAATTCATTGTTTGAACCTTAATTAACATGTGAATTGGTTGCTACTTTAACATGAGAAGTTTTATAAGTAAGAATTGTTGTTATGATGCTAGGAAAAGTGATTGAAATTATCATTGATCAAACTTATGCACTTTGCTAGCATTCACACTTCATAAATTATTTCTTTTATCATTTAGCTACTCGAGGACGAGTAGGAATTAAGCTTGGGGATGCTGATACATCTCCAACGTATCTATAATTTATGAAGTATTCATGTTGTTATATTATCATTCTTGGATGTTTAACAATCATTTTATAGCAACTTTATATCATTTTTTGGGACTAACCTATTGACATAGTGCCAGTTGAAAGGATCGAGATGGACCTAGAGGGGGGGGGGGTGCATAGGTAACATAAGAAATATTAATTATTACTTAGCAATTTTAGGCAATATTGAGGAATATGAAAGTGAGCCTAACAATTGCTAGTAAGTACGTAAGTACTAGGCAAGTAACACAAGCATATAAGTGAGCAAGCACAATATGATGTGAGTAAGTGCAAACCAAAACAAGTAACCACAAGTATAGAGTTAGGGTTAGGAATAACCGCAACTCCGGGAGACGAGGATGTATGCCAATGTTCACTTCCTTGGAGGGAAGCTAGTCACCGTTAGAGAGGTGGATGTTACCACGAAGGCACACCAACGCCACGAAGGCTCACCCTATTCTCCGTTTGAGACAACACCACGAAGGTGTTTCTCAACCACGAGTGGTAGACCTTGGGGCGGTCTCCAAACCCTCACAAAGTTATCCGGTGGTAATCACAAAACTCGAGTCCTCTCCTAAAGACTCCTACCGCCTAGGAGTCTCCAACCTCCAAGAGTAACAAGATCGATGGGGATTTGCTCAAGACTTGCTCAAATCACGAATTCCTTGGGTGCAGAGAAGGAGGAGAAGTGGATCTATCACTTGATCGGACAACTTCTTTTCAAAGCTCTCAAATCCCTTGGGGATCTAAGATTTGGTGTGGAGAGATGAGAGAGAGTGAGTGAAGTGTTCTAGGGTTTGTTCAAAGTGAATGGTCAACCCTCTCGTGGGGAGAAGAGGCGATATATAGTGTGTGCTCAAATATGACCGTTGTAGTGCAAGTGATCGGGCAGGCCGGACATCCGGCCGGAGGCCGGACATCCAGTGGAGAGCCACTTGGAGAACAGGCGTAATGTAGTAGGAATAGGGAGCCGACATCCGGGGTCAAGCCCGGACATCCGCAAAAGGAAAGCCCCGACATCCGGGAGATCGCCGGACATCCGGAGAGCAAACCAGCATTTCACGCGGTTCTGGACATCTACGCCGGATTTCCGGGCCAAGCCCGGACATCCGGCGAAAAAGGAAAGCCCGGACATCCGGGAGATCGCCGGACATCCGGAGGGCAAACCAGCATTTCACTCGGTTCTGGTCATCTACGGCCGGATTTCCGGGCCAAGTCCCGGATATCCGCCAACAAAAAACTTCAGCGCCTCAAATAAAACATCCATAACTTTCTCATCCAGACTCGATTTTGATGATATTGGGCTCGTTTTGAAGCTATGGAAAAGCTCTAGGTCCTCACTTAGAGAACCACCCAAGATAAACCAAAATGGAGGATGCAAAGTATGCAAAGGTTAGATCATATATTTTGGGGAACCCTAGTTGGCCATGGATTTCTTTGGTATATAGGATATGAGTGGAATTTTGTTGGATAGGAGTGAAATATGCCTATGTTGGAATATGATGTGAGGAAGTAGAAATAGAAGATGTCGACTTGAGCAAATCTAGCACTATCCCTTTGATCCCCTCTTAATAGTGCGGGATCCCTATAACTCAAGAAACATAAAATGAAACATCATTTTACCACTTCAACCTTGAGAGAACTCACTTCATATGCTCTTGATCCACACACAATTTTGACGAACCGGGGACCAACACCTGAAATCTACTTGGCAGCCATTGTCAGTCCCCTACATGTAGATTGTCATAAACAACAAAAACATAATGTAAGGGCATGATTGCACTTTCAATCTCCCCCTTTTTGTTTGTTGATGACAATCATACATGCAGTATCGTAGATGTAATAAATAGTCTTAGCAATGATAATCATGGGAGCAAAGCGGATACGTAATATGTTTAGTTACAATTTGCTTTTAGCTCCCCTCATTGTGTGCATGCGATGAATATATTAGGATAACCAACACAAAGGTGCATTCCATATGTAACTTAAAAAATTAAAGAAGTAAGAGACGATCACATATGAAATCATCATAACACTTCAAATAGAATGAGAACATTTCATGGCCATGCCATAATCATAACATAGTCTCCAGTAGCATAATCATAACATAGTCTCAAGCGAACAAGTACCACAAGTACCATAGGTTGGAAATAACATATCATAGCATGACCATATTACTACGATACTACTTCTCCCTTTGCCAAAGAACAAGGAAAAAGGGCGAAAAACTAAACAGTCTCAATCACTCCGACGGATGTCATCATCAACATCAAGAAACTCGGGTAGTAGTCGGCATGAGATGGAAACCGAAAGTGGACGAGGATGGAGCTGCGGAAGAGGATCATCATCACTAACGGGACTCCCACGGTCACGGAGGCTACTGTTTGAGTATATTCTTGGAGATGACAAGGCGCTTGAACATCATGATTCTCACGACAAACCAAGGTGATTGCCTTCATGATAGCAGACTGAGCCTTACCCAAGAATGATTGAAAACGCCTACGTGGACCAGTCGAGGAAGATGGAGCAGAAGAACCAGTGGGCTGAGTAGGAGCAACTGTCCTCTCACCAAAGAGACCTCCTAGGCTGAGTAGAAGCCCTAGTCATCACACGCATGTGAGGAGGAGGTTTCCAAATGGAGTGCACAAATTGACTTAACCACCTCAAAGGGAGCAGTGTGATCAATCGAGCCTGAATATATGGGGCATGAGGGAACCCATGCCATTCGAATAAAAGCAAGAAGACGGATCTCATGCCAAATGAAGTTGGCAAAGGTCCGGAGGCACAAAGGTTTCTCATGCATATGAACCATCAAGTCAATACAATAGTTGCGAGCCCTCGAGCGATCTCCCTTCTTAGGATACAAAGTCTGAAGCACACATCGAAAGAGGATGAAGAAAGGTGCACGGAAGATGGATACCTCATTGGGTGGATATGCTTTTCTTCGTCGAGTTAGGCTGAGAGGGAGGTTTTACAAGAGGCAAGCAAGCATCAATCCCTTTGGGCTTGCCCTCTGGATCCATACTTGTGGATGCAATGGCCAACACACCGAGAGACCCAAAATCTGAACAAACCTGTCATAGGTGATGCTCGGTGTAGTGTCATCGGTCATCCAAGTGAGGGTGTTGTCCGGACCAAAGAAGCAGTGGCTTAGAACTGTAGAATGGCAGCTTCACTCCAACACGCTTTGAAGGTCATTGCAGGACCAAGAGTCATGTCATCAATGATCTTGACGGGATCAATTAGGGAACATGGCGGTGATTATCACGCAGAAGTTTAGATCCAAGTATGAGTGAGGAGCAAGGCCACGCCCACGGACAAAGCTGGAATAGAGATCCCGCTGCATACGAGTCCTAACCGAGGATCTTGACATCCGCCACCATCTCATAGGGATTAACATCCCGATGTAATCAAGATATTGCCCCGCCTCTGGTTGTGAAGTCGTGAGTGGGGCGACCTCCACTATCGTGGAGCTCCATGGAGATGCGACGACCATGGGCAATGGGTATTGCGAGAACCACGAACATGAGGCATCGGTGCCCTCCTAGTACCGGGCTTGGACTGTCCAATGATCGTCGTGGCGCACTGTCATCCTCTTCCTCTCCAACATAGTCTGCATCATCTGGATCCGAGGCCGACGGGCTGGTGGATGGTGCTCGCTTATTCTTCTTGGTGGAGACCTTCTTTTTCTTGAGCCGCGCATACTCATCGGAGTCGGTGGAGCCTTGCCGGCGATCAACTGGAATGGACAATGAATGGTTTCCAATAAGAAGGAGCCAAAGAACATGAACAAGGATACACGAAATTAAACCGTGGAATGAACAAATTACATTCCCATGGTTAAGTTGAGTAACCGAGTACATATAGAGGTGTTTGTAGGCTTAGGTAAACAGAACCTAAACGCGAGAGCAATAGATATGGCAAGATATACATTGAGAATAATGCAACCCACTAAGATTTAGTCACAAGCAAGTGGAGATGAGAAGAAATAGCACCCTTACCCCGAGTAGACACCTCGGGACGCTTGGGACCGCAGTTCTTAATACGAGCCATGAAGAACTCCGGGAGGTTAATCCCACGAACACCGCCCTCCCCGAGAGACTCAAGCCACAATCCGAGAAATGGATTGGATAGAATCGTAGATCGGGAGGAGGAGAGTCCGTTAGCGGTGGAGGTCGTGGCCGGAGGTCGGAGGAGATGGCCGGGCGATCTTGGGAGTGGTGGCTAAAGGCAAAGGCCGTGGAGGGGAGATGAGGAAAGGGACAAAAAGGAAAGAAATGGAACTGCCTCGCCCCCACCCCTTCCTGTGTATATGCGACTTATGGAGACGGGACATCCGGCAAGGCCCTGATATCCCGCGAGTGGGAAACAGAGATCAGAGAAGCCTCGGATGTCCTACCGAGGCCCGGATGTCCGCCACCGATGGCGCTCATGAGCGCTTTTGATGGGCAGGGAATGTTTCCACAGCGCCGGACGTCCGGGCGCTAGACCTTGATGTCCGTCATCCGATGCATTTATATGCGCGAGGGGAGATGTGAAGGAGGGGCTGACCCGGTAATTTTATATAGACACCGCCAAGTGGTTTTCATGAGATTAAGAAGGAGGACAACCTGAGACGTCTAAGGCCATGCTAAGATACATAAATAATCCAAACATGATTAGAAAGAAGGGTCCATATAAGCATTGCACAAGCGGTGACTGAGGTCACCATGTTTGAGCATATGGAACATAGTACCACAAAGATAGAGACTCTGAGCACATGGTCACTACTCCATCATATTAAAAGTATCCTAGTTTGTAAAAACTATGATAACTTTGAGAGTGTTGGTTCAATTTATGCATTTTGTAAGGTGAGAGGACTCATGGATTGAGTGTCTCCCCCTAAATATATGCCTACATCAAAACAAGACATTAAGTTTAAGCATGGATGGGTACTAGATTTCACATAATATTGTCAAGCTCCAAGATACCAAGTTCACGCCTAAGTCGACAGAACCTTGCTTCATCCAATGGTTTGGTGAAAATATCTGCCAGTTGCAAATCTGTCCCAATGTGATCAATGTGAATATCGCCTTTCTCAACATGATCTCTCAAGAAGTGATATCTAATATCAATGTGTTTGGTGCGGAGATGATCCTTGGTGTTCTCTGCAATGTTGATAGCACTTTCATTATCACATAGAAGAGGCACATGCCTATAGGTGATACCATAATCCTTCAAAGTTTGCCTCATCCATAATAACTGAGTTGCACAACCTGGCGGCAAGAATGTATTCAGCTTCATGTAGAGAGGGCAATACAATTTTGTTTCTTCGATGACCAACTTACCAAAGAGCGTCCAAGAAATTGACATGCACCGGAGGTGGACTTACGATCCACTTTGTCTCCGCCCAATCCGCATCCGTGTATCCAATGAGATCAAACTTAGCATCCTTGGGATACCATAGACCCAACTTTGGGGTGTGAACAAGGTATCTAAGAATATGCTTAACCGCCTTATGATGACTTTCCCTAGGGGAAGCTTGAAATCTAGCACACATGCATACACTAAACATGATGTCTGGTCTAGATGCACAAAGATAAAGCAATGAACCAATCATAGAGCGGTATTTAGATGGGTCAAGGGGATACCGTCTGTGTCTTCAAGTGAGTGTTATTTTGGTTGGCATTGGTGTCTTACATGGACTAGCATCGGACATACCAAACTTCTCTAGGATATCCTTGAGGTACTTTGCTTGGGACAAGAAAATTCCTTCTTGAAATTGTTGAATTTGAAAACCAAGGAAGAACTTCAAATCCGCATTGAGTGACATTTCAAAATTCTTGGTCATTGAAGCCGCAAACTTCTTGCACAAATGAATGTTAGGAGAACCAAAAATGATATCATCTACATAGATTTGGCATGAGATCAAATCACCCTTATCCCTCTTAGTAAAAAGAGTAGGATCGATCACCCCTCTCACAAAACCATCATCGAGTAAAAACTTCTTAAGATGATCATACCAAGCACAAGGTGCTTGTTTGAGGCCATACAAAGCCTTATGAAGTTTATACACATAGTCTTTGTGATCGGGATCAACGAACCCAGGTGGTTGTGATACATATACTTCTTCTTGTAGAGGACCGTTAAGGAAAGCACTCTTCACATCCATTTGATGTAATGTAAAACCATTGAAAGCAGCATAAGCAAGTAAGATGCGAATGGATTCAAGACGGGCAACGGGGGCAAAGGTCTCACCAAAGTCCAAACCTTCAACTTGTGAGTACCCTTGTGCCACTAACCTTGCCTTGTTTTGGGATGATTACACCATTCTCATCTTGTTTGTTCTTGAAAATGAATTTTGTTGGAATGAAGTTGTGTTCGGTAGGTGGCCTCTTGACTAACGCACCACACTTGGTTGCGTTCAAAACTGTTCAACTCTTCTTGCATAGCAACTAGCCAATCGTTGTCTATCAATGCATCTTGTACCTTGATGGGTTCAAAACTAGACACAAAAGAGAAGTGAGCACAAAAGTTGGTCAAGTGTTTACGAGTAACTCTACCTTCCGATATGCCGGTGAGTATTTTGTCAACATCAACACGACCGGCCACTTTCGTGGCATGATAGAGGTAAGGGTTTCACGAGGTTCAACTTCATGTCCATCGTCCACATCCTCAACATATGGATCATTAATGTGGAGGAAGATCTTCTTGTTCATATTGCATTTGTTGAGGTTCATCATCAATGATTGGACTTTCTTGTTCTTGTTCTTGAAGATTGTCATGAGGAGGAGCTTGATCATCCTCTTCAACTTGGGCTAAAGGTATCGGTTGAGCAATAGGGGCTTGTGGTGTTATGAATGTTGAAGTAGTTTGATGATGTGTGAGACTTCTATCTTCTTCTTCATCATCATGAGGTTCTTGTTCCATAGGAAGAAGTGCACCAACACCCATGGTCAAAATGTCTTGAGAAGAATCTTCTTCACCTACATCACTTAGATCAACTTGCTCCCCATGGGAGCCATTAAATTCATCAAACACCACGTCACAAGTTTCTACCACACATCCATTGGATTTGTTGTAGACTCTATATGCGTGAGAGTTTGATCCATAGCCAACAAATATACCCTCAATTGTTTTGGATTGAAATTTTCCTAACCTTTCTCTTTTGTTGAGGATGAAACATTTGCACCCAAATACACGAAAGTACTTGACATTTGGCTTGTTTCAGTTAGCAGCTCATATGGAGTCTTTTCCAATATAGTGCGGAGGAAAAGCCGGTTTGATGCATGACATGCGGTGTTGTGACTTCGGCCCGTAAACTATGTGGTGACTTGTATTCATCCAACATGGACCTTGCCATCTCCACAAGTGTGTGCGGTTCTTCCTTTCGGCTACACCATTTTGCTGAGGAGTGTATGGAGCTGAATATTGATGCTCAATCCCTTCATCACTAAGGAATTCTTCCAAGGTATAGTTTTGAACTCATATCCATTGTCACTTCTTATTGCCAAGATTTCTTTGTCAAACTTATGCGTTGTGCTTGCTTGGCAAAGTCAATGAAAGTGATCTTCGTTTCGATCCTTGGACTTGAGGAAAAACACCCATGTATATCTTGAGTAATCATCAACAATGAGAAGTCCATACTTTTTCCCACCAAGACTATCCCATGAAGGAGGCCCAAAGAGATCCACATGAAGGAGCTCCAAAGGCCTTGAAGTAGACACAATATTCTTAGGTGGGTGCTTTGATTGATGTTGCTTCCCGGCTATACATGCACTACACACACGATCTTTCTCAAAAGAGACATTTGTTAGTCCAAGGATGTGATTCCCCTTTAAGAGATCTTGAAGATTCCTCATGCCGACATGGGCTAGCCGGCGATGCCATAGCCACCCCTTGTCGGCCTTGGCCATTAGACAAGTTGCATGGAATGTGCTCTCTTCGAGAAATCAACCGTGTAAAGGTTGCCATCCAACTCTCCAACAAAGGCCGGTTCGAGAGTATCTCTCTTAAAGACTTTCACATCCGTTAGTCCAAATAGTGTATCATAACCAACAGAAGCCAATTGGCGGATGAGAAAGCAAATGATATTTAAGGGATTGGACAAGCATGACATTTGCAAGAGACATGTCATTTGTGATAGCCACCTTACCCAACCCAAGTACCTGTCCTTTTGATCCTCCACCAAACATAATGCTCATAAATGGTTGAATAGCTTCCATGAAATCGTAGAGCAATTTGCTATCTCCGGTCATATGATTGGTACATCCACTATCAATCACCCATTTTACTCCACCGGAGAAAGCTACCTACACACAATTATTACTTGGTTAGAGGCACCCATTTTACAATGGGACCTCTCAAGTTAGTCACAAGGGTCTTAGGGACCCAAATAGCATAAAACGAAATGCCTTTTGGGGCCAACAAACTTTGCATAAACTTCTCCATCCTTAGTCTTATGCGAAGACATAGGATGGAGGCATGAACTCTTTTGGCTTGTTGAGAGTGGGCATGCCCCTTGTGGCCTTCCACTAACAACCTTACCTTTTCTCCTTGTGTCCTTCTCGTACAAAGGTTTCTTTCAAAGGGGTGGTGCAATTTTGGGAGGACGCCTTCTTCTTGCTTGTGCTTGGGTCAAACCCGGAGTCCCTCTTTGGCTTAACGCTTCATTGTGTTGGCTCAACACCTCATTAAGGTTCTTTTGCCCTTGAGCACATGTCATGAGCCCTTTCTCGATTTGAGCTTTGAGAAACCGATTCTCCTCAAGGATGGATGCTAGATCACTACTAGAGTTAGTAGAACATGCATCAACATTGATAATAGGAGATGAGTAAGCCTTGGCTAGAGTTTCAAGATAATTAAGTTTGAGTGTCTCAAAACTCTTTGTAAGAAGGGTGAGCTCTTCTTCCTTAGTCTTGAGAGACACGGATAGAAGCTCACAATCCTTAGTGAGAGAAGCATGAGACTTTGCAAGCTTACTTTTATCATTCATCAACTCTTCACAAGAGCCAATAGCCTTTTTCAAGGAGGCAAGATCTTTAGTATGAACATCAATATTTGCACCAATTTTTTAAGCATAGTTCATCATTTCGTGCTTCCTCATATTTGACTTTCCGCTCAAGGATTTCAAATTTTTCCTTTTCCTCGATGACGAGGGTTTCGAGTTCCTTAATGGAGATGGTGTACTTACTCACCATCTCCATAAGCATATGAAACATAGTGAGCTTCCTTCCTTTGAGGGAGCACATGAACTTATTAAGTTTAGCAAGCATAGGATCAGTTAGATCATCATCCTCATAACTATCCTCCGCATCAAGATACTCATCACTAGAAGTAGAAGGCGTGAAAAGAGGAGGATTTGATCGTGGAGTTACCTTGACCTTGTCAGAAGAGCTTTGGTCCTCTTCTTCTTCAACCATGGCCTTTGCCATTAGGCATTTGTGAGCGTTGCCCTTGTAATCTTTCATGTAGTTGTAGGTGACCACGTCACCACTCTTGTTTACTAACCTCAAGGTGTTTTGAGAGTCTTGAGCAACTCCGGCAACACCACTAACATCATTCGGATCAGATTCTTCTTGAGCAACCATTGCCTTTCCATCTCTCTTCTTGAGCTTGGAGTTCAAAGGATTTGGCAACTTCTTCTTGGGAAAGGTCTTGGGAAACCTTGGTTTATCTTCTCTCTTCTCATAAGGGCACTTTCGTTGGAGAAGTGATTGGTTTCTTCACAGCTTGTAGCATTTTCTTACTTTCTTCTTTTGGAATCTTCCTTGAACTTACCCGCGCTTAAACTTCTTGACAAAAAGAGCCATGTCTTCATATGTAGGGCCCTCACGATTCAATCTCATCACCATCTTCGTCATCCTCTTCTTCTTCTTCACTTTGTTCATCTTCACATACATGCTTGGCCTTCAATGCAAGATTGATCTTTGATGATGGAGAGCCATGCATGGCAAGATGTTTTGTGGCATTAGTCTTTGAATCTTCATATAGTTGAAAGGTGGATACGATGTCATCTGTAGTCATTTCCTTGAAGGTATGGTGTTGTCTTATGTCCCACACCATTTGATGGTGAAATGGAGCAAGAGCATGGAGTAACTTATCCACAAGGAACCTCTTAGTCATGTTGAATCCATCTTGTGTCTTGTCACACTCACATGACTCAATATCGGTAGTGAGTGTCATGAGACGCTCATGGAGTTGATTGGGGTTTCACCTTTCTCCATACAAAGTTTTGCAATTGCCCTTGGCAATTTCATATTGAGCACTCAGGAGGGTAGAAGTGCCGATTTTGGATCGTCTGACAGTTTCCCATAGTTCCTTGGCACTTGTGATGTGTATGAACGGTCTCCTTTGCTTTTCATCCAAGCCTCTCCTTATCCACATGATTGCAGTGTCATTGAGGTTCTTGTCATATATTTCTCTTGGAGTGGGGTTCTTTGGATCAACCACATGATAGCCATACTCCAAGATCTCCAACATCTCATCGTTTCCATGTCGAAGATGGTCCCGCATAGCAACTCTCCACAAAGGAAAATCGGAAGTGGCACTAAGCAAAGGAGGACTGCCTTGAGGATTATATCTTGGTTTCTCAACCTGAGGTCTTGCATAAAGCCAAGGAACACCGGGCGTGTTCATTGTTAGGAGGTTGTTGACCAAGTGATGGAGTAGGCACAGTTGGTTTTGAGGCAAGACCACCCGAGAGTGGTGCAAGCACCGAGGACAACGTGGCTAATCTCATTTCGACTAAGGCCTCAAGAGAAGCATCATGCTCCTCTTTGCTTAGCAAGGGCCCGTTCTAGATCCTCCGACGTAAAGGACTTGACTTCATAAGAAGCCCCGCCTTTATCCTTAGGATCTACAACCAGGGGAGTCCCATCCGGGTTCATCTCGCTCTAGGGCGGTTAAGCCACAAGAATAGAGCACGAGGCTCTGATACCAATTGAAAGGATCGAGATGGACCTAGAGGGGGGGGGTGAATAGGTACAATTACAAATTTTAATTATTACTTAGCAATTTTAGGCAATAGTGCGGAATATGAAAGTGAGCCTAACAATTGCTAGTAAGTACGAAGTACTAGGCAAGTAACACAAGCATATAAGTGAGCAAGCACAATATGATGTGAGTAAGTGCAAACCAAAACAAGTAACCACAAGTATAGAGTTAGGGTTAGGAATAACCGCAACTTCGGGAGACGAGGATGTATGCCGATGTTCACTTCCTTGGAGGGAAGCTAGTCACCATTAGAGAGGTGGATGTTACCACAAAGGCACACCAACGCCACGAAGGCTCACCCTATTCTCCCTTTGAGACAACACCACGAAGGTGTTTCTCAACCACTAGTGGTAGACCTTGGGGTGGTCTCCAAACCCTCACAAACTTATCCGGGTAATCACAAAAGTCGATTCCTCTCCGAAGACTCCTACCGCCTAGGAGTCTCCAACCTCCAAGAGTAACAAGATCGATGGGGATTTGCTCAAGACTTGCTCAAATCACGAATTCCTTGGGTGCAGAGAAGGAGGAGAAGTGGATCTATCACTTGATCGGATAACTTCTTTTCAAAGCTCTCAAATCCCTTGGGGATCTAAGATTTGGTGTGGAGAGATGAGAGAGAGTGAGTGAAGTGTTCTAGGGTTTGTTCAAAGTGAATGGTCAACCCCTCTCATGGGGAGAAGAGGCAGATATATAGTGTGTGCTCAAATATGCCGTTGTAGTGCAAGTGATCGGGCAGGCCGGACATCCGGCCGGAGGCCGGACATCCGGGCCTGGAGAGCCACTTGGAGAACAGGGCGAATGCAGTAGGAAGCAGGGAGCCGGACATCCGGGGTCAAGCCCGGACATCCGTGAAAAAAGCCTTTGACATCCGGAGATCACGGACATCCGGAGAGCAAACCAAGATTTCACGCGATTACGGACATCACGCCGGATTTCGCCAAGCCGGACATCCGGCGAAGGAAAGCCCTTGACATCCGGAGATCACGGACATCCGGAGGGCAAACCAGCATTTCACTCGGTTACGGTCATCTACGGCAGATTTCCGTCCAAGTCCGGATATCCGGCCAACAAAAACTTCAGCGCCCGAAATAAAACATCCATAACTTTCTCATCCGGACTCCGATTTTGATGATCTTGGGCTCGTTTGAAGCTATGAAAAAGCTCTAGGTCCTCACTTAGAGAACCACCCAAGATAAACCAAAATGGAGGATGCAAAGTATGCAAAGGTTAGATCATATATTTTGGGGAACCTAGTTGGCCATGGATTTCTTTGGTATATAGGATATGAGTAGAATTTTTGTTGGATAGGAGTGAAATATGCCTATGTTGGAATATGATGTGAGGAAGTAGAAATAGAAGATGTCGACTTGAGCAAATCTAGCACTATCCCCTTTGATCCCCTCTTAATAGTGCGGGATCCCTATAACTCAAGAAACATAAAATGAAACATCATTTTACCACTTCAACCTTGAGAGAACTCACTTATTATGCTCTTGATCCACACAAAATTTTGACGAACCGGGGACCAACACCTGAAATCTACTTGGCAGCCATTGTCAGTCCCCTACATGTAGATTGTCATAAACAACAAAAACATAATGTAAGGGCATGATTGCACTTTCACCAGTGCCAGTTGCTGTTTTTTGCTTGTTTTTTACATCGCAGAAAATCAATGCCAAACGGAGTCCAAACGCAGCGAAACTTTTTGGAGATTTTTTATGGACCAGAAGACATCCAGTGGGCCAAAGAAGTACCAGCGGGGTGCCCCGAGGTGGGCACAACCCACCTGGGCGTACCCTGGTGGGTTATGGCCACCTCGGTGGCCTCCCGCACCGCCTCTTTGCCCTATAAATTCCCAAATATTTTAAAAACCACAAAGATAACCCTAGGCCAGAAGTTCCGCCGCTGCAAGCCTCTATAGCCACGAAAAACCAATCGGGAGCCCTTTCCGGCACCCTGCCGGAGGGGGAAATCATCACCGGTGGCCATCTTCATCATCCCGGTGGCCACCATGATGAAGAGGGAGTAGTACACCCTCGGGGCTAAGGGTTTGTACCAGTAGCTATGTGTTTAATCTCTCTCTCTCTCTCTCTCTCATGTTCTTGAGATGTCACGATCTTCATGTATCGTGGGCTTTGTTAATATAGTTGGATCATATGGTGTTCTCCCTCTCTATCTTGTTGTGACGAATTGAGTTTTCCCTTTGAGATTTTGTTTTATCGGATTGAGTACTTATATGGATTTGAGAACACTTGATGTATGTCTTGCTATGGATACCCGTGGTGACAATGGGGTATCATATTGATTCACTTGATGTGCGTTTTGGCACTCAACTCGCGGTTTCCCGAGGTGACATTGGGGTAATCTATGCATAGGGGTTGATGCACGTTCTCGTCTTTGTTTCTCCAGTATAAATCTTGGGGCAGTCTTTGAGGTTCTTTGTGTTGGATCGAGTATTATGAATCTGAAATTGTTTGATGCGTATCGTATAATTAACTCATGGATACTTGTGGTGACATTAGAGTATCTAGGTGACATTAGAGTTGGTTGATGCGTATCATATGGTGTTATTTTAGTACGAACTCTTGGATAGATCGAACAGAAAGAATAGCTTTGTGTTATTTTAGTATGAACTCTTGAATAGATCGAGTGGAAAGAGTAACTTTAAGGTGATTTCGCACCATATAAACAATTTCTTCTTATGTTCTCCGCTAGATAAGAACTTTGGAGTGATTCTTCGTCACACGTTGAGGCATGGTTATATGATCCAATTAGGTTAGCATTGTTGAGAGATTGCACTAGCGAAAGTGACCCTGGGCCTCATTTTCAAGCATTGCAATACCATTTGTGCTCACTTTTGTTACTTGCTACCTTGCTGTTTTTTATTGTTCCTATTACAAAAATCAATATCTACTATCATTATTACACTTGTATCACCATCTCTTCGCCAAACTAGTGCACCTATACAATTTGCCATTGTTTTTGGTGTGTTGGGGACACAGAGACTTTTATTATTTGGTTTGTAGGGTTGTTTGAGAGACCATCTTCATCCTACACCTCCACGGATTGATAAACCTTAGGTCATCCACTTGAGGGAAAATTGCTACTGTGCTACAAAACTCTGCGCTTGGAGGCCCAACACGTATCTACAAGAATAAAGTTGCGTAGTAGACATCACTCCTTTTGAGAGAAACTCCTCTAGAAAGGACACATCTTTCGAAAGAAGTGATGTCTAATACGCAATTTTATTCTTGTAGACTCGTGTTGGGCCTCTAGCACGTAGTTTTGTAGGACAAGAGTAACTTTCCTCAAGTGGATGACCTAAGGTTTATCAATCCGTGGGAGGCGTAGAATGAAGATAGTCTCTCTCAATCGACCCTGTAACCAAATACAAGAAATCTCTTGTGTCCCCAACACATCCAATACAATGGCAAATTGTATAGGTGCACTAGTTCGGCGAAGAGATGGTGATAAAAGTGTAATATGGATGGTAGAAATATATTTTTATAATCTGAATAAATAAAAACTGCAAGGTAGAAAATAGTAAACGGGCACCAAAACGGTATTGCAATGCTTGAAAATGAGGCCTAGGGTCCGTACTTTCGCTAGTGCAATCTCTCAACAATGCTAATATAATTGGATCATATAACCGTCCCTCAAAGTGCGATGAAGAATCACTCCAAAGTTCCTATCTAGCGAAGAACATAAGAAGAAATTATTTGTAGGGTACGAACCACCTCAAGCTATTATTTCCGATCGATCTATCCAAGAGTTCATACTAAAATAACACCAAATAATTTCAGATTCGTAATACTCAATCCAACACAAAGAACCTCAAAGAGTGCCCCAAGATTTCTACCGGAGAAACAAAAGACGAGAACATGCATCAACCCCTATGCATAGATTACCCCAATGTCACCGCAGGAATCCGTGAGTTGAATGCCGAAACACATATCAAGTGAATTAATATGATACCCCATTGTCACCACGAGTATTCATATGCAAGATCAAGTGCTCTCAAATCCATAAAAGTATTCAATCCGATAACAACGAAATCTCAAAGGAAAAAACTCAATTCATCACAAAAAGATAGAGAGGGGAAAACACCATATGATCCGACTATATTAACAAATCCAGCGATATATCAAGATCGTGATATCTCAAGAACATGAGAGAGAGAGAGAGATTAAACACATAGCTACTGGTACAAACCCTCAGCCCCGAGGGTGGACTACTACCTCCTCATCGTGGTGGCCGCCGGGATGATGAAGATGGCCATCGGAGATGATTCCCCCCTCCGGTAGGGTGTTAGAACAGGGTCTAGATTGGTTTTTTGTGGCTACAGAGGCTTGCGGCGGCGGAACTTCTGATCTAGGCTTATTTCTGATGGTTTCTCTATTCATAGGATTTTTTGGCGTCGGTTTCACGCGAAGATGGGCCTCGAGGTGAGCACAATCCACCGGGCGAGCGTGGCCCTCTGATGACCCACAAGTATAGGGGATCAATTGTAGCTCTTTTCGATAAGTAAGAGTGTCGAACCCAATGAGGAGCAGAAGGAAATGACAAGTAGTTTTCAGTAAGGTAGTGTCTGCAAGTGCTGAAATTGTAAGTAGCAGAGTAGTTTGATAGCAAGATAATTTGTAATGAGCAAGTAACAATAATAGTAACAAGTATGCAGCAAGGTAGCCCAATCCTTTTGAGGTAAAGGACAAGCCAAAACTGTCTCTTATGATAAGCAAAGTGTTCTTGAGGGTACACGGGAATTTCATCTAGTCACTTTCATCATGTTGGTTTGATTTGTGTTCGCTACTTTGATAATTTGATATCTGGGTGGACCGGTGCTTAGGTGCTGTTCTTACTTGAACAAACCTCCTACTTATGATTAACCCTCCTGCAAGCATCCGCAACTATGAGAAAAGTATTAAGAATAAATTCTAACCATAGCAGTAAACTCTAGGATCTAATCGGTTCCTTACGGAATAGCGCATAAACTGGGGTTTAAGCTTCTGTCACTCTCGCAACCCATCATCTAATTGCTACTCCACAATGCATTCCCTTGGGCACAAATATGGTGAAGTGTCATGTAGGCGACGTTCACATGACACCACTAAGGGAATAACAACATACATACTATCAAAATATCGAACACATATCAAGTTCACATGATTACTTGCAACATGATTTCTCCTGTGACATCAAGAACAAAAGTAACTACTCACAAATGATAAACATGCTCATGATCAGAGGAGTATTAAATAGCATATTGGATCTGAACATATAATCTTCCACCAAATAAACCATATAGTAATCAACTACAAGATGTAATCAACACTACTAGTCACCCACAAGCAGCAATCTATAGTTCCGGTAACAAGATTGAATACAAGAGATGAACTAGGGTTTGAGATGAGTTGGTGTTGTTGAAGATGTTGATGGAGATTGCCCTCCCCAAGATGGGAGAGTTGTTGGTGATGATCATGACGATGATTTCCCCCTCCGGGAGGGAAGTTCCCCCGGCGGAATCGCTCCGCCAGAGGGCAAAAGTGCTCCTGCCCAAGTTCCACCTTGAGACGGCGACACTTCGTCCCGAAAGCCTTCTCTCTATTTTTTCTAGGTAAAAATGACTTATGTACCAGAAGATGGGCACCGGAGGTGGGCCGAGGAGGCCACAACCCACCACTGTGGCGCCTGGGCATGGCGCCCAGTGGGTTGTGCCCACCGTGGCCCCCTCCGTAGTTATTGGCTCCAATATTTCTTATATATTCCATAAAAATCCCCGTCAAGTTTCAGCTTGTTTAGAGTTGTGCAGGATAGGTGGCCTGATGTAGCTTTTCCAGGTCCAGATTTCCAGCTGCCGGAATTCTCCCTCTTCGTGTGTACCTTGTAAATTATGAGAGAAAAGGCATTAGAATTACTCCAAAAAGCATTATTATGGATAAAAACATTATAAATAACAGTAAGAAAACATGATGCAAAATGGACGTATCAACTCCCCCAAGCTTAGACCTTGCTTGTCCTCAAGCGAAAACCGAAATCGAAAAACATGTCCACATGCTTTGAGAGAGAGAGAGAGGTGTCGATAAAAACAAAGTACGGACATAGAAGCATCATGTTGATTATTATAACAGCAACAAAATTAAACATAGGATGTTTATCATAGAACTTTTATCATATACTTCTCATGAATAAGTAATAGTTCATCACATAATCGAAGTATAAAGCAAAAACTCTATTATAAACCAACAAACTATGTTCTCAGTCAACTTTGCAACTACAATTCATCATCTTTTTAGGAAGGGTCACGTGTCGGAGCCTTTAGGCAAGTCCACATACTCAACCATCATATAGTCTTCTATGATTGCTAACACTCACCTTGTACCCATGAGCAAAACGTTTCAACCGGACACATAGAAAGATAGGGGCTTATAGTTTCGCCTCCCAACATGCTCACCTCAAGGGTGATGTCAACAATAATAACTCATGCTATCTATATTCAACTGGACATATGTGCCTACATCTTTCCTCACCACATGATGCTTGCCAAAAGAGAAAATAAAAAAGGAAGAGAAGGAAAACTTTGACTCTTTGCATAAAAGTAAATACATAAAAGTAAAAGATAGGCCCTTCATAGAGGGAAGCAAAGGTTGCCATGCGCTTATTTGTTTGCATGCTCAATCCCTTCATCGCAAGAGAACGCCACATTGTATTGCCCTTAAGATGACAACCTTTATTATGCAGTCACGCTTTTATTCTTTGTCATCCAAGTTCGTACAACGCTCAATTTTCTCTTACACTAAATGATCTCACATATTTAGAAGCAATTTTTATTGCCTTTTTGCACCGAAGACAACTTACTTGAGGGATCTTGCTCAATCCCTATGTAGGCACAATGGACACTTGAAAAAGATTTGGGTTTAAGGGTTTTGGATGCACAAGTAGTATCTGTACTTAGTGTGGAATTTTTGGCTAGCAAAGATAGGGGGCAAGCACCACATGTTGAAGGATCTATGAAAATATGACTTCTATGTGAATATAAACAAACATAAACCATTAAGTTGTCTTCCTTGTCCAACTTCAACAATTTTGGCATATAATATTTTGATGAGGGCTCATAATCACAAAATATTTCTAGGATAGTATATTTATATGTGAATCTTCTCTTCCCTTATTAATTTTTTCATGAGTTACATCATTGACTAATGCTATGCTTGTCAATCTCTAATAAAATTTCCTACTTATACTTTTGCTTATGTGGTGCTATCACCTACCATAGGATTAGTATATGATTTTGTTATTTATTTCCTTTCTCTTTTTCTTTCTTTATTTCTTTTCTTTATTTGCAATACGAAAGTAAATAAAGCAAAAACTCAAACTAAACTTTATTATATAACTTGCACACGATTACAATGATAGATCACTAAACAAACTCTCAAAGAAAGGATCGAACTAAACTTTATTTCATCCAAAGCAAAAAGATTGAACTAAGATAAGTAAAAGCAAAAAGATAGTGGGATGATACGATACCGGGGCACCTCCCCCAAGCTTGGCGGAAGTCAAGGGGAGTGCCCATACCCGATACTCAGTTCTCCTTTGGTGGCGAAGAAGATGGTGGTGGTGATGGTGATGAAGCAATCCTATCCTTAAGGATCAAGAGATTCTCCAACCGATGGATCATGCTCCGGAGACAGGTGATATGCTCTTCATGCAGAATATTTTCGCAAGTGAGATACTTATTTCGTATGCGAACTATTTCAATGACGTGAAAAGCTTCAATCTCAGCAGGAGTAAGGTGAGTAAGGTAGGGTTTAAGGATATCTTCCTCCTCCTCGGCCAGCAGTGCTTGTGTTGCCACCGGGGATGGATCTACGGTAGCTTCCTTGCCCTTGTCTCCATTGATGGCGTCCGTAGGCTCCTCCCTCTTCGTATCGATCTTCATCAGCCAAGCATCTTCTTCCATGTGGTTGGAGGAGCAGGAAGACATGATGCCTAGCTTGATAAATCTGACCGGAAACAGCAAGAAAAGAGAACAGAGGATTTTCTCTGTGATACGGTAGTTAACAGGTTCGGGAAGTATATATAGATTTTTTTTTATCTTGGAGGACAAGCATACAAGAGAAAAACAGAGTACGGAAGGTGTCCCAGGTGGGCACAACCCACCTGGGCGCGCCAGGCGCCTGGCGCGCCCTGGTGTCTTGTGCCCACCAGGGGACGCTTCCTGGTAGTTTCTTTATTTCCAAAATTCTAAAATATTCCAAAACTGATAAAAAATATTTTTACGGATTTTTCAGAGTCCGTTTACTTACCGTATCACGTACCTCCTTATTTTCACGATTCTGGAGTGTTCCGGAAGGACTCTTTTATGTGTTCTTCCGGTGTCAAAGTTTGGATAATATTACTTTCAACATTAATAGGCGTACCTGAGATATAATGCTTTATTCGTTGTCCATTGACAACCTTCGGGTTAGTACCTTCGGAATTATTTATTTTGATGGCTCAAGACCGGTAAAACTCCTCGATGACATATGGGCCTTCCCATTTTGAGAGGAGCTTTCCTGCAAAAATCTAAAATGAAAGTTGTACAAAAGAACATATTCTCCGACTTTAAACTCACGCTTTTGGATTCTTTTGTCATGCCATCTTTTAACTTTCTCTTTGAATAACCTTGCATTTTCATATGCTTGGGTTCTCCATTCATCTAATGAGCTTATATCAAATCACCTCTTTTCGCCAGCAAGTTTGAATCATAATTGAGCTCTTACACTGCCCAAAATGCTTTATGTTCTAACTCAAGAGGCAAATGACAAGCTTTTCCATAAACCATTTTATAAGGAGACATACCCATAGGATTTTTATATGTTGTTCTATAAGCCCAAAGTGCATCATCTAATTTCCAATTCTTCCTGGACCTATTGATAGTCTTTTGCAAAATTAATTTTATTTCCCTATTGCCAAGTTGAACTTGACCACTAGACTGAGGATGATATGGTGATGCAATTCTATGGTTAACATCATACTTGGCAAGCATTTTACGGAAAGCACCATGAATAAAGTGCGAACCACCATCAGTCATTAAATATCTAGGGACCCCAAACCTTGGGAAAATAACTTCCTTAAGCATTTTATTAGAGGTGTTGTGATCAACACTGCTGGTTGGAATAGCTTCTACCCATTTAGTAACATAATCAACAGCAACCAAAATATGTGTATACCCATTAGAGGAAGGAAAAGGTCCCATGTAATCAAATCCCCAAACATCAAATGGTTCAACAGCAAGTGAATAATTCATACGCATTTCTTGACGCTTACCGATATTACCTATTCTTTGACATTTTCCACAAGATGAGACATACTTACGGGCATCCTTGAAGAGAGTAGGCCAATAAAATCCAGATTGCAATACCTTGTGAGCAGTTCTATCTCCAACATGATGCCCTCCATAAGCCTCGGAGTGACATTTCCGTAGGATTTTTCCCTGTTCATGCTCAGGTACACAACGTCTAATAATACCATCTACTCCTTCTTTCTAAAGATGTGGGTCATCCCAAAAGTAGTGTCTTAAATCATAGAAGTATTTTTTCTTTTGTTTGTATGTGAAGCTAGGTGGCAAATATTTAGCAACAATGTAATTAGCATAGTCAGCATACCAAGGAGTATCATTAGCAACATTTAGTGCAGCTAACTGCTCATCAGGAAAACTATCATCAATAGGTAATGGGCCATCAAGCACATTTTCAAGCCTAGACAAGTTATCAGCTACAGGGTTCTCAGCTCCTTTTTCTATCAATGATATGTAAATCAAATTCTTGTAATAAGAGAACCCAACGAATAAGTCTAGGTTTAGCATCTTTCTTTTCCATAAGATATTTAATAGCAGCATGGTCATGTGAGCAGTTACTTTGAAATCAACAATATAAGGTCTAAATTTATCACAAGCAAACACCACTGCTAAAAATTCTTTTTCAGTAGTAGCATAATTTCTTTGAGCACTGTCTAGAGTTTTACTAGAATAATGAATAACATTCAATTTCTTATCAACTCATTGTCCTAGAACAAGACCAACATAATCACTAGCATCACACATAATTTCAAAAGGCAAGTTCCAATCAGGTGGTTGAACAATAGATGCAGTAATTAAGGCTTTATTGAGTGTTTCAAAGGCTTCAAGACAATCATCATCAAAACAAAAAGGAATATCCTTTTCCAAAAGATTAGTGAGAGGCCTATAAATTTTAGAAAAGTCTTTGATAAATCTCCTATAGAAACCAGCATGACCTAGGAAACTACAAATACCTTTGATGTCCTTAGGTCATGGCATTTTCTCAATTGCATCAACCTTAGCTTGATCCACTTCAATACCTCTTTCAGAGATTTTATGACCCAAGACAATGCCTTCATTAACCATAAAGTGGCACTTCTCCCAATTCAAGACAAGATTTGTTTGTTCACATCTCCGCAAAACTCGATCAAGATTACTTAGACAATCATCAAAATACTTCCCATAAACAGAAAAGTCATCCATGAAAACCTCAACAATCTTTTCACAGAAGTCAGAGAATATAGCAGCCATACATCTTTGAAAGGTAGCAGGTGCATTACATAAACCAAAAGGCATACGTCTATAAGCATAAGTTCCAAAAGGACAAGTAAAAGTGGTCTTTTCTTGATCAAGTTGAGTTACAGGTATTTGTGAAAAGCCAGAATATCCAT
Source organism: Aegilops bicornis (assembly GCA_021605145.1). Taxonomy (NCBI): domain Eukaryota; kingdom Viridiplantae; phylum Streptophyta; class Magnoliopsida; order Poales; family Poaceae; genus Aegilops; species Aegilops bicornis. The sequence continues at coordinate 711,370,715 of CM038675.1, forward strand.
CAAGGAAGCAAAAGTGTGTGTGCTTAGATAAACTTTCAAGCATTTGATCAATAAAAGGCAGAGGGTAATGATCTTTTCTAGTTGCTTGTTTAATTTTCTAAAATCAATTACCATTCTATAGCCTGGAACAATTCTTTGTGGAATAAGTTCATTCTTATCATCAGGAACAACAGTTATACCTCCTTTCTTAGGGACACAATGAGCAAGACTTACCCATCTACTATCAGCTATAGGATAAATTATACCTGCTTCCAGAAGTTCTAATATTTCCGTTCTTACCACCTCTTTCATCTTCGGATTTAACCGACGTTGGTGATCAACAACGGGTTTAGCATCGTGTTCCATATTAATTTTGTCTTTGACATAGAGTGGGACTAATGCCCTTTAAATCATTAAGAGTATATCCAATAGCAGCCCAGTGCTTCCTTAGAACTTTCAATAATCTTTCTTCTTCATGTTCTGAAAGGTTAGCACTGATAATAACAGGATATATCTTCTTTTCATCAAGATAAGCATATTTCAAAGTGTCTGGCAATTGTCTTAATTCAAACACAGGATCACCTTTAGGTGGAGGTGGACCTCCTAGAGTTTCAATAGAAAAATTGTGTTTAAGTAGAGGACACTGTTCAAAGAAAATGTTATCTATTTCATTTCTTTCATGCATATGTAAAACATTTTCATGGTCTAGCAAATATTGTTCTAAAGGATCAGTAGGTGGCACCGCAATAGAAGCAAGACCAATTAATTCATCCTTACTAGGCAATTCTTTTTCATGAAGATTTCTACTAAACTTGGAAAAATTAAACTCATGAGACTCATCACCAAAGCTAACACCAACAGTTTGTTTCTTACAATATATCTTAGCATTAACTGTGTTCAAGAAAGGTCTACCAAAGATAATGGGACAGAAGTCATCTTGTGGGGAACCAAGAACAAGAAAATCAGTTGGGTATTTTATTTTTCCACACAATACTTCAACATCTCTAACAATCCCAATTTGTGATATGGTGTCTCTATTAGCAAGTTTAATAGTAACATCTATTTCTTCTATCTCAAAGAAAAGCTATGTCTTTCATAATTTCTTGATATAAAGTGTAAGGAATAGCACACACACTAGCACCCATGTCACATAAACCATGATAACAGTGATCTCCTATTTTAACAAAAATAATAGGCATGCCAACAACAGGTCTATGTTTATCTTTTATATCAGGTTTAGCAATTCTAGCAGCTTCTTCATAGAAATAAATAACATGCCCATCAATATCTTCTTCCAAGAGATCTTTAACCATAGCAATGCTAGGTTCTACTTTAATTTGTTCATCAGGTTTAGGTGTTCTAATATAGCTTTTGTTAACCATAGTTGAAACTTTAGCATGTTCCTTTATCCTAACAGGAAAAGGTGGCTTCTCAATATAAGCAGAAGGAACAACTGGATCAACATTATAAAGTATAGTTTCTTATTTAACTGGTACCAGTTCTTTAATTTCTTATTTAATAGGTGGGTGATATTTAAACCATTTCTCTTTAGGGAGTTCAACATGAGTAGCAAATGATTCACAAAAGGAGGCTACTATCTCCGAGTCAAGTCCATATTTATTGCTAAACTTTTGAAAAGCATCGGTATCCATAAAAGATTTAACACAATCATACTTAAGTTTAATACCTGACTCTTTTACCTTCGTCGAGTTCCCAATCTTCAGAGTTGCATATAATAATTTCCAAAAGATCCCACCGGAATTCAATAGTCTTCTTCATAAAAGAACCAACACAAGAAGTATCAAGCATGGTTTGATCATTACGAGAAAGCCGAGCATAAAAATTCTGGATAATAACTTCTCTTGAGAGCTCATGATTGGGGCATGAATATAACATTGACTTAAGCCTCCCCCAAGCTAGAGCGATACTTTCTCCTTCACGAGGCCAAACATTATATATATAATTCCGGTCACGATGAACTAGATGCATAGGATAAAACTTTTGGTGGAACTCCAATTTCAAACAATTCCAATTCCATGATCCAATATCATCGCATAGCCTATACCATGCCAATGCTTTTCCCTTCAAAGATAAAGGGAAAACCTTTTTCATCACCTCATCTCCGGGTAAACCTGCAAGCTTAAACAATCCAAAAATTTGTTTCACATATATCAAGTGCATATCATGATGTTCTGTTCCATCTCCTGCATAAGGATTAGCTAGCAGTTGTTCTATCATACCCGAAGGAATTACATATTCAATATTTTCAGTAGGTGCAGTAGGTTGAGGGGTATCTAATTGTGGTTCCAGACGAGGTGAAGATACCCTGAAAAAACCCCTCAAAGGATTGTTTTCCATAGTAACAAGTGACAATAAATTTTAGCACACTATATAAATGTTTCCTTACCAAGTTCCACTTACCAAAGGCGCTTCACTCCCTGGCAATGGCGCTAGAAAATAGCCTTGATGACTCACAAGTATAGGGGATCAATTGTAGCTCATTTCGATAAGTAAGAATGTCGAACCCAACGAGGAGCAGAAGGAAATGACAAGTAGTTTTCAGTAAGGTACAAGGTAGCCCAATCCTTTTGAGGCAAAGGAGAGGCCAAAATGGTCTCTTATGATAAGCAAAGCGTTCTTGCGGGTACACGGGAATTTCATCTAGTCACTTTCATCATGTTGGTTTGATTTGTGTTCGCTACTTTGATAATTTGATATGTGGGTGGACCGGTGCTTAGATGCTGTTCTTACTTGAACAAACCTCCTACTTATGATTAACCCCGCAAGCATCCGCAACTATGAGAAAAGTATTAAGAATAAATTCTAACCATATCATTAAACTCCAGGATCCAATCGGTCCCTTACGGAATAACGCATAAACTAGGGTTTAAGATTCTGTCACTCTCGCAACCCATCATCTAATTGCTACTCCACAATGCATTCCCTTAGGCCCAAATATGGTGAAGTGTCATGTAGGCGACGTTCACATGACACCACTAAGGGAATAACAACATACATACTATCAAAATATCAAACACATATCAAGTTCACATGATTACTTGCAACATGATTTCTCCCATGACCTCAAGAACAAAAGTAACTACTCACAAATGATAAACATGCTCATGATCAGAGGAGTATTAAATAGCATAATGGATCTGAACATATAATCTTCCACCAAATAAACCATATAGTAATCAACTACAAGATGTAATCAACACTACTAGTCAACCACAAGCACCAATCTATGGTTCCAGTAACAAGATTGAATACAAGAGATGAACTAGGGTTTGAGATGAGATGGTGCTATTGAAGATGTTGATGGAGATTGCCCTCCCCAAGATGGGAGAGTTGTTGGTGATGATGATGACGATGATTACCCCCTCCGGGAGGGAAGTTCCCCCTGCGTAATCGCTCCGCTGGTGGGAAAAGTGCTCCTGCCCAAGTTCCACCTTGAGACGGCGGCGCTCCATCCCGAAAGCATTCTCTCTATTTTTTCTAGGTAAAAATGACTTATGTACCAGAAGATGGGCACCGGAGGTGGGCCGAGGAGGCCACAACCCACCAGGGCGCGCCCAGGTGGGTTTTGCCCACCTGGTGGCCCCCCTCTGGTAGTTATTGGCTCCAATATTTATTATATATTCCATAAAAAATCACCGTCAAGTTTCAGCTTGTTTGGAGTTGTGCAGAATAGGTAGCCTGACGTAGCTTTTCCAGGTCCAGATTTCCAAATTTGAATTCTCCCTCTTCGTGTGTACCTTGTAAATTATGAGAGAAAAGGCATTAGAATTACTCCAAAAAGCATTATTATGGATAAAAACATTATAAATAACAGTAAGAAAACATGATGCAAAATGGACGTATCACCCGCCCACGAAGCTTCGGGGGTGACTTTTGTTCCAAAAAAAATCATCAAAAAGTTTCAGCTCATTTGGAGAACTTTCATTTGTGCACAAAAAACAACACCACGGTAGTTCTGCTGAAAACAGCGTCTGTCCGGGTTAGTTCCAAAAAATAATATAAAGTTGCTATAAAATGATTATAAAACATCCAAGAATGATAATGTAAAAGCATGGAACAATCAAAAATTATAGATACGCTGGAGACGATCAAGATCCCAAGCTTAATTCCTGCTCGCCCTCGAGTAGGTAAATGATAAAAACAGAATTTTAGATTTGGAATGCTGCCTAACATGTCGTCTCATATTTTTTTTATAGCATGGACATTTGGACTTTTATCTCTCCCTAATAATAAAGAACGGATTGACTTTGTCGGGTTCACCGTCACAATACGCTTTCTTCTCATGTCATAATACGCTTTTACAGTTCGTGTAGACAAAATCAAAATCCAAGGTGGTACTATTCCCGAGAGCTCTAACAGTCGAGCTTTGGCTGAAACCACGTGTACGTAATCGGGTTGGCTCGGTCGAGCTTTGGCTGAAACCTCGGCGTCACGTGTCGGGCGGCCTAGTCAAGCTTTGGCTGAAACCTCACGTACCTAATCGGGCCGGCCCATAACCAGGAAACGAGAACGTGAAAATAGCACGAAAAACAAAACCACACTTGATGGGTTCGATCTCGCGACCTCACGCTAGGTAGCAGGGACGCCAACCACATGAGCTAGCTGTTGATTATGCTAAAATTGCAGCGCCCGAGTTAAAGTAGTTTAGCGACAGGTCTATTTATTTTTCTTAAATACTTTCAACAATTCTTGGAAACAAGTGTGGACGATTTTCCTTAAAATATTTGAATATGAATACATTTTTAAAATCGTGGATAAATATCGAAAATTCGAACAAAATTTTGAAACCTGAACAAATTTTGCAATTCCAAACGTTTATTTATTTTTGATATATGTTGTATTTTTAGAAGAATATACATTGAACATTTTTTTACATAAATTTTACAATTTTACATACAAATTGAACATTTTTCTCCCGTTGCAACGCACGGGTCTTTTTGCTAGTATGGTTCAAAGCAATAGTCTAGTTTTGACATGAGGACTTAAATATTCAAGCATACCAACAAGCAACCATGTCTTTCAAAATATCAATGCTAAAATAAGTTATCCATGCTCAATCGTTGATCCATTTATGAAACACATTCGCATATTAGCTACACCTAATGCTCAAGTGCGATCATAGTGCCCCCTAGTTGGTGCTTTTATAAGAGAAGATGGAGACTCAAATTAAAAAATAAAAATTGCATAAAGTAAAAGAAAGGCCCTTCGCGGAGGGAAGTAGGGATTTGTCGAGGTGCCAGAGCTCAAAGCGAAAATTGAGAGATAAAAACATTTTGAGACGCATACTTTTCCCACCAACGAAAACAACTTAGAGCTCCCAACACTTTCCATGCTAGATATATCATAGGCGGTTCCCAAGCGTAAAATAAAGTTTATTCCTTTTTCCACCATACTTTCACTTTCCATGGCTAACTGTATCCACGGGTGACCTCCATACCAATACTTTCCAAGGAATTTATTATTTGACAACATAAAGTAAATTCATTTTTCATTTCGGGGCTGGGCATCCCTAATGCCTTTGCCTTACTCTCGTGAAATGACAAGTGAATAAACACTCATCGGGAGAATAACAGATCTAGCATGGAAAGTATTGGCCACCCCTCACCGCCTCAAGTGTACGAAACACAAAAGAGAAATTTATTTTGAAAATTAGAGATGGCACATACAAATTTGCTTAGAACGGCAAAATAATACCGCATATAGGTAGGTATAGTGGACTCATGTGGCAAAACTGGTTCAAAGGATTTTGGATGCACAAGTAGTGATCATACTTATTGCAAAATGAAGGCTAGCAAAAGATTGAGAAGCGACCAACCAAGAAATGAATAATCTCATAAGCGAGCATTGAGCATAATTAACACCGAATAATGCACCACAAGGATGTAATTTCATTGCATAACTGTTGACTTTCGTGCTTGCATAGGGAATCACAAACCTTAACACCAATATTCTTACTAAAGCACAATTACTCATCGACATGACTCAGAATCACATCATCATATCTCAAAACTATTACAAGGAATCAAGTTTATTTTGTCCACTGATCTTCATGAAAGTTTTTATTATATCCTTCTTGGATATCTATCACTTTGGGACCAATTTTCATGTGTTGCTTTTGATAAGCTCAAAAAAATATAAGTGAAGATCATGAGCATACTATTTCTTTATCTCAAATTAATTTAAGTGAAGCAAGAGATAATTTCTTCAAAAATACTAAAGCACACCGTGCTCAAAAAGATATAAGTGAAGCACTAGAGAAAATGACAAGCTACTCCAAAGAAGATATAAGTGAAGATCAAGCGAGTAGTTAAGTAAATATGTAGCTATGTGAGGACTCTCTCTTATTTAAAAAACTTTTTGATCTAAGTATTTTATTAAAACAGCAAGCAAAATGAAAATTAATCTGACATTCCAAGAGTAGCACAACTCAAGTGAAGAAGCAAAAACTTAGGATCAACTGATACTAACCGATAATTGTTGATGAAAAAAGGTGGGATGCCTATCGGGGCATCCCCAAGCTTAAATGCTTGAGACTTCTTGAAATATTATCTTGGGATGCCTTGGGCATCCCCAAGCTTGAGCTTTTGTGTCTCCTTAATTCCTTTTATATCATGGTTTCCCTAAATCTTAAAAACTTCATCCACACAAAACTCAACAAGAACTCGTGAGATAAATTAGTATAAACCAATGCAAAAACCTTATCATTCTCTACTGTAGCAAATCACAAAAATCATTATTCAACATTGCATACTAAATGTATCTGCATATTTAATACTCCTATCCTCAAATAGAATCATTAAATAAGCAAACATATGCAAACAATGCAAACATAACAGCAATCTGCCAAAACAGTACAGTCTGTAAAGAATGCAAGAGTATCAATACTTTTTAAACTCCAAAAATTATGAAAATTTAACCACACTGTAGAAAATTTATCAGATCTTATTTTGCAAAAGGTTTCAACATTTTATCACATTCTGACTTTTCTAGGGAATTTTTGCAACATCGATAAATTTTCTGTTTTGAAACAGCAACTCATATACTTGCAAGATAAGCATGGTGAAGGCCATCCTTGACACTTTTATTGAAAAAAAAGATGCAAAACATTACTATAAATAACAGCAAGCAAATGCTAACAAAATAAAATGACGCTCCAAGTAAAACTCATATCATGAGACGAATGAAAATGTAGCTCCAAGTGAGGTTACCGATAATGTTGGAGACGAGAGAGGGGATGCCTTTCGGGGCATCCCCAAACTTATTTGCTTTGATCTTGCTTGAATATTGCCTTGGGGTGACTTGGGCATCCCCAAGCTTAGGGTCTTTTCACTCCTTATTCTCCTCATATCGACATCTCACCCAAAACTTGAAAACTTCAATCACATAAAACTTAGCGGAACTTCGTGAGATAGGTTAGCACGATAAAGAGCAAACCATTTCACTTTGGTACTATCAAAGACAAGATTCATAATTTTTTACACAAAATTACTACTGTCGTGGAATTGTCACGGCAGATGTCCTAGTATGAGGACTTAGTCGTGAGGCCAACGCAGTTATGCGGTAGCTTGAAGGGGTTGGTCGGAATCGAGAGACGCGAGGCGGATCAACACACAAGACGAGGATTTAGACAGCTTCGGGCCCCAGGAAACATCATCCGGTAATAGCCCTACATGTTGTTTGTGGCTAGGTCTCATTATGCTCATGAGGGAATCGTCGGTAAACCGGCTCCCCTCTAATTGTGTCTAGCCCTAGAGATTATTATTTCTTGCGTGTCCCTCTTTGGGGAGCCCTGCCCCTCCTTATATATGTTGAAGGGGCGGTTTACATGACTAGTCCTAGTTGGATTAGGATTACTCTATTACAAGTGGAGTCCTAGTCTTGCTTCCTTTGTAGGAGAATATTCCTTGTGCTTTCCTCATAAACCGGCCCACCATAACATGAACCCGCCTTTCATAAACCGCCTTCTGGGCCACCGGATCTTGTTGTTCCTCTGACCCGCTCGCCGGGTCACCCATGAATCGCCAGGCTCGGGCGGGTCACTTAGTGAGTCGCCAAGTCTGGCCGGGTTATACTTACGGCCGGGTTACGCCGCGGGGTATATCCCCGACATTAGCCCCCAGTTTAATTTGGATTCATCCATGTTAAACTGATCTGCAACATAAATACAAGATCAAATTTGTCGGGTTGTGCTCCAGTTTAAATATTCTTATGAACCGGCACTTGATCATCCTTAAGTCCTTGTCATTTCTCCCTTCTGAAAAATCCGAGTCAATAGACCAGCTTCATAATCAATTTGCTTGCAGAAGATATTTCGTAAATAAAGAATCCATTTGAATCATCCTTCAATGCTCTGATTTGACAAAAATATTGGTCTTCAAATATTCAACTGATATCAGCCGGTTTGAAAATGTAGAACTTGCTGGTTTATCATTGCCAAAATTGTTGGGATATAAAAACTGATGATCCCGGGTCATGACCGTTTATAGACGCCGGGTTATGATTGTTGCCAACGCCGGGTCACACAATTAATCTTCCTGATTTGCCCAAAACTGAGAATTTGAAGATGTTCCTCCTTTATATGCATATTACCAGTAGCCCCCAAGTCTTAAGAGGAGAACATAGTGATAGCTTAAGACTTGTTTCAATATAAATGTTGCAACCTTGAAGAAATCCAGATTGTTCATCCCAGTCACTAGTCACTAGGACCTTGAAGTATGTCTAGAGGGGGGGTGATTAGACTACTTGACCGATTAAAAACTTAACCTTTTCCCAATTTTTGAGTTTTGCAGATTTTAGCTATCTTAGGACAAGTCAAGCAATCATCACACAATTCAAGCAAGCATGCAAAGAGTATATAGGTAGCGGAAATTAAAGCATGCAACTTGCAAGAAAGTAAAGGGAAGGGTTTGGAGGATTCAAACGCAATTGGAGACACGGATGTTTTTGGTGTGGTTCCGATAGGTGGTGCTATCGTACCTCCACGTTGATGGAGACTTCAACCCACGAAGGGTAACAGTTCGCATGAGTCCACGGAGGGCTCCACCCACGAAGGGTCCATGAAGACGCAACCTTGTCTATCCCACCATGGCCGCCGCCCACGAAGGACTTGCCTCACTAGCGGTAGATCTTCACGTAAGTAGGCGATCTCCTTGCCCTTACAAACTCCTTGGTTCAACTCCACAATCTTGCCTGAGGCTCCCAAGTGACACCTAGCCAATCTAGGAGACACCACTCTCCAAGAAGTAACAAATGGTGTGTTGATGATGAACTCCTTGCGCTTGTGCTTCAAATGATAGCCTCCCCAACACTCAACTCTCTCTCATAGGATTTGGATCCGTGGAAAGAGGATTTGAGTGGAAAGCAACTTGGGAAGGCTAGAGATCAAGATTCATATGGTAGGAATGGAATATCTTGGCCTCAACACATGAGTAGGTAGTTCTCTCTCTAGAAATGGTAAGTTGGAAGTGTAGGTTTAGTCCGATGGCTCTCTCAACGAATGAAGAGGAGGTGGAGGGGTATATATAGCCTCCACACAAAATCTAACTGCTACACACAATTTACCAAACTTCGGTGGGACCGATTCAAAAGACTTCAGTTTGACCGATTTAGTAAACCTAGTGACCGTTAGTGATCTCGGTGGGACTGACTTACAACTCGGTGAGACCGATTCGGTTAGGGTTAGGGCATAACGTAATCTCGGTGAGACCGATTACACAAACTCGGTGAGACCGATTTTGGTAATAAGCTTTCTAGAGAGTTGGTCACGTAAACTCGGTGGGACTGATTCGCTCTTCGGTGAGACCAAGCGTTACGAAAGGGAAACAGAGAGTTTACATTGCAATCTCGGTGGGACCGATCCGCTCTTTCGGTGAGACCGAAAAGTTACGAAAAGGAAACAGAGAGATTACAATCCCATCTCGGTGAGACCGAGATCCCTATCGGTAGGACCGATTTGCTTAGGGTTTGTGGCAGTGGCTATGACTTTTGAAATCGGTGGCGTCGGATTGGAAGAATCGGTGTGACCGATTTTGGCTTTGGGTTTAGGTCATTTGTGGATGTGGGAAAGTAGCTGAGGGTTTTGGAGCATATCACAAAGCACAAGAAGCAAAAAGCTCATTAAGCAACACCTCATCCCTCCTTGATAGTATTGGCTTTTCCTATGGACTCAATGTGATCTTGGATCACTAAAATATAAAATGAAGAGTCTTGAGCCTTTGAGCTTGAGCCAATCCTTTGTCATTAGCATTTTGAGGGATCCACTTTCATCATCCATGCCATGCCATTCATTGAGCTTTCCTAAAATGTTCATCTTGGAATAGCATTAGCTCAATGAGCTATATGTTGTTATGAATTACCAAAACCACCTAGGGATAGTTGCACTTTCAATCTCCCCTTTTTGGTAATTGATGACACCATATAGATCAAAGCTTCGACGAATGATACGAAGCTTGAAAAACATCGTCGCTTTAAGAAGTATGTGATAAGCAAGAGCTCCCTAAATTTGTGCATAGTTTAAAATTTGCTTTGGACTGCAAATGCACAAGGAATTAGGCTCATGGGTTACTCTTCCATGTCACATACATCTTGGTGGAGCGCTCAAAATGATAAGTATTGAATACATGCACTCATCACCAAGCAAAGTGAATGATCACATAAGATAGATAAGATAATATCATCAAACATGCATAAGTGTAGCTTATGATCAAACACATGATCATCAATGTCTCACAAGCATAGTAACTCAACCAATCCAAAAGCACACAAGTTTAAACCAACAAAGCAAGAGAGAACAAAAGCAACACTCTCTCTCGAAGCCTATGATCTATACATTTTTCTCCCCTTTGGCAACAAGTTACCAAAAGTTCATAGAAAATGCATAGTGCTAGATCGACTCTCGTGCTTGATCTTCAGTTGGTGGTGTCTGATGACTCCAAGGACGAAGGCTTGATTGATGTAGAGGGTGCTGGAGTTGGTCTTGCTGGTTGCAATGGAGCTGAAGGCGATGGTAGTCTTTGAAGATGTTGCTCTAGTGTCCGCACAGCACAAAGTGACCTCTGAGCTCTAGGCACTCTGGCAAAGACATTTGTGGTTGTCTTGCCCTTCCTCTCCTGCATGTCATCCTGCAATTGCTCCACAATGATGAATCTCGATTACTTTGACATCTAGATCATAGAATTTTTGTTCCATGATTCTTTCTGTGCTCTCCGATTACGAGTTAAGGTGGCCAACCCCTTCTCAATCCTCGGTGATGATGCTATCAAGTAACCAAGCTGCTCCTGCTTGTTCTTCCGAAATACTCAGATGCCTCCTCTTGAGTTGGCATCCCGGCAGCCTTCTCCTTCCTTGCCTTCTCCTTCTTTTCTTGTGCTTGAACTGATGATGGATCATTCTCATTCATGACAACCTCATTGTCTTCAAAGTCTGGATAGAGTGGAAAGTGTTCCCTATCCAATAGATATTTGCAAGTTCCCATCTTTGAGTTGATCAATTCCTGAATCTGAGGGGCATATCCACGGCTCCTCTTATGATCTCGCCTGTCCTCTTAATGGTTTCAACCATAAGGCTCATGACTTTGAATTTACATGGCACATCAAACAAATGCAACATGTTGATGGCATGCCCTCCGATCATGTTGTGATCACCTGACTTTTGGCAACAGAGTGTGCCTCGAGAATCCAATTGATAGTAGGCAGCCACGACAATGTAAAGTGGACTGATCCAAAAGAGAAAGTCTCTAGGGCTTTGTCTGGGATCTCCTTGTACATGTGTGCCATGGTGTTGTGTCCCATCTTCTTCTTGGCATATACATCCAGATCATCATCATTTTCCTATGGGGCATTTATCAGCTTTGCCCACTCCTCAACAGTTGACTGGTACCTTGTACCTTCAGACATCCAAACAATTCTTCCATCTGGGTAAAATGTGCTGTGGATTAGAATTGCATGATAAGTTCATCATTCCAATTTGTGAGCTTTTGCCCAACAAAATCTGCAACTCCACAAGCAACGAAGCTATCTTGCACTCCAGGATAGTGCTCTTCATTCTCCTTCATGTAGGTCCAAATCGACCCACCTCATATCACAAACTATAGGCTTCTTGTCCAGCAAAATGGTCTCATAAAAGTCCTGCTGTTCCTTGGTATGGAACATGTAATCAATAGCAGTTCTCCTCCTTGTGGCATATGGATCTGCCGTCCTCCATATCCTCAAACCTGAGTCTTTTCTGAGGTTCATGTCCTCAGCCACAGGATGGGCATCATTGTGTTCTGGTATCTTTGGCTTGAGCTTCCTCAGAACCTGTCCTTCTTCATCTTCCTCCTCAACAACCTCGAACCATCGGGCCTTGTTCTTCTCGGTAATTTGGAATACTCCCCGTATTCCTCTTTGGTCTTGAGACTTGGCCTTGGGGGCAGCTTTGGGTGCTTCCTTGGGCTTAGATGTGGCAGCCCCAGATCTAATAGCATCACCCATAAGCTTTGGTGCCTTTGGTGCTGGTGCAACAAGCTCTTCCTCTTCTTCCATCATGGAAGGCTTCCCAATAACTCTGGCCATGGTCTTCTTGACCCTTTCCTTCCTCTTCTTGCCTTCTGCAAGAATGGGCTCTTTGGGTTGAGATTCCAAAGGAACTTGAGTAGACACTGCTTTGGACATTGGTTATGCACTTTCTTGGCCTTTTGATCTTCATGCCTGGCTTTATATTCTTTGGTTGAGCCATATTCCTTCTTGAGCACACCTTTCTTGGAGGTTGCCTCATCCTCTTCGCCCTATAGTCCTCATCTTCTAATCTGAGGTTCTCTTTCTCCTTTGCCTCGGTAGCAGCCTTAGGCAGGTTGCTAGGAGTGCTTCGCCTCCCTTCATCTCAAGTAATCGGAGGGACTAGTGCCCTCACTCATGTTCACCTGTTCCTCGACCTGTTACGACTATCACTCTGATGCGACATCTTTGCCAAATCTTGACTGACCACAGTGAAGAGTTTTAGATGAGGTAGAGTGGATGAGCATCACAATGCAGAGATTTTTTCAAAGAATGATTCAAAATTCAGTTTTAGTTTTCCACGAGAAAGCATTTCGGATCAACCGATTTTCAAACTCGGTGACACCAAGCAGTTTGGAACCTAAACCGATGAACTCGATTGGACCGAGTCACAGGTTGGTGGCACCGAACCGCTTTGGTTTCACAGAATCCTAAAATCGGTCGCACCAATTAGTAATTCTCGGTCGGACCGAGTCTCACTAGTGCAATGGCATATGCCAAATCGGTGGGACCGAGTTTTTCAACTCGGTGGGTCCGAGATGGTTTCGCGGAAACCTAACCTAAAAATTTGAATCTAATCTACTCTATGGACCGCTTTTGGCTGGATAGGATTGTTTCAATCGTGGCAAGAATCAGTAAGAGTACAATGTGCTAGGAATCGATGAGGATAGCACAAAGATCGAGTCCATACCCTAGTTCGGCGGAGACTCGCTACGGCGGCAACGGCGGGGTTGATTTCCGTTGACGGCGGCGGAAACCAACGACAGGGGGCGGCTGGCGACGAGGAGACGATCCGGAGACCTTCGATGGCAGAGCGAGCTATTGCGCGGGCGAAAGGGTTCAGAGAAATTTCCAAAAAATTTCCCGTGACTATATATAGCCCGACCCTGTCGGTGTGACCGAGTGGAACAACTCGGTGGCACTGAGATGCATAAGCGTGTTCGATTCTGACAACTCGGTGTGACCGAAAAGTTCAAATCGGTTGCACCGAGATTGAAAACTCAGATCAACTTAATGATCTCGGTAGGACCGAAATGGAGGAATCGGTCAGACCGAGAATCACAAAGAGGTTTAGGAAGTTTAAGTCTATGACGCATCGGGGACTCTCGAAAGTGCTCCTCACACCAGTGGTTCGAATCGACTTGATCAAGTTTTGTGATGTAGTATGAATAGAGTTTGAGACGAGAAAATCATAGATAGCTAGAGAAGGTTCTTAGGCATTCTTATCCATCCACTTGGCCAAAAGAAGAATGAACCAAACAATCAAAACGAGTGGATGTCCTCAAATGAGTAAAGTATGCAATCAACATGCTCACACAATAGATGGCAAATGAAATATGTGGCAAAGCATGCACAACCAATTCTAGCATCTATCGAACAATTGGCGATGACTAGGTCATCTATATATGAGTATATTGACTTAGGAGTCAAATGATAAACATTTGATCATAGGTCATACTCATCGTTTAAGCTCAAGTGGGGTTACCACTTTTACATAATGCATTGATGTGTTCCCATCATTAGAGTTGCTTTGACTCAATTTTTAGAGTTAAGCTCCCCCTAGATGTGAGATCCCCCCTATAGAGGGATGAACTAACCTTGGGTTTTGTCGATGATGACTTCATGTAGGTGTTGAAGATGTGGATGCTCAATGTTGAAGTAGATCATTTGGAGCAATCCTTTGGAGTGAGTTGCACTTTCAACTTGCCTACATGGGTTAGTCCCACAAGGAACAAACAAGTATATCCATAGACATAGAGTGATGCACACACAAAATGATGTCCATGAAATCATTAGGTTACCTTGTCCCTTGCCTTACCAACATGAGGGTTTGTGACTCCTTGAACTAGTGCAAGATGTGGAAGTTGATTGCACTTGTCCTTGCCATAAAGATATGAGTGAAGAATGTTGGCGGAGTCACCCTCAAGAACTCTCTAGTTCTTCTTCTTCGGGATCCACATCATCTTGATGGGAATCCTTGGAGTTGTAGTTGTACTTGATGAAGTAAAACTTGACGTAGTCTTGGGAATCCACTTGACCAAGATCTTAGGTGCTTCTTCAAATGCATCAATTTCTTCTTGAAGCTTGTCCTTGCCTTTGTTCTTGTGGTCTTGTGGTGGAAGATCATCTTGTGCTTGTGTTCCCTTGAAGGAAGTAGGGTCATACTTCTCTTGTTGAGGAACAAACTTCGTCTTGGGGTATTGATCTTCTTCCCACTCAACTCCATTGGCATTGAACTTTCGTTCAAAACCAACACCTTGATTCTTCCGATGTCTTCCTTGCTTGCATACAATTTCCTCGAATTGTTTACTCCGCAAGGCTCTTGTAAACACCTTTCTCTATAATTCCCTTCAATAAGCTATTTTCTTGCTCAAGTGTAACTTGGCTAAGAGAATCATTAGTGGAATCAAGAGAACTACTAGAAGCAACAATATTGGATTTGACATTATTATTGTTACTACTAGAGGAAGTATCTTTCTTGTTCTTGTTACTAGAGTTGACTTGAGGCATGTAAGTAGATAAGAGTAAACGCTTGGCAATGTAAGAAGAACTTTTCTTACGAAGATCATCATTGATTGCCTTTAAGAACTCATTCTCTTGCTCAAGATTGAGTTTTTCAAAGCGTAGCTTCTCATGAGCCCTTAAAAGTTCTCGATGATCTTCGAAGATAGTTTCATGAGCTAACTTAAGAGTGTTTAGTTCTTTAGTTAGAAGCTCAATCTTCTCCTTATCATTGTCATTCGTTTTATCTTGATTAGCATGATTAATTGACGTTTCATCATAGTATTCATCACTAGAGTTGTCAACAAGTAAATCATCATCCACAAGCAAGTCATCTTCATCACTATTGAAATCAACATACTCGGGATGTGTTACCTTTGGACCTTTGGCCATAAAGCATCTTCCAATTCCTTCATTTGGTGATTCAAATATGTCGTAGGAGTCGGTTGACACAAGTGCTAGACCGACAACACCTTCATCTTGAGTATATTGAGTCGGAGTGATAGCTTCTCTCGGAGTGATTATCGGAGTCGGAGCCGGATACCCATTCACCCACATGAGCTTGATGTCTTTGTTTTGTGTAGCTCTTTGATGACTTGTCCTTCCTTTCCGAATCTTTGCTTCTCCGTGAGGGTATTCGTTCATAACGATCATCTCTACTCCTCCTCTCTCTTGGTGGTGATTCTTCTCTTCTACTTCTTCTTTTTGGAGAGTCTTCTCTTCTTTTGTAGGGTGCCGTACACTCATTGGAATAGTGTCCGGGTCTCCCACAATTGTAGCAATTAAGCGCCTCGACTAGAAGATCTTTTGTCATGATAAGACCTTGACTTGGAGCTTCTTTCTTTGCTTCTACTCTTGTAGAATTTGTTGAAGTTCTTCACCATTAAGCTCAATTATTCATTGAAGACTTGTTTCTCACTTGATGAAGTGGGGGCTTCACATGAGGCTTTGTAAGCACCACTTGACTTGTTGTGAAGTTCCTCCTTATCCTTGAGTGACATCTCATGAGCAACAATTCTTCCAATGACTTCCGTTGGCTTGAGATCTTTGTAGTTTGGCATCATTTGGATCAATGTGCACTGCGGTATCATACTTTCCATCCAATGCTCTTAGGATCTTCTTGATGATGAATCTGTCGGTCATCTCTTCACTCCCTAAGCCGGCAATCTCATTTGTGATAAGTGCAAGCCTAGAGTACATTTCAAATGACACCTTCACCATCCTTCATTTTGAACTTGTCAAGCTCACTTTGGAGCACATCCAATTTGGATTCCTTGACGGATCGGTACCTTCGTGCATATCAATCAAAGTATCCCATATTTCCTTTGCATTCTCAAGACGGCTGATTTTGTTGAATTCTTCGGGGCACAATCCGTTGAAGATGATATCACAAGCTTGAGCGTTGTATTGCAGCATCTTCAATTCTTCCGCATTCTCTTCACGGTTCGGTTCTCTCCCATCAAAGAATTCACCTTGCAAGCCAATATAAATAATTTCCCAAATGGCGGGGTTATGTCCGAGAATATGCATTTTCATCTTATGCTTCCAACTAGCAAAATTAGTACCATCAAAGTAAGGACCTCTACGGTGATAATTTCCCTCGCTAGACGCCATACTCTCCTAGGTTGTGAAACCAAGGCTATGACCACCAAAAGCTATGGAAATCAAAGCAAACGGAGACCAAAGCTCTTATACCACTCGTAGGACCTTGAAGTATGTCTAGAGGGGGGGGGGGTGATTAGACTACTTGACCAATTAAAAACTTAACCTTTTCCCAATTTTTGAGTTTTGCAGATTTTAGCTATCTTAGGACAAGTCAAGCAATCATCACACAATTCAAGCAAGCATGCAAAGAGTATATAGGCAGTGGAAATTAAAGCATGCAACTTGCAAGAAAGTAAAGGGAAGGGTTTGGAGGATTCAAACGCAATTGGAGACACATATGTTTTTGGCGTGGTTCCGATAGGTGGTGCTATCGTACCTCCATGTTGATGGAGACTTCAACACACGAAGGGTAACGGTTGCGCGAGTCCACGGAGGGCTCCACCCACGAAGGGTCCACGAAGAAGCAACCTTGTCTATCCCACCATGGCCGCCGCCCACGAAGGACTTACCTCACTAGCGGTAGATCTTCACGAAGTAGGCGATCTCCTTGCCCTTACAAACTCCTTGGTTCAACTCCACAATCTTGCTCTGAGGCTCCCAAGTGACACCTAGCCAATCTAGGAGACACCACTCTCCAAGAAGTAACAAATGGTGTGTTGATGATGAACTCCTTGCTCTTGTGCTTCAAATGATAGTCTCCCCAACACTCAACTCTCTCTCATAGGATTTGGATCTGGTGGAAAGAGGATTTGAGTGGAAAGCAACTTGGGAAGGCTAGAGATCAAGATTCATATGGTAGGAATGGAATATCTTGGCCTCAACACATGAGTAGGTAGTTCTCTCTCATATATGGTAAGTTGGAAGTGTAGGTTTAGTCTGATGGCTCTCTCAACGAATGAAGAGGAGGTGGAGGGGTATATATAGCCTCCACACAAAATCTAACCGTTACACACAATTTACCAAACTCGGTGGGACCAATTCAAAAGACTCGGTCGGACCGATTTAGTAAACCTAGTGATCGTTAGTGATTTTCGGTGGGACTGACTTACAACTCGGTGCGACCGATTCGGTTAGGGTTAGGGCATAACGTAATCTCGGTGAGACCGACATACAAACTCGGTGAGACCGATTTTGGTAATAAGCTTTCCAGAGAGTTGGTCGAGTAAACTCGGTGGGACCGATTCGCTCTTTTGGTGAGACCGAAACGTTACGAAAGGGAAACAGAGAGTTTACATTGCAATCTCGGTGGGACCGATCCGCTCTTTCGGTGAGACCGAAAAGTTACTTTTGAAATTGGTGGCGCCGGATTGGAAGAATCGGTGTGACCGATTTTGGCTTTGGGTTTAGGTCATTTGTGGATGTGGGAAAGTAGCTGAGGGTTTTGGAGCATATCACAAAGCACATGAAGCAAAAAGCTCATTAAGCAACACCTCATCCCTCCTTGATAGTATTGGCTTTTCCTATGGACTCAATGTGATCTTGGATCACTAAAATATAAAATGAAGAGTCTTGAGCCTTTGAGCTTGAGCCAATCCTTTGTCATTAGCATTTTGAGGATCCACTTTCATCATCCATGCCATGCCATTCATTGAGCTTTCCTGAAATGTTCATCTTGGAATAGCATTAGCTCAATGAGCTATATGTTGTTATGAATTACCAAAACCACCTAGGGATAGTTGCACTTTCACTAGTCACAACTGAATATTCCATATTATGTAGCCCCCAATTGCCGGGTTGTCATGCTTGCAGCAACCTGGGACTTGTAATTGCCTGATGCTCAAAAAACTTCAACCAGTGTAGCCCCCAAGGGCCGGGTCATTATGCAATAATGAGCAGGGACTTTATAAATATGATCATGTAGATTTGAACAGCAACATGTAGCCCTCAAGTGCCGGCTCAGTAAGATAATATTGAGCTTGGACTTTATATATACTTCATTGAAAATAACATCATATGATGTAACCCCCATCATGGGGCTTGAACCCACGTCCACAAGGTTAAGAGCTTTTTGCTTTACCAACTGAGCAATAAACCTTCAATATAATGGATTAAGACTTGTGTACCTTGAATTATTGACAGGAGCAATTGGTAGCCCCCAAGGGCCGGCTCATTACACTGTGATGAGTCAGGTCTTCAATAAGGTGAGCAAAAAATTACTTTGCATTAGCCCCCAAGTGTCATGGTGCATGCTTGCAACGACATGAGACTTGCATATTTGATGTAATCTCAACTTGAATAATGTAGCCCCCAAGTGCCGGGTCGTAAGCCTGCAGCGACTCGTTACTATTCCTTCCATTGTAGAATAAATCATATCAATTGATAATATAATAGCCATTGTGCTAAAGCGACTTTGAAAACCTCAATCATAATACTGGTTATTGATAACCATAATAAAAATCCAGCCATGTTGGCTATTAAAGATTTGCATAATATAACCCGGTTTGAATACCGGTTCCTGTGATATTTGATCACATTGTTGGTTTACCAACATTTTGTAGTAAGGGTGATAACCCCAATCTTGAGTACTGATAACTCCTCCCATGTTTTTCCGGTTTATAATAAAACCGTACCAAGTTGTAATAACCACCGGAGTAACCATATATAATACTGGCGACTTATAGTCGAAACTAGGCCGGGTCAATAAGCACCGGATTATAACTGATCATGTACTGACAACTTGTAGTTGAAAGCCAAGCCGGGTCAATAAACGCCGGTTTATCATAAGATATTATAAATCTCATCAAAGGAGAAAAAACTTGGCAAATAAAAGCATATGAAAACTTGTAGTCGAGGCTTTTCACGGGCTGCCAGGCCCCAAATTCGAGGCTTTTCATGGGCTACCAGGCACTGATTTAAACCATTTTACAAAGCCTTTTAAGATGG
Source organism: Aegilops bicornis (assembly GCA_021605145.1). Classification (NCBI taxonomy): domain Eukaryota; kingdom Viridiplantae; phylum Streptophyta; class Magnoliopsida; order Poales; family Poaceae; genus Aegilops; species Aegilops bicornis. The sequence goes on from CM038675.1 coordinate 711,390,457, forward strand.
ACCTCAATCTTTAACCAATCGTTGCTTTTAACTTTGACAAGTTCGTGGTCTTAAGAGATTGACTTGTCAAAGTTCTCATGGGTCATACCAGGTTTACACGGACGGAGTGACTTACTTAAAAAGGCAAAGCTAACCCGGGGTTTTAGGTGTATACACTGTGCTTCCAAGCCGTGGCTTGATAGCCTATTACAAGTGTAGATTCTTTGTTCATTGCGATAGCAAAGAATCCCCCAAAGCAATATTTTGAGCTGTGCTTTCGATTGGGTGCCTATGTTTGAGTTGTTCTTTGCAACACTCTCTTTGGCCCCTAAGTAGTTTTCTGGTGTAGCTACGGTTCGGACACGACCAAGCCCCCAAGTGATTTTTCTGGTTGCCTAGAGCCGATCAAGAGGTGTACCTATGGTTCGAGTACGACCAAGCCCCCAAGTGATTTATCATATATGGCTTTATAAGCCGGATCAATGAGCAAACAGGACACCGCTTTATAAACAGAAGCACCCATGTGATCAATAATATGATAAGCCAATAAGGCAGGATACCCATGTTTGAACCGCGCATCATGGCAGCAGGTCCTCTTCGGCAACCTTTAACTTTTTGCAAGAGATAAATTCTTCTTGAATCGGGATTTTGAACCGGATATTGAGAGCTTCAAAGCTTTGTGGGAGACATCTTTCCCTTGAACCGAATTTTAAACCGGAATCTTCATTTTTAGCCGGAAAATTTCTGACGGCCTTTAAACTCGAACTTGCGAGAAGTTAATTCCTTTTTGAACCGGAAATTCTTAAACCGGATTTGAAAGCTTCAGAGCTTTGTGGGAGAACAGATTTCCCTTGAACCGGATTGCAAACCGGCATTCTTCATTTTGAACCGGAAATTTTCTGACGGCCTTTAAATTTTCATTAATATGGTAGTAGCCTCCGGGACCGGGTTATCTCTTCCTCCACCGTCCTGGGGTTCTTAAATTTGCTGAAACTGGCAATATTTGCGGAGTCATGTCATCGTAGCCCCCGAGTCTTAAGACGACTCGAGGAGTTGTCTTGAGATTCTCCGTGTTTGACCATAGCAGAAGGTGTATATCATTGATGTTGATAACGCGATGTGTATCCACGTAAAGTTGAGGTGACCATGCGGCGGTTATAAATGATCCCGTATGAGCCGTGTCGACCTTTCGGCCAATGGTTCCTTCCAACTGGCGATTTGAAGTTACCAAACTGTAGTGGCGGCGACTTATGCGCCTGCCCATTGAGCCACCCAGTGCAGACGGCGGTTGATAGTATATGATAATTTGCCTCCATTTTGTTAAAAAAACCGGGCTACCCAAGCTGTGACCTGCTCATACTCAATAAACAGCTCATGTAGACAGGTGCGGCCCGGTATGTTGATGTAGACCAGGCCGCGAGAGACGGTAAAGACAATCGTAGCATCAGAGGCAGCACGGACAGATGAGTCGGCCGCGACATTATAAGCCCGTGCGGACGAGCGAGTCAATCGCAGGCGCAATTCCAGCGAGCTGATGTAGATTAAGCTGCACAGGCGGTTGCTCGCGCACACCCGTACAACAACCAGTGGGTGCGGATGCTAGCGCATGATGATGCTAATACATACTCCATAGGCATAGCCTGGCACCACCTTTATCATGAATCATCGTCCTGCACAAAATATATTACAGACCAAAGTAATTGTTCTTTGATAAAAAACAATGTGTCGAGAAAATATACTTAGATGAATATCACCTGATTTATCCGCACGACCGATGATCCATAAGTGGCATCAGGAGATAACCTTTGAGAATTTTGATCATTGTAATTTGATACTAAATCTCTGAAGGTGCAGTTGAAAGTCTTGAAACCTCTTCTCTGTTCTCATACTTGGAGTCAAAGGAGAATTTGAGAAGGTTGACCATACACAAGATGCACTCCTTTTCTGATCATCTCACACAACCTATGTAACTCGATGGATTTCTGTACTGCTTGCAAATACTGAAAGGCCTTGCACGCAGCCATGTCATACAGTGCTTCAAACACCTCCAGCAATTGTAGAGGCTCGTCGACGGCTGTAGCGTCGAAAAAATCAGTAGGCCGGCTCAACGTGGCCCCGCGGATACAGCAAGGCCGGTTCAAAGCATGGCAACAAGGGCGGCGGCTCTGTAGTTGTAGGCCGGTTCACCAGCGGAGACAGAGTCGCGGTCGCAACAGCGAGGCCTGGCGGCGGTTTGGAGCGAGGCCAGGCGCGGTTTGGCGTTGACTCACCATAGAGGAGGCGGCTCTTCGGCGATTTGCTCGCTGCGGGCAACTCGGTCGGGGCGGCTCGCAGCGGTCGGAGGCCGGCGGTTTGGGGACGCTCGGCGGGCAGCGGCTCAAAAGTGCAGCGGTGGCGACGGCAAGGCCCATGGCTCGGAGACGCGAAACTGCGGCAGAGGCGGGGACCGCAGCGGCAACACCCGCAGCGGTAGCGACAGGGTGTGAAGGACTGCTTCGTCTTTCTTGATCGGTTCCTCGTGTTGCATACAATGAAGTGGTGTCAGGGGCCGCTGGCCGGCGACTTGAAACAGGACCGTCTTGCGGCAAAACTGCAGCGGCTCAAGGTGTAACCCGGCCGGACTTTACAACAGGGCCGTCTTGCCGCTGGCTTGATGTACAACAGGGTGGCCCGGATGGCCGGTGGCTTGGAAAACTCGATGGCCAGGCGAGGATAGTGGCATCCCGGCAGGGGTTCAGAGCCGGCTTGCGGGAGTGGTGGCAACCCGGCAGGGCAGCGCAGTAGCCGCGGAGGTAAGGACCGCCCCGCAAGTCGGTGGTGCAGCGACCATGGAGGCGAGGGCTATGGTAGGGGCGGCCACACTGCGGTGAAGCCGGCAGAGGTGAAGCGAGGCCATGGCGGCTTATCAAGCGCCCGCAAAAAATTGCGGCTCGGAGACAGGCCATCAGGGCCGGCCACAGCGGTCGGCGGCTCAAAGCGGAGCAAGGTCAGGGTGGCCCGGAAGTGGCCGTAGAGGCAGCTCGGCGGAGGCGGTTTACAGCCGGTCAACAAAGGCGCGGCGACTCGGAAAAAAGTGAAGCGAGCGGCGGAGGCCTGAGTCTACGGCCAAGTCTGTTTCCGAGTCGCGCGTTTTGCCAAATCCATGTCCGTCTCAACTTCTGGGTTGTGGCTCTCTTCTCTTCTTTTTCCTTTTTGACCTACAGCTGCTGCAGGATATGCATGCATAGTTCGCCCGGTGGGCAGTCTGTGATTTCAGAGTTCCAGGTGCTTTCAGCTTGTACTGACTGCCTGTCCTTCTTAGTAGCTTCCTTGGGTAGACGTAGTAGTGTTTAGAGAAAAAACCAATCTGAACTTGCAGCTCCGCTCGGCCTTCATGTGACAAACAGAGTACTAGTTGACAACGACTTGAGAGATCAATCATGACATCGACCACGTACTAGAAGTATAGTACTAGTAGATCAAGTAGTATTAGTTTTGATTTCTATGTGAGATGTTCCTGGTCCGTCAAATCTGGAATAGCAGCGAAAAAACTGCTGTTGCCTTGGGCCCGTGGCTGCCGTTAAGTAAAGGTGAATCACGCGTGGAGCTGCTGTAAGTCAAGCATGCGCAATGCTGCGTACAGTACGCGAACGAAACAAAACGGATTGATGCAACTGATGGAATTCCTGTCGGTCTCGGCCACGCACCACAATGCTCCAAAAATCGATCTGGTTTTTGGATTGATGAATCTCCCTCGTGGCAGAAATCACATATTTAACTGATGCCCAAAACAAATCACAAAATGACCTGCTTTCGAAAAAAATTCGGTCTGCTGACCCTTTCGTGTGGCGCCCGACAGCTGGGCGCCGCACACTACTATGCAGTGCCTCTGTCTTAGGCGTCAGACCTCTGCCCGGCGTGGCACCTGGTCCAGATTCTTGCCCCACAAAGCAACCTTCGCGCTAAAACTTAGCGCCACATGTAATGTGCAGCGCCTAGCTCTAGGGCGCTGCACAGTCTGTGTTCCACTTAGGTTGGCCCCACCCTCTTGCCCCTCCCACCCCACCCCACACACCCCCACCCTACCCACACCCTTAGACTTGCGCCCCTCCTCTCTTCCCCTCTCCCCCCCTCTCAAATCCTTCTAAAATCTTGCAAATCCGGAGTATTTGACCGTAGATTTCAAGCCAACCCCTCCTTAAGGTAATCTCCTCCGATCCCCTCGTTTTCATCCATAGGAATTGTCACATTTGCTCAAATCTTGCTAATTTGGGGAAACCCTAGTTTTTGCTTGGATTTGCAAATTTGTGTTGAATGATGTTATGTTTCTTTGCTAATTTGGGTTGGTTAGGCTTCCATAGTATGCGGGTTAGTGTCGATGAATTGTCACGGCAGATGTCCTCTTGCAAGGACTTAGTCGTGGAGCCATCGCAACTAGGAAGCTTAAAGGGGTTAATCGGGACAAAGGACACGAGAGGTTTTATACTAGTTCGGCCTTATGCGGTGAAGGAAAGCCTACGTCTAGTTGGGTTGGTATTGCTTGATGTTTCGATGACTGGGGCGAGATACGCTATGCCGGCTCTCGATCGATTGTTTCTTGCCCTAAGTCACCAGGGTCATCCCTTATATACACGGGTTGACGCCCTGCGGCCCTCAGAGTCCCGGCCGGCTCATAAACAGTATCCGGCTCGGTGACTAGTTAAATCTACCTTATGATACAAGTCATGCCATTATGGCGGTTTACTACAACGGGCCTTAAGTTGCCTGTGGGCCTTAAGCCCTTTATTGAACCGCCATCTTCATGCTTGATTACAGGCTCGATCTGGCGAGTCTTCTTTGTGTAACCCGGCCCCTCCTGGGCGGCTTACACAAATAGTTATATCCCCAACAGTTAGGGTTATGTGTGTTTGATGTTGGTGTTAGGGTTATGCTATGGTTAGGGTTGTGGTAATTGTTATGTGGGGGTTAGGGTTATTAATTCATATATATGTTAGGGCATATGTGTGCAAATATTTTTGTTAAGTACTTACTTGATATATGTGTGTTTTTGATTATTGTAGAGATGGGGAGAACATGTGTTTATGTTCATCATGTGGATAAAGAGGCCTTTTTGAAAGGCAATGTTGAGCGGACCGGATGAGCTTGACATGGTGTTTGAGAGTAGTCCTAGCTATGCGGAGCTTTTGGACCAAGTGAGGAAGGATTTGACTTGGATGGACCCAAGTGACGTTGTTGAGTTCGAGGGAAGGCATAATGTTGGTTTTGGAATGCACATCCGTTGGAAGATAATGCGTGTGAACTCCGAGCAACGTTGGGTTGCATACAAGGAGAGCAGTTGCGAATCTCTAGACAAGGCTCTTGAGTTATTTACCTCCAAGAAGGTTGAGTCTACTTTGAATTTGGACTTGAACCGGAACCCCTCCCCGTTGGTTGCTAGCACTCCACCACCCATGAACCAAGATAAAATGAGTGAACCTCATTTCACGCAACAAGATTGGCCAACATTGAGCCCGACTCCAAACAACCAAAATGAAGCTTTTGAAGAGGAGAATGATGAGTATGAGGAGGATGACAACGAAGTTGATCTTCATGACAACAATGTGGGTGATCTCGACCAATATCATGTGCAAGAGACAATGGACCAATCCATCCCTTTTTATAGTGCATATGCATCGGACTCGGATGACGATGGTCCCGATGAAGAAGTTGATGAGGAGGGGTTCACGCCGAAGGAGGCCCAGGCATTCAAGAAGGTATTCGGGCGGGATCACAAGACACCATTGTTCAAGGATCTTAGTCTCATGGATGAAGCCGTTGTGGATGGTGGCAAATGCATATCTCTTGGAGCTAGGCCAAGTTCTCACCGTGATTTGGAAGGCGGCAAGAACGAGATATATCCGGTTGTGAGTTTCAATCCTTCTTGGAATTGAAGATGTGGCTCGACAACTACTCGGTTCGCATTATCGTCCACATAAAGTGGCCAACTTCGGACGTCAATATGCGTTACCGGTCAAATGTGAAGTGCCAAGTTGTCCATGGATTGTGCGTGCAAGGCCATGGAAAGGAGGTCCCACTTGGCGCATAGTGAGTTGTCTACCAAATCACATGTGCCGGCACAAGAATGCGGATGGCAAGCTTGTGTACCAACAACACAGACAACTCACGTCCGAGTTCATCGCTTACAGGCTTTCCAACCAAATATCCACACTTCCAACAATGAGCATCAAGAGTGTCATTGACCTTGTGAAAGCCATCTTTCATTACAAGGTGAAGTATGGCAAGGTGGAAGGCGAAGCAAGCCGCATTCAAGATGTTGTATGGCAATTGGGAGGAAGCATACAACCGACTCCCTAGATTGTTGTTAGCTATGGCCGCCACAAACCCGGGCATGGTTCACGTGGTTGAGCCTCATGGGCACCAAACATTGATTCTAGCAGGAGGACCGTCCGAGTATATGGCCGTGCATTTTGGGCCTTTGAGCAATGTATGAGGGCTTTTGAGCATTGTCGGCCCGTCATCGCCATTGATGGCACGTTCTTGACCGGACAATACAAGGGCACTTTATTGGTTGCAATAGCAAGTGATGCCAATAACCAGGTGTTGCCTTTGGCTTTCGCTTTGGTTGAGGTGGAGAACAATGATAACTGGGAGTGGTTCTTGCGTCGGTAAGAACAAAGGTATTACCGGCTGAAAGGAAATTTGTGTCATATCGGATCACCATCACGGAATTCGTAAATGCGGTGGTGGTTGACATTCCGGACATACAAAGTTGCATCATCGATGGTGCATGAGGCACTTTTGTGCAAACTTTTATAGGGCATGTGGTATCAAGGAGTTGGCCGATGATCTTCAGGATTGTTGTCTCGCTTTCACCAACAAGCGGTTTGCCACATTGTTCAATGCATTGCTCAGACACAAGAAACTTGACCCCGGCGGTCAGGAGTTTCTCAATAAGAACATTGCCGAAAGGAATATGTGGGCACGTGCTTTCGATGAAGATGGCCGGAGGTACGGTCAAATGACAAGCAATATCAATACACATTTGACAAGATGAATGGATACTTTTTAAAGTACTCAATGGAGACTGATAAGCAGATTGCTGGTGAGAACAACGATAAGCACAAGTACAATTTCCACCAAAGGTTGAAGAATGGTTGGAATTTCAATCACGAAAGGCGCACTCCCAAGAAGCTGTACTATATGGCGACAACGAGTGGAAGTATGAGGTGAAAGAGCTGGAGGAACCACAAACGATGGCCACCAACACGGAGGCCGGGCTTTCAAGGTCTCCCTAACACGGTGTGATTGCAGCTGCATGAGGCCATCATTGCTTCATCTCCCATGCTCGCACTTGTTAAACGCATCCCGGGTTAGGAATGTGGACGTCAATCACCCTCTTACCGTGAGGGAGTCCGAGTTCTCAATCATGACGGTAAAGAATACATGGACTCCACGGTTCCAGCCAAACTTGGACCAATCACAATGGCCGGAGTATCATGGAGTTCAACTATGGCCGGACCCGGAATTGAAGGTTGTTAGACGGGGAAGACGTAAGACAAAGCGTCTTAGAGGTGAGGCTGGAACAGACCAAACTGACGATACACGCGATGCGGCAAATGAAACTCAACCGCCAATGCATATCGGTCGCCTTTGCATAAGCCAGAGATCCTTATCCCATAAGCACATCGGGTTGAGGCGAAACTCGAGGTGTACCCCAAGCTCTCACCAGCGCCATATGGCTGCCATACCACCTATGAAACAGGCAACAATGCAAATTTGATGACTATTTTTCAAGCAAGCATGAGAAAGGACTGAAGTAATGACCTCCTTACACCTTTCGAGCGTAATCGTGTCCAACTCGGCAATGTACTTTTGGTACATGAGATTGACATCTTTCGTCATCTCGGAAACGATATCCCACTTGTAAGCCCACGTGGGGCGCCGTAATTCGTCATGTTCATCTGCAAACCAAGGATCAAACCTGACGGTCTTGAGCGTCCAAAGTGACGCTCTCGGCTCCACACGTAAAGTAGAAGCAGATTACCACCAATGCACACTTTCTCGTGATCCTGCAACACGCATCGTCCAGCTACATATGAAAGAAAAACAATGTTAACTTGACGCAAGCTTGCATTGCTAATGAAGAAATGAGTTGATCACAAAATAGACCAACTACACAGCCGGTACAAGTAGGCAAGAGTCGGCGAACCCAGCTCCATTTGCTATCGAAGATGGTCAACGCCTTCAGCCACATCCATGGAGCGTTCTTGCCAGTGGAGTCAAGAAACAAAGTCCTCGACACAACGTACCACATATACACACGAGCATGTGTCTGGATCACATCATCAGTGGCATCCGGAGGGCACGTCGCAAAGTTATTTTGAATCCACGTGAAAGCAGCTCCGGCTGCTTTCCTTTCCCTCTTCTTCTCTTCTCCCTCCTCTACATCAGCCTCAGCCTCTGTAGGAGCCATACCGATAAGAGCAATCATCTGCTCGCGCCACCCATCGAGAATCGGTGCTCATACGGAGAGGCCTCCGTCGATAGCAAGACCGTTGATCAGCGAGACATCCTCGGCGTCACGGTCATCTCCCCTGTCCAAAGATGGAAGCGTATGTCTCCGGCCTCCACCGATCAACAAGAGCGGACACCAGTGGAGCGTTCAGATTCGGCATGGACCGGCTGACCAACAGAATCCACGGGAGTAGTCCTGCCTGCTTGATGTACGGTGTGTACCGCTCATCGTAAGGATGGATTGGAGATCGAATCCACGGATCAAATCTTCAGATCTGAGAGGGATGTGTGGGGATTAGGCAGACGCGCGCCGCTGCTCTCTGTCCAGAGCGAAGAGGGAAGAAGCTCGCGTGTCGGGCTGGGGCAGCAGAATCCTTTGTCGCAGCGCCTAAGGGCTAGGGCGCTGCATATATTGGCACCCTAGCCTTAGGCGCTGCAGACAATGATGTGGGGCCGCGCTGACCACAGGCTGCCACGTTGGCGGAGGTGCGACGCCTAAGGGAAGGTGTCTTGCCCGGTGGGGTCTGGCGCCTAGTCAGTCGAGGCGCCACTCGTAAGGGTCAGCAGAGTGAAATTTTTTCGTGACCAGGTCAGTTTGTGATTTGATTTGGGCATCAGGTCAAATATGTGATTTCTGCCCGCCCTCGTCGGCCTTGGCGACTCTCCAGCGGTTTCAGCGAAAATCAATCTGGCTTTTGCGACTCATCCGGTCGTGGCGGCGCATAACAGGCACTCTCATCCCCTTGATCTAGAGTAGAGCTTCACGCACCGTCTGTTCATTATTTAGTTGATTGCGAACTTCTCGATCCTTAGGAAAATCCCTCCAAGAACTCAACACCATCGTGCGCTAGCCCCACGGTGGGCGCCAACTGTCTGGAATTGTCACGGCAGATGTCCTAGTATGAGGATAGTCGTGAGGCCAACGCGATTATCACGGTACCTTGAAGGGGTTGGTCGAATCGAGATCTGTGAGGTGGATCAACACACAAGACAAGGATTTAGACAGCTTCAGCCACAGGAAACATCATCCGTAATAGCCCTACATGCTGTTTGTGGCTATGTCTCATTATGCTCGTGAGGGAATCGCCGGTAAACCGGCTCTCCTCTAATTGTGTCTAGCCCTAGAGATTATTACTTCTTGCATGTCCCTCTTTGGGGAGCGCTGCCCCTCCTTATATATGTTGAAGGGGCGGTTTACATGACTAGTCCTAGTTGGATTAGGATTACTCTATTACAAGTGGAGTCCTAGTCTTTGCTTCCTTTGTAGGAGAATATTCCTTGTGCTTTCCTCATAAACCGGCCCACCATAACATGAACCGGTCTTTCATAAACCGCCTTATGGGCCACCGGGTCTTGTTGTTCCTCGACCATTCATGGGTCACCCATAATCCTTGAGCTCGGGCGGATCATTTAGTGAGTCGCCAAGTCCGGCCGGGTTATACTTCCGGCCGGGTTACGCCACGGGGTATATCCCCGACAACTACTGCATCATATCATTTCCACATTTTATATTGAGCAATATAAGCCACAGAAACTAGGAAACAAGCAAACTATGCATTGAAAACAAAATCTGTCAAAAACAGAATAGTCTGTAGTAATCTGTACTCAAACCATACTTCTGCTACTCCAAAAATTATGAAAAAACTAGGAACACGTGAGAAATTTGTATATTAATCTTCTGCAAAAGGAAAAACCTCAAAATCACTCTTCTGTTAAAAATGAGAATTATTTTCGTGAGCGCAAAAGTTTCTGTTTTTCAGCAAGATCAAAGCAACTATCACCCAACATGATCCTAAAGGCTTTACTTGGCACTTTATTGAAACAAAAGCAATAAAACATGATCAATACAGTAGCATAATCATGTGAACACATAAAAAAGTAGGTAAAAGTGTTAGGTTGTCTCCCAACAAGCGCTTTTCTTTTATGTCTTTTAAGCTAGGCATGATGATTTCAATGATGCTCATATAAAAGTAAAAAATTGAAACATAACGGGAGCATCATGAAGCATATAACTAGCACATTTAAGTCCAACATACTTCCTATGCATAGGGATTTTGTGATCAAACAACTTATGGGAACAAGAATCAACTAGCATAGGAAGGCAAAACATGCATAACTTCAAAACTTTCAACATAAAGAGAGGAAACGTGATATTATTGCAATATGTAAAAGCATACGTTCCTCTCTCATAATAATTTTGAGTAGCATCGCGAATGAATTCAACAATATAACTATCACATAAAGCATTCTTTTCATGATCCACAAGCACAAAAAAATTATAACTCTCCACATAAGCAAATTTATTCTCATGAATAGTAGTGTGAGCAAACTCAACAAAATAACTATCATGGGTTTGAAAATTAAAATCATGATGACAAGTTTCATGGTTATCATTATTCAATATAGCATACATATCATTACCATAATCATCATAAATAGCAACTTTGTTATCATAATCAATTGCAACCTCTTCCAAAATAGTGGATTCATCATTAAATAAAGTCACGACCTCTCCAAATCCACTTTCACCATTATAATCATCATAAATAGGAGGCATGCAATCATTATAACAAATTTGCACATCAAATCTTGGGGGACTAAAAATATCATCGTCAAACATAGCATCCCCAAGCTTATGGCTTGGCATATCATTAGCATCATGGATATTAAAGGAATTCATACTAACAACATTGCAATCATGCTCATCATTCAAATATTTTGTGCCAAACATTTTATTGACTTCTTCTTCTAGCAACTGAGCACAATTTTCCAATCCATCATTTTCAAGAAAGATATTATAAAGATGATCAATAAATTGATGCAACCTCGATTCCATTTTTTTAGTTTTCTTTTATAAACCAAACTAGTGATAAAAAAGAAACTAAAATATTCAACTGCAAGATCTAAAGATATACCTTCAAGCACTCACCTCCTCGGCAACAGTGCCAAAAAAGAGCTTCGTTGATGGGATGTGAGTGCCGCTTACCTAGAAAAGAGCTTGATGTCTACCGTGCAACTTTATTCTTGTAGACACGTGTTGGGCCTCCAAGCGCAGAGTTTTGTAGGACAGTAGCAATTTTCCCTCAAGTGGATGACCTAAGGTTTATCAATCCGTGGGAGGCGTAGGATGAAGATGGTCTCTCTCAAACAACCCTACAACCAAATACAAGAAATCTCTTGTGTACCCAACACATCCAATACAATGGCAAATTGTCTAGGTGTGCTAGTTCGGTGAAGATATGGTGATAAAAGTGTAATATGGATGGTAGAAATATATTTTTATAATCTGAATGAATAAAAACAGCAAGGTAGCAAATAGTAAACGGGCACAAAAATGGTATTGCAATGCTTGAAAATGAGGCACAGGGTCGTACTTTCGCTAATGCAATCTCTCAATAATGCTAATATAATTGGATCATATAACCGTCCCTCAAAGTGCGATGAAGAATCACTCCAAAGTTCCTATCTAGCGAAGAACATAAGAAGAAATTATTTGTAGGGTACGAAACCACCTCGAAGCTATTATTTCCGATCGATCTATCCAAGAGTTCATACTAAAATAACACCAAATAATTTCAGATTCGTAATACTCAATCCAACACAAAGAACCTCAAAGAGTGCCCCAAGATTTCTACGGAGAGACAAAACACGAACGTGCATCAACCCCTATCGTAGATTACCGCAATGTCACCCTTGAATCCATGAGTAGAATGCCAAAACACATATCAAGTGAATCAATATGATACCCCATTATCACCACGAGTATTCATGTGCAAGACATATATCAAGTGCTCTCCAATCCATAAAAGTATTCAATCCGATAACAACGAAATCTCAAAGGGAAAAACTCAATTCATCACAACAAGATAGAGAGGAGAAAACACCATATGATCTGACTATATTAACAAAGCCTGCGATACATCAAGATCGTGACATCTCAAGAACACGAGAGAGAGAGAGAGAGAGAGAGATTAAACACATAGCTCTTGGTACAAACCCTCGGCCCCGAGGGTGGACTACTCCCTCCTCATCGTGGTGGCCGGATGATGAAGATGGCCACTTGGAGATGATTCCTCCCCTCCGGCGAGTCTTGGGAGCAGGGTCTAGATTGGTTTTTGGTGGCTACAGAGGCCTACGGCGGTGGAACTTCTGATCTAGGGTTATTTCTGATGGTTTCTCTATTTATAGGATTTTTTGGCGTCGGTTTCACGCGAAGATGGGCCTCGAGGTGAGAACAACCCACCGGGCAAGCCTGGCCCTCCCACGAAGCTTCGGGGGTGTCTTTTGTTCCAAAAAAACCCGTCAAAAAGATTCAGCTCATTTGGAGAACATTCATTTCTGCACACAAAAAACAACACCACGGTAGTTCTGCTGAAAACAGCGTCAGTCCGGGTTAGTTCCAAAAAATGTTATAAAGTTGCTATAAAATGATTATAAAACATCCAAGAATGACAATATAACAACATGGAACAATACAAAATTATAGATACATTGGAGACGTATCAAGAAGTGAGTGGGAGGAAAGTAGAACTTGATGAGGTAATCGTACCTTCTCTAAAATTGGAAAGTAGCACATCAAAGAAATCCGTTCCCGTGACGCCTACACCAACTAGAGAGGAAGCTAATGATGATGATCATGAAACTTAGGATCAAGTTACTACTGGACCTCGTAGGTCGAACAGAGCATGTTCTATACCAGAGTGGTACGGTAATCCTTCCTGGAAGTCATGTTACTAGACCATGGCGAAACTACGAACTATGAAGAAGCTATGATGAGCCCAGATTCTGACAGATGGCTTGAGGCCATGAAATCTGAGATAGGAACCATGTATGAGAACAAAGTGTGGACTTTGGTGGACTTGCCCGATGATCGACAAGCCATAGAGAATAAATGGATCTTCAAGAAGAAGACTGACGCTGATGGTAATGTTACTATCTACAAAGCTCGACTTGTCGAAAAAGGTTTTTTTTACAAGTTCAAGGGGTTGACTATTATGAGACTTTCTCTCCTGTGGCGATGCTTAAGTTAAATCCAGAATCATGTTAGCAATTGCTGCATTTTATGATTATGAAATCTGGCAAATGGACATCAAAACTGCATTCCTCAATGGATTTCTAAAAGAAGAGTTATATATGATGCAACCAGAAGGTTTTGTCGATCCTAAAGGTGCTAACAAAGTGTGCAAGCTCCAGCGATCCATCTATGGACTGGTGCAAGCATCTCAAAGTTGGAATGTACACTCTGATGAGGTGATCAAAGCATATGGTTTTATACAGACTTTCGGTGAAGCCTGTATTTACAAGAAAGTGAGTGGGAGCTCTGTAGCATTTCTAATATTATATGTAGATGACATATTGTTGATTGGAAATGATGTAGAATTTCTAGATAGCATAAAAGGATACTTGAATAAGAGTTTTTCAATGAAAGACCTCGATGAAGCTGCTTATATATTGGGCATCAAGATCTATAGAGATGGATCAAGACGCTTAATAGGACCTTCACAAAGCACATACCTTGACAAAGTTTTGAAGAAGTTCAAAATGGATCAGTCAAAGAAAGGGTTCTTGCCTGTGTTGCAAGGTGTGAAGTTGAGTCAGACTCAAAGCCCGACCACTGCAGAAGTTAGAGAGAAAATGAAAGTCATTGCCTATACCTCAGCCATAGGTTTTTATCATGTATGCTATGCTGTGTATCAGACCTAATGTGTGCCTTGCCATAAGTCTGGCAGGGAGGTACTAAAGTAATCCAGGAGTGGATCATTGGACAGCGGTAAAGAACATCCTGAAGTACCTAAAAAGGACAAAGGATATGTTTCTCATTTATGGAGGTGACAAAGAGCTCGTCGTAAATGGTTATGTTGATGCTAGCTTTGACACTGACCCGGATGACTCTAAGTCACAAACAGGATACATATTTATATTGAATGGTGGAGCTATCAGTTGGTGCAGTTCCAAGCAGAGCGTCATGGCGGGATCTACATGTGAAGCAGAGTACATAGCTGCGTCGGAAGCAGCAAATGAAGGAGTCTGGATGAAGGAGTTCATATCCGATCAGGTGTAATACCTAGTGCATCGGGTCCAATGAAAATCTTTCGTGACAATACTGGAGCGATTGCCTTGGCAAAGGAATCTAGATTTCACAAGAGAACCAAACACATCAAGAGACACTTCAACTCCATCCGTGAACAAGTCAAGGAAGGAGACATAGAGATTTGCAAAATACATACGGATCCGAATGTAGCAGACCCATTGACTAAGCCTCTTCCACGAGCAAAACATGATCAGCACCAAGACTCCATGGGTGTTAGATTCATTGCAATGTAATCTAGATTATTGAATCTAGTGCAAGTGGGAGACTAAAGGAAATATGCCCTTGAGGCAATAATAAAGTTGTTATTTTATATTTCCTTATGCCATGATAAAGGTTTATTATTCATTCTAGAATTGTATTAATCGGAAACCTTAATACATGTGTGAATACATAAGCAAACAACGTGTCTCTAGTGAGCCTCTACTAGACTAGCTCGTTGATCGAAGATGGTTAAGGTTTCCTAACCATGGAAATGAGTTTTCATTTGATAACGAGATCACATCATTAGGAGAATGATGTGATGGACAAGACCAATCCGTTAGCTTAGCATAATGACCATTAAGTTTTATTGCTATTGCTTTCTTCATGTCAAATAGATATTCCTTCGACTATGAGATTATGCAACTCCTGAATACCGGAGGAATGCCTTGTGTGCTATCAAATGTCACAACGTAACTGGGTGATCACAAAGATGCTCTACAGGTATCTCCGAAGGTGTTTGTTGAGTTGGCATAGATCGAGATTAGGATTTGTCACTCCGAGTATCGGAGAGGTATCTCTGGGCCCTCTCGGTAATACACATCATAAGCTTGCAAGCAAATGACTAAGGAGTTAGTCACTAGGTGATGTATTATGGAACGAGTAAAGAGACTTGTCGGTAACGAGATTGAACTAGGTATGAAGATACCGACGATCGAATCTCGGGCAAGTAACATACCGATGGACAAAGGGAATTACGTATGTTGTCATAACGGTTCGACTGATAAAGAATTTCGTAGAATATGTGGGAGCCAATATGAGCATCCAGATTCCGCTATTGGCTATTGACTGGAGAGGTGTCTCGGTCATGTCTACATAGTTCTCGAACCCATAGGGTCCGCACGCTTAATGTTCGACGACAATATAGTATTATATGAGTTATGTGGTTTGGTGACCGAATGTTGTTGGTCCGGATGAGATCACGGACATGACGAGAGTCTCGAAATGGTCGAGGGCAAATATTGATATATAGGGCGATAGTATTCGGACATCGGAAGTGTTCGGAGAAGTGCAGGGTACATATCGGGTCACTGAAAGGGTTAGGGCACCCGGCAAAATATATGGGCCTTATGGGCCAAGAGGGGAAACGTACCAGCCGCCAAGGGCTGGTGCGCCCCCCATATGGGCTGAACCAGGGGAGAAGGAAAGAGGGGAAGAGAAAGGAAAGGGGCGATTCCGCCTCCCCCTTCCCTTTCTCCCCCCTCCTTTTCCCTTCCCCCTCCGGCTAATATGGAAAGGGGGGCGCGGTCAAGGGAACCCAAGTAGGATTTGGTCCTACTTGGGCGCCTCAACCTCTCCCTCCCTATATATATATATATATATATATATATATATATATATATATATATATATATATATATATATATATATGGCCTAGCACACACAGACAATTTCCTAGCCGTGCGGCGTGACCCTCCATCGTTTACACCCCGGTCATATTTTATTAGTGCTTAGGCGAAGCCTGCGGAGATCATTTCACCATCACCGTCACCACACTGTTGTGCTGACAGAACTCATCTACTACCTTGATGTCTTGCTGGATCAAGAAGGCGAGGGAAGTCACCGAGCTGAACGTGTGCAGAACTCGGAGGTGTTGTACGTTCGGTACTTGATCGGTTGGAGCTAGAAGAAGTTTGACTACATCAACCGCGTTGTTAAATGCTTCCGCTTACTGTCTACGAGGGTACATAGACACACTCTCCCCCTCGTTGCTATGCATCTCCATGAAGATCACTGCGTGTGCGTAGATTTTTGTTTTGTTTTCCATGCAACGATTCCCAACATGTTGTTGTGGCCTTCGTCATCAGAGGAGGATAGGACAACAGCGTACAGTCCCTCGCCTTCCGCCTCGATGGCGTCCGTTGCACACAGAGTCACCGCCCTCCTTTGCTCTCGAGCTACGGCCTCTTATTCAGTCGCCCGTCGCCTGACAGCCTCTGACTGCGCCGTGGATAGACGCGGCTAGTACCACCTAGTCGAGCTCTTTGTTACATCAGCCTTGAGGCCTCCTAGGCCTAGGGAGTGAAACACGCCTTGACATCGTACGAGGCCGAACATCTTCCTCGGCCTCATCCTCCACACCATGGATGTCGAGGTGCTCATGCATCGCCTCGAAAGCCAGCTCCTCCTCAGGCTCCATGCGGTTACGAGATAGCTCGGACAGCGTGGGCTCGAGCTCTGAGTAGTTGGAGTTGGAGCCCGAGCCCACCGAGGCAAGACCACGCCAGAGTTGGAGCCCACCCCGAAGTTGGAGCCCGTCGCCGCTCCGGAGTTGTAGCCGCCGCTAGTGCCGAGCACCGGCACCCTGGGGCAAAGACCTCCCATGGAGATCCTTGCGGTCTGTCGCTACCTCGCCATGGCGGCTGAGCCAGATTTGGATTGCGCGGCGCGTGGAAGCAATGGAGTGACGTGTCGGTGAAACGATGTCAGACACTGGTATTTAATCAAGGGAGTGCAGGGAGTGAAGTGTCAGTGGCGGGAGATTGTTTTCACGACATCTAGAATTGGCGAGACTGGCCGGTGGCGGGAAGGGTAGCGGTGGTAGCAATGGGGCACCGCCGCGTGGTTTTGCCCTCTTGATGGCAGGCATACGGGCGGCGGCGGAGTAGAGAGAGCTGCAACTTTTGCAAAAGACCCCTTGTTGACTAAACAATACATAACAAGAGCCTAGATAGACTGGTTACTTTTCAAATAACCCCCTGGTTGTGAAGTAAGTGCCTGAAATAAGTTATAAAATTGGGTCCTGCCATTTTTCATCCAAAGTAGACCACATTGGATGCACACTGCCCAAGTTTCATGAATTATCTAGTTTTATTTCTATATTTCTTCCATTTACTGAATTTTTAGAGATTTATCAGAACTTGCTCAAATTTGAACTACATGTGGCATGTATCTTGGTCTTGAAAATTGGCAAAATCATGTTTAGCTTTTGAATTGGTGGTGTAGGCACTGGGCACAACCAAAGTTGAAATTCCCAACCATCTGGTAGGATTGGTCAACCTTGCAAGTTTGACCACATTTTGAAAAAAATCAATGAAAATGAAAAAAACCTAAAAAATGAAATTCTCGTGCATGGAGCCCTTTTGTGTGAACTAGTTACTAGGAAAAATCGTAGACTTGCAATACCAGAAGTTTGAAAAACATACCTTCACAAAATGGCCTATGTACTATGAACTCGTATGGATTTCAAGGCATATGTTGCTACTTATGAGCTGCGTTGGGATTTCCGCGAAGATGAGAGGATGATGCAATACAATAGAGATAAGTATTTCCCTGTGTTAAGAATCAAGGTTATCAATCCAGTAGGAGAATCACGCAAGACCTCATGAACAGCACCTACACACAAAAGAAGAAATACTTTCACCCAACGTGATCAAGGGGGTTGTCAATCCCCTCGGCGGTTAATTGCAAGGATCAAGTCTGATAATGGTAGATAGATAAACAAAAAACACAAAATAAAATAACGGTAAATAAATTGTAGCAAGGTATTTTTGGATTTTAATATATGATAAAAATAGGCCGGGGGCCATAGTTTTCATAGATGCTTCTCTCGAACAAAAAGCATATAGTGGGTAAACAAATTGTTGTTGGGAAATTGATAGAAAAGCGCATAGTTATGACGATATCCAAGGCAATGACCATGTCAGGTCCGAGACAAGTAGACCTACTCCTGCCTGCATCTACTACTATTACTCCACACATCGACCGTTATCCAGCATGCATCTATAGTATTAAGTTCATAAAGAACGGAGTAACGCCTTAAGCAAGATGACATGATGCAGACAAAGTAAACTCGAGCAATATGAATAAACCCCATCGTTTTATCCTTAGTGGCAACAATACAAATACGTGTCTTGTCCCTTTCTATCACTAGGATATAGATCACCACAAGATTGAACACATTACAAAGCACCTCTCCCATTGCAAGATAAATTAAGCTAGTTGGCCAAACCAAACAGATAGATCAGAGAGAAATACAAAGCTATAATAATCATGCATAAAAGAGTTCAGAGAAGACTCGAATAATATTCATAGATAATCTAATCATAAACCCATAATTCATCGGATCCCAACAAATACACCGCGAAATAAGATTACATCGAATAGATCTCCAAGGACATCGAGGAGAACATTGTATTGAAAATCAAAGAGAGAGAAGAAGCCATCTAGCTACTAGCTATGGACCCGTAGGTCTGTGGTAAATGTTGGGGAATGTAGTATTTCAAAAAAAATCCTACGATCACGCAAGATCTATCTAGGAGAAGCATAGCAACGAGCGGGGAGAGTGTGTCCACGCACTGCAGACCAAAAAGCGGAAGCGTTTAATGTAACGCGGTTGATGTAGTCGAACGTCTTCACGATCCAACCGATCCAAGTACCGAACGTACGGCACCTCCGTGTTTAGCACACGTTCAGCATGATGACGTTCCTCGAGCTCTTGATCCAGTTGAGGACGAGGGAGAGTTCCGTGGCGACGGTGATGATGAAGTTACCGGCGCAGGGCTTCGCCTAAGCAATACGACAATATGACCGAGGTGTTAACTGTGGAGGGGGGCGCTGCACACGGCTAGGAACGATTGATGTGTGTTCTAGGGGTGCCCTCCCCACGTATATAAAGGAGGGAGAGGGAGGGAGGCAGCCTTGGGCGCGCCCAAGTAGGAGTAATCCTACTTGGGCCCCTAGTCCAATTCGCCCCCCTACCATATTTGGACAAGGGGGAAAGGAAGGAGGGGGGAGGGGAAGGAAGTAGGAGTCCTACTTCATAGTTTCCTTTTCCACCTCTCCTTTTCCTTTCTCCCCACGTGGCTGGCCCTACACCAGCCCCTTGTGGGCCGGGGGTTGCCCGGAACCCCTTCCGGTGACCCGGTATCACCCGAAACACTTCTAGTGTCCAAATACCATCGTCCTACATATGAATCTTTACCTCTCGACCATTTCGAGACTCCTCATCATGTCCGTGATCTCATCCGGGATTCCGAACAAACTTCAGTCATCAAATCACATAACTCATAATACACATCGTCATCGAACGTTAAGCGTGCGGTCCCTACGAGTTCGAGAACTATGTAGACATGACCGAGACACATCTCCGGTCAATAACCAATAGCGGAACCTGGATGCTCATATTGGCTCCTACATATTCTACGAAGATCTTTGTCGGTCAAACAACATAACAACATACGTCATTCCCTTTGTCATAGGTATGTTACTTACCCGAGATTCGATCGTCGGTATCATCATACCTAGTTTAATCTCGTTACCGGCAGGTCTCTTTACTCATTCCGTAATGCATCATCCCGCAACTAACTCATTAGTCACATTGCTTGCAAGGCTTATAGTGATGTGCATTACCGAGAGGGCCCAGAGATACCTCTCTGATACATGGAGTGACAAATCCTAATCTCGATCTATGCCAACCCAACAAACACCTTTTGGGGACACCTATAGAGCATCTTTATAATCACCCAGTTACGTTGTGACGTTTGATAGCACACAAGGTGTTCCTCCGGTATTCGGGAGTTGCATAATCTCATAGTTAGAGGAACATGTATAAGTCATGAAGAAAACAGTAACAATAAAACTCAATGATCATAATGCTAAGCTAACGAATGGGTCTTGTCCATCACATCATTCTCTAATGATGTGATCCCGTTCATCAAATGATAACACATGTCTATGGTCAGGAAACTTAACCATCTTTGATTAACGAGCTAGTCTAGTAGAGGCATACTAGGGACACTTTGTTTTGTCTATGTATTCACACATGTATCAAGTTTCCGATTAATACAATTCTAGCATGAATAATAAACATTTATGCATGATATGAGGAAATAAAATAATAACTTTATTATTGCCTCTAGGGCATATTTCCTTCAGTAAACTACTCACACATCATCGAAAGGGCGGCAAGATTGATGTAGAGGCCCTCCGTGATTGATTCCCCCTCCGACAGAGTATCGAAAAAGGTCTCCACATGGGATCTCCGAAGAACAAAAACTTGCGGCGATGGAAAAGTATTTTGGGTGGATCTCTGTTGGTTTCCTGATTTTAGAGAATATATAGTGGTGGAATTAGGCCAAACGGATCCACGACGGGCCCACAAGGCACTAGGGCGCGCCTAAGTGCCTTGCTGTCTCCTTGTTTCTCGTCCGGTTTCCTCCCGAAGCTTCTAGGTCTCTTTTGTCTAGAAAAAAATCATCAAAAAGTTTCATGGCATTTGGACTTCATTTGGTACTAATTTCCTGGAAAACCAAAAGCGGGCAAAAAACAGGAACTGGCACTTGGCACTAAGTTAATAGGTTAGTCCCAAAAAATGATATATAATTGCATATAAAACGTACAAGATTGATACTATAATAGCATGGAATAATAAAAATTTATAGATACGTTGGAGACGTATTAAGCATCCCCAAGCTTACTTCCTTCTCTTCCTTGAGTAGGTAAATGATAAAAATAGATTTTTGATGTGGAATGCTACCAAACATGTTCATCATGTAATCTTTCTTTTATGGCACGAGTATTTAGATCCGAATGATTCAAATCAATAGTCTACAATTTGACATAAAAACATCAATACTCAGGCATGCTAACAAACAGTCATGCCTTTCAAAATATCAATGCTAAAGAACGCTATCCCTACAAAATCATATAGACTTTTCATGCTCCATCTTCTTAACACAAAGTATAAATCATGCACTACCCAGTGTCAGCCAAGCGATTGGTTCATACTTTTTAATGCGCTTCAGCTTTTTCAACCCCCACACAATACATGAGCGCAAGCCATGGATGTAGAACTATGAGTGGAATAGAGTATGGTGGTAGAGATGATATGGAGAAGACAAAAAAGGAGAAAGTCTCACATTGACGCGGCTAATCAACGGGCTATGGAGATGCCCATCAACTAATGTCAATGCAAGGAGTAGGGATTGCCATGCAACCGATGCACTAAGAGCTATAAGTGTATGAAAGCTCAAAAAGAAAACTATGTGGGTGTGCATCCAAACTAAGTGGGTGTGCATCCAACTTGTTTGCTCTAGAATACCTCGGGCATTTGAGGAAGCCCATCATTCGAATATACAAGCAAAGTTCTATAATAAAAAAATCCCATTCGTTACATGAAAGTGACTACATAGGAGACTCTCTATATAAAAAGCATCGTGCTACTTCGAAGTACAAGTGTGAAAAAAGATAGTAACACTGCCCCTCCTTTCTTTTTCTCTCAGTTTTTTGGCGGACTCTTTTTGGCCTCTTTTTGGCCTATTATTATTATTATTATTATTATTATTATTATTATTATTATTATTATTATTATTATTATTATTATGTCCTCACTTGGGACAATGCTCTAATAATGAATAATGATGATCATCACACTTCTATTTACTTACAACTCGATACTAGAACAAATTATGACTCTATATGAATGCCTCTGGCGGTGTACCATGATGTGCAATGATCTAGCGTAACATGTATAAAAAATGATGTACGGTGGGTGCGCCACAAATACTATGTCAGCTATATGATCATGCAAAGCAATATGACAATGATGATGTGTGCCATAATAATGGAACAGTGAAGATGCATGGCAATATATCTCAGAATAGCTATGGCAATGTCATAATAGATAGGTATGGTGACTGTTTTGAGAAAGATATAAGGAGGTTTATGTGTGATAGAGTGTATCATACACTGATGCAGAGACGTGTTATACAAACGGTTTTAACCCCCTTTCCATGACAGAGTTTTAAACCGTCGCTTTGCTGGTGTGGGCGATAGGGAGGGGGGGTCCTTCCCACACGACCCAGAAACCGTCAGGGATAGGTCCTCCGGTCACACACGCTGGGCAAAATGAGCTCGTGTGCGATCGGGCGAGGCATCAGAGATAATTATGCAGGTCCAATCGTTTCCTTCATATGTACATCCCACATAGTGAATTTCAGAAAAACGTTTTCGTTCGTATGTATACCACACATGATTTTTTATGTGCAAACGTTTGTGCAAGGTGGCCTAACACAAACAGTTCTTTGGCCGAAGTCATGTGTGATTCTTCATTGATTCAACACGCCTACTTTTTGAAAACCGTGTGGGTTGTTTGAGTTCATCGCCCATGGTGTTATCTGAGAAACCGTCTGTAATAGAAAGCCCCAATAAGCAAGCTAATTGGCAAATTGATATTTTTTAAAGACACACCATATATTTTATATCCGTCTTACGACAACCAGGATTTCATTATTGAATTACATCTGATAGCTTTAGCACTCAGTTACACCACACACATACATCTATCAAAGAAAATCAAAGCACACACCACCAAATGTGAAAGGAATTAGATGAGTCCAAGCCTAATTTGTGCGCCATGCATTGGATGTAGTGTTACCACGGTATATGGCGCATGAGTATAGGACGGGGCAAGCACGAAGTCGAAACGTTGAAGGATCATGCAAATCGCCATCTTAGCCTCAGTAAGCGCAAAATTCTGGCCGATGCAAATCCGTGGTCCCCAGCCGAATGGAAGAAACGCGCCTGAATTCCTGGACGCTTTGGAGATCCCCTCAGCGAACCTCTCCGGCTTGAATTCATGCACATCGCTTCCCCAAATGTGAGGGTCATGGTGCATGAGTAATACGGAGAGCTCAATCATCATGCCAGCTGGGTACCTGTTGTCTCCGATTAGCACCTCCTTGCATGTCTTCCGGCTAAAATGAATGCTTGGAGGATACAACCGAAGAACCTCATAGAGGATCATGGTCACCTGAATGCAAATTACAAACATATAAGACTAGGGGGCATATACCTTCGATAGGGAAGTTGGTGTCATCATATAGAGGATCAAAAAATGAAGTACTTCTGGCAATTAAATATTTACCGTTTTAAGTTGATTTAGACCTTCGTATCCAGGTTTGTTTTTCCCAAATAAACCTAGGACCTCCTCCCTTGCACGGTCCTGCCACTCCGGATGCATGCTTAGAACGATCATGGTCCACGTGAGTAGTACCGATGTTGTCTCCATTCCTGCAAAGTAGAACGTCTTGCACTCCTCGATGACATCTTCATTTGTCATCCCCATGCTGGATTGACTATTGTCATCTGTGTGCCTCATGTTTGACTCTAGCAGTAACCCAAGTAAGTCATCTTTGGTGCTTTCTCCTTCCTTGATCGCTTTAGTTCTTTTCGCAATTAAACCGCGTAGAATCGATTCAACCTCGTTGTTGACCTGATACATCCTTTTATTGTTTGGGGTTGGCAAAGATCTGAAATATAGCATGCACTACCCGTTACAAAGAATGTTCCTTGTTAAATTATTACAAGTGTGACTGTAATTTCAGTTCCCCGCATAAAGAAAAAAGAAAACTGTAAATTCAGTTGGTAGTAACTCACAAGTAGCCGGGAATGAGAATCCTCCGAATGTTTGCGATGAGGCGCTCTGCTTGCTCGGTTTGCAGCTGAAATATCTTCATTCCTTCAAGGTAGCTGCTGCCGAATGCGGTGCGGGAAATGACATCTCCGGCCAGGTTTTTGAGCTCTGGCCAAATATCCAGCTCGTGCGTACCTCCACTGGAGCCGATGGACTCCGTCCATCTGCCCACCAACTCTTCGCAGCACGCCGAAAACTCTGGCAGCATGCACTGCAGAGTCGTATTCCATTCCACATGTCAATTGTATAGTAGTAAATGGTTCTCGGAGAATATGCACTGAAACTGAAACTGAGACTGGTACCTTGATCTTCTCCAGATGGAAGGCAGGGTTGAGGAGCCGCCGGTGCTTGACCCACTTATCGCCCTCGTGGTTCAAGAGGCCGTTGGCGAGCAGCTTCCACATCGCCGGGAACTTGGGCTTCTCGAAGTGCCCGGACTTGTCGGACAGCACGCTCTTGGCAAGCTCGGGGTCGGCGATGGTGACCTTGGGGATCGGGCCGAACCACGAGAGGTTCACCTTGCCGTGCTCCCGGATGGAATCGCAGAGGAGTGGTGCCACGCGAGGGGCGATGTCGTGGCACCGCAGCGGCAGCGGCCTCGACCAGGCGTCCTTGTTCCGCCGGCCTTGCTCCCTGAGGTCGCCGGTGAGGAAGCGGTAGGACGTGCCGCGGAGGCCCTTGGACCGGAGCTCCCGCTCGAGGCACCGCGGCCGCCACCACAGCCGGTGCAGCAACCGGCAGAGCTGCCACAGGAGCGCAAGGGTCGGGAGCAGGAGGAGGCTCCGTCTCCATGGCACCGAGGCTGCAGTTGCAAAGAACGCTCCAAGAACCATAGCTCTCAAGTCTCGACTCGGGCGAAGAAACCCAGCAATGGAAGCTGATGTGATGCTGCACATAATGCACGGTATAGGCATGAGGTTATATATATAGATGGATGGAGCTGCACATGTGCGCCATCAACATCATTTGACTAGCAAGAGAATAATGCTATGACCTTCACTATCAATACGACAATACCAAAGCTGTCGCAGTCTCATCTGGA
This sequence comes from Aegilops bicornis, assembly GCA_021605145.1. Taxonomy (NCBI): domain Eukaryota; kingdom Viridiplantae; phylum Streptophyta; class Magnoliopsida; order Poales; family Poaceae; genus Aegilops; species Aegilops bicornis. Next base: position 711,415,735 of record CM038675.1, read on the forward strand.
CTTTGACTTGGTGCTATGGCGAAAAGACACACAGACTATTCTACCCATGACCGTGCTTGCCACGGAGCCAAATTAGATTCACCTTCCATGATTGGCACCTTTGACCTGAATCTGCCTCAGTTCATTATCGTGGCACGAAATTGTTATGTTTGCCAGCTAAATTTATCATCTTCACGTCAACATAAATTGCCATAAAAAACATTGGATTGCCATGCCCAAAAATCTGACATTCCGCTCTCTTTTCAAGATTATGGCCATATCTTTGACAACACAAACACTAGTGCGTAGTGCCTAGTCTTAGAAAATAAATTATACGAAATCAGCGACACTTAGTTTGAAATTAGGCAAGTAGTAGCTTAATAATTTGGTTGATTTGACTGGCCGCAAGGGAATTGAACAATGATCACCGTCGGAGCAACCCGTAAACGACCACATTGCCTTATTTTGGCTTCCATATTTAAATTGTCTTTAAGATGATCACAAATAAAAATGAAAACGCAATCCGCCCGACGAATGAAGTTACACACGTTTGATCGTCTCCGCGGGCGTCGGATTTGTTTTTTATCGGACGGTTGGCAGTCATTGCCATTCTATTGCAGCTCGGACCCTATTGCAATCCATTCAACCACAACAAGGGGTCTGTTGTAGACGTCGAGCCGCCATCAGTTCGTCCCCGATGCATAGATCTTGAGCGCCACCCCGTGCACGTGCCACCGTCCTGCGCCGTCGTTTGATGGTGACACCCCGCGCCCGCCTCATCTTCCTCTTCTCCTCCCTCTCCCTCTAACCTCGCAGCCCCCTCTGCCCCTTTGTAGGTCGCGCCCATGGCGCCCACTCTATCTGAACTCGCACGGGAGGCCACACTTTGCCACCACTCATCAGCTACCGAAACACTTCCTCTGCCATGCTTCTTCTCCACCCAGCGTCACTATCCTTGCGAGACTCTGCGTCGTCGTTAGCAACCCCAACATCGCTCGCGCCCGACATTTGTCTCCATCGCCAATGAACCTTGAGACCCCTAGCCGTCGCCTGGATCCCGAGCTGCGACAATAGACGCAAACGAGTCTTTCTGCAACAACGGCGGTGAACGACGGAGTGCTCACAGAGGTGACTTTTTTTGCAGTATAACCTCTGTTGCAAAGAAAGATTTCTGCAACATCATCCATGTTGCGAAGTGGTGCTTAGCAGACGACGATGTTTTTGCAATGTCACCTCTGTTGCAAAGGTTTATGCAACATCTCCTTTGTTGTGATTATCATGGGCGCTTGGTCGCTTGATGGCGTCAGATATGATGGCTCGCGACCCGACTAATACTTAAAAAAACAGCGGACCAACACGTAGCATACCCCAATAGAAAAAAGTGCAATAAAGTTGTCAATCTTTGGAGCCGAACAACTTAGATATTAGATATTTGGATCATCTTAATCTATAATGTCTGTACACAATAACCAACATGTAATTGGATGATCAAGACTGTTATGGTATCCCATTCTGTCAAGGATAAAATTCAGGTCTTTCGCTTTGATATCTCATAAATATATGCATGTTTGTGAGTGTTTATGTTCGTACTGTGTTTATAGAAAAACTTTGTATGACGATAACTTTTGGCATGCATAAAAATCAAAGGTGGAGGTTGCTTAGGAGTAACATGCAACTATTTTAGGCAAAAAAAGGCCTAGAGATTTCAGGCTATGTCCAGGCTTGATAGTGTCGGTTTTGCGCAAAAACTGGCCTGGGGATTTGACATGACGTTGAGAGAACAGAACATAGAATTTGTGTATAAGATTTACCATGATGTGCATACAATACGTACCATCATGCTCTAAAAAGTACACGTCATGGCAAATATAAGGATTTTATTGGCTGCAACCTTAACATCAACAGGAGGTTATTGGCTGCTGAAGCTTCATCAATGAGCTGCAACTTCGTGATCTGTAGCTGCACGGACGACGCTATACATGGAGTAACGAGCAGGAAAATGCGACCATGGTCAAGCTGGATAGGGTTCTTTTTAATGAGGAATGGGATGCTCTGTTTCCTAGTTGTCTGCTCCAAGCTCTTTCTTCCGAGATGTCTGACCACTGCCCCCTGCTACTTTCGTGTGATGCTGACTTCAAACCATTCCGAAGATTCAGATTCGAGAACCACTGGGTCCGCTTGGAGGGGTTCCATCAGACTGTTTCTGAGGCTTGGCAGCAGAATCCCAACTGCAATAACGCCTGCTCCAGGTTGCACTCAAAGCTTATTTCCACTGGCCGAGCACTTCGTAAATGGAATTCCTGTATGGTTGGCGATCTGCGGTTAAGAGCGGCGGTCTCTAGCAAGCTGATTTTTATGCTGGACCAGGCCATGGATAAGCGCATGCTCTCGGCCGATGAGAGGCAATTCAGGGCGATGCTCAAGGTTAATTGTCTCGGGATCGCTGCGCTGCAACGCTCTATGTGGAGGCAACGTTCCAGGATCACTCAGGTTCGAGAGGGGGACGCAAGTACGAGATTCTTTCAGGCAAAAGCGACTGCTAGGAGAAGAAAGAGCTTTATCCACCGCCTCATGGTCGATGGTGTGCCCGTTACCAGCCAAGTTGGAAAGGAACAGGCAATGTTTGATTTCTTCTCGCAACTTCTTGGGCGCCGGCGTGTCAAAACTAGCACGCTGAACCTGCAGGATATTGGGTTGGCTGCAGTAGAGCTCTCAGAGCTTGAGAGACCTATTTTAGAGGATGAAGTCAAGGCTGTGTTGTTCGACCTTGACCCGAGCAAGGCTCCGGGCACTGGCGGTTACTCTGCACTCTTCTTCCAGAGCTGTTGGGACACGATCAAGTTTGATATCATGGCAGCCATCAGAGAGATCGAGAACCTGAATGCCAGAAAGCTTCATCTGCTCAATTCAGCAACTATCGTGCTTCTCCCAAAGAACCCTGAAGCGTCAACACCCAGAGATTTTAGACCGATCAGTTTGATCAACTTCATCAGCAAACTTTTCATGAAAATTCTTGCCTCAAGGTTAAGATGCCGGATGAACGATCTTGTCCAACCTTGCCAAAGTGCCTTCATTAAGGGCCGCACAATTCATGACAATTTCAAATACGTTCATTGCCTCGCCAAGATGTTCAAACAATCAAAGACACCGGCGGTGATGTTGAAGCTGGATATTGAAAAGGCCTTCGATTCGGTCTCTTGGGAGTTCTTGCTGCAGGTTCTAGAGGCCAAGGGGTTCGGCACCAAGTTTCGTGACTGGATCTCTGTCATGTTGTCTACTGCCACGTCCAAGGTGCTTGTCAATGGCGCCCTCACAGACTCAATTCACCATCAGCAGGGCCTTCGGCAGGGAGACCCTATGTCCCCGCTGCTTTTTGTCATTGTGATGGACTGCCTTGCTACCCTCATCAATGCCGCTGTTGAAGCCTAGGTGATCAAGCCTATTGGATCATCTCGCATGCCTTTTCGCACCTCGTTGTATGCCGATGACGCTGTAATCTTCATCAACCCAAACCCTTCTGAAATTGCATCCATCAAGCAACTGCTCCAACTCTTTGGCAATGTGACCGGTTTACACACAAATTTTGAAAAGAGTTCTTTCACACCCATCCGCTCTGAGGGCTTGAATTTGTCGTTGATTATGGGTGCCTCAATGGGTGCCTGTAAAAAATTCCCTTGCAAGTACCTAGGAATGCCGCTTCTCGACTCCAGACTGAAGATGGTAGGAATATATAGACAAGATACTATCCAAAGTTCGTTGTTGGAAGCTCGGACTCATGGGCCTGGACGGGCGGCTTATGCTTGTCAAGCAGGTCCTGTCTGCGATGGTGGTTTTCCAGATGATTGCCCTGGCGCAACCGATTTGGTTACATAAACTTGTTGACAAAATAAGAAGGGGCTTTCTTTGGGAGTGCAAGGGGGTTGCCGTTGGGGGCAAATGCTTGGTGAGCTGGAAGCTTGTGTGTCGGCCAAAGATGTATGGGGGACTTGGGATCTCCAACCTGCAAGCTCAAGGCATGGCACTCCGCCTTCGCTGGCTTTGGCAATCCTGGAACGAGCCGGACAAGCCATGGGCATGCCTACCTATGACAGTGGACAAGAAACTTAACGACCTCTTCAATGTATCCGTCAAGTTCGTTCTCGGAAATGGGGAAAGGATTAAGTTCTGGTATGAGCCTTGGCTGAATGGGGTATCCTTGAGTTGTGCAGCGCCTGTCACGCCCCGAGACCGGGGCCTAGGCGAGACAGCCGCCGCGCGCCTATAGACCGAAGGCCTATAGTCACGCAAGGCGTGATTAAGCAGGCATAAATAAGTAGTGGATCACAAAAGCTCATATATTAACCTTACAAAATTCTTTACATTTATAAATGGCTCAATATTTTATCCTCTAGTCATTTCCCACTCTCTGGTCAAGCCTAGTTCTGAATGACGACATCTTCTGCACGTTCTTACGTTAGTCGACGGCTGCATCTAAAAACAGAGGAAGCAAGGATGAGTACGACAAGTCATACTCAGCAAGCAGGTACTTCACTATTCAACATAATAGTATGATGATGTAGATCAACAGGTGAACTGAACAAGGTAGCAATCATTGAAACATATTTTGGTGTAAATGGACAAAAGAACATATAACTGGATTTAATGAAAACAACCAGGAATTTATTGGTGTCACACATGACCGCAAGCTTCCCAACGCGGGAGTCACAGGGGTGAAATTTCACACTTTTACGCTCTTAAGAGGGGTACTCCGACGTCAACAGCCTCGACTAGAACCACACAGGTTCCAGAAGAGCAGAGCTCTTGTACCCACTAAGACCCGGACACCTGAACCTACTGATGTCGGTCGCTCCTACGGATCCATCACCGACACGTTCCCGAACAAAGTCCGTCCTTAGCGGAGAGCCCAGACAGTCCCATACCTGAACTGTGACCGGTACAATACGTTTGCCGTCGTGACACCAATATAGATGGACCAAAATATGATATGTGGCTTAATCAATGATAGGATCACTGGAATATCAATATGCTCATGGCTTTACATGAGTTCCTTTCAAAACAGAATGATTCCATCAACAAATGGATTTGGAGGACAACACATCCCGCTCTCAAGGATCAATAAAGATCAAGGTGCAACAATAATATCAGATAAGCAAAGAAGACAACAATAAGGTGAGATCAGGGAGTTTAGCAAAGCAGCTACTTGCCTCAGATAATATGATTTCTCCTTTAGAATAATATTCTGCCAGAAGATGAAACTCCATCATCTTTGTATAAAATCTGACGAACACACATATACTCATATTTCTTCTGATGTATGGCTCGGCTCTTCCCTCCAGCAGCATCTAAACGCTCTATTCTTCTCCAAATATGGATGCATGCATGAATTCTTCATCTCTCTTCTTTATCTTTCCGGTGTCTTTCTTTCTCTCAGGCTCTCTCCTCCAGTGTCTTTCTTCCAGAGCTGTGCTTTGAGCAGCGTGACCCACAGCTATTTATAGGAGGCGAGCGCCCGTGCAAGTCTAAAATATCTTGGCCTGGCTCTCACTTAAGCATTAAGAAATGGCCACGTATAGGACACGTAAAAGCTGACTTCTATTTTCTATTTCTACGTTCCTCTAGTACCTGGCCACGTTGCAGCCCACGTAGGAAACTTGGGTTTCTAGCGATGTAGCCGATGCATGCATCAACCCACGTTTGCTTCCATCCCTCTCCTGTACGTGTAGTTGATTCACTAGAGTTTTCAAAACACCTGACACATGCATGCATATCCTCTAGAACCAAGCCACGTTGCCTCTTCCTCATGATTACATACATGCACCTATTTGACTTGGAGCTCTAGTACTAGGAAATATCTACCGGCGTATCATTTGTACCGGGTCCAATTTCATCTATTCAAATGCCACGTTAACTCTTTTGTAATTGTCTAGCTTATATGGCCAACAAGCTAGTAGTATTTCCCATGCCTATATCACAACGTGAGTGCATGAATGCAAGTCTATGCGCACATACACCTACTCTTACTTAGTGTGTAATTTTCTAATATTTAATGCATGCAAAAATTACAGCTCTATTTTAATTCTTTGAATCAAGAATTTAGCATAACTTAGCAGATAATACTAATTTAATTACTTATCTTAATTTAAATCAATAACCCAAGAATATGGGTTATTACATCCTTCCCACCTTATAAGAATTTAGTCCCCGAAATTCAACACTAACTTTATCTATGCTTTTTTTTAGTGATCAAATTCACTCCATCATATTTGTAACAGTTTATTTGATGCATGCTCAATAATTAATTATAAAATAATGCAAAAAAGATTTGCAATCTTTCTACAATTCATGGATATATCTGCTATAACATAAGTTGGCAACACTAAACATTTTATTTACTAAATTCATTAACAAAAAGGATAGATAGTGGTATAGCAATTGTCCCATTACTAGAACAATATCACCGGTTGTCTTAAACAAGAAAATCTACACAAATAACAAGTCATGTATTAATCTAACAAGATGTCTATTTATTTCCCATGCATCCTCAAATTTCACCAATAATATGTACGCTATATTTTTTATTTGCCTGGATATCTGTTGAAACTATTCATGAGTACCAACACACAAACTAGTTGAGACAAGATATGAAAATAAAATCTTCATAGCTGTCACACAACACAAATATATTCGACGATCTACCCCTTTATCCCAGCGCAACAAAAACTTAGAGCTCTGATACCACTTTAACTGTCATGCCCCGAGACAGCGAGACAGCCGCCGCGCGCCTATAGACCGAAGGCCTATAGTCACGCAAGGCGTGATTAAGCAGGCATAAATAAGTAGTGGATCACAAAAGCTCATATATTAACCTTACAAAATTCTTTACATTTATAAATGGCTCAATATTTTATCCTCTAGTCATTTCCCACTCTCTGGTCAAGCCTAGTTCTGAATGAGGACATCTTCTTGCGTTCTTACATTAGCTTCGCATTTGCATCTAAAACAGAGGAAGCAAGGATGAGTACGACAAGTCATACTCAACAGCGGTACTTCACTATTCAACATAATAGTATGATGATGTAGATCAACGGGTGAACTGAACAAGGTAGCAATCATTGAAACATATTTTGATGTAAATGGACAAAAGAACATATAACTGGATTTAATGGAAACAACCAGGAATTTATTGGCGTCACACATGACCGCAAGCTTCCCAACCGGGAGTCACAGGGGTGAAATTTCACACTTTTACGCTCTTAAGAGGGGTACTCCGATGTCAACAGCCTCGACTAGGACCACACAGGTTCCAGAAGAGCAGAGCTCTTGTACCCACTAAGACCCGGACACCTGAACCTACTGATGTCGGTCGCTCCTACGGATCCATCACCGACACGTTCCCGAACAAAGTCCGTCCTTAACGGAGAGCCCAGACAGTCCTATACCTAAACTGTGACCGGTACAATACGTTTGCCGTCGTGACACCAATATAGATGGACCAAAATATGATATGTGGCTTAATCAACAATAGGATCACTGGAATATCAATATACTCATGGCTTTACATGAGTTCCTCTCAAAACAGAATGATTCCATCAACAAATGGATTTGGAGGACAACACATCCCGCTCTCAAGGATCAATGGAGGATCAATAAAGATCAAGGTGCAACAATAATATCAGATAAGCAAAGAAGACAACAATAAGGTGAGATCAGGGAGTTTAGCAAAGCAGCTACTTGCCTCAGATAATATGATTTCTCCTTTAGAATAATATTCTGCCAGAAGATGAAACTCCATCATCTTTGTATAAAATCTGACGAACACACATATACTCATATTTCTTCTGATTTATGGCTCGGCTCTTCCCTCCAGCAGCACCTAAACGCTCTATTCTTTTCCAAATATGGATGCATGCATGAATTCTTCATCTCTCTTCTTTATCTTTCCGGTGTCTTTTTTTCTCTCAGGCTCTCTCCTCCAGTGTCTTTCTTCCAGAGCTGTGCTTTGAGCACCGTGACCCACAGCTATTTATAGGAGGAGAGCGCCCGTGCAAGTCTAAAATATCTTGGCCTGGCTCTCACTTAAGCACTAAGAAATGGCCACGTATAGGACACGTAAAAGCTGACTTCTATTTTCTATTTCTACGTTCCTCTAGTACTTGGCCACGTTGCAGCCCACGTAGGAAACTTGGGTTTCTAGCGATGTAGCCGATGCATGCATCTACCCACGTTTGCTTCCATTCCTCTCCTGTACGTGTAGTTGATTCACTAGAGTTTTCAAAACACCTGACACATGCATGCATATCCTCTAGAACCAAGCCACGTTGCCTCTTCCTCATGATTACACACATGCACCTATTTGACTTGGAGCTCTAGTACTAGGAAATATCTACCGGTGTATCATTTGTACCTGGTCCAATTTCATCTATTCAAATGCCACGTTAACTCTCTTGTAATTGTCTAGCTTATATGGCCAACTAGCTAGTAGTATTTCCCATGCCTATATCACAACGTGAGTGCATGAATGCAAGTCTATGCGCACATACACCTACTCTTACTTAGTGTGTAATTTTCTAATATTTAATGCATGCAAAAATTACAGCTCTAACTTACGTTAACTCTCTAATATTTAATGCATGCGCACATACACCGATGTATCATTTAATGCATGCAAGAATTTAGCATAACTTAGCAGATAATATAAATTTAATTACTTATCTTAATTTAAATCAATAACCCAAGAATATGGGTTATTACAGCGCCGGACCTATTTGCTTGCTGCACTCGCAAAAACCTCACGGTGTCCTAAGCCCTACAAGATGGCCGTTGGATCAGACACCTGCGTCGCCCTCTTACGCCAGCAGCTATTATCCAATACACAAAGCTCTGGGAGGCGGTTGCTGATGTGCACCTGCTGCTGGGAACTCCCGACTCAGTGATCTGGAGATGGACGCCGAATGGCGCCTACTCTTCGACCACTGCATATGCCGTGCAGTTTGAGGGGTGTACTCGCCTCGCCGGTCAGCGACACATATGGGCGGCTGATGCTCCGCTAAAATGCAGAATTTTAAGCAACTTGCGATCCTAGGAAAATGTCTTACAACAGATAACCTGCAGAAAAGAGGATGGCCGCACGACCCAATTTGTTCTCTCTGCCGGGCGGCGGATGAGTGTGCTGATCACCTCCTAGCACGCTGCTCCAACACCCAAGCTCTATGGAGTCTGATGCTCAACTGCTGCAACCTCCCCACCACTCTTGCGCCGACGACGGTGACAACCAGCCTTGCTGACTGGTAGGAGTCTAACGTGGTGAACGCTAACTCGACCAACTCAAAGGGCTGGGGGCGGTGCAGCGGTGGCAATCTGGTGGTTCACGTGGTGCGAGAGGAATGCCCGGATTTTCCAAAGCAATGCGTCCACCGTCAGCGCGGTCTTCAACTTGATGATTGATGAATTTAGGATATGGAACCAGGCCGGGCGTCATAGGATTCAGCTGTTTTTGGACAGACCTCGAGAGCCAGACTGAATTATGTGCTGATGTATGTTGCTGGGTTGCCGGCTGTTGGCATAGTTGATGTATAGCGGCCTGCTCCGACCAAATACTTGTAACACCTTTCCTCTTATAAATGAAAAAGAGAAGCTGCTCCGACAGCGTTTCGTCAAAAAAATATAAGGATTTTGTTCTTTTGAAAAAAGATGGAGAATTTAGGAAATTGAATCAACAATTAATTATGATCTAATCGAGACTAAATTTACCAACAAAGCTACTATCCAGTAAACTTGAAGTGAAGCTGGTAACGGGGAAGACTATTTTTGACATCACACAAAACAAAATACTAATGTTGCAGAGAACAACATGCCAGAAAACTTACCGTGTTATGCTGCAAAACAACCCGGTAACATTGAGCAACGGAAGTCGAAACCCCCGAAACCCCTAGCAAGCTCTTACTTACAAGCAAGAGAGAGTGTGCTCATCGGAGAGGGCCGCAGGTGGAGAAGGTGTGAGTATGCAGGGGACGGTGGAGGAGTCAGTGTTGCTTGTGCTGGTATTGGGGCTCGTGTAGGGCTAGGGCTAGGGCTTCGACTTGTGCGGGCGATGACGAGGATGACGGAGGAGAGGTTGGTGATGGGTAGCCGCTTCCACCGTGACCGTGGGCGCTGCAGCAGCAGCTCGTCGCCTCCCCGGGCTCCGGTGACGGCAACCATCACCCACCCCACCCACATTTGTCTCCCACTCTCTCGGCGAAGCACCAGACGACCCCTCCCACGAATGGGCCCACAGCTGAGGCAGCGACCGACGTGTTGGCCCGTGATGGGGCGGTCAACGACCACTGTAGCCCGCAGAGGCGCAGCTCCTGGCCCAGCTTGTTCCCCCGTGCCTCCTCCCACGATTGGGGTGAGGGGAGGAGGCCTTGCCACACGCGAGTAGGATGCACAACGTCACCCTTCGCTGCTTCGCCGACGCGGGCCATCTGAACAGACCAACCAAAGCCCCCCTTCTAGTTCTCTGATGAGGTCCTCCCGTCGCCACATCCCCTGCATTCGCGACGCCACATCAACCCCGGCATGCTGTCACCTTCTCCAGAGGTCTCTCGCTCGTGAATGGATAGAGGGGAATGAGACAAGTGGGTGAGGGGCGGTGGGTTAAAAGAAAGACCTTCGCGTTGTCCGCATAGGGGGCGAACAATTCAAGGAACGTGACGCGGATCCAAGATCCGTGCTCGCCGTCGGACGGCTAGCGACGCATTTGCGCGAGAAGGTCACAAAACTAACGTTTGCACGTTGTAACATTTCCTAAAAAGAAAAAAAAAACTCATTCGTTTTGGGAAGCGTTCGCCTGGTCCGGCTGGAGCGCAGCCCGGGTCAAAAGTCGACCACAACCAGAGGCATGCGCAGCTGGCGGCAAGCTTTCTCCTCCAAATTCGATTCGAGTCAACCGCGAGGGCGAGGGCACGGGCGGGCGCATTCGTCGGCCGCTGGGGGAAAACACCGCGGCGCACCGGACCGCACGCATCGGCGGGTTTCCTCTCCGCCGCACGCCCGCACCCCCGATCGACCCGAGGAGGAGGCGGAGGGAAGGCGACCGGGACCCATGTCGTGGCTCCGTAATGCGGTGCACCGCGCCGTCGAGGCGGGCGGCGGCGGCATCTCCCTCACCACCCGCACCGTCCGGACCGGTCTCGGCTACGCCGGGCAGGCCGTCGTCGGCGGCGCCAGGCTCATCAACGGCATCGTACGGCCCCGTAACACCAATACCCCCGCCTTGCTCGCGAATCAGCCGCTTCTGGTCATCGTGATTATTTATTGTCGTGCCTGCGACGCAGGGGAATCGCTACTACAAGAGCTTGAAGCTGACGGCCAAGAGGCTGGAGGAGGACGCGCTCTCCTGCAGAGGGGAGGAGAGGGTGCAGCTGCTGCGTCAGTGGCTCGTCGATCTCAAGGAGACGGAGCGCGCCGCCTCGTCGATGCCTGCCGACGGTCCCAATCAAGCTGCGCCAGTCTTGGTGAGAATCTCTGCTCTGCTTTGAGTTTGACCCCACGTTTTGGACTGCATTGCGTGATCGCGTAGGAAACTGTGCGCGCTGCAGGATCTGTACGTGGATTACGAGAAAGCGGATGAGCCCATGACCTTTTTCCATGTCTTCCTCTACAGTCAAGCGCTCGAGTGCATTGTTCCGTCCATGGTGGGTTCGGTTTTGCGCAGTTCGCTTACGCCAATGTGTCAGTTTCTGCCATGTAGCTTACATGGGTTAGTACAGTAATTTCAGGCAATTAACTCATTTCTACTATGGATCAGATTCATGAAGTTCCAACTGAGGAAGAAGTTTCACTACTCTCGGAAATTTTCGGGCATGTTCTTCAACCATTGGATGACTAGTTACTTGTTATACATACTACTCAACTCTGTCCTTTTTTGGGGCTTGAAGGATAATCTGGAAGTTTTCACTCACATACTATTGTGGTCTGTGGATGCTCCCTGCAGAATGTGTCTTAACGGAGGGGAGGATGTGCACAATACACTTCTGAGCAGCATATGTGACTTGGCAGACTTATTTTCATGTTACAGTGATGAAGTATTGGTGCGTTCCTGTCTTATTCCTCTCAAATATTAGACCATAGACTCGGGCATTGAACTAGTACAATAGTAGACCTTACAGTCGCCAGGGCCGTCTCCAGGAATTTGAGGCCCCGGGATAAAACACAAAATAGAGTCTTAAATTTTGAAAAATCATATAACTAAAGAAGTATCCAGAGAATACCTAAGATTGCAGTGGCCAAATAATACTTTAGAGCTATCCAAGGAAACCTCATGCCAAAGCATACATAAATTTTCTCAACAACACAATATATGAAAATTGAAACTCAACGATTAATGATCGAATCAAATAGCTTAAACATGGTAAAAGAATTACAAATAATAATAAGGGACAGAAAAGATACCAAATCAAGAGTTTGCTTCATCAATTCCCCTTCTCTCCTATCATATGTGTAGACATTCCTGTTGTTGATGGGCGCCAATGAAAATCATGTCTTCATCATATTTTTATGTAACATGAAATAAAATTGATATAAAAATGCATCAATTCGGGTTTAATCCTACATACGCACACTTATTTTTTCAGTTCAAAATCAGTTAACTGTTCAAATGCATCAATTTAGAAATTAACACATGCAGCTTGTGGGTTCAAACTTCGAATGCATCTCGTATTGTTGCTTACCTATCTCGTTCCACGAAATCAGTAAATTACCCACTAATTACTGGCCGAGGCGACGAAACAGCACCAGTGTTTCTTGGCTTTGGAGGGGCAGCTAGTCTTCGGTGTAGGCGTGTAGCAGAGGCAAGGCTGGCGTGCAGCAGCCGGGCGGAGGACATGAATCACTTCCAGGCCTGGTACTAGCACGGAGCAGCAAGTAGGGGAGCTAGACTGGTGAGAGCGGCGGCCGCCGGCGCTCTGCAGAAGACCAGAAATCGTGGATTCATTGCATGGGAGCATGCGAGATCGCGAGAGGCGGCGGCTGACGACTGGCAGAGCGGTCACGAACCTAGGGCTCAGGCTGTAGCGGGCCACGCACAGGGGTTTACCTTCACGTTTTTTGCCAATCGGGGGCCCTATGATTTTGGGGGCCCTGTGCGGTCGGCCACCTTGGCCCCCCTCATCGACGGGCCTGACAGTCGCAATTCGACATAGTACCTCATTTCAAAATATAAGGCAAACTTTGTTTCTTAAGACAAGTTTTGACTAAGAATCTCTTTGTTAATTAGTGGTTTGTGTCACATATGGGTTCATATAATAAGTAATTTATGCGGAAAAAAGAACATATGTGCATTACGAGTTCATGTTTGAATGATATGTACTTCTCTGTTATCTTCTTTTCAGGCAAAACGTGATGAACTGCTTCAGTTTGCTCAATGTGCTATCTCAGGAGTAAAAATAAATTCCGAAATAGCAAGGTTAACTAATTTGTTTGGGGAAATTGAGGAAGGGGCTGTTTCGGTCTCAACATATACGTGCTCCCTAATCTTAATTTGTTCTTAATTCCAGATTGGATAATGAGATAATGCAGCTGCAACAAGAGATAAATGCAATTGATGCTGTGCGAGCTAACACAACCAGGAACCGTAATAAAGCATCTCCGAGGGACCCTGAGGTAGGCCTTAATTTTGAGCACTTTCCCGTTGTACTTATGTTGCTAATATTAGCATTATGTTTTAAGAAAGCAATTGATATGGCTACCTTTCAGTTGTGCTAGCTGATTCTTTTTAGTGTGTGCTCAACTCATCTGGCCCGTGAAAACAAGAGAAATATAGCCTAAATTTTTCATGTGGTTGATTCGTAAGGTGGACTTTTTTCTGTTAGATTCAGGAGAGCAAATAGCATCGCGATAAAAAATGCTCTTATTTTTTGGATTTTGCTTTACTTGTCACCATTCTAGATGAAATGGAATGTTCAAAGATGATAAATCTTATATTTGTGCAAACACGTAACTTTTTTTTTTATTATGCCCATTGGTAAATTCATGTTCGCTTGTTCTTTGGTTCCTTCTAAAACCATGTATGTGAGAATATGGCATACGAAAATTGAGATAATTGCCTATTGGATGAAATATTAACCATTCCTCAGCAAGAATACAGTTTCTGGTGTAGGCAATGTATGATCACATATTAAGTGCATGTTTTCTTAAAGAAGTGCATATAGTCTTTTGTGCATAAATTCCGAAATCCTAGGCCCTCAAGTCTTCAGCAGCTCACTGAAGTTATGTGTTCCATACTTTCATCCCATTAAGTACAGGTTGTCTTATACTATTTCCATTCCTCAATTATATACTCTTCATAGGACTAGATTCAGTGATTCGTTTCTAAATTCTGATACTCTTCATAGGACTTCAAAACTGCAGTTGCTGAGGTTCGTCTATGCTCCAGAATGGAAGACCTTGTATTAAAGAAGAAATCAATACACCCTGGCGACTCATTGGAGACTCATTTTCAGAAGGTATGATACTTCAATTAATTTGCCTTCCTGTTTTTGTTTTTTCCCTTTCTATTTTTGCTTCAGTTTCATAAATCTGGAATTCAGATTTAACACAGTAGAATATCTGAGCTTTTTTTATTTGTCAGAAGGCAAAACATCTCTCCTTGTGCTCCTTTTTGAATGACACATGGTTAGTGTCCCAATATTCTTTCCACAAAACATTGCAGGTCGATAAGCTGAAGGTTTTGTCAGAATCCCTTGCAAATTCGTGCGCCAAAGCAGAAAAGCGTATAATGGAAAATAGGTTTGGGTCTTGAGCATTATCTGTGTTTTATATTTATTTATTTTCAGCAACTTAGCACATATTCATTTGGCAGAATGCGAATGCAGTGAAACTATATTTGACTAATCTAGTAAGCCATAATTGCTATTTCTTGAAAAGATATGTCAAACACTAGAAGATAAATTCAGAATGCGGGTGCACTGAAAAGTTATTTGGAAAAATCTAGTAACATTGCTGTAGTAATCAAGGCGCATTTTTACCTTCTTAATTTATTACAATATTTTTCTTCATGTTAAAGACACAGTTATATTACTTCATTGTACTTCTTTGAAATGAGCCTGTCTGCTTTATAGTGAAAATTTGTCGCCCTATGATTCACAATGCAGGCTGCAGAGGGAAGAATCTCTTACCTTCAAAGTTACGAAAACAAATGAAGTTAGTATAACTGAAAAGGTAACTTCGTTAGTCATCATTTAAACTACTATGGTACTTCCGTGTACAATGAACTGTTTAAACGAGCCAAGAAGGAATTTACTGTGCATCCTGATGAACAAAGTTCTCTGATTTCCTCCCAAGTACCAAAAGTAATATTTTAACTTCACCATTAATATACATCAAACTGTTCTTGCTAAGGATAAACAAAGAAGGACATCTCACAAGCTCTAATATTTGTCTTCAATAGTCTTGTTCTGGTCATATGGATGGCCTTGTCTGATTTATTTTTTTGTATTTTTGTAAAAGGAATTAGAAGGTGAGATCTCTGGACTCCAGAAGCGACGGGGTCAACTTGAGGTAGAACTAAGCAAAGTATGACCGCCCTTTCCTTTTCCACTTTAATAAAATAATAGTCGCAATCCAGTTCTTTCGATCCATTTCAGTAATTTGCGGAACAAAAAATTCTGGTAATATCTTGCTTAAGTTTGGAATTCAGTAATTTTTGTTTCATTTTGGAGAGGTAAACGAATATGTAATTCACCTGGCAGAGTCTGTTAGGTCTGGAATTGTCTATTCACGTTGACCTATTGCACCAGAAGCTGCATCAACTCAAAATGGATCACATTAAACTATTTTAATTATTCTGTGATGATACATTAGAGATAAAGTTAATTGTACCTTTATACTGTACAGATCTTTTATGAGAAGATATCACGAGGAGATTTTTAGGGCTTAAAAATGAGCTACAATTGGATTGCAGCTTTGAATTATGACTTGCTATCTTAGTAGTATCCCACAAATGTAATTATTTTCTGGCATCTCAGACATAATAATGAGCAACATAATTGGTGGATCTATCTAATGATTGTGCTCCTTATACAATACGTTAAGTATAAATAATACATCTAGGGTCCTATTTCTCTTATATAACTAACTAGGTGGTCCCCACTAACATATTTATCGCAACATGCAGCTATGCCACCTCAACAGACAACCATGCATGGGAAAAAGCCCACCATAACATGCAGCTATGCATGAAAAAATGCTCAATGTTTTAGTTGTATTATGCTGCTTATATTCAATAAATATTAATAATTACACAATAATCATATGTATTTTAGCTCTTGTTTACCTTATTTAGAAGTAAAGTTTAATGTTCAAATTCTAGGCTGATTGAAGGCTCCACAATTTTTCGTCTTTGCTTATTAGGTTTACTCTTACTGTTCTGTAGAGGCTTAGGCTCTGACTCCATGCGAAGCTTATTTTTAAGAGTGATTCTGAAACTCAGATTACAGGTAAATACGAAACTGAATGCGACCATCGTGAAGCTTAAAAAAACTAGAGAGGAGAAAGACCAATTTGATGAAGCCAGCAATCAGATAGTGCTACACTTGAAAGCAAAGGTTTGGTAACTTTTTCTTTGTGAGTTTCTAGACTAGAAAATGCTTTAGGGAAGTAAGGCTTTTCACTTGCTCAGTGTTTCTGCTATACGCTTACTTTAGGAAGATGAACTATCAAGATCTGTTGCTTCCTCCAAAGTAGAAGCAAGCACTGTCCGAGCTTGGATCAACTTTTTAGAAGATACATGGAAGGTGCAGTCCTTATATGAAGAAATAAAGGAAAAACAGGCCAAGTATGTCGGCTCTTTCACTGAAAATCCCAATTGATGATTTCTGCGTACAAACATTTATTGACATAAGTTTGTTGCTTTGAATATTTGCTGATTGCAGTGATGAACTGGATAGATGTGGAGTCTGCTTTGTGAATTTGATTAAGCATCATGTTTCCGCATGCGTGGTACTCTTGACTTTTACTTTGAAAAGAAGTGATATACAATGGAAAAGGGCCTTTTGCTACTACTTTTTCATTTCATATTGTGTCTCAACTGGTTGTTTCTTTTGGTTCTCTATAGGACGAGCTGAATACCTCTGTAGATTGTATAAAGACCTTTGTTGACAACTTGAAAATTTTCAGTGACAGGTATAGTTGTCATTCGTTAATCTAGTTTTGTTGTACAAGGGTGAAGATACCTGTTTTGCTTATGCTATTAGTTGCGTGGACAGATCAGTATCAACGGATGATGGAGCTCTGTCAAAGCAATCAAACCCACGTAAATACCTCGAGGAAGAATATTTGGAAACTGAGAAAAAGGTGACCATTCTTTACCCTGCTTCCTGAGACAGAAGATTCTAACAGAGGACAACAAGATCTCTAGTTACAGCTGACATCCAGAACAGTGTCTTTACGTTTATAAAATTTCATTCCCTTGTGCTTTTGCTTCAGGTGGTAGCTGCATTCAGTTTAGCTGATAATATCAGAGCATTGGCATTTTCAGATCCAGAGCGTAAAACCAGGTAATTGCTGTTCATCAAGAATCAAGATAATGACCTTGTTCTCAGAATCGAAAAAAGCCCGGCTCTCTAAACATGTCTTCAACTTCACTCCTGCAACCACACTAAAAAAAGCAGTGCCAAACATGTATGCAGGCTAGATGATCCTGAGGTGAAAAATCTGTTTGCCAGCATCGACAGGCTGCGGGTCGAATTCGAGTCGGTTCCACGGCCAGTACTGCAGATCGAGATCAACGAAAAAGAAGAGGGATCGAGACGAACCCGATCGCCCTCCTCCAAGGGCGGCGGCGGCACGCCAACCCATTCAAGAACCGAGTCCCCGATCGCCGCTCAGCTCAGGACGCGGCTACCGTCGGAGTCGGACTCGGAGCCGGGGAAGTTCGACCAAGATTACAGGGAATACGGGGCGGACGACATCGGCGGATGGGAGTTTGATGATCTTGAAGGCGAGCTGCGGTCTGGCTTCTAGCAAAGGCCCGAATAGTTGATGTACAATCATTAGCACTGAAGATCGCGGTATGTATGTGATGTGTAGCACATAGTTGTCGTGTACATTATGATCTGCTTCATTTTCTCCTCGAAGACTTGTTGGCTGCACCCTGTGAAGGTCGCGTTGCCATCTGCACTGCACTGCACATATGTTGGGAGAAGAGCCGTTTACGATGTTTGATGCGTCCACATCTCCAGTGAAATTGACGATACTTGTAGTACGTACATCTCCAGTGAAAAGTCAACCTCCCCCTCTTTTACCCGTCTGCGTCTTCCTCCTCCTTTTAAGGCTTTGTTCTTTTCACCAGCTTTAGTTGACAGCGGAAAGACCAAAGATGCCGAGGATAATGGAAAGAAGAAAAGAAGCTCTCCACCCTTTCGCTGCCTGCGCAAAGGCGCTGCTTTTGCTTTGTCAACCTCTCTCGACTCACTTTTGTGTTGTTATTCATCCATACGTGCTCTTTTTCTTCAAAGAGTAAATAGTACGTAGGTAATAATTCGTCTCCTCAGTTTACTATGCTTCATCCTGAGTTGAGTTCCTGACACGGTTTGCGGCAAGGGCCAAGGCACTGGTAGCTTTATTCATGCATACTTTGATCCAGAACCTGCTCAAATCTCTCTACCCTACTACCTTTGGCAATATACGCAGGCACGAGTACATACATCTAGTTACTGTTTTTTTTATTTTTGTTTTTGACATCTAGTTACTGTTTGCTTTGCTCCGTGTGAAGCGTGAATTGTACTCTACTACGTACATGATACTGCACAGGAGTACCAGCAAGTGTACTACAACTTCAATACACACCCACCTAACAGTACAGCACACATACAACCACGGACGAAGGTCATCTGATCTACTAGGAGTAGGAGGGAGGGAGAGTGAGTGAGCACAACTGCACAAAGACAATCCCTGGGACTGGCTGGAATCAATCAGCCTCCAAGACAAGGGGGCCACCACCCCCAACCCCATTCTGTTTTCTTGGATTCCTCCCTGCCACTGCCACTGCCTCTGCCATCGCCTTGCCCATAATTTTTGTTCAAACCCCTGACACTGCCCCCCTTCTCCCCCGTCCTCTATTAACTCGCTCTTCTCCCCCTCCTTGCGACCCTCGGAGCAGGCCAAGCCATTGCTTGACCAGCTTGTTGAATTTACCCCCCAATGTGCCCCAGAGCGCACGGCGGCACTGCGATGGTGAGAGCGAGAGCGAGCAGTGCTGCTAGCGCGCACTCGTTTGCGGAGGAGGAGTACATCGACCTGGATCTCAGCTCCTGCGGGAGTACGAGTTCCGGGTGTGCCGGAGCAAACCGGCGGCGCCCTGCCCGTGCCCGGACGAGCCGGTCCGGCGTGCCAGGCAGCACAAGGTGGCGCCGAGGCCAGGGGGCAAGCTGCTTGACGCGGACGCCGGCGCCACAGGCGGCTGCGGCAGAAGGGGCACCGCCACGGTCGCGCCATTGCAGCACTCCTCGCATGCTCCACCGCACGCGGAGGGCTCCGGCCGGCGCAGGAAGCCCGGCAAGGCCATGCAGGCGAGGCTGCAGGCGTCGCGGGCCTTCTTCCGGTCCCTGTTCTCCAGGACCTGGTGCTCCGACGAGCGGTGCCGCGGCGCTCGGTCCGGGTCCGGGAGCAGGGCCGCTCATGACAAGGGGAGCGTCGGCGTCAGCGGCAAGTCGGCGTTTGGGCAAATCAACAAGAGCTACGTCAGCGGCAGCGCGGCCCCGACGACGCTGAGGAGCAGCATTGAGCGGGAGAAGCTGATGGAGGAGGAGGAGCACGTCCGGCAACGCAAGTCCTTCTCCGGCGTGATCAAGTGGCGACCGACGACGGCGCCGTCGTCGGCGCGGAGGAACTCGTGCGGGAGCGCCCCGGCCCTGAAGAGGAGCAGCAGCTGCCGGTCGGAGTCGGAGGGGCTGATCCAGGGCGCCATCGCCTACTGCAAGCGGTCGCAGCAGCAGCGCGTGCTCCTCGCCAGGAAGAGCGTCAGCGAGGCCGCCCTCTGCTCCTTCCGTGCCCCCTCCTAGTCCCCTCCTCCTGTAGCCCAATTCCTTCCCGTCAGAGATGTGTAGTACGTGTGCATGAAAAATGACTGATCATAATATGATAATAATGTCAAGTGTCTCTTTCATTCTACGTATTGCATTATCGGCGTCAATTATATCTGTTTCCTGTTCTTCGCGTCCATCCGTCTCAAAATAACTATCTCAGCTTTGTACAAAGCAGTATAAAGTTGAGACAGTTATTTTGAAATGGAGGGAGTATTTGTTTCATAGAAACAAAAAAGGACGTTGCTCGCTGGCGCACGGGCGCCTGATCGCAGCACCGAGCGCTCTTCCAGAAAAGGAAGAAGCGGCCCGCGCATGCGATCAGACAGCCAAAAAAGGAAAGGAGCTCCCGCGCGCGAAATCGACCTATCCAAGCCGTGAATCACGGGTGGATCGCGCGCGCGCCCCGATCACACCTGGTCCACCCCTAGCCCCTGCTTCGTTGCACCCATCGTCGCCCAAGCTTCGGTCCCCACCCCTCCGCACCCCGCCCACGTTTCCTTACAGACGCCTCCATAACCCCCTCCTCCCTTTTCCTTGAAGGACAAGCCCACACAAGGGCCCCTTCTTCCTCCTTGCTCCTCCCTTTCTTCCTCTAAACAAGATCTGCCCCATCTATGGCGTCTTGAAGAACAAAGCCGACGCAGGAACACCTCCTTCCTCCTCCTTGCTCCAAAAATCAGATCTGGAGAGAAAAAAACCAGACCTACCTCCCCCCAAAAAGGTAAGCACCACCTCCACCCGATGATGAAGTCATGTACCTAGGGTAGGGTCATAGACCTGCCCAAAGGTACCCTCCCCAAGGACACTTTCATGAAAGAAGCGACCTTCCGGTCGACTGGTAGGTTTCCACTCGGCAGATTCAAAGACACTTTCGACCATGAAGATCCACTCGACCACCGGGAGTCCAAGAGCCACTCGGTGTCCAAGCGGTGCGTAGTTGAATAGTCTTTATGGTCATAATGATACTTTATGTAAGGCGTTACCGATGCGCCTAGCCTTAATGTACCTTAAACCCCTTATAGCGATGAAATTTGCATTTTGAGGTCTGGCGCGCTCTATATAAGCCACCCCCTCCACAGCACAAGGGTTCGCACCCACAGAAACACATACGCATATAATCCGATCGACCGCCTCGGGCTCCGAGACGTGGGGCTGTTACTTCCTCAGAAAGGCTGAACTCGTAAATCCCTTGCGTATACAAACTCCATAGCTAGGACCTTGCCTCTCCATTCCTACCCCCCATTCTCTTTGTCGGACTTAGAACCACGACAGGTTGGCGCCCACCAAGTGGGGCGGGTGTTCTAGCGGTTTGTTGGAGAAGTTGGGATTCTTCGATCTCCTACATCATGGTTTGGTGGAGTTACGGTGAGGGCCGCAAGATCCGTCTCGGTGCGCTCACGTTCGTCGCCGACGACTCACTTGGCTTCAGGAGGCTCCACTAGGCGTGGGACGCGCTCCCGTCACGGGCGGCGACGACTTTTCGGCGTGTGTCCGCGCGTCCTCTGCGGCAACCGTCGACCCAGTATGGGTCGGCTCTGTGTCGTCCTCGCCTCCGGTTTCCGGAGCAAGCGTTCGATCGGTCGAGGCTTCGGCGGTGGGTGAGGCATGCGGTGGCCGCGATCGGCCACCCCCAAATCGCGGCGATCGAGCCGGACGAATCTCTCTACGGCTGTTCGCCGACCTGACCGGCTCCGTGAGATCAAGGTCCGAATGCGATAGCGATGACCGTGGCGCAGAGGTTACGATGGTCGATGGACCATGCAGTCCCCCGGATTCACCACTTCAACGGAGGTGGCGGTGGAGCCGATCCGAGCGAGCCCACGAAGAGTACCTGCCCGAGCCCCTCACTTCTCTTGAGAGGAGGAGCTTCGCCCGTCGGAACATGGATGCGCTTGACACTCCTATCGTTGGAGAAACCCGAGGCTCGTGCCTTGGAGGATGCGCTGGCTATTAACCTCGGCCGAGCGCACTCGACCGAGAACCTTCAGCGAGAACTTCGACGATGCTGCGACCAAGGGTTCGAGAATCCGATCGGCGTCGACTCTTCCGACCACCAACTTCGGTATATCGAACTCCGATCCAGAATTTAGCAACCGCCCAAGATAGCGAGTCAATTCAGCCTTCGATCGGAGGCAGGTAGAGGTTTGCTACAATCGTAGATCTGCTCCGGGCGGCGAGAGACCAAAACTCAACAGATCTCGATCGCGGAGCAGGATTCACAACCGATCCATCAGCTGCGAATTCGATCCAGTCGGCCCATAGTCCCGAGATCGCCCCGAGGCGTGAGGAACGTGGGCCGGCGTGATGATCGATACAAGAGTCATGCGAGCAATATGAGCACCGATTCGATCGCAATGATCGACGTCGAGTGCCCCTCCTCCCAAAGGGGTGGATCATACGCTCCTCGGCAACAGGGCGGCGATGCGCCGGCCACAGTGTTGGGCAAAGAGTTCCAATCGACCCTGTGGAACCGTGCTTTGATGCGAGATCTATCATCGTTCAAGGTTTGGTCGGCAGAACAGAGCTCACCGAGACGACCATGACGGAGATGTTCCCTCCGACCAGAGTTCATGTCTCGGGGCGGAGTGTTTCAAAGCAGAGCCATCGAGTCAAGCGGTGATTCCTCCCAACTTCAAAGTTGGCATTGGAGTCGATAAGTTCATCGGTGAATCCAAGCCCCGACACTTGGCTTGAAGATTACCGAGTGGCTGTTCGTGATCGGCATGGCAACGATGAGGTAGCCATGAAGCATTTGCCTCTTATGTTGGAGGGCTCACCAGAGCGTGGTTGAACTGGCTAGCACCCAAAGAAGATTTACACTTGGGTAGATCTTGCCCGAGTGTTTGTCGTGACATTTGAAGGGACTTGCAAAGCGACCAGCGGGGTTGACGGAGTTGCGATCGTGTGTAAGTCGAGTGAAACTTTGAGAGATTATATCCAAGAGGTGGATCACTTTGCACCACACGATTGAAAATGTATCGATCACTGTGCGTCTGTGCCTTCAAAGAAGGTGTCAAGAACGAGAGTTGAGTTTGAAATTGATCCGAACCGGAGATATGACCCTGAGTCGGATGATGGAGATTGCCACCAAGTATGCAAATGGTGAAGAAGAGGATCGGCTCGAGTGGTAAATACAAACCGGCGCTAATGAGGCCGCCGGAGGAAATTCCAGTCGGAGGCAGAAGCGTAAAGCCGAGCCAGCTGCTCCCGGAGAGGCCTTGGGTGTGACCCCTGGAAAGTTCAAGGGGAAACCCAAGGGTCCTTGGAACCCCAAGAAGGTGAAAGATCGGGATGGAAATGACGTGTTGGATTTGCCATCTCACATTCACACGAAGAAAGATGAAGAGGGTAAACTCATTTACCCAAAACACACCACTCGACAATGTCGACTCTTGATTCAGCAGTTCCAAGGGAAACAACCCAAGGATAAGGATAAGGAGACAAACAAAGTTGAGGACAAAGATGACAGCGATGATGGATATCCCGTGTCAATTCCACCACGATGATTTTTGGCGATGTCGAAAGCAAAAAGTCGATTGAAGGTTATCAATCGGGAAGTGAGCATGGTCGCTCCGTGACGCTTGACTATCTGAAATGGTCCTGCACTCCCCATCACATTCGACCGGTCCGATCATCCGACGCACATTGCCACCCACAGGAGGCAAGCGTTGATGGTCGACCGATCGTCGAAGGCACTCGGTGACCAAAGTTCGATGGATGGTGGCGATGGCTTGAACATATTGTCTTGGCAGAGACATTGAAAGGGATGGGCATTCCGATGTCCGCACTCGGCACCGATAACATGAGCTTCCACGGAGTCATTTCTGGAAAGAAGGCTGAGTCACTCGGCCAAATTGCTCTTGATGTAGTTTTTGGTGATTCGAAGCATTTCTGGAAAGAAAAGTTGACCCTTGAGGTTGTGGATTTCCAGAGCGCTTATCACGCTATTCTGGGAAGGCCGATATGCACGCGTTTCATGGCCCGACCATGTTACGTGTATCTTAAGCGAAGATGCCTGGTCCCAAGGGCGTGATCACTGTTATGGGCAATCGGAAGAAGGCGGAAGAGTGCTTCCGGAAGGGCTCTAAGATCGCCGATGCTCGGTTGGCGATGGTAGAGCTACAAGAGTATCGAAACCGCAGATCCGAGTGATTTGTTGCGAGCTAAGAAGCCCGCTATGGAGTCGACATTCCGATCGTCGAGAAGAGACAAAACAGGTTCACATTCACCCGACCATCCCAATGCTGCTCCGACCAACATCTCAACAACACTCGACTCAAAATAGGAAGAAGCACTCATCCGGTTCCTCCGTGAGAAGCTGGGACATCTTTGCATGGAAGCTCACGACATGCCGTGTTCCTGTGGGGCTGGGCCGAGCACCGCCTCTGAGTCGACCCAAAAGTTAAACCCGGTTAAAGAATATCTTGACGGTCCGCCGTCCATAAGAAGAAAGGCCATTGGTGAAGAGGTGACTCGGCTCTTAGCGGCAGAGTTCATCCGAGATCTACCACTCCGAGTGGCTCGCTAATGTCGCCATCGTCCCCAAGAAGGACAAGTCGTTGGCATGTGCATCGATTTCAAGCATATCAATCGGGCCTGCCCGAAAGATCATTTCCCTCTTCCTCGCATTGACCAAATAGTCGACTCAACTGCGGGGTGTGAGAGGTTGTCTTTTTTGGACGCCTATTCCGGGTACCATCAGATCCGTCTATATGGACCCGATGAGATCAAAACAGCGTTCATCACTCCATTCGGGTGCTTCTGTTATGTCACCATGCCATTCGGTCTCAAGAATGCGGAGCCACATTCATGAGGATGATTCGAAGTGTTTGCTCACTCAAATCAATCGGAATGTGGAAGCGTACATGGATGATATAGTGGTCAAGTCACGAAAAGGTTCCGACCTGTTGGTGACCTTGCTTTGGAAACGCTTGCCAATCTCAGAGGTATGATATCAAGCTTAACCCATCAAAGTGCGCATTTGGAGTTCCTGGTGGAAAGTTACTCGGTTTTCTCGTTTCTGAACGAGGAATCGATGCTAACCCCGAAAAGTTTGGCACTATACTCCGAATGAAGCGCCCTGTGTGCATGCACGATGTCCAGAAGCTTACTGGATGCTTGGCCGCTTTAAGTCGATTCATCTCTCGCCTCGGTGAAAAGGCATTGCCTCTTTACCGACTGATGAAGAAGTCAGACAAGTTCGAGTGGACTCGTAAGTCGATGCGGCGTTTGCGTAACTAAAAGCTCTGCTCTCCACCCAGCCGGTGCTTGTCGCTCCTATCGCGAAAGAGCCTTTGTTGCTTTACATTGCAGCCCTTTGGACAAGTCGCCAAGACTGCATTACTTACGGTCGAGCGGGAAGAAAAAGTAAAAGCCTTCAAAATTCAACGCCCAGTTTATTATCTTTCTGAAGTGTTGAACCCATCAAAGCAGAGATATCCTCACTATCATAAGCTAGTTTATGGGATTTATATGACCACAAAGAAGGTTGCTCATTATTTCTCCTCGATCATTCCATTACGATCGTCGTGACGCCCATTGTCGGAAATTCTTCATAACAGAGGCACGAATCGTCGAGTGGCTAAATGGGCGATTGAACTCCTTCCCCTTGATATCAAATTTGAGGCAAAGAAAGCTATCAAGTCCCAAGCAATAGCAGACTTCCTCGCCGAGTGGACTGAACAGCAGCTTCCGACTCAAGTTCACTCGGAGCACTGGACTATGTTTTTCGATGGTTCCAAGATGCTGAACGGTTCTGGTGCGGGGGTTGTATTGGTTTCCCCCCGAGGAGATAAGCTCAAATATGTTCTCCAGATTCACTTTGATTCTTCCAACAACGAAGCAGAATATGAAGCACTCCTGTATGGGTTGCGTATGGCCGTTTCACTGGCGTCCGTCGCCTTATATGGTCTACTGGCGACTCGGATCTGGTTGTTAATCAAGTGATGAAGGAGTGGGATGTCGAAGCCCGGCTATGACAAAGTTCTTGTAATGCAAAGGAGAAAGTCGGAGAAGAAATTCGAGGGGTTAGAGCTTCATCATATACCCGATCAAAAAATCAAGTCGCGGATGATTTGGCCAAGATAGGGTCCAAGAGGGAAGCCATTCCCAAAGCAATGTATTTTTGGAGCACATTCATGCACCATCGGTCTGAGAGGATCCTTTCACGTAAGAAGCCCCGCAAAAAGAGTGCCAATGATCCGATCAAGTTGAGGTCCCAAATGTGGTCGACCTGATTATGGAAGTTGTGGTCATCACTCCCGATCGGACAAAGTGTCGTACGCATCGCATATATCCTAAGGAAAGAGCTCCGAGAGAACGACGAAGAGGCTCGACAGATCGTCCGTCGATCCAAGGCCTTTACAGTGATCAAGGGACAGCTTGTATGCAGAAAGCGCGATCGAGTCGGCGAGAAGTGTATCACGCCGGAAGAAGGTCGAGATAATTCTTGAAGATATCCACTGGGACTGTGGCCATCATGCGTCCTCTCGGACCATTGTGGCTAAAGCATACCGAGCGGGATTTTCTTGGCAAAAGCAAATGAAATGGCGAAAGAAATAGTCGACAAGTGTGAAGGGTGTCGGTTCTATTCCAACATGTCACACAAGCCCGCCTCACCTTGAAGACCATTCCACTCGTCTGCCCTTCGCTGTTTGGGGGTTAGACATGATTGGACCGCTGAGAATCTGGCGTAAGCGGCTTCACTCATTTGCTAGTAGCAATCGACAAGTTCACCAAGTGGATCGGCCAAGCCCATCAAGAACCTTGATGCATGCAATCGCTATCGGTTTCATCGTAGAGTTGATATTCAGATATGGAGTTCCGTGATAGCATCATCACCGACAATGGGTCAAACTTCAATAATGACAAGTTCAAAGCCTTCACGCACCTCTCGTGGCACGCGGGTCGACTATGCTTCAGCTTGCTCATCCTCGGTCGAATGGACAAGCAGAGCGTGCAAACGGCCTCATTCTCAAAGGGTTGAAACCACGGCTGATACGTGATCTCAAGCACGCAGCAGGTGCTTGGGTCGACGAACTTCCATTAGTTCTCTGGGGATTGAGGACCACTCCTAATCGGTCGACTGGGAGAACTCCATTCTTCCTGGTCTATGGAGCTGAAGCAGTTCTGCCGAGTGACCTGCTTCACAATGCGCCCCGAGTCGAACTATACTCTGAAGAAGAAGCGGAGCAAGCCCGACAAGATGCAGTCGACCTCTTGGAAGAGGAGAGGGAGATGGCCCTGATCCGCTCGACTATTTATCAGCCAAGACTTGCGTCGATTCCATGCCGTAAATGTGAAGAGTCGAGCCTTCCAAGAGGGAGATTTGGTCCTCCGAGTGGATCAACAGAAACCACACAAGCTTGCTCCCACTTGGGAAGGTCCCTTCATCGTCACAAGAGTTCTCCACAATGGAGCATATCATCTCTACAACGTTGATCGCCAAATCGACGAGCCTCGAGCTTGGAATGCGGAGCTGCTAAGCCCCTTTTATACTTAAATACTCACTTGGTTGAGATGTAATAAAAGTACTTTTGTAGTCTGTTTATCTAAGACAAGAATGTTATAGTTTTCCTAGTGATTGTTATTACTTTTTTGTTATAATTTCCCCCAGTGGGTGGCTTAGCTGCGAATCCGGTTCGCCTAAGTTTGTAAAAAAAATCCTTTTCGAGTGGCGAGCCGGTCTCCCACTCGGGGGCTTAGCTGCGAATCCGCTTCGCCTAAGTATTTAAAATCCTACCGAGTGGTGAGCGAGCCTCCCACTCGGGGGCTTAGCTGCAGTCCAAGTACTCGCCTAAGTATTCAAAATCCTACTGAGTGGTGAGCCAGCCTCCCACTCGGGGCTTAGCCGCAAGTCCAAGTACTCGCCTAAGTATTCAAAATCCTACCGAGTGGTGAGCCAGCCTCCCACTCGGGGCTTAGCTGCAGTCCAAGTACTCGCCTAAGTATTAAAATCCCACCGAGTGGAGAGCAAACCTCCCACTCGGGGCTTAGCCGCAGCTCGGTGCTCGCCTAAGTAATAGAAATCCCACCGAGTGGAGAGCAAACCTCCCACTCGGGGCTTAGCTGCAGCTCTGCTCGCCTAAGTATTAAAAAATCCTACCGAGTGGAGAGCAAACCTCCCACTCGGGGCTTAGCTGCAGCTCGGTGCTCGCCTAAGTATTAAAAATCCCACCGAGTGGAGAGCAAACCTCCCACTCGGGGCTTAGCTTGACTCGGTGCTCGCCTAAGTAATAGAAATCCTACCGAGTGGAGAGCAAACCTCCCACTCGGGGCTTAGCTGCACACTGCTGCGCCTAAGTAATAGAAATCCCACCGAGTGGAGAGCAAACCTCCCACTCGGGGGCTTAGCCGCAGCCTGCTGCTCGCCTAAGTATTAAAAAATCCCACCGAGTGGAGAGCAAACCTCCCACTCGGGGGCTTAGCTGCAGCCAGTGCTCGCCTAAGTATTTAAAATCCTACCCGAGTGGAGAGCGAACCTCCCACTGGGGGCTTAGCTGCAGCCAGTGCTCGCCTAAGTGATAAAAAATCCTACCGAGTGGAGAGCACACCTCCCGGCCGGAGGCTTAGCTGCAATCCGCAGGACGACGAGGTGCAGGTCGATTGCTACCTTCTCCTTGAAGCTTCGCCACAAGTACAACTTATGGTCCATCCCAATCCAAGGACGACGAGGTGCGGTCGATCGCTACCTTCTCCTTCGGAGCTTCGCCACAAGTACAACGTGCGGTCCATCCCAATCCGCAGGAACGACGAGGTCAGTCACAGTCTGTGCTCCATCTCTAACTGTAAGATAGATCAAGTACAAGTCGACTGCAACAATGAAATATATTCCGAATGAAGAGCAAAATTCTCTCGAAGGCAAATAAAGCATGTTCAAGGATAGATCAAGTTCGGATAAACGTCCTACAAATCCAAAAGAGCTCAGGCATTAAGCCTGTTAAAGTTTGTCGGTTACAAAAACCACTCGGCATTCCGAGGCAAATTTAAGGTGGGTCTTAGAAGTTTTTTACTCCTCCGGAGGACCTGGAAGGTGCAACAAATCGATCGAGGTCGATTCCGTCGGCTTACAATGGGTAGTAGCAGCGATGAAGGTCTCCATGAAAGATCGGAAGTCGTGATTTTCCGGTGTTGGCAACCTTGAGGGACGCCAGCTTGTCCTCTTGCGCTTCCTTGCAGTGGACACGAACCAGAGACAGAGCGACATCAACACCACACCTGGCAGAGGACTTTTTCCATTCTTGCACTCGACTTGGAATCTCATTCAGTCGAGTCATTAAGGATTCAAGGTCGCTCAAGCGCCTTGATCTCGGCCAGAGGGTTGAGTCGATCCAGCGACACCGCAACTTTCGGTCGAGCAAGATAATCCACCACGCCGGGCAACGTGAGACTCCAAATGAGCACATTCATAGCAGCTTCGTCCTTCACAGAGAGTTGATGGGGTCGTGCTGGTTTCCACTGACCGGGTTTCTTCTTGAAGTTTTGACAGACTGAAAACACAGCTCAGACTCAAAATAACAATCATGCGAGGAGCAGGTGATAGCAAGACAGTCGGGTAAAAGAGGTTACCTTCAAGCATGAGAAACAACTTCTTGGCAAGCCCTCCAAGATAAATCTCCAGGTCATTTCGCTTCCCCGCCAGTTGGCCAGCCTTGTCGGACAGAGCAATCTTGTCGTTCTTCACCGACTAACTTCCTTGTTAGCGCGTCAAGAGCGGCTTTCACCATGCGTTTTCATCTTCAAGTTTGTCGACTGAGGCAAGTTTCTCTTCAGCGAGCTTTGTTTTCTCCAAAGCCGCCTTTTGTGCCTCTGCAAGGTCAAGGTCCTTCTTCTTCAGAGTCTCTTCTAGTTTATCTGCAAAGCAACAATGAGAACAGAGTTGAAGAATGAACAGAAAAACAAAGACAATCGTCAAATTTCTCACCAGCCATACCTTTTGCTTCATCCTTCGCCTTCTGCAAATTCTCCTGAGCAAGCTTCAAGTCGAGGTTGAGCTGGATCTGTTTGTTCTCTAACTCAGTATAGCGAGCCACAAGTTCGCAAGATTTCTACAAAGAGTCAATCAACAAAAGACATCAAAGACAGGTCACTTCCGAGTGACTAAGGAAAAATCAGAGCATTTCTAAGACTACGGTCGAACCAAAACATTCGACAAGTAGTCTCGGGACTACACTCCAATGGGTGCACTCAGCTGTTCCCCCACTGGTTTTACCAATTTGGTTCTGACCAACACCAAAAAGAGGCAAAAAGGTTATGATTCAAAAACCATGGCTAATTGTCAGCGGCCGGGTCAGAGTAAAAAAAAACAGTTCTTTAGACTATAGTCGGTCACGCATCGCAATCCACCATAGTCTCGGGATTACACCCAGTGGGTGCACTCAGCGTGCCCCCACCGGTTTTACGGTTCCATTCGACTTGGTCCGACCAGGTCGAGTGAAAAAGTTCACAGTATAAAGACTATAGTCGACTGCACGCAGTCCACCATAGTCTCAGGGACTACACCCAGTGGGTGCACTCAGCGTGCCCCCACAAAAACTCAATCGACACACTCACCCAGTGGGTGTACAGATATGGAAATCTTCAGAAAGAAGCAGTTTTAGGTAGCATGTCCTAACAGAGAAAGCAGTTTTAGGTAGCATATCCTAACAGAGCAAGCAACGATCGACTTACTTGGACATTGCTCTGGAGGGCTGAACTAGCATCATAGGCCGCCTGGCTGGCCTCTCGGACCGCCTTCACTTGCTTCATCATGATCCTCGCTTTGGCGTATAGCCTCCTTAGCAGCACTCACTTGGTCTTCCGGGACGTGGTGTATGGCAAAGAGGGATGGTGGATCAGCAGTCGACGAAGAGGGTCGGGCACTCGTCAGCGGTACAGCAAAAGACACAGAAGCCCGAGCGGAGTTGCCTCCCTCGGAAACCAGCGTCTCAGGTATCGTCACAACTGGAGCAGCCTTGCCAGCAGGCACCCTCTTGTTCTTCCTCTTCCTCAATGGCGCTTTCTCGTCATCATCGGGGAGATCAATGACATGAGGCGGAACTACAAGAAAGATTCAAAAATAAACATGGAAATCCAATCGACTAAAAGCGAAACTACAGAGATCATACCAAGGTCGGAGGTGGCGGCATCTTCCATTTCGATCTTCGTGCTTGGCCGAGGTCTCGGAGGTAGCAAAGACTGCAGATTTCAAGAATCGGCTGATCAGTCATCAAGTCGACCAAAAGTACACTCATGTTGAATAGAGGAATACAAGATTCTGCTGGTTACCCGGAGATGGTGGGAATGACCATCCGCATCTTGGGCAGGGCCTTCGCCGGCTTTGACGACGTTGCTCGAGGTTGCTTCGGCGGTTTCTCAGTCGGCAGGGGAAGTTGTTCGAGGTCGCTTGCCGATCGCCTAAAGGCGCAATAGCTTTACGCGCCCGGCCGCCGGGTCATGCGTCAACTTGGACCTTCCTTCCGAGCGGGGAGGATCGACGTCTTCCTCCTCTTCCTCCTACTCCCCCTCTTCATCAGAGTTGTCGTCCCCCTCACCCTCCTCGCCGTTGGACTCCCATTCCTCTTGGCTTTCACCTCCGCTTCCTTCTTCTTCTTCGACTGGGTCCTGCGCCCTGTTGGGCATCGAGTACATCTCAGTGGTGACCTAGAAGACAACAAAACAAGGCAAAAGTCACCGATGAATTGGCATCTAAACATAATGAATGCAGCCGAATCACGATCGGAGATAAGTGGTTATACCTTGTCCGCGTCGTAAGTCCGGGTCGAGTGGTGGAATCCTCCTAGCCCCGCCGAGGGTTATCTTTGTTTCCGTGATGGCAGTCATCCACTTCTCCAAATGCGGGCGCCATCGACCTCCTCTGGATGGACCCGAGTGGTATCATCCGCACCGGAGTACATCCACATCGGGTGGTCTCGGTATTGGAGTGGCTGAATACGCCGTCGGAGGAAAACTTCCGTAAGATCCATGCCGATCACCCCGTCGCGAATGAGCTGGACTACGCGTTCCATCAACAATTTTACTTGGGCCTTCTCCTCGTATCACCTTCGTGGAAGATGGTTTGTTCACTCGACTCATGGAGAAAGGAGGGAGTCCAATGATCGCTGCCCGGCCGGGCTGGTCTTGGCAAGAGAACCAGGTCGATCGCCACCCTCTAACCGAAGTCGTGGAGGGTCATAGCCGGAAAAGCGCTCTTCCCTCATCTCGACTCCGAGTCCCCCGCACATCTGGATTACTTGGGTTCTCTCGTCATTCGGTTCGCTTTCTTCACCGTCCGAGAGCGACAAGTGAATATATGCTTGAAGAGGCCCCAAAGGCGGCCGACAAATTCCAAGAAGTTTTCGTGACAACGACACAAAAGCGGCAAGATAGACAATGGAGTTGGGAGTGAAATGATGGAGTTGCGCTCCAAAAGTTCGAAACCCCGGAAGAAAGGATTCGCGGCAGAGAAAATCCCCGATCACGTGAGTGGCTAGGAGGACGCACTCACCCTCTTCCGGCCATGCTGCCGCCTCCGATCCCTAAGCCTCGCCGACCCATGGAGGATCAGTCCCTCGTTGGCGGATCGTTGAGGTCCTTCTCGGTGATGGTCGAGCGGATCCAATCTCCTTGGACCCAACCTTGCGGCAGCTTGGACCCTTGAAGAAGATCCGCCCGATCGGGCGCCTCCCTTCGCTTGTTGCCGCTTTTCTTCACCCGCCTCCAAGGCCTGGTCTTCTCCTTCACCATGGTCGCCGTGGCGGAGGTTCTGAAAGCTTGGGCTGAAGCAGGCTAAGGACGCAGCAGGAAGATTTGGAGGCGGAGGGAGGGAAGATTGAGATCACACTGCTCAAAATACCTCGTCCGATGCTTTATATGGGGCCGCTTCGAGTGGCCGACGGTGGGCCCTGTAATCCCACAAATCCAAGAATAAAGCCAAGACGCGATACGTGGCGAAAAAGGCGGCGCGAAGATCGAGGCATCATCGTCTTATCCCATCCGAGTGCCGCAGTTTTCTCCGCTTCGCGCGCTTCCCAAAATTCAGATCCCACGAAATCCGCTAACCGCAGAGCAACCTGTCAGACAGCAGATTTCCTCCGATCCGTCACTCGGAAATCCTCAAGTTCACAAAGTTCACTCGACAAATGTGAAGAATGGATCAAAGGCGACCGAAAGAGAAGTTGACGCCATCACTAAAAGGTCGTTGATCCGTGAGTAAGACACACTCGCGAACACGAAGAACAGGCTCGGAAAGATTATCAACTCCTTCCTCACTCAAACCTCGATCCATTCGGGGCTAATGATGAAGTCATGTACCTAGGGTAGGGTCATAGACCTGCCCAAAGGTACCTCCCCAAGGACACTCATGAAAGAAGCGACCTTCCAATCGACCGTAGGTTTCCACTCGACAGATTCAAAGACACTCGACCATGAAGACCCACTCGACCACCAGGAGTCCAAGAGCCACTCGGTGTCCAAACGGTCTGTAGTTGAATAGTCTTTATGGTCATAATGATACTTTATGTAAGGCGTTACCAGTAACGCCTAGCCTTAACGTACCTTAAACCCCTTGTAACGTGGGCTGGCTGGGGTCCTGGCGCACTCTATATAAGCCACCCCCCTCCACAGGCACAAGGGTTCGCACCCCTGTAACACATACGCATATAATCCAGTC
Organism: Aegilops bicornis; assembly: GCA_021605145.1. Taxonomy (NCBI): domain Eukaryota; kingdom Viridiplantae; phylum Streptophyta; class Magnoliopsida; order Poales; family Poaceae; genus Aegilops; species Aegilops bicornis. The sequence continues at coordinate 711,449,428 of CM038675.1, forward strand.
GACCGCTTCTGGGCTCCGAGACGTAGGGCTGTTACTTCCTCCGAGAAGGGCCTGAACTCGTAAATCCCTTGCGTATACAACTGCTCCATAGCTAGGACCTTGCCTCTCCATTCCTACCCCCCATTCTACTGTCAGACTTAGAACCACGACACCCGACTCCTCTCTCTTCCCTACTCAACCACCCCTGCCCTTCCCTGCTTGAACATCAACTAGTCCAGTTTTTAGTTCGTTCTTTTGATCTGGTGAAAAAGCAACTTGTAGACCGCTTTGAGCCAACCCTATGTATGGCATGCATCTTGAGCAATCACATATTTACAAAAAAGCAACACCAGTACAAAAATAGGGCAACTCTAGTGGGAAACAAAATGCAGGACCATTGCGCAGTTTTGCAGGTGCATTGCAACACCAAAACATAATTTCTCTATATTGTATGCATTGAAACCTACCTGGCTTTCTTTCCTATCCTAGTATAAGGTGCTTGGGGTTCATGAGCGACCCTCATCAGGAAACAAACCTGACAACTCGAACAGTTAACTGAAGCAACTATGTTCATTTTTGAAGCAACTCTGGTTAAAAAAAGAGTTGTGCAAGCGTAGCTGTTCAGAAAGTCTAGAGTTGCCTCTAGCAGATGTGAGAAAATGGCAACTCTAGTACTAAAACACATGCAACTTCCCTGTGCATTAAAGCATGTACTATCAAGAACATAAAACTCATGTTATAAGCAGGGGTAGAAAGTATTAACTTGCATGTGTTAACACACAACTTTTGCCATATCACTATGGTTCTCGCTAAAAAGACACAAACGACAAACGCACAAAACAAAGGGCACGTCATAAACAGATTCGAACAATCCCATACTAAGATACTGTCACGCCCAAGATGCGACCCAATCCTAAAGGAATTCGAAGGTCCCACCAAGGATAGAAGCGCATCTTGAAGACGCTTTTGCAAGGTGGATATCATTACATCAACATTACATAATAGTGGGGATACATCCAATACATACAATGTCACATGAATACAACAATAAACATACAAGATCAACATCCGACTACGGATGAAACATAAACAGAAACTCAAACAATATCCACCCTGCTAGCCCAGGCTGCCGACCTGGAACCTATCCCCTGATCGAAGAAGAAGCAGAAGAAGAACTCCAAAACAAGTAACATCGCTCTCGCGTCAAGATCATCGCATAACCTGCACTGAGAATCGTTGTTGTAGTAATCAGGAGCCACCGTGACTCAAAGCAATCCTATTACCATGGGTATCAAGACTAGCAAAGCTTAATGGGTAAGGAAGGGGTAAAGTGGTGAGGTTGCAAAGAGCGACTAAGCATGATACGGTGGCTAACATACGCAAATAAGAGCGAGAAGAGAAGCAAAAAGGAACGGTCGTCAACTAGTAATGATCAAGAGGTGATCCTGAACTCCTACTTACGCTAAACATAACCCAAAAACCGTGTTCTCCTCTCGATCAACCCGAAAAGAGACACTCACTACACGCTTTACACGGTTGGTGTATTTTAGAAGAGTTTACTTCAAGTTTGCTACAACCGGACATTAACAAATTCCCATCCGCCACATAATCGCGGGCACGACTCTTGAAAGTTTATACCCTGCAGGGGTGTCCCAACTTAGCCCATGATAAGCTCTCGCGATCAACGAAGGATATTCCTTCTCCCGAAAAGACCCGATCAGACTCGGAATCCCGGTTACAAGACATTTCGACAATGGTAAAACAAGACCAGCAAAGCCGCCCGATGTGCCGACAAATCCCGATAGGAGTCGCACGATACCTCATTCTCGTGGCACACCGGATAAGTCAAGCTACGAGTAAAACCAGGCCCTCGAAGTTTCCCCTGTGGTGGCCCCAAGAGTCGCTCGGTTCGGACCAACACTCGGAGGAGCACTGGCCCGGGGGGGCTAAAATAAAGATGACCCTTGGGCTCCGGAAACCCAAGGGAAAAAAGGGCATAGGTGAGGCAAATGGTAAAACCAATGTTGGGCCAAGAGTATTATTCAAAGCGAACAGTCAAGGGGGTCCCATAAATCACCCAACCGCGTTAGGGACACAAAATCCGGGAACATAATACCGATATGACGGAAACTAGGGCGGCAAGAGTGGAACAAAACACCAGGCATAAGGCCGAGCCTTCCACCCTTTACCAAGTATATAGATGCATTAATAGTATAAGAGATATTGTTATATCCCAACATAAACATAATCCAACATGGAGCAATCTTCATCTTCACCTGCAACTAGCAACGCTATAAGAGGGGCTGAGCAAATGCGGTAACATAGCCAAACAACGGTTTGCTAGGAAGGGTGACAAAGGTTAGGGGCTAATCAAGGCAATTTGGGAGGCTTGATAAGCAAGTGGTCGGTAAAGCAGCATAGCGAAAGAACGAAGCAACTAGCTTAGCAATGATAGTAGTGAGATCCAAGGTGACGGTCATCTTGCCTGAAATCCCGCTAGGAAGAAGAACGAGTCCGTGAAGAAGACAAGCGGACGTGGTCGAACGAATCCTCACAACTCCGGAACGAAACCGAAGCTAACGAGAGAAGCAACCCGGAAAGAAGCAACAACATGGTAAACACACAAGCATAATCATGGTATGATGCACAATCAAGTATGATGCATGTCCGGTTTAATGAGGCATGGCATAGCAATATGCACAAACAAAACTACAAGTTAAGTGGAGCTCAATATGCAAGGAGTTGCATATTGACGAAACACCACATCAATTATTTAGTTCAATCTCGTTTAGGTACACTTCAATATTAAATGTTGTTAAACATGGCAAGAGGTGAAACATAAGTAAACTAACTATTTCGGCAAATTTAAATGAGGCCGGAAACAACAAACAACAATTCCGAAAAATCCCCACATGTTATTTAGCAATTTAAGCAAACAACAATTTTAAACATTTTAATTGTTGTTATCATGATGCGGATGACATATGCAAGTTTTATGCAATTTTATGAAAATGTTGACATGAGCATGTTATGAAGCATTTGGTCACCATGGCGGAACGAAAGGGTGCCACAAAGAACGACAACGGAAATGGCGCCACAACAACATTCCGATGATTCGACAACTCATTGAGATACCAGTGCAAAAGAGCAAGTGTGCGGATGTGAGGAACATGCAAAAGATGGTGGGGTGATCCCGGTTACCGGGTTCCCATGGTTCGACGGCATGGCAAACGAGGAGGAATGTGCATGAAGCAAACATACGGTTCATCTCAGACAACATGCATTCGTCCACGAGTCATCGTCTCGGCGGTTATACCTTTGAAGCGTGCGTTTTCGGAGCGGTTCGAGTCGTCGAGGGAAGAAGTGGTACTCGTGGGTCATAGTGGAAGTAGTCGTTCTCGCGGCGGTAGTGGAAGTAGTGGTTCACGGACGTCGTGGAAGTAGTCGTTCACGGCGACGGTAGAGGTACTCGCGATCTTGGCGACGGTAGCGGTACATCTCGTAGTGGAACTTGATGCATCCACGGTATTCGGGCGTAGTGGTACTCATTCCATAGACGAACTTGACGAGGCATGGTTGTCGTGGTACTTGACGTTATCCATGACGGTATTGGTGTATCCGCGTAGAGGTACTGGCAGTTTTGTGTAGTCGGTCTTGACGATCCAAAATGAAGCAACACCAGGGCCTCGAGTGGCGCAGCAAGGAGGCGAAGGAGCCCCTGGCCGAGAGTGTCTAGGCAGCGGCAAACCACGAGCAAGGTGGGGCTGCCGGGCCAGTGGAGGCGCTTCGGTCCTCGGGCACGAAAGCGGAGGCGGACAGCAGCGACGGTTACGGCGGCAGTGAGGCGACGGGGACAAGGGCAGCGGCGTCGCTGGGTTGCGGAGGCGGCCACCACCGGCGCTGCTGTTGTTAGTGAGGCGGCGAAGGGCGACGGGGATGGATGGCGCCGTGGAGATGCAGGTGTGGAGCCACCGGAGTTGGACAAGGAGGAGGCGCCGACGGAGATGATGGGGAACGAGCGCCGGAAGAGCAGCGGCAGAAGGCACGGTCTCCATGGGAGGCGCGGGAAGAGCTTGATGCGGCAGCCTGGACCATGGGGACGAGGTCCTCGGCTGCGGGATGGGAGGAGCGACAGGCCTCAAAGTAGGCTTCACGCCTAAGAACGGAGGACGCACAAGCAACCACGCCTGGGAGGAGCTACGGGAGGAGAAGGAGGCGCCCGGCAGCCGACGAGCCGAAGGACGGTGGGGATTTAGGGAGCTCCTCTCCTGGCGCGAGGAGGGAGACGAGTGGAGGGAAAGGGGATCGAGGACGCATCCCGATCTGGATGAGTGGTGGCGGCGGAGTGGGGAACGAGAGGGAGAGATCGAGAGGAGGGTCGGGGCTAGGGTTTAGCAAGGGCACGGTGGGCCAAGGCCATGGCCTAGGGATTTGGTGGGCCGACTTGGTTGCTTTGGGGCTGAGGCTGCTCTCTCTCTACTCTTAAGCGAGAAAGAATTAGAGAGAAGAAAGAGAAAGTGAGGGTTTGGGAAAGAAGTTGGACATGGGGATTATTTTCCCGGACTCACAAAAATGTGAGGAATTTGAGAAAATAGACTGAGGATTTTAGAGGGAGTAAAATCCACACCTGTTGGATTTAACTCAGACAAGTTTGAATTTCAAAACCCCTTCGAATGAACTCCAAATGGGTTGAAATTATAGGGGGTGACCCTACACACCAGATGTGATTTATGGGCAGATTTGGAACATTTATGGAGAAGTAAAATTGCAACTCAATTTTACTAAAAGGTCGAAAAGGAAGGATAGAAACTTGAGTCGGATAAAAGTAGAGTTGACAAATAATGCAAATGTGTTATGGGTGATTTCCAGTTAACGGAATATTTATTATAGCTCCCTAATAATATTGGGAGTATATGTTCTAAAGAGAAATCACCATTGTGAATATCCTCGATTTAAATGGACCAAGATCCATACGGTTTATTTAGTTGAGGTCTTAAAATTAAATGACATGTCGGCATGATGACATGATGCAATGCAAAAATAAAAGAGCAAGCACAAAAGAAACACACAGAGGTCACAAGAATATGGAAGTCTTCTGGATCGTCGGTGTTGGGGCGTTACAACACTCCACCACTACAAGAGGATCTCGTCCCGAGATCTAGGATGACACCGGAGGGAAAAGGAAGAGGAAGATAAGAGGTAAACTAAGTTGCTTCTTCGACAAACGAGTGAAACCATGAACCTTGAGAGGTTGAGCAAAATGAAAGAAAGAAAACAACGAATATGAACAAAGTTGAAAAAACTCAGTTAGAAAAGAGGAACTGGGATACGATGAGAACCAAGAGGTTTAGTGATAAGATAGATATTGAAACCACTCCGGTTAAAACTAGATAGAGAAGGAATAAGATTGATATAATTTGGGCAAGACTCCATTTGAAAGAAGAAGGAAAACTTGATAAGATGAAAAGCACTTGAAGAGATGACACAACACTCCTAAGTTAAATGGATAAGCATGAAAAGAACACGATCCTCACAATTCGAGATGATGAGTGAAAAGAGCAACATCACAATGCCTCCTAAGAAAGAATAGAAGATACATCATTGGAATAACAGAATGAAGAAGAAAATGCCAACTTCGCCACAACCGAAGCTTGGAAAGCACCCTTCCAAGAAGAAAGAGTATAACGGAGTTGTTGGAAAACCAACAACGAAAAGAATAAGCTTGTAGTGGGCTTATGGAAACATCTCAACACTTGGGGTGAAATTTCGCCACTAACGGAAAAAAACAATTGCTTGTTTGAGATCAAAGAAGAGATGAAAACTTCTTTCGCCGAGAGGATAGGAGAAAGACTCGGATCATTGATAAGCACCACAAATAGCAACATTCCTTAGGGAAGGCTTTAGGTGAAATCTATACCAAGATAACTCCAAAGAAGAGATTGATGGATTTAAAATACCTCATTCTTGACAACATGTGAATCGCGAAACCTGAATGGAAATTGCCAAGAATAATATAACACCACCTCAAAAGATAAGGTAGAAAGAATTGCATTTTGGAATGCAAGATGAAGAATACTTGAACTCCTCAAAACAAAACATGTGTAGAGCACCCTGTTTAATTTTGAGTATAGCTTAAGGATCATAACTTCGAGAGAAATCTGAAGAACAATTGAAGAATGAAAGAATCCTTGACGAACCATCATGTAGATCCTCCATGAAGAACTCCGGTAATAAAAGGATGATAAAAAGAAAGAGAACTTGAAAACACAAGGTGAAGCTTCGCGACGAGATAATGCAGAAAACTTGGAACTCCGGAAAATAAAAGATGAAACATCTCGAACCGGGAAAAATGACATGATGAACAACTCTGGAAAGAAGAAACTAGATCACTTGGATGAAACAATAATAAGAATTACGTTATGCATATCCTTCACCAATTTAAATTGATGACAAGTAACAGATTTGGCATACTACTTATTCTTCTTGAGGGATTAAGGATAGAGATAGCGCAAACTTGAGAAGGTATTGACGGAACCACCGGTGTAATTTGGAAACAACGAATGAATTGATATGATAACAAAGGAAGTGAAATCTTGAACGAACCACCGTAAAAATTGAAAATGAAATTAGCAAAGGAACAATTCACCCGGAAGAATTGGAAAACGAATGAAGATACTTGAGGGGATTTAAATACATGAGAACAAAGAGATCATGAACTGATTAGAGGGTATTTGAACGATGCACCGGTAAGATTTGGAGAATGATAGCTACACGTTGCGAATGAAGAATTATGACATGATGGCTTTCGGAGGAAAGAAATGAAAACAACTCATGAAATGCTCTGGATGGTAAGAAAAGAATTGTCAGAATAAAAAACAATTATGAGAGGATGGCATAAAGCTAGAACCATGAATCTTGAAGAGAATGGAGCAAGATTCAAGAGAAATCCTTTTCGGTCTTCAAAACCCGAGAATGACGAGGAGAAACACCACCCAATTGTTGAGACACTCCGGAAGGATTAAAAGAGGAAAGGTTGAGCCAAAGATGAAAAGAATTTGAAAGCGGCATTGGAGATGGCATGTGACTGATGAAAATCATTCTTACGTCAAACTTTGAAAATAAGTTGGGAATGGCTCCGGGAAAATTAGAAGAGTCAGGTAAGATCCTGGGAAAAGACCTGTGGGTTAGGGCCCACTCGAAAGAAACATCGTTGAAGGATTGCTTGAAATAGAGATTGCACCGGTAGGATTAAATGGCTTGAATGAGATAACAACCTCGAAATATCTTGAACGGATTGAGAATGGAATCACAAGTCTTGTGAGATATCTTCAGCACTCCAGAACAAATGAATAGGAAGAGGTGAAAAATTAAGAGGTGCACTGGCAAGAGAAGACATTTGAAACAAGGAAAGGATATGATCGACAAAGCTTGAATTGAATCCATCGGAGAAGAAAATGTGACGAAGAATTGATAAACTTGAAGCTCCGTTAGTATCTTCTTGAGAACCACTGCATAAGAATCTTGACGGAAAAGAATGGAGAGACTTCCCACAAATAAAAGGATACATGATTAAGAAATCTGAGTCCTTGAAGAAAAAGGGTGGGAGGGCGGGAAAACAAAGACAACTTGGGAACGGATGAAACAAACACCGCTCAGTAAACTTAGATTTGAACTCGCAAATGCTGAAATGATCGGATCCACTTGAATAGAAGCACGTCGGTTGGAAAATAATTAACATGACGACCTCGATGAACACGAAGGATTAGTATTCCCATAGAAATATGAGAACACCGCTTGAAAGGTATGGAATCAACACTTGACATTGAAGCAACTCAAATACCACAACTTGAAACAAAACAAAGGATTGGCTTGCAAAATAAGTTTTAACAAATACATATGATAGAGATTTACCCAATCCCATATCCATGCATCCGTCGGAAAGATATTCTAGGAGCTACTTGAATTCCCACCTATAAACTCCCGAAACTTTCCGGTTATGCAACTGCGGTGTTGGGGATACAGGGAAGCAATAAATATCTCACCCAAACTAACAATACCTACATCCAAGCTGTATCCATCCGTCAACACATAACCAAGAAACCTTCGGAAATCGTGTACCTCAACCTTCGAAAAGCACCCGTTATGCGAGCTATGGCAATACTCCCGAACTCCCGCCCAAGATCTTGGGTGGCGCCGAGGTTATCTCACCAACAACTGCATAAAAGAGATTTTCGATGTCGGCAAAACTCAGGTATTCGAGAATCTGCAACGATAAAATTATGACGACAACACCTCGGAGCTCAACTCCCGGGACACCGCCACAACCCCTAAATGTCGGGAGGCACCAAGAACAATGTTCTCGCTATAAGAATATCGTAACGATCCCAAGATACCCGCGTGATCCTAAAAAATTTAGTGAAATTTGAGGAGAGGAAAGACAAAACATCTACGTCAGTATGCCTCACCAGAGCGACGAAGGACTGAGGAGTAAAAAGAATCCTACTCTCCGATATATATAATCCTAAGACTCAAAATAGTTTTCTTCTAAACTCAACAACGGCTAACAAACAAGGGGGCTCCTATGGTCAGAACCTGGCTCTGATACCAACTTGTCACGCCCAAGATGCGACCCTATCCTAAAGGAACTCGAAGGTCCCACCAAGGATAGAAGCGCATCTTGAAGACGCTTTTGCAAGGTGGATATCATTACATCAACATTACATAATAGTGGGGATACATCCAATACATACAATGTCACATGAAGACAACAATACAACATACAAGATCAACATCCGACTACGGATGAAACATAAAATGTAAACTCAAACAATATCCACCTGCTAGCCCAGTGCCGACCGAACCTATCCCCGATCGAAGAAGAAGCGTAAGAAGAACTCCAAAACAAGTAACATCGCTCTCGCGTCAAGATCATCGCATAACCTGTACCGCAATCGTTGTTGTAGTAATCAGGAGCCACCGTGACTCAAAGAATCCTATTACCATGGGTATCAAGACTAGCAAAGCTTAATGGGAAAGGAAGGGATAAAGTGGTGAGGTTGCAGCAACGACTAAGCATGATATGGTGGCTAACATACGCAAATAAGAGCGAGAAGAGAAGCAAAAGGAACGGTCGTCAACTAGTAATGATCAAGAGGTGATCCTGAACTCCTACTTACGTCAAACATAACCCAAAAACCGTGTTCTCGTCTCGATCAACCCCGAAAAGAGACACTCACGGTTACGCACACGTTGGTGTATTTTAGAAGAGTTTACTTCAAGTTTGCTACAACCGGACATTAACAAATTCCCATCCGCCACATAATCGTGGGCACGGCTCTCGAAAGTTTATACCCTGCAGGGGTGTCCCAACTTAGCCCATGATAAGCTCTCGCGATCAACGAAGGATATTCCTTCTCCCGGGAAGACCCGATCGGCTCTAATCCGGTTACAAGACATTTCGACAATGGTAAAACAAGACCAGCAAAGCCGCCCGATGTGCCGACAAATCCCGATAGGAGTCGCACGTACCTCGTTCTCGTGGCACACCGGATAAGTCAAGCTACGAGTAAAACCAGGCCTCGAAGTTTCCCTGGTGGCCCCAGAAGTTACCTCGGTTCGGACCAACACTCGAGGAGCACCGGCCCCGGGGCTAAAATAAAGATGACCCTTGGGCTCCAAACCCAAGGGAAAAAAAGGGCATAGGTGAGGCAAATGGTAAAACCAATGTTGGGCCTTCTTTGGAAGAGTTTTATTCAAAGCGAACTGTCAAGGGGTCCCATAAATCACCCAACCGCGTTAGGGGACGCAAAATCCGGGAACATAATACCGATATGACGGAAACTAGGGCGGCAAGAGTGGAACAAAACACCAGGCATAAGGCCGAGCCTTCCACCCTTTACCAAGTATATAGATGCATTAATAATATAAGAGATATTGTTATATCCCAACATAAACATAATCCAACATGGAGCAATCTTCATCTTCACCTACAACTAACAATTCTAAGAGGGGCTGAGCAAAAGCGGTAACATAGCCAAACAACGGTTTGCTAGGAAGGGTGACAAAGGTTAGGGGCTAATCAAGGCAATTTGGGAGGCTTGATAAGCAAGTGGTCGGTAAAGCAGCATAGCGAAAGAACGAAGCAACTATCTTAGCAATGATAGTAGTGAGATCCAAGGTGACGGTCATCTTGCCTGAAATCCCGCTAGGAAGAAGAACGAGTCCGTGAAGAAGACAAGCGGACGTGGTCGAACGAATCCTCACAACTCCGGAACGAAACTGAAGCTAACGAGAGAACCAACCCGGAAAGAAGCAACAACATGGTAAACACACAAGCATAATCATGGTATGATGCACAATCAAGTATGATGCATGTCCGGTTTAATGAGGCATGGCATAGCAATATGCACAAACAACACTACAAGTTAAGTGGAGCTCAATATGCAACGAGTTGCATATTGACTTAAACACCACATCAATTATTTAGTTCAATCTCGTTTAGGTACACTTCAATATTAAATGTTGTTAAACATGGCAAGAGGTGAAACATAAGTAAACTAACTATTTAGGCAAGTTTAAAAGAGGCCGGAACAACAAACAACAATTCGGAAAAATCCCCACATGTTATTTAGCAATTTAGCGCAAACAACAATTTTAAACATTTTAATTGTTGTTATCATGATGCGGATGACATATGCAAGTTTTATGCAATTTTATGAAAATGTTGACATGAGCATGTTATGAAGCATTTGGTCACCATGGCGGAACGAAAGGGGTGCCACAGCAACGACAACGGAAATGGCGCCACAACAACATTCCGATGATTCGACAACTCATTGAGATACCAGTGCAAAAGAGCAAGTGTGCGGATGTGAGGAACATGCAAAAGATGGTGGGGTGATCCCGGTTACCGGGTTCCCCTGGGTCGACGGCATGGCAAACGAGGAGGAATGTGCATGAAGCAAACGGGCACGGTGCAAACATACGGTTCATCTCAGACAACATGCATTCGTCCACGAGTCATCGTCTCGGCGGTTATACCTTTGAAGCGCAAGGCTTTGAGCGGTTCGAGTCGTCGAGGGAAGAAGTGGTACTCGTGGGTCATAGTGGAAGTAGTCGCTCGCGGCGGTAGTGGAAGTAGTGGTTCACTGGACGTCGTGGAGGTAGTCGTTCACGGCGACGGTAGAGGTACTCGCGATCTTGGCGACGGTAGCGGTACATCTCGTAGTGGAACTTGATGCATCCACGGTATTCGGGCGTAGTGGTACTCATTCCGTAGACGAACTTGACGAGGCATGGTTGTCGTGGTACTTGACGTTATCCATGACGGTATTGGTGTATCCGTGCGTGAGGTACCGGCAGTTTTGTGTAGTCGGTCTTGACAATCCAAAATGAAGCAACACCGGTGGCCTCGAGTGGCAAAGCAAGGAGGCGAAGGAGCCCTGGCCGGAGATGGTCTAGGCAGCGGCAAACCACGAGCAAGGTGGGGCTGCCGGGCCAAGGTGGAGGCGCCGTCCTCGGCACGAGCGGGAGGCGGTTACCAGCCGGACGATTTAAGGCGGCAAGTGAGGCGACGGGGACAAGGGCGAGGCGGCGTCAGCTGGGTTGCGGAGGCGGTTACACGGGCGCTGTTGTCAGTGTGAGGCGGCGGGCGACGGGATGGATGGCGCCGGTGGAGATGCAGTGTGGAGCCACCGAGTTGGACAAGGAAGAGGCGCCGACGGAGATGATGGGGAACGAGCGCCTAAGAGCAGCGGCAGAAAGGCACGGTCTCCATGGGAGGCGCTGGAAGAGCTTGATGCGGCAGCTGGACCATGGGGACGAGGTCCTCGGTTGCGAGGATGGGAGGAGCGACGGTCTCAAAGTAGGCTTCATGCCTAAGAACGGAGGACGGGCTGCAGCGCAACCACGCTTGGGAGGAGCTACGGGAGGAGAAGGAGGCGCCCGGCAGCGATGAGCCGAAGGACGGTGGGGATTTAGGGAGCTCCTCTCCCGGGCGCGAGGAGGGAGACGAGTGGAGGGGAAAGGGGATCGAGGACGATCTCGATCTGGACGAGTGGTCAAGCAAGTGGAGTGGGGAACGAGAGGGAGAGATCGAGAGGAGGGGTCGGGCTAGGGTTTAGCAAGGGCATGGTGGGCCAAGTCCATGGCCTAGGGATTTGGTGGGCCGACTTGGTTGCCGGGTTGCAAGGCTGCTCTCTCTACTCTTAAGCGTAAAAGAATTAGAGAGAAGAAAGAGAAAGAGAGGGTTTGGGAAAGAAGTTGGACATGGGGATTATTTTCCGGATTCACAAAAATGTGAGGAATTTGACAAAATAGACCGAGGATTTTTAGAGGGAGTAAAATCCACACTGCTGGATTTAACTCAGACAAGTTTGAATTTCAAAACCCCTTCAATGAACTCCAAATGGGTTGAAATTATAGGGGTGACCCTACACACCGTATGTGATTTATGGGCAGATTTGGAACATTTATGGAGAAGTAAAATTGCAAACCCAATTTTACTAAAAGGTCGAAAAGGAAGGATAGAAAGTTGAGTCGGATAAAAGTAGAGTTGACAAATAATGCAAATGTGTTATGGGTGATTTCCAAGCTAATGGAATATTTATTATAGCTCCCTAATAATATTAAGTAGTATATGTTCTAAAGAGAAATCACCATTGTGAATATCCCTCGATTTAAATGGACCCAAGATCCATACGGTTTATTTAGTTGAGGTCTTAAAATTAAATGACATGCTGGCATGATGACATGATGCAATGCAAAAATAAAAGAGCAAGCACAAAAGAAACACACGGAGGTCACAAGAATATGGAAGTCTTCTGGATCGTCGGTCTTGGGGCGTTACAGATACTTTGCTACATTCTATATGGTCTCACTAAAAAAAAGACATAAACTACAACAAATGGTAGGCCTCCTGCTCCGGGTAAGCTCTCAGTCAGATATGCACACTGTTTCCCATCATCAAAAGTTGTAATCTGCTGCTGAAAAAAGGCACAAATGAATCAGCGCACGTCATGTAAAACAAATCTTTGCTGCTATATATGTGTGTCATACTGGTAGAAACATAAAACATATAAGAAAAAAGAAGAAACAAGAAACTTTTGAGAAAAAAAAAGATAGGAATTGCCTTTGTTTAACTTTATAGTTGCCCAACAAGTGTTTATAGTTGCTCCTTTATATTCTACAATTAGTTTGTTCAAAAAGGTCATGCATGCTTTTGTGGTGGGCTAACACACAGTTTGTTGCAGGTCGATTGTTCATGTTGATTGATCTGAATGAACCACCGCTTGACGTAGAGTCCATCAACATTTCAGTCGAGTTGGGTGCACCCTTCTTGCATGCAGGGGATGAGCAGGAGCATCAACATTTGGAGGAGGAGGTTGGTGAGTCTCTTGACCCCAACGTTGGCTCTAACACTACTCATGTCCGGACAATCGTGTTGCCGCTCCCCCACCCATGGTTGCTCCTGCTAATGCTTTAGTTCATGAGGCACATGAGTTGGAAGACGAAGAAGCTGGATCACAGCCACAACAACCTTATGTTGGCATGCGCTTCGACACATTAGAGGATGCGAGGGAACACTACAATCGCTACTCTTTGATGGAGGGCTTTTCAATCAACTCAAATACGTCTTACAGGTCAGCCTACACAGGCATGCTGAAAAAACAGCAATTCTTCTGTAACAAGTTCCGCAAACCAGTAGAGAGGGTTGGGATCCCGGATGTTGCCTCGTCAAGCAAAAACACTACTTGCCCGAGTTCACCCGAACAAGGTTGAAGAGGATGCCGAGGAACACACTTTCAAGAAGAAGAGGAAGCGAGAAACTGTGAAGCAAACAAAATGCCGTGCTAAGATGGTTGTGAAGCTTAAAGATGACAGATGGGAGGTTATCAGTTTTATTGCAGATCACAACCATCCACTTATTGACAAGCCATGGCTTACGAAATACCTCCGTTCTCACCAAGGCATCCCGCCGAAACAGAAAAAAATTCTGACTCACCTAAACGACTGCAACTTGACAGTAGGTACAACTCACATTGGATTAAATCTTTTACCACGTAATCACATTTATTCCTACATCAAGTACTTTGACCTGAGCCAACTATGTTCATTTTTTATGCAACTATGCTCATTTTTTGTGCAACTCTGCTAATTAAAAAAATCATGACCCAAAACAGAAAACCTTGGTGTTGCCTATTCCTACCTCAACTACTTGGATTTCTTTCCTATCCTAGTATAAGCTGCTTAGGATTCATGGGAAACCCTGATCAGGGATAAAAACTTGCAACTTGAACAGTAAACTGAGGCAACTATGTTCATTTTCCGTGCAACTCTGATATAAATAAAAAGACATCACCCAGCAAAAAAACTTGGTGGGATACGGGCTTGGTTCTTGTTCTACTTCTGCATAATTGTTACTTTATGTTATCTATAAAAACAAGTTGCTCGCTGCATTGTGGTTAGTTAGTCCTGAAAAACACAAGTTTCTGTTTTTTTATGGCAGGAAAGATGATGATGTTAATGTCATCATACTACGGCTCGGAGTTGATTGTTTCGTACACAGCTAAAGCCATCCATAACCACTGTTCGAAGGTCAATGCCCCAACTAAAGACATTGAAATTGAAGAAACAATAAACTACTTTTGCAAGGTGATTGAAAACGACCCAGGATTCTTCTTTAAATGCAAGACAGATGCGGAAGGCAGGACAGAAAACTTGTTTTCGATGGATGGTGCGGCACGGAAAGCATACGCGGAGGCTTATCATGATTGCGTATCATTTGATGCAACTTATCTCATGAACATGTACAATATGCCGTTTGCCCCCTTCATTGGCATCAACAAGCATGGGCAGTCAATTATGCTTGGGTGTGGATTTGTCCGGCAGGAACTAGCCTCAAGTTATGACTGGTTGTTTGATGCTTTCCTAGAAGCAATGGATGGTTTGGCTCTGGACAACAAGCTGGGATCGATCAACTGGGATCTTCCCCCAGTCTGGGATAACAAGTTGTGACAACTCTGGATCATAACACTTCATCACAAACTTCACAAGATCTCCTTTCATTGTTCTTGTCCCGATATCAAGCACACCCCCAAAGCTTATATCACCGATGGCATCCTTTTGTGTATCATCGAGGCCACTATTTAGGACAAAAAGTCTTGAAGGTGATGCCCTGTTCCTCGGTGGTGGCCCACTGCTACCAATCTGCATACAAAAAAATTGAACGGGGAAACTCATTAAAAAAAAGGCAGCGGCAATTATATTAAATTGAGCAACCCACTATATTAAGCTGAACAACTCACTGTACTAAGCTAAGCAAACCACACCATAATTAAAAAAAAGCAAAGCTGTTTTTGCTATAAAACTGAGCAACTAGATCTATATTGAACTGCAACTGCTAGTACTAAACTAGGCAACTACTACACTGCTATTCTGCTGCTATGATAGGAGTGCATATACAAAAGGAAATGCCATGCTAATTGAGCATTACATATTTCAAGGATGCCTCCCTTCTTTCCAGTTTTTCATAAAAAAATACCTCGTCCATGACTTTCTTCAGACGCTTTGATTTCTCCCTCCTTCATCACGAGGCGGAATCGGTGCCCTGCTTCCCGCTCGACCACCCCGGGCAGAATTGGTGGCCAGTTTCCCTGCCCGACCACCACGTACAGGATCCTGATTCGTCCGCCCGCGCTTGCGTCCAACATTACTCCTTGCTGATTGAGCTGCCACTTCTTCTCCCTCATTTTCACCATCAGTTCTACCAGCAGGCCTTTTGCTTTTCGGAGCCATTCTATAAAAGAAAACACAAAAAAAACCATGTTAATGAAAAAAGATACAAAGCCCTATAACTCGACTTCTCAATGATACTACTTGCATTTGGAGGTAACATCACTGTCATTTGGAGATAAACGAACTCCATTCATTCCTACCCAGAGATAACTCAACTACTGAATGCTAGTGCTTGCAAAGGCAATTTGGTGTTGAAAACTATGCAACTACTCATTATTTTGTGGCAACTAAACATAAATGACATAAAACAAGCACATAAAAAACTCCTCATCACAAAAAAGTCACATATTCATCTTCATCACATTAGCTAAAACATAAAAAACACTCAGACTTTGTCGCTTATTCGTGAGAGATATCTCATCTCCTATTCATAGTTGCGATAAAAACCGCAAGTCGATGGTGGATATAGGCAACGTCATGTTTCATACAGTAATTTTAAAGAACACTACAAAAAGGATAACAACTTAGTGCAGCAAATCTAGGCAATAACTAAAATCAACCAATCACAAAAACCATTCCCATAAAAAAAGTGTGCTACTTTAATGTTGAACACAAGGCGACTACTGCCCCTAATTAGTGCAACTGTGGATACTATGAACTTCGATCACCCCTCCATGAACTGCCCAAGTCAGATGCATCCCCTGACCCTCCCCTCGCAAATTTGCAGGAAAAATATAAGCAACTAGCATCAATTTTATGAACAACTGCCCAAGTCAGATGCATCCTCGACCTCCTCGCAAATTTGCAGGAAAAATCTAAGCAACTAGCATCAAATTTATGAACAACTACCCCAGCCAGATGCATCCCCCTTACCCTGCCCCTCCATCTCGCAAATTACAGGAAAAATCTAAGCAACTGCCATCAAAATTATGAGCAATCGCCCAAGTCGATGCATCCCCTTACCCTGCCCTCCATCTCGCAAATTACAGAAAAATCTAAGCAACTGCCATCGAAATTATGAGCAACTGCGTCCTGAGAAGCAAGCAACATCAAAAAAATGAATCCTATGCCCCAATCACTAGGATTCGGTCGCGTGTATCCCCTTACAGCGACTCAATCCCGCCTACCCCCGGCACAACCCCACCCCTCCCCTCGCCATAGCAACGCCGCGCCCTTCCAAGCATTGACGATGCGGAGCCCAAGGACACCATGGACAACCTCGTGCCCGCCCCCTCATCGAAACCCTAATTCCATGGACCGCAACCGGGGAGCAGAGCGGGAATAGGGGAGAATAGGTGCTGGGTTTACCTCCGCCTGCAGACAGCGACTCGCGGCGCTCACGGACGGCCTCCCGCACCGGCGACTCCGCGCCGGATCCACCACCACAGCACCCCGCCTCGTCGCGTCGTTGCTAGAGGAGAGGAAGGGAGAGGGGGAGGAGTTCGAATGAAATCATGCAAAAGCGGGCGGCGGTTTCAACAGACGAGCGGGGTGCGGGCAGTTTTCGCCTGGAATAAATGTGCCGGGCCCACCACGCGCACGACGCCTTGCGCAATCCCGTAACGGCACCTGGTCGGGACGCATCGTGCGCGGGGGGATCGCCAAACCGCATCGGACGGCTGGAGCACGTGCGCTCGAGACAGCGAACGAGCGCAGTTGCATGAGTTAGAATTAAGGAAAAAAACACCAAACCGAGACAAAGACGGTGGCCAGCCCGTTTGGTCAGCCAAATTATGGCGTGGGCTTCTCCGACCGCCCAGAATTGTTTTCTGGTCAAGTGTCGGTCGCTCATTTAGTGGTGACTAGTTGAATGCCCGTGCGTTGCTACGGGTTTTAAAAATGTATACACTGGTCATTGTTCTAATTCAGAAGTGTATGTCAAACATGATGGATATTCATCCATATAACGGCAACTTCCAATTCTTTCTCCCACTTATTTCTCTATCATGTCTCTTTTTTAACGTGAAATAGTAGGGGAGACCCCTAATGTATATTTTACAAAATTAGAAGTGTGTCCTTAACTCCCTATGTCATCATCTCTTTCAGTACCTTCCCTGCATCTAGAAAAAGCGGTTTTCTCCCTGTCGTTCCTCCTTCCACATCCATGGAATTCATCCATCTTTGCTCTATCGTTGTCGTCAATTCAAATGTTGGTCATTTTACCCTAACTATCACTTGGCCACTTCTTCAAAACATTAGAAGATCTATGAAATAGTGCATTCATATCGACAGAAATAATGAGTAGGGACGAGGACGTACCGACAAAGGGACATACAATCACCAACTCCCCTAGTATATCTCGTATGGGGTAGTCAATATGAAAATACCATGTCTAGTGTTGTACATTTACACGGAAATTTTGTAGGATATCCGCTCTAATAAAATCTGACTTAGAGCACCGACTACCAGCCACACGAAAGCCGATGCATGCCCTTTTAAATTACTCACCGCCAACTCCTAAGCAGCAATGGAGTTTCTTCCTTCCAACCAAAGAAGTGATTTATGATCTGAAAAATAGAACCAGAAAACAGTTAGTAAAGATTAACCTAATTTGGAAGAATATAGATTTTTGTCCATTTTAGTGAAGTATGATTACTAAAGTAGTAGCGCATGGCAAGAGCATACAGGTCCAGGTCTCTCCTTTTTCCCTCAATTTGTCTTACCTCTTTTGATCTTCATTTTACTATGATTACTAAAGTATGACTACTAATATAAATTTTTGTCCATTTTACTGAAGTATGATTACTAAAGTAGTAGCGCATGACAAGAGCATGGCAAGATCAAGAGCATGGCAAGATCAAGAGCATGGCAATGGCACTACTATAACTATATTGGAGACAAACACAAACACAATCCAGCTTATCTGAACAGAAGGCACATCTGATATTTGCAAGTGGCACTACCTCATTGTAAAATGCAACAATTAGGCATACACCAATCGGCATGGACAAAAATCTAAAGATACTTAGTGTTATTGGATTCAACACATATACTTTTTAGAACCCTTAAAATACTCTCTAGGCAATTTTATGATCCACTACATTTATGAAGATCATTCTGAAATACACTTACAATATTCTAGAACTAACTTTTAATATAAATTTGAGAGCAACATCTTCCGGATGGAATTAACAAGAAGGCACGTACTACATCCAGCATCATCTTAAGTAGCAACACACAGATATTTAGCTAGTATTAACTGTTAGGTAGGTGTGTATAGAAAGCTCTCGACTGCAGCATTTTAGTACATCATAGTGGCTAATTTCAGGATATATGAATAGTCAGAAGACGTAAACAGAGCAAAGAAAGGGTCACCAAAAGGTTCAGCGACGTGGAGCTTACAAAGTCTTCCACCTTAGTTTATCCTACATTGCCACAGCCTACATGTATTGCTACAGCCTACATTTATTTCCTTGCAGGAGTCCTAACCTTGGTATTGAATCGTTGTTACAGCAAAAAAATATGGATATCGAAGAAAAACGAAAAGCTAGTTACATTCTCTGCAAAACCCCGGCAATATGACCTGTCGTAGGAATATTTTCAGCAACAACTATGATGTACTACCACTCCTAATCTCAGTAAACAACTAAGATAGATGCAGCACTAACACGATGTGGGATACTAAGCAAAATCAAAACCATTGTCAGCGAGAAATAGGAAGTTAACTCTGATGTGCTGCTACATACCGTCAGGTGTGACCTCGTCGTTCTCCACCCCATCCGACCTCCGGTCTCCTCCGATGGCTGCCCCCGCCTATCCATCGTAACAAGACTATTCCACATTCTGTAATGGCGTAATAAACACAACAAGACTATCAAATTTCAGTTACAAATCAAGCAAAACTCTCACAAGGTTTACATAACTGAAAAGTATAATTTCTCCTAGACTACATCTCAGCAATGACAGATTTACTTTCTTTTTTGAGAAAGTGTCAAAAAATTTCAAAACTCTCATACCTCTTCTTTATCCTGGAACTATTATGCCATCTTGAAAGCACAAGTGCTCCCTAGGTGGTTTTGGTAATTAATGACAACATATCTCTTGTTGGACTAACACTTTTACCTAGTACGTTTCAGATAAGTTCAACAATGAAGTGGCATGTACTAGAGGATGTGGAACCCCTTCAAGATGCTAAGGACAAAAGGATTGGCTCAAGCTTCAAGCTCAAGACTCTACATTTTGTATTTTAGTGATCCAAGATCACATTGAGTCCATAGGAAAAGCCAATACTATCAAGGAGGGATGAGGTATTGCTTGATGAGGCTCTTGCTCAAAATGCTTAGTGATATGCTCCAAAGCCCTCAACTACTTTCTCACATCCACATATGACCTAAACCAAAAGTCAAACTCGCCCCACCGATTCTTTCTATCCGGCGCCACCGAAGTTCGTATGTCATAGCCACCGCCACAAACCCTAGGCAAATCGGTCTCACTGATAGGGATCTCGGTCTCACCGAGATGGGATTGCAATCTCTCAGATGGATTTATTACCAAAATCGGTCTCACCGAAGTTTATGTGAATCGGTCCTACCGAGATTGCAATGTAAACTCTATGTTTCCTTTTCTAACATTTCGTCTCACCGAAATGAGCTTAATCAGTCCCACCGAAGTTTACTCCGACCAACTCTCTAGTTAGCTTATTACCAAAATCGGTCTCACCGAAGTTTGTGTAATCGGTCTCACCGAGATTATGTTATGCCCTAACCCTAACCATATCGGGTCCTACCGAGTTGCATGTTGGTCCCAATCAAAAACCTAACGGTCACTAGATTTGTTGAATCGGTCCGACCGAAGTTTATCAATTCGGTCCCACCGAGTTTGGCAAGTTGTGTGTAACGGTTAGATTTTGTGTGGAGGCTATATATACCCCTCCACCTCCTCTTCATTCGTGGAGAGAGCCATCGTAACCAACCTACACTTCCAACCTACATTTTCTCGAGAGAGAACCACCTACACTTGTGTTGAGGCCAAGATATTCCATTCCCACCATATGAATCTTGATCTCTAGCCTTCCCCAAGTTGCTTTCCACTCAAATCTTCTTTCCACCAAATCCAAATCCCGTGAGAGAGAGTTGAGTGTTGGGGAGACTATCATTTGAAGCACAAGAGCAAGGAGTTCATCATCAACACGCCCATATGTTACTTCTTGGAGAGTGGTGTCTCCTAGATTGGCTAGGTGTCACTTGGGAGCCTCCGACAAGATTGTGGAGTTGAACCAAGGAGTTTGTAAGGGCAAGGAGATTGCCTACTTCGTGAAGATCTACCGCTAGTGAGGCAAGTCCTTCGTGGGCGACGGCCATGGTGGGATAGACAATGTTGCTTCTTCGTGGATCCTTCGTGGGTGGAGCCCTCCGTGGACTCACGCAACTGCTACTCCTTCGTGGGTTGAAGTCTCCATCAACGTGGATGTACGATAGCACCACCCTATCGGAACCACGACAAAAACATCTGTGTCTCCTATTGCGTTTGAATCCTCCAAACCTTCCCTTTACATTCTTGCAAGTTGCATGCTTTACTTTCCGCTGCTCATATACTCTTTGCATGCTTGCTTGATATGTATTGTGTTTGTTAAACTTATGCCAAAGCTCCACTTCAACTTAAAGAAATTAAAAACTGCTACTTTTAGTACTTAGTGTCTAATCACCCCCCTCTAGACACCTCTTCTCGATCCTTTCAATTGGTATCAGAGCTTTGGTTTCCATTACCTTGGTTTAAACACCTTTGGAGGAAGATGGATGAGTCTACTTTAGGGAGTCTTAGACATAGAGTGCCCATTCTTGATGGAGAATATTTTCATGAGTGGAAAAATGAAATGCTTGAGATTTTCAATGAATATCATTTGAACAAGTACATTACTAGCCCTTGTGCACCTCATTGATCCCTTGCATCCCACACCCGAAGAGGATCTTGACATGATTCGCAATCTTAGAACTATCAATCTTATCATAAGAGGATTGCCCAGAAATTTGATTGCTAGTTTGCCTACTCTTCATTGTGCCTATGCTATATGTAGATTTCTTGAGGAACGATTTCCAGATTATTCCTTGAAAATTTTGGACGAAATTCTCCATAAATCTATTGCCTTGAGTAAGATGAATTCTAGTGATCCTAGCTTTGGTGATTGTCTATTTGAGCTTACTAGTCTCATGCGTGCCATAGGAGATGTTGGAATCATTAGCAATATCATTTCCGAAGCTATTAGAATCCATAAAGAAAATCATAGAAATGATCATTTGTCTAATGAATTACCCTCTCTAGGAATTGATCAATCACAAGATGATGTTGAACATGGATACTATGATGAGGATGATGATAGTGACTATGATCTTGATGATGCGATGAGACACTTTGGTCTTATGCCAAATCTTCAAGGGCTACATGGCCGGAGGAAAGGAATGGGTTCTTGATAGTGGATGTACCGATCACATGACCGGAGATAAAGACATGTTCCGTGAGCTTGCTGAAAACGACGGCCCTCAAAAATATGTCACTTTTGGTGATAACTCAAAGGGTAAGGTGGTTGGCCTCGGTAAGGTGGCCATCTCACATGATAGATCCATACATAATGTCATGCTCGTTGAACTCTTGGGTACGATTTACTTTCAATTTCTAGACTTGCTGATTTCGGTTTCAATGTCCTATTCACTGAAGTAGATTGCCAAGTGTTTCACAAGAGACAATCGTAAAATGGTCTTTACCTATAATGAGAGGTGATCTTTACATTGTTGATTTCACTAAAAAGGCTCAACCTAGAACTTGCTTAATTGCTACATCTTCTAAGGGTTGGCTGTGGCATAGAAGGCTAGGTCATGTGGGTATGCGAAATCTTGACAAGCTTATTAAAGGTGATCATATCCTTGGAGTAAAAGATGTCATATTTGACAAGGATAGACTTTGTAGTGCTTGTCAAGCAGGAAAACAAGTTGGAGGAAGTCATCGCAAGAAAGAACGTCATGACCACGAGAAGACCACTCGAGCTACTTCACATGGATCTCTTTGGTCCAAATGCCTACAAGAGTCTCGGTGGTAACTCATTTGGATTAGTCATAGTTGATGATTTTTCAAGATTTACGTGGGTGTTCTTTCTTGATGACAAATCGCAGGTACAAAAGATCTTCAAGAGCTTTGCTAGGAAGGCCCAAAATCAATTTGACGTGAAGATCAAGAAGGTTCGAAGTGACAACGAAACGGAGTTCAAGAACGCAAATGTGGATACCTTTCTTGACGAAGAAGGGATTTCACATGAGTTCTCGGCTACGTACACACCTCAACAAAATGGAGTCGGTGAGAGGAAGAACCGGACTCTTATTGAGATGGCAAGAACGATGCTTGATGAGTACAAGACGCCAAAACACTTTTGGGCGGAAGCGGTTGAGACAGCTTGTCATGCAACAAATCGCTTTTATCTTCACAAGCTACTTTCGGCAAGAGCATACTGAGCTCCTCACCAGTAACAAACCCCAAGTTGGATGCTTTTTAGGTATTCAAGGCAGTGCTACATTCTTGACAAGCATCGCTGCTCTAAATTTGCCCCTAAATCTCATGAAGGTTTCCAACTTGGATAAGGCTCAAACTCTCACACAAACCGTGTCTACAATAATTTCACCCGAAAGGTTGAAGAGACGGTAGATGTGAAGTTTGATGAATCTAACGGCTCGCAAGTAGAGCAATTGCCAATTGATGTAGGAGACAAAGACCCTTCGGGAGCAATCCAAGACCTGTCTATTGGCAAGATTCGTCCAATGGAGGTGAAGGAGAGTACCTCGTCCGTCCAAGTGGAAGCTTCTACCTCACGACAAGGTGAACCAAGAATTGACATGGAAGCATCCACAAGTGGGACACACCACGACGAAGAAAACGAGGAAGCACACCAAGATGAACATCAACAACCTCCTTCTCCACCACGACAAGAGAATGACAACGCTAACAATGAAGAAGGCCAAGAAGAAGAGCAAGATGAAGAAGATGTTCCACCCCGAGTCAAGCCAAAGCTCCCATGAGTTCGAGCAAGAATCGCCAAAGATCATCCCGTCGAGCAAATCTACAATGATATACAAACCGGGAGAATCACTCGCTCAAAAACTCATTTAGCTAACTTTTGTGGACATTGCTCATTCATCTCTAGCATTGAACCTATGAAGGTTGAAGAAGCATTGGAAGATCCGGATTGGATAAACGCTATGCATGAAGAGCTACACAACTTTGAGAGAAATCGAGTATGGACATTGGTCGAGAAGCCCGACAACAACCATAACATCATCGGTACCAAATGGGTGTTTCGCAACAAGCAAGATGAAGTTGGTCAAGTCGTCCGCAACAAAGCACGCCTAGTCGCCCAAGGCTACACTCAAGTCGAAGGTATGGACTATGGTGAGACATATGCTCCTGTTGCTAGACTTGAGTCCATTCGCATCTTACTTGCCTATGCTAATCATCATGATATCACCTTGTACCGAATGGACATTAAAAGTGCTTTTATAAATGGTGAAATTGAGGAGGAAGTTTATGCTAAGCAACCTCCCGGCTTTGTCAATCCTAAGAAACCTAATCATGTCTACAAACTTCACAAAGCTCTTTATGGTCTTAAACAAGCTCCTAGAGCGTGGAATAAATGCTTGACCAAGTTCCTTATTGAAAAAGGCTTTGAAATTGAAAAAATAGATTCTACTCCTTTTACTAAAAGGGTTAATGGAGAACTATTTGTGTGCCAAATTTATGTCGATGATATTATATTTGGATCAACTAACCCTCATTTTAGTGAAAAGTTTGGAAAGCTAATGTCGGAGAAGTTTGAGAAGTCGATGATGAGTGAACTCAAATTCTTTCTTGGTTTGCAAATCAAGCAAACTAAGGAAGGTACCTTTGTCTCTCAAACAAAGTACACCAAGGACTTATTCAAGAAGTTCAATATGCAAGAATGCAAAGGTATGACCACACCCATGACTACTAGTGGACATCTTGATTTAACCAAAGATGGTGAACCGGTTGATCAAAAGGTTTATCGATCTATGATTGGTTCATTGTTATATCTATGTGCTTCACGTCCCGATATTATGCTAAGTGTGTGCATGTGTGCACGATATCAGGCCGCTCCTAAAGAATGTCATCTTAAGGCCGTGAAAAGGATAGTGAGATACTTAATCCATACACCAAATTTTGGCATTTGGTATCCTAAGAGGGCCTCCTTTAATCTTGTTGGCTACTCCGACTCGGACTATGCCGGACACAAGGTTGATAGAAAGTCCACTTCGGACACTTGTCAATTTCTTGGTAGATCTCTTGTGTCTTGGTCCTCCAAGAAATGTAACTCGTATCCTTATCCACCACCAAGCGGAATACATTGCCGCTGGTTCATGTTGTGCTCAATTACTTTGGATGACCCAAACTCTTAAAGATTATGGGATATATGTGAAACATGTTCCGTTGCTGTGTGACAATGAAAGTTCTATTAAGATTGCTCACAATCCTGTGCAACATTCTCGAACTAAACATATTGAAGTTCGTCATCATTTCATTCGAGACCATGTTGCCAAAGGGGACATTAATCTTCAAAGATGTTCGCATCGATAAGCAATTAGCGGATATATTTACCAAACCACTTGATGAGAAAGTGTTTTGCAGGTTAAGAGGAGAATTGAACATCATTGATGCTTCAAACTTGGAGTATAAACTCCATTTGATACATGCAAGGCATGAGCCTATGACCAATCCTTGATATTTCTCTTATGTTGACTATCTCATGTCTTGGATATATTTGCACCTTGCATGTTATCTAACCCGTAGGTACTTGGATGAATCTAAATCTATGAGATTGCAACTCACTCACATCTTGAGAAATTTCTATATCACCAAGTCTCTACACAATGGTGGATGAAGACAAGGAAGCACGCAACCATTCAAACATATCCTTTGACAAATTCTATGTTGAGTTTCTTGATTGTCACTTTGGATACACAAGTGATCTTCCTTGCAAAAACTAACCCATGTAGGTAGATGGACTCAAACTCCAAGTGGTGCTCCCAACTCTTAATGAGCTACATCAACCATTGAGCAACCCACACAAGTTCAACTACATGACCATGATCAACTCCACCACCCAAGGTATGCTATTCCATCTTAGAGAAGCTTTACTCCAAGTCATGGGATAAAGCAACTCAACAAGATGTGAATACATCAAGAAGCTTAAACGAAAAATGGTAACCCCATTTTGAGCTTAAATGATGAGTATGACCAAAGATCAAGTGATCTCACTTGACTCCTAAGTCAATATACTCTAACATAGGTGACCTTGTTACCGCCCAATTCTAGATGAAGTTCTCTTGTGTTCTTTTCTGTGATCTTGCATTTGTCTCATGCATATTTGTTTCCTTTAAAAAAACTTCATCTAGATCTTTTATTTTCTTTTCCTTTCTGTTCTGCATTTTCTGCATCCAATTCATTGCAAATCTTTCAGTAAATTCCTTGCAAATCCTTGTGAGATCTTAACTGCCTAGTGAGCTGAGGTGACAAGTGTTT
The DNA here is from genome assembly GCA_021605145.1 of Aegilops bicornis. Taxonomy (NCBI): domain Eukaryota; kingdom Viridiplantae; phylum Streptophyta; class Magnoliopsida; order Poales; family Poaceae; genus Aegilops; species Aegilops bicornis. Next base: position 711,475,657 of record CM038675.1, read on the forward strand.
TCACTGTGATGAACTCGGTCACATCGGGCTGTTTTCTTCGGTCCAACCGAATTCTCTCGGTGCCATCGAAGTACACAACTTGGTGCTACCGATTTCACTACAGGAAAGACATCTTGCCACTTGTTTCTGCATTCATTTTGATACAGCTCCACTCAATGAATCTTGTCCTCAACCAGCATCCCACTCAACTTGCTGCTTTGTTTTGTGACTCAAGGACCAAACCCGTCATGACTAAAATCCAGAAGAGCCCTTCTTGGAAATTGATGTCAAAGGGGGAGAGAGAGAGATCATATCAGAGCTTAATCATATCTAGAGGGGGAGAGAATACTCAAGGGAAGAAAGAGTAATCATCAAGGACCCCAGATGCTTGGTGTTCAAGAGGAGAGAAGTCACATGTCTTCAAGAGGGGAAAGACATGTTCATATTTGCTCATTTGCATTAGCTCTGCTTATTTCCTTTGAGCTCGATTTTGTTCCCTATCTTCTCCCAAAGATCCCATGCTAGATTCTCGGGGAGCAAGACATCCAAGGGAAGGAAATCCTTGAATTCATTGCACATCTTTACCTTTGGGGACATGTCTATATCCAATGTGGTACTTAGTACTCACTCTACATGTCATCCCAGTTGAAAGGATCGATACAGTTGACTAGAGGGGGGGGGGTGAATAGGCAACTAACAATTTTTAGCTTTTCTTTACCAATTTAAACTTTGCATCACAGTAGGTTGTCTAGATATGAAACTAGGTGAGCAACCTATATGATGCAACAACAATAAGCATGCACGCAAGCAAGAGATATAACACAAATAAGCTTGCACAAGTAAAGGCGCGAGATAACCAAGAGTGGAGCCAAGAAGACGAGGATGTGTTATCAAGTTCCTTCCCTTTGAGGGAAGTACGCCTCTGCTGGAGCGGTGTGGAGGCACAATGCTCCCAAGAAGCCACTAGGGCCACCGTATTCTCCTCACGCCCTCACACAATGCGAGATGTCATGATTCCACTATTGGTGCCCTTGGAGGCGGCGACCGAACCTTTACAAACAAGGTTGGAGCAATCTCCACAACTTAATTGGAGGCTCCCAACGACACCACGAAGCATCACCACAATGGACCATGGCTCATGATGACCTCAACCGCCTAGGGTGCTCAAACACCCAAGAGTAACAAGATCCGCAAGGGATTAGTGGGGGAATCAAATTTCTCTTGGTGGAAGTGTAGATCGGGGCCTTCTCAACCACTCCCGAGCAAATCAACAAGTTTGATTGGCTAGGGAGTGAGATCGGACGAAAATGGAGCTTAGAGGTGGAAGAGTTGGTCAACTAGAGGAAGAAGACACCCCTTTTATAGCTGTGGACAAAATCCTACCGTTATCCACCTAACCAGCCCGCGACTTGCGGTACTACCGCCCCTGACAAGCGATACTATCAAGAAGGCCATGCGGTACTACCGAGAGGGACCACGGTACTACCGCGCAACGGGCAGGAACTAGAACAAACCCGGCTACGTAGGCTGAGAAATGTATTTACGCAAGCGCCAGCATTATCATTTCTTGGCGGTACTACCGCAAGGAAGGAAAGTCCTAGTTCGAAGGGCGCGATGAATAAAAATACATCCGCGCTTACTCACCGGAAACAAACGATGCAAAATCCGACACTCAGATTACCGCTTGAGGAGCGGTACTACCAAGCATGGCAAATGAATCAGTGCCGCTGTACTATCACCGCCAAGACGGCGCGGCATTATTGACGGCGCGCCGGATGTAAAAATTACATCCGCCTTTACTACCGCTGATGCAGCAGATTTGGCTTGGGGGCCATGGTACTACGGCTCCAAAGGAGCGGTACTACCGTGGGCCCCTGCGGTACTACCACGTCAAGCACGGTACATTATCAGAAAGGTCGTGCGGTACTACCGCCTCCAGGAGCAAGATACTACCGCAAGCCCAACATCAGCAACCAGGACAATGCATAGAGGACAAACAGAGGATGCTCCAAAACGCAGGGGAAAGGTGGAGACTAGGAAGAAAACGTGTACGTGATGATTCCACCCGAACCTTTCCGACACGGACCCCCTCTTAATAGTACGGCTTTCCTACGACTCAAATCCACCAAAAGAAGAAAAACGCCGCCTTCAATAGTCTTCGAGGGGCACTAAACCGCCTTTGTGCCTAACGATGAAACGTCTGAGAAACTCAGGGCACACGATTAGTCCGCAAAAGCATTGTCATCAATCACCAAAACACCTTAGGGATAAATATGCCCTTACAACCTCCCCCTTTTTGGTGGATTGATCACAATACGGGATTTGCACAAAGGGAAATAATATTGAGCAAACGCAAACCCCTCCTCTCTAAAATATGGACGGCTCCCCTAGATGTGTGCAATCTAGATGGATGCTTTGGACCCACAAAGACACAAACTAGGATCAACACTCCCCTATATTTTAGAGACAAGGCATATCTTGCAATAGTAAGGCTAACATTAGACAAGAGCATAACATAAGTAGCACAATATGTCATAAGCTCACTAAGATAGGATAGAGTGCATATGTCTTACACCATATGAAGGATAAGTCTCAAGGGCGCAAACCAAACCAAAGCAAACGAGGTTCAAACGAGAAAGCAAACACATCGAACACGACACACGACTCGCAAGCACGCAAATCCCTACTCTCTCTCCCCCTTTGGCATTGAGACGCCAAAAAGGCAGAGAGGACACCTACACACAAGGGGTGACTCAGGCAGAGAAATCATCCCAACGCTCCTCGTCAAACTCGGCGGCGGGGACGGTCTCCTCGATGTCTTTCTCAGAATTAGTCCACTTGTAGACTTGCTTCGCCATCCATTCGGCCTCCGGAGTGATGTGCCTCTCTGACCCGCTAGATTCTACCTCACCAAAGACCTTCATGATCCTCTTGTCACGGGCGGCGAGCCTCCTTGGAGGCAATGTGAGTCCCAGATCGCCTTTGCCTCGCATCCGCACAGTAGTCTTCATCTAGTCCTTCACCTTCTTGGCCCACGAGGGCTCAGAGGAACGATGGGTATGCCCAAGACCACGGTCCTCAAGAACATTTTCTCGCCCAGCCTCCTCCTCATCAACAGCCCTCCTAGCAGCAGACGCCTCAAAGACGAGTAGTAGTGTTGGCCCACTTGGCTTGACACGGAGACCGATGGACTCCATGCCAATCCAAATCGAGCAAGGAACTCATCACTGTGGAACAACTTCTCCCAAGTCTTGGAGATCAACAGTAAATGTATGGTCCATAGATAGGTACCTTGCGTGTTGAACATCACAATCGAAGCTCACACCACATGATGTGTGAGACATCAAGTGGTTGAGTCTGAGACACACGTGCCTCCTCGCACAGGAGCATCATATCCACCAGATAGGCATGAACCTTGTCCTTGTCGCCAATGCAAGGAAACAGAGAGTTGCGGAAGATGCGATACATGATATCCGTAAAGGGGTTCAAGACCCACGCCGACTTGCCACCGGGAAGCACCTTCTCAACATAGTACCGCCGATCTTGCTCTTGCTAGCGGACTCAGATTGGCATGGGGACTAACACCAACGGGTGTGGTGAGCCCGCCATCGTGAACATGTAGCGCATCCATGAACTCCTTCCTGTGTAGCAACAACTGACGGCCATTGACATCCAAGTCATCCTCCGCCTCCTCCTGTGATGAAAGTGAACAGAGCAAAGAACTAACAGATAAGCTCAGGTCATAGTCCGTGGAAAGAGATCACATGTTCAATACCAAACTGCTTCCACCAAATCCAGAGCTTCTCCAAAGTACTCACTTAAACTTGTCCTTCCTCGGGTGATCCATGTCAATCCACTTGACATCCACGAGGTATTTTGCTTGGCCTTGATCACATCCAGATAAATGAGAGTCTCCGCTTGGTCCAAAACAAGTCATTGGCTCAAGGTAGCACGAGCATTCACATAAGGGTTGATCTCGTCATGAGGGATGAACTCAAATGAGGGGAATCTCGGCCCATGCCCTTAGCGGGTTCCTTGTACTTGCTAGCTGAGGTCTTGACATTGCGCTTTGGGGGCACTGGAGCCCTCTCGTTGTTTCATCTTGATTGGCGCTAGCCGCTGGAACCAAAGGTCACGATCGAATTGGAACGGGCAGAGCCACCACCTAAGATACAAGAAAAAGCACACACAAAGAGCGAGAAGAATCAATGCAAAGACCTTAGCAAGACAAGAGAAACAAGTAGAAAGCATACGTGGTAGTTGCCAAGAGAAAGATTGGACACCAACGGTAGTACTACCAGGTCATGCGGTACTAAAATTTTAGTCCGCTCCTAGTCGCGGTAGTACCGTGTGAGGGCATGGTAGTACCGGGGCTTGGAGCGGTAGTAGGATCTTAGTGCCACAACTTGTGCGGTAGTACCACACCTGATAGGCGGTAGTATCGACTGCGGTAGTACCAAGATACTAGATGCGGTAGTATCAAGACGGCGGCAGATCCAAATCACTTTGAATCTAAGAAAAGCCGCTAAAACATGGCGGTACTACGCTGATCAAATCTACCACGGACAACATATCAAGTATAATTTCTACGCAGCACTACTCTCCTACATCCTACTCTTGCATAGATTTGGCCTAAAATCTCAAGAACACATGCATCTCCCCAAAAACCTAGAGGCAAAAGAGGCAAAAGAACAACCAAAAGAGAGAGGGATTTGGGAGAAACCTTGTTCCATGGCAAGAGGTGGTGGTGGGGAACGATCCCACCAGTCGAAATCTGAGGAGAGTGGCCGGAGACGGAGATCCGGCGAGGATCTCCGGCGCCGTCCTTGAGCGAGAGAGAGAGAGGCGGCGGGGAGAGAAAGAAGTGAATGGGTATGAGGAGTTGGAACTCCCCTGCCCGAGTCATAACCCCCCACGCCAAGACTGCCAACAAGGTAGTATCACATCAAGGGTACCACTGCTTTGGGCGGAAGTACTGCACCAAAGCGGTAGTACTGCCTCGAGGCGGCAGAAAAATTACTGCCATGCCGGGCGGTAGTACTGCATTTCTCCACATGGTAGTACTGCGGGCAGGCCATGTAGTACCGTGAGCTCAAGAAAATGCTGGTTTCAAACACAAGAAAAGAGAGGTCTTCGCATGGAAACTTCAAACAAACAAGACACCACAAGAACACGCTCAACACGAAGAGAAAAAGGGGCAAAATGACAACAAGAGACAACCACGAGACACCACCTCTCCAAAGAGAGGGCAGTGGCTGGAGCCACCTATGTTTGAGTCAATTGATATGGCACCGCGAGGAATTATCCTTGGGCCCATGACCAAAACTCGTCTTTGAAGCACAAGTACCATAAAAAATGGCTAATGTGAAAGAGTTGATCAATTTATGCATAATGGGGAGGGAGAGTTCATTGAGAGAACAACACTCCCCTATGTCCATGCCTACACCTAAACAAGACAACAAGTTGAGTATGGTGGGGTGTGCAAGGGTTCAAGCAACATTGCTCGAATCAATGATATTTAGCTCATGCCTTAACTCGCGAAATCTTGCTTCATCCAACGGCTTCATGAAAATATCTGCAAGGTTATCATGAGTGTCGACGTAGTTGAGCTCGATCTCCCTCGCCTAATGTGATCCTGGATGAAGTGATACCGAATCTCAATATGCTTCGTCTTGAAATGTTGCACCAGGTTGAGAGAAATCTTGGTGGCACTTTCATTGTCACACCAAAGAGGCACTTTGTCATGAATGACACCGTAATCCTTTAAAGTTTGCCTCATCCATAAGAGTTGTGCACAACAACTACTGGCCGCCACATACTCCGCTTCTATGGACGAGAGAGACACACAACTTTTCTTTTTAGAAGACCAACTTACCAAAGAGCACCCAAGAAATTTGCACCCTCCGTAAGTGGACTTCATATCCACTTTGTCTCCCGCCCAATCGGAGTCCGAATATCCTAAAAGCTTTAAGTTTGCTCATCTTAGGTACCACAAGCCAAAGTTTGGGGTATGAGCCAAATATCGAAGATTCGCTGACCGCGATAAAGTGGCTTTCCTTAGGTGCGGCTTGAAACTGCGTACAAATTCCCACACTCAACATGATATCCGGCCTAGATGCACAAATGTAAAGCAAGGATCCAATCATGGAACGATATACCTTTTGATCCACCGCTTACCATTGGGATCAATGTCAAGTTGGCACTTGGTGGGCATTGGAGTGGAGGCCGCTTGACATCACTTAACTTGAATCTCTTGAGCATGTCTTGAGTGTATTTGGCTTGGTTGATGAAGGTTCCTTCTCTTCTTTGCTTCACTTCGAAACCGAGAAAGAACTTCAACTCTCCCATGGAAGACATCTTGAACTTTGAGGTCATTAGTGCGGCAAATTCCTCATTGAAAGCTTTGTTAGGGGAACCAAAGATAATGTCATCAACATATAGTTAGCACACAAACAACTCCCTTTGACCTTCTTAGTAAAAAAGAGTGGGATCAATTAGCCCAACTTCAAACCCGCGATCTTGTAACAACTCAAGAAGGTGGTCATACAATGCACGTGGGGCTTGTTTAAGGCCATAGAGTGCCTTATCGAGTTGATACACATGATCGGGAAAGTAGGGATCCTCGAACCCGGGGGGTTGCTTGACGTAAACCAACTCATTAATAGGACCATTAATAAAAGCACTCTTCACATCCATTTGTTGCAACTTAAAGTTGTGATGAGAAGCGTAAGAAATCAACAAACAAATGGATTCAAGGCGAGCAATGGGAGCAAAGGTTTCACCGTAGTCGATACCCTCGACTTGGGAGTAGCCTTGTGCCACCAATATTGCCTTGTTGCGAATGATGGTCCCATGAGCATCTTGCTTGTTCTTGAATATCCACTTGGTTCCAATGACATTGTGGTTCCCCGCTGGCCTTGGCACCAACCTCCACACCTTGTTGTACTTGAAGTTGTTGAGTTCTTCATGCATGGCATTAAGCCAATCCGGATCTTCGAGTGCTTCATATACCTTTTGGGGTTCAACACAAGAGACAAAAGCGTGATGTTCACAATAGTTTGCCAATTGTCTACGAGTGCTTACCCTTTTGAATGCTTCCAAGCACATTCTTCATGAGATGACCCTTGGTGGAGAGCTTGATGCAATCTTGGCGGCACGACGCCTAATTCCTCCTCGGTGGTGAGTTGAGGAGCAGCCACTTGATCATCTTGAGCTACCGCCTTGAGCTTGTTCTTGATCTAGAACTTGCTCGGGGAGAGAACTTGATCTTGGGCATCACTTGGTGTGTCAACACCTTCTTGAGCATGATCTTGCCCTTGGTCTTGTTCATGAGGTTGAGGGCCTTCACTTTGTTCTTCTGAAGCGCAGGGCCTTTGGTTGATGATGGCTCCACTTGAGTGGAGCATTGTCCTTCTCCTTCGGCCACAAGGGGTTCCTCAATGGGTAGGATAAAACCAACACCCATTCTTCTTCTGGCTTGAGGAGGAATTTCATCACCTACATCACAAGTGACACTTTGCTCCACTTGGGAGCCGTTATTCTCATCAAACTCCACGTTACATGTCTCCTCAATAAGTCCCGTGGATTTATTGAGGACACGGTAAGCATGAGAGTTAGTAGCATAACCAACAAATATGCCCTCATAAGCTCTAGCCTCAAATTTAGACAACCGAACACCTTTTCTTGAGAATGAAACACTTACACCCAACACCCGAAAGTACTTAAGGTTGGGCTTGTTACCGTGAGTATCTCATATGGAGTCTTGTTCAAGCACTTCATGGAGGTAGAGCCGATTGGATGCATGCCATGCGGTGTTGATGGCTTCGCCCAAAAGTTGTATGGAGACTTGAACTCCGCCATCATGGTCCTTGCCGCATCCATCAACGCATTTGTTCTTCCTCTCCGCAACACGGGTTTTGTTGAGGGTGGTAAGGTGCAAATATTGATGCTTGATCCCCTCATCACTAAGGAACTCATCCAAGGTGTAGTTCTTGAAATCCGTGTCATTGTCACTTCTTATTGTCAATATCTTTGCATTGTGTTGACGCTGGGCTTCATTTGCAAAGTCAATGACGGTTTGTTGGGTCTCGCTTCTTCCTCTTGAAGAAATACACCCAAGTGTATCTTGAATAGTCATCCACAATCACCAAGCAATACTTCCTACCCCCAAGACTATCAAAGGATGGAGGACCAAAGAGATCCAAATGAAGGAGCTCCAAAGGCCTCTTCGAGTAAATGATAGTCGTGGGAGGGTGAGCCTTCTCATGTAGCATTCCTTCGATACATGGTAATCGCAAGCACGATCTTTAGCAAAACTAACATTCGTTAGTCCACGGACATGGTCCCCTTGAGAAGACTTTGCAAAGATCTCATATTGACATGGGCTAAACGGCGATGCCAAAGCCATCCCACGTCAACTTTAGCCATTAGGCATGTCACGGTCTTAGTGGGTCGCTCCGAAAAGTTAATTACATATAGACCATTCTCGACATGCCCAACAAAGGCTACTTTAAGAGTCTTGCTCCACAAGAAGGCCACGGTATCAATATCAAAGGAAGTGGCAAAGCCCATGATTGCAAGTTGACGAACGGAACGTAAATTAGAGGTAAGGGACTCAACAAGCATGACCTTCTCGATCGTGAGATCGTGAGAAATGACAACCTTGCCGAGTCCCAATACCTTAGAAGACGAGGCATCACCCCACCCGACATTGGTGGGCACAGATGGAATCTTGTGCATGTCCACCACCAAGTCCTTGCTTCGTCATATGATTTGTAGCTCCACTATCGAAAGCAACCATGATCCTCCACCGAAGCAAACACCTACAAGAGATCAATGCTTGGTTTTAGGTACCCATTTTGTAATGGGTCCTTTGATGTTAGTAACAAGGGTCTTAGGAACCCAAATAGACCATTCAATATATTCATGAGGAGAACCAACAAATTTGGTATAAACATGCCCATCACTAGCACGGCATAACACATAAGAAGGATTAAAGTCGCCGGGCTTTAGTTGGGAGGGGTGGCATTGCCCTTCTTGACACCGCCACCCTTCAGATTTTTCTTCTTCTCCTTGAAGCACCCTCTCCCTCCTTTACAAATGTTTGCTTGAGAGGAGGAGATCGCTTGGTCTTGTCGTTCTTCTTCTTGTTCTTGGGCTTAAAAGTAACCCAATCCCTCTCTTGGTTACAACTTCCTTTTGATTGCTCAAAAGGTCGTTGAGGTTCTTCTCACCTTGTATGCATGACACAAGGCCTTTCTCAAGTTGCTCCTTCAACTTAGCATTCTTCTCAACAAGATGCACATGCTCACAACAAGGGTTAGTAGCATTTGCATTGTCAGGACCCCGATTCCAAGTCACATCGATCTAGCCGGTAACACCTCATATCACTTTATGCCCCATCGCGACGGTATTCTACCACGGTGTCGCTTACCATGGCCCGGACCGCTTATGCCTTTTGGCTCACGATATGATAGTGTCGCTAGCATCCATATGATGTAGAACCCGGCCGACATGGCTAGTCGTGAACCCAAAGTGGCACTAACCCATGGGGGCAGTATACATGAATCAACTTCGAGCATGTTTGGCCAAGCCAGCTGTGAATCCGGGTTGTAGCATCGCTAACAGACTACGGATGTCACCGCTGACGCTTCTCTGAGGGACGTATTATTGTGAACGAAGTGAAACACATGCCGCCACCAAGTGTTCCGAGCAAGAGTGTCAAGCTAGAAGGACTCGGTGAACCGGGTCAGAAAGGCATTACTATGGCTCATGGAAGCACAAGACTACATTTCCCCATAATAGAGGCTACCAAGGATAAACAACTAGGTTGTTCGGATCCCACACATACCAAGCATTTCAATCATACACACAATATGCTCGATATGTGTAAATACAACATGGCATCACAACATAACTCTACGACTCAATTATTTATTCATTAGGCTCCGAGGAGCGAGATATTACAAACATGGGTCTCATGACCTAACACTCAGAGCATACAAGTCAAAGCACAAGCGAAGCTTAACATGTCCGAGTACGTATATCTACAAATGAAAAAGGCCGAGAAGCCCTAATATCTACTCGATCCTGCCGAGGCACAAGATCGAAAGCTGAGGTAACAAGCTAAACGTCAAGTCCACGCTGAACTACTAGCGAGACCAAGTCTCTCTCGCAAAACATAAATTAAGCAAACGTGAGTACAAATGTACCCAAAGAAGACTTACATCGTAACTAACTACATATGCATCATTATTAACAAAGGGGGTGGTGGAGTTTGACTCAAAGAAGCCAGCTTTGACCTCGGTGGCTACCCTGAACTACTTAATCGCAAGTAACTCTTTTGAGGTGGCTCACACGAGTCCACAAATTCACCATATCAATACACCACTATGGATCCGATCTCGCCTTCCCACGAGAACGCCATCCATAGCACTCACGCTTATCTTGGCGATTTTAGAGTATCCACTTTCACTTGTCTATGAACCGTAATAGGCAACCCAGAAGTCCTTTACCGTGGACACGGCTATTCAATAGATCATTTATAACCCTGCAGGGGTGTACTTCTTCACACACGCCTTGCCACTTACCACCATGTACACGCCGTATCTCGGCAACCTTCGCTTAAGTCATGCGAGGAGTCGGCCACGACCGACTAACCACACAAGTCTCTAGTCCGTGTTTATCGCCTATTCGGTTCCATCCGCGAGGAGATCCGCCGGGTTTCGCCACAGCCCCAAACGATGTGTGCAGGGTTCCCGAGACACCAAACGGGCGCTTAGACACTGCCACTTGTATCTACCGCATCATAGCTCACCCCTAGGGTCAGCGCTACGCACGGCCTCCAACACATATCCTACAAACACCAGAAACTAGTTGCAACGCCTGGACAGAGGGCAAGGCAGTTAATAAGTCGAGAGGGTCCATTGGTTTCGGGCACAATGCGTGGTAGTAACTGTTTCATGGATCACAAACACGTAACTGGGCTTCCCGAGGATTGCAATGAGACAACCCACCATGTACTCCTACATGGCCTCCGACCGATACCTTTACCAAATCGTGTTCACACACTTAGCTCACACACAAGAGGGGACATGTTTATCACCATTCCAATTCATTCCCAATGAATCGACTGACTCAACTCTAAGCAAAGAGTGCATGACAAACAAGCATGAATGAGTAGGCACATCGTGGCTCAAACAACTCCTACTCATGCTAGTGGGTTTCATCTATTTATCGTGGCAATGACAGGTCATGTAGAGGATAAAGTGTTCAACTATCGCAAAGCAACAACAATGTGATGAATCGTTGTTGTCCTAATGCAGTAAAAGAGAGCAGGAGCGAGAGAGTGGGATTGTATCGAAATGAACAAGGGGGTTTTGCTTGCCTAGCACTTCTAAAGATAGCATTGAGTCTTCATCAATGTCAACGATCACAACGCTTCAGCATAACGCTCACCGAGGGGAACAACACCGGCAACACAGAAAGAAACACAATCAATGCAATGCACAATATGATGCATGATCATGACATGGTAAAATGAGTGTGTTGGGCTAGTGCAACTACAACCTGATGGGTTTGAGCTATTTTGAACCAAAGATTCAAAGTTCAAACCCATTTGTGAACTTAAATAGTGCTTTATCATGTTTTGCACTAAACAGCAAATTAACTTGTTTAAACATGCATGAAACTAGTACAGATGGAAAGATTGGATTTTTCTGATAATTTTTCATATAAAATTTGTTTGATTTGGAGTTACTGTTGAATTACTATGAATTTTTGAAGTTTGCAACATTTTCTGGAATTTCCTATATAAGAATAAATCCAGAAAAGGATTTATCGTGATCATCCTCAAGCGCCAAGCAGGACGTCAGCGGTCAAATGAGACGGTCCAGGTCAACCTTGACCTGTGGGTCCTGTCTGTCGGTGTTAATTAAACTAACTAAGTTTAGTTAGCGTTAAACTAACACTAACCTAGTTTAGTTAGTGGGTCCTGTCTGGATTCGCCGCATTGGTTTTAGACCCAATCGTCGATGGATTTCACCTCACGAGAGTCCTGATGGACGGCGGCAGTAGCCTGTACCGCTTATCGTGATACAAAGGCGCAGATGGGCATAGAGCCTTCAAGGATTAGACCTACAAAGACAACCTTCAAAGGCGCCATACCAGTGTCGAGGCCAATTGTACAGCTCGCCATAATCGAAGTGGTCTTCGGATCCCTGATAATTTCAAGCGAGGAGTTAATCTTCACATAGTCCTGCTCCACAAGCTATCATGCTCTGCTTTGACGAACCGCTGCTCAGAAAATTCAACGCGGTGCCGCATTATGCATACCTTAAGCTCAAGATGCCAGGCCCTCGCGGAGTCATCACGGCCAATGGAACATTTGAACGCCTCCTCCGAACGGAGGAACATACAACGCTCTCGCGTAAGTACAGAGCAGCCTTTACAGCATTTCTCGAGTCCGCCGTTAAACGACCGGACACGTGCCAAACGCTACCGGAGCAACATCAACCAAGACCACTCCGGCACCTTTCCGAGCACGCTGTAGCAATGCGGCCTCAACCCCATCCTCGCAAAATTGTAAGAGAAACTCTCCGCGTACATAATTACGCCTTGGAGATACCTATGGGCATAGGGGAAAGGCACAACCACAACAGACCCGGAGTGCGGTTCGACCACACCAGGGCTCCCAATTGTGTCGCTTTTTTCTTTTATTTTCTCTTTTATAGAGAACTATGTCCGCCATGCGACTTCGCCAACTCATGATGCAACAGCTGTGGAAGGACAAAGGCCATGATTTAACACTCGTGTGGTCTCCATCACGAGCATTAAATTTGTTACATACAACATTCCGCAGCCTACCCTCGAGGGAAACGCCTTTAATTCGGCCCAACTCTTGCTTTCCGTGACTATTTGTATCATTCCGCACTCATAGCATATCTTCTCGAATAAAATGCAGCACCTTTTTGCCTATAATTGCATTACCTTATATATACATATATGTTCATTTACGACATGTCAGCATCCGTACACTTTGGTACGCCAAATACACCAGGGCTTATGTTCTCCGCATTATGGTGTGATAAAGTCCGCACACTTTCACAAGTGCGCACCTCAACTTATAGCATTATATGAATCGGTTCAATCATGTCTTGGGTCAATAGTTGGTTTGCCCTTTACCCCATGTTTGGTACCTTACGCCCGCTCTATCGGCTAAGGTAGCATCGGGAGAACCATCGCGATTATGCGCCTTGCTGAGCCGGGTTAACGCCTCAAAGGAGAAAGCTAAAACCGACTGTCATGATAAGGCGAGAGACCTGGTCGCTGTTCGAGAGGTCCTTTCGGTCCTTAAAGACCTACGCCCGCCGAAATAAGTTCCTACAATGTCCGATGAAGGCGTGGATAGCGCCCCAATTCGGTCCTCCGAATACTAGGGGCTTCACCAAATTTAAAATTATAGAATTCTATGGCTAAGTGAGAGTGTTCAAGCACTATAAGTCCGTTGCCTTGTTCGCTGTGTTGAGCGCCTCGATGGACCCAAAATGGGAACTAGAGCGCTAAGTTTATCCCGAACACCCCAAAGACTGTGGCATGGGGGTCAAGCCGTTTACGACTTGCCATCTCTCAGATTTAATAAAACGGCCGCATGTAAGGTAATATTTTAAATTAACAAGCGTTGCTTAGCGATATGAACAAAGTTTTCAAATACATGTGATAACACATTGCTAATTCACTCAAAAATTACATCCTCGGGGCACTCATCCGCAATCTTATGGGCACCCTTCAGACAGCCTTATAGTAGATTTCGGCGTACGATGTTCCTTGCCCGCCGGTGGCGCGGCTGCTGATTAGCTTCTCCGCATCCAGCTTGCCCTAATGCACCTTTTGCGCTGGCAAGGGCCCGACGAGCACCTTCAATACAAAGTGAGCGCTTTGATAACCTCCACCTGTGGGCACGCATCCACCAAAACCGTCGTGACGAGGCCGGCGGTAGCTCCCCTGTGCATGGCCTCTCGTGCCACAAATGACTATGAGGTTCTTCATGGCCTGCCGCCACCTTAGGAAGCTCGACCAGCCGCTTCAACCGGGTCACTAGAGGGCACTGGATGGCCGGCCTCAAAGATACCGAGACCGTAAGACCTTCTCCGCTGAGCTCCCTCCTCGGCTCAGAATGCGGGCAGATCGTATACGCCGAGGCAACTGCAAACGCCTCGAGAGCTCCGAATTCGGTAAGTAACACGAATTTACATTCACATGCTTGCTTTGCATGAAAAATGCCTTACCCGCCGCTATCTTCCTCATCAACTCAATCTCCTCAAGGGACTTATGGGCCTCGGCCTTGGCGGTTTTATACTTTCGAGAGCCGAGGCAAGCTCGACTCTCGAAGTCTTTGAGTCACGCCCAAACTCTCATGCTTCTCCATGAGAGCCCGGAGCTCTTGCTGAACCACCGCCACCCGCGCCTCCTCGCTTTCTCGTCTGCCCTGCGTGGCAAGATTATGTCGCCACGGACACGGCCTCCTTCTGTGGTCGCCACTCGATCGTGGCTCCCCGCAGGACCCATGTTATCCTTGTTATTTTGTTGCAACCTAAATCCTTTTCTCAGAAGGTACAAGTTCAAAGTGGTGTTACTCACCTTCTTTGTCCCGAGCTGCTTCCTCGAGCGCTGCCGAGCTCTTTTGCTCGACCGCCGAGTTCTGCTTCAAAGCACCGACCGCAATCAAGTGCGGCAGAGGTCAGCAGAGCCTCGCAACCCATATTGACATAATTTTTTAGCAACCTCACAGATATCTTTTTTTTTTTTTTTTTCAGATCCTCATCCGCTTTTCTTTCCAACACCCAACCGAGTATCAGGCTACCGCCTATGCGCGGTATTACATTGCATATTTTTAACTTCTTACCTCAAAGCCCCGATAGAAGGCTCCTGCAGCCGGCCACCCCGCTCTTGGCGAAGCTGCACTTTCGGATCACCGCACTCATAATAGTGCGGTGTTCTTCCTCGATGGAAGCGCTCAGCGCCCAACAAATTGCTCCTCGGGCGCCCGTTGGACGGAAGCCGCCAAGGTTACTGCCTTGCCCTTCGCTCGAAGGGGCCGGGCCGACTCCGGAACCATCATGGGTTCCAAGTGGAGTCCGGGCGCAAAGTCCGGAGGACGCCTTTGTGGCGCCCGAGCCTCCCGATGGGTCCCTTCTAGATCCCACCTCAGCGCCCTCGGTGTCGCGAGGGGTGGAGGCGGTCGGGATGGAGTCTACATCCGACTTGGAGCTAACAACCCGCCAAGAAGCGGGAGATCATCACCGGGCCACTACAGTGCAGATATGCGGCATTAGAATGACACTATGTGACGCAGTAAAAAGAAATTATAAATCATTCAGGAACTGGATACTTACGATCTCGCCGAGGCCTCGCCCTTGAAGGTTATTCTTCCTCGCCAACGTTGATGTTGGCGGAGCTGTCCGGGAATAGTCCTTCCCTCTTGACCTTCTTTCCCCTCGCTGGGGAAGCCTTCTTCTTCCTCTCTCCTCCTCCGAGAGAGTACTCTTTCTCCTCCTCGCTGGGAGGATTCCGCCCCGAGTCGCTTGGACACCAAAACGGCACTTCTTTCGAGCACCCGTGGCCTCCTTCTTGGTTTTTCTTCTCCCAAGACCACGCAAGTGCCGGAATCAAGAAATTTCGCTTAGACGGGCGCCCACCGGATTTTTTCGCATAGGGAGCCGGACAGATAATCTGCTTCCGCCTTCCTCATCCAAATTCCTGCTAAAGGAAAAGGGGAAATTAAAACCCGTGATAGAGTCAAACTATGAGAAACAAGTGTCCCGTGAAGGGGTAGAATCACTTACCCTGGCCGGGCTCAGTGTCATGAAAGTGAACACGCGATCTTCAACATGGGCATGATGGGCTTCGGCGCCTTGAATGAAGACTCCTCCAGCGCTTTCAGACGTCGTGGTCGAAGAGCCTGTTTGGGCTCGCGCTGCTCCGGATTGAACTCCCATGATTGAATGCCCGCTTGGCATGGGAGAATCCGCTGACGAGCATGACTTGGACCACGTTAACCAGCCCGAGCTTCTTCACCACCTTTCCGGATGCGTGCTTGAGTCCCGCTGCCTTCTGACTACTACCCCACAAGAAGCCCTTCTCTTCTTTGGAGGTGAGCTGCGTGGGGATACCAGATCTAAACTCGAGGGCCGCCGCCCATGTAGGGTCACGCTGCCTGCTGATATAGAACCACCCCGATTGCCACCCCTTGACGGATTCCATGAAGGCCCCTTCAACTAAAGGACATTGGGCATCTTGCCCAACATGGCGCCCAAGACTCCGCTTTGAGTGCCCTTCTACTACCTTTTGGCTTGACATTGAAGGTCTTGAGCCACAAGTCAAGTGGGCCGGATGCAGAGGAAGGTTTCGCACACGACGATAAACGCCTTTAGATGTTGAGGATGAAGTTCAGCGCCAGATCATGGAAATCCAGCCGTAGTAGAACATGAGCCCCTTGACGAAGGGGTGAAGTGGAAAGCCCGGTCCATGGAGGAAGTGGGGAAGGAAGACGACCCTCTCATGGGGCCTGGTGGGGATGAGCTGCCCTCGTCGGGCAATGGCAGCGATGTCGCCGAAAGGTATCCGCGCCGCCGTAGCTTTATGGCGATGTGCTCCTCCTTAATCGGTGGAGGCCAACCATTCACCTCCCGCCCGGACATGGTCGGAGAAGGTTGAGACAAGATGCGCGAACTTGGGCGCTGGAGCTCGAAAAGTGCGGAGATGGATAAGCAAAGGAGGAAGAAGGCGAGGTGAGAAGGTGAATCCTTATCCCTTATATGGGCGGGCGAAGTTCACGCGTCCCCCACCGCCTAGTAAAACTCGCTTATCTCCCAAGCGCCACCGCTAATGGCGCTGTTGGGTTACCCACGTCCGTATTGATGAGAATCCCGGATTAAGGGGAAACACGATCTCGCTCGACAAGACGTGTTAAGGAAACCGCTTCGCTAAATGCTACCGAGGTGGTAAAGTAAAAAACAATTCGAGTAATGGCTTGGTAGTGGTGTGACGTCATGCCACAAAAACGCCAAGCAGATTGAACTTGTGTATATATTATTATTCTCTCTACGGTGGAATGTGGAATTTATTTTGCAGAGCCGACACTATCCCGTGTTCACAATCTTCTATCATTCGAGGAGGAACCCGCCTTGCAATGCCAAGCAATATACGCCACGGACTTATCGTCATTGAAGAGTGGTTCAGGGGCCACCGAGGGAGTCCTCGATTAGGGGTGTCCGGATAGCCGACTACCATCATCACCAAACTATCATTGGCCTGACTATCATCATCGACCCGGACTCCAAGACTATGAAGATACAAGATTGAAGACTTCTCCCGTGTCCCGATGGGACTTTCCTTGGCGTGGAAGGCAAGCTTGGCGACACGGATATGTAGATCTCCTACCATTGTAACCGACTCTATGTAACCCTAGCCCTCTCCCAAGGTCTATATAAATCGGATGGCTTTAGTCCAGAGGACAACATCAACAACCCTTACAATCATACCATAGGCTAGCTTCTAGGGTTTAGCCTCCTTGATCTCGTGGTAGATCCACTCTTGTAAACATCCGTATTATCAATATCAATCAAGCAGACGAGGGTTTTACCTCCATCAAGAGGGCCCAACCTGGGTAAACATCGTGTCCCTTGTCTCCCCGTTACCATCCGCTTAGACGCACAGCCGGGACCCCCTACCCGAGATCCGCCGGTTTTGACACACCGACAAAGGGGGTCAATAACTGGTCAACCCGTCAAACTTCACGGAGTTGACCCGGCTCGTCAGCCGCAGGCTGTAGATGGCGGAGGGGTCGGATTCCACCTCCCGCAACCAAATGGCCGCCGAGGGCATCTACGTGACGCTGGCACTGCGTCTGCGTCGGATAGAGCAGTGGCGATGATTGGGCTCGGGTGGTCGGACTCGTCAGCCGGCGTCGACCTTGGCGGGTCGCAGAGCTCGGGTGAGCTCGGGTCGATGCTACGGGCGGTCGGGCAGTTTCGTGCGGGCACCTACATGCTCTACGCGCGCCGGTGAGCAAGATGGACGTGACGGCCGAGCCATTTGCGTGGCGGTGTCACGCCCGGCGGTGAGCATAGGCGGCGGCGGGTGCGGTGAGCTCGGTGTGGTGCGTACGGTGCACGAGAGAGGGAACGGAGAGGGGGAGGACGGGCAGCAGCTCACAGTGGTCTCGACGGGCGGGTCAGAGAGGTCGGGGAAGAGCTGATGGAAACGGAAGGTCGCCGGCGATCTCGGCGGCCGAAAGACGAAGACGAGGTCGGGGACGACGTTGCAGAGCTCCCGCAATGAACGGGTTGGCGAGACGATGCAGGAGTCGATGGCGGTTCTTTCCGGGCGATCGACAGGCGAGGGGTGGCTGTGGGCCACGATGGTTCTCGCCGGGCGGCAAGGGCGCTGCTCGTGAGGGGAGAACAGAGGAGGGGGAGAGCGCCGGGGAGAGAGGGAGAGGTGCAGAGGGTCCGGTGGTGCGCGTGGCGACGCCCCGGGCGCCGAGGCAGCAAGGAAGGTGAGGTGGCCAGGCGTGCAAAGCTGCACTGGCACATGCCTCTCGCCCTTCCGGGCGAGGAAGGGACGACTGCATCGGCCAGTTGGGTTGGGCCGTATTGGCCAAAGCAGTGAGCGCTGTGTAAAACCATCTCTCTCTCTCTCTCTCTCTCTCTCTCTATCTGCTTTTTCCGCTTTGTTTTTATTTTGTCTTTGCCAACGTTTTGAAATTCAAAACAGTTTTGAAATACCAAATATCCTCTAATAATTTTATGTTGAAAATGGACTTTCCAAATGCACATAAAATATATCAGAGGTATTTGGAGATATATCCCATATATATTTGGGTATATTTCCAAATTCAAATAGGATAGTTGTCACAACCCTAGAATACTGCTTGTAATTAGTTGCATCAGAGTGCATCATGCATCATGTCTAAATTCCAGTGAAATTTGAATTGAGGGAATTTTTATGCATCAGAAAAATCCTTTAAAAAAAAGGGGCAAGAACCCTTAAACTTGCATTCAGTGAAACCAAAATGGCCTTCATTAATGTTGCCAAGGGTTTGGATCCAAACCAAAAATAGTGAACATTTTTAAGGAATTATTTTGGCACTGAATTTAAATCATTATTGTATTTGGATTTGGATTTATATTCTTAACATATGGAATATAACTTCAAATAACTCGAATGAGTTTATGTGCTTTTGGATAACTCCACCAGGCAACATAGAAATATTCAGGGATTTTTGTCATGGGTTTTGGATTTGTTCTATTTGAAAACAAAGTGGCAAAAAAAGATTAAATAAAACAAGAAAACAAAAGGAAAATAAAATGTAACACAAACATTCCTCAGAGCCTACCTCGCCCAGCCATCGTGTGAAGCCCAGCCCACGCAGCCATCTCGCCAACCGTCGTCCCCCCTTCTTGAGAAGGACGCGAGGGCGGTGCTCATCACACGCAAGACGCGCCGGCCACCTCCTCGCCACTGCCATTGAGGCACCCGAGGGTGCCACGACTCCCTCGACCCCTTGCACCTCTCCCTCTCTCCCAGACTCTCCTCTCCCTCCTCGCTTGCTTCATGGGCGCCACCGAAATCCGCTGGCCGACGCCTGCCACCATCATCGCGGCCACTGCCACCCCACGCCTTGCCGTCAACGCTTAAGAAGCTCGTCATCCCCTCTTCATCCTCACCAAGCCACATGGCGAAGAAGCCCCCGACATCGCCCGGCACTGCTCCTCGTGCCGGTCACCGTGGATCTCGCCATCGATTCGAGCTACAGGCATCCTCGACCTCGCCTCGCTCGTTACACATGCCGTGAGCCTCCACACCAACCTCTCTCTCGCCTCGATGTCGATTTCTTTCTAACCGCTGGCCCGCCGAGCCCGAGGGTTCCTTCGCCACGCCACGAGGTCGCCATGGCTAGAGCTCACGGACGCCACGCCCGAGCTGCACCACCATGTTCAAGGCCCCTGTGAGACGAACACGACCACCCAACCGCCTCTTCCGTGGTGTCGTGAGGGCCTTTTTCTCTCGTCGAGGCCGAGCTAGCACCGCCGCTTCGAAATGCTCGCTTTCCCATGAACTCGGCGACTCCCCGCACTCTAGCTACCGCTTCCTCGGATGCGGGCGGAACAGTCGCGCCCAAAGGCCTCGACCACCTCTCTCCTCCGCTTCTTTCGAGGGTCACTGCTTTCTGTGTCGCCGGGCGTTGAGCTCCGGCGATGCCGACGTGGCTCTAGCTTAATTAGGCCTAACCACTAGCATTAACCTAATTGACCCTCCGGTCAATGACATGCGGCCCGTCCCCCGATTAACTTATTAGTTTACGCTTAATTAAACTTCGTTTAGTCAACGTGAGACCGATATGCGTGACCCACGCGTTCGTTTGACTGACCGGTCTGTTGACCACCGACGCCATGTCGATATCATGTCGACGCAGAATCCTCGATCGAATTTAAATAAATCTTAAATGATTTATTTATTTCGTAAAATAGTATAAACTTCCAAAAATCATAGAAATTCAACCGTAACTCCAAATGAAATAATTTATATATGAAAAATGATCAGAAAAATCCAATCTATCCATCTGTACCATTTTCATGCATGTTAGAACAACTTTTGCTCACTGTTTAGGTCAAATCAATTAAATGGCATTTGAATAATCACATATGGAGTTTGAATTTGAATATTGTGTTCAAACCAACTTCATTTAACCTGCTGCTAGTTGCATTAGCTCAAACCACAGCATATTGCCATGTCATGATCATGCACCATATTGTGCATTGCATTGATTGTGTTTCCTTCGTTATTGCCGGAAGTTGTTCCCTCTCGATAGACGTTGTTTCGACGATGAGTTCGATGACACCGATGAAGAGTTATATCATCTTCGTATGCCGTGCAAGCAAAACCCCTTGTTCATTCCGACATAATCACACTCTCTCGCCTCCCCGCTCTCTTTATCGCATTAGGACAACAACGATTCATCTCACATTTGTCATGTAGTCGAACCCCTTTATCCTCTCGCATGACTGTCATTCCACAAGAAATAGATGAAACCCACTAGCATGAGTAGGAGTTGTTTGAGCCTCTGCCGTGCCTACTCATTCATGCTTGTTTGTCATGCTTGCTACTGCTTAGAGTTGAGTCAGTCCATTCATCGGGGATGAATCTGAGGTGTTTGAACATGTACTACTGTTGAGAGCTAAGTGTGTGAACACGATTTGGTAAAGGTAGCGGTGAGAGGCCATGTAGGAGTACATGGTGGGTTGTCTCATTGCACCAGTCCTCAGAACTGAAGTTCTGTGTTTGTGATCCATGAACAGCTACTACCACGCATTGGAATGCTTAAGTGCCCTCTCGACTTATTAATCAACCTGATCTCTGGCCCGGTGAGTTGCAACTAGTTTCCGTGTTTGTAGGATATGTGTTGGAGGCCGTATGTGGCGCTGACCCTAGGGGTGGGCTATGATGCGGTAGATACACCGTGGCCCGTGTACCAAGCGCCTGCTTGGTGTCTCGGGAACCCCGCACATCGCTTTGGGGCCGTGGCGACATCCCGCCGGATCTCCTTATGCGGATGGAACCCGAATAGGCGATAAACTCGACTAGAGACTTGTGTGGTTAGTCGTCGTGGCCGACTCCCTCGCCAAAGCTTCCGCTTGAAGGTTGCCGAGATACACGACGTGTACAGGGTGGTAAGTGGCGAGAGCGTGTGTGAAGAAGTACACCCCTGCAGGGTTAATATGATCTATTCGAATAGCCGTGTCCGCGGAGAAGGACTTCTGGGTTGCATGTACAGTTCATAGACAAGTGAAATTGGATACTCTAAAATGCGCAAGATAAGCGTGAGTGCTATGGATGGCGTTCTCGTAGGAAGACGGGATCTGATCCATAGTGGTGTATTGATATGGTGAATTTGTGGACTCGTAGCGCCACCTCAAAAGAGTTACTTGCAAATGTCAGTAGTTCGTAGCCACCGAGTCAAAGCTGGCTTGGTCGCAGCTAAACTCCACCACCCCCTTTGTTAATAATGATGCATATGTAGTTAGTTCTCGATGTAAGTCTTCTTTGAGTACATTTGTACTCACGCTTCCTTATTTTATGTTTTGAAGAGAGACGCTGGCCTCGCTTAGTAGTTCAGCGTGGACTTCGACGCTTAGCTTGATACCTCGCCCACGATCTTGTGCCCTCGGCAGATCAGTAGATAGTCGCTTCTCGGCCTTTTTTCATTTGTAGATGTCTCAGTACTCGGACATGTTAAACTTCTGCTTGTGCTTTGACTTGTATGTTTCCGAAAGTGTTGGGTCATGAGACCCATGTTTCAGGTAATATCTCGCTCCTCGGAGCCTAATGAATAAATACTTGAGTCGAGAGTTATGTTGTGATGCCATGTTGTATTTACACATATCGAGCATATTGTGTTTATGTTTGAAATGCTTGGTATGTGTGGGATCCGACAATCTAGTTGTTTATCCTTGGCAGCCTCTCATATGGGGAAATGTAGTCTAGTGCTTCCCCTGAGCGAGTAGTAGTCCGCCATGTACCGGTTCACTAGAGTCCTGCTAGCCCAAAGATTACCGCTTTCCTGGACACTTGACTGGCCGGGCATGTGTTTCACTGCTCTCGTGGTTCTGTCTTTTCGGGAAATGTCACGCGGTGACATCCGAGTCCCGCTTAGCTCGCCATGTACCCGGGTTAATGGAGTCCTCGTTAGCCCAAAGGTTACAGCCCGAACTCACACGTTGATGGCCGATATGCTCGATGTGATTCATGTATGCCTGTCCCCATGGGTTAGTGCCGCTTTGGGTTCACGACTAGCCATGTCGGCCCGGGTTCTCTGTCATATGGATGCTAGCGACACTATCATATACGTGAGCCAAAAGGCGAACGGTCCCGGGCCATGGTAAGGCGACACCGTGGAATACCGTGCTTGAGGCCGCAAAGTGATAATGAGGTGTTACCGGCTAGATCGATGTGACTTGGGATCGGGTCCCGATAGCGTTGGTATCGAGCCCGATCGCCTGCAGAGAGGATTACCAAGCCAAACCGGTCAAGTTGTGTCTAGAAATGCTTTAGTTATGTAAGGGAATTGATTGTGGAAGGGAACGTAAGGCTCTTTTTACTCCTTATACCTCATGGCCTTCTCGATCCGAAATGTCATCCTCTTCTCTCCTATGGGGATTAAGAACTAGGCTTCTCATCTATCTATCGTGATGACGTGTTACTAACCCATAGACTTTTAAGATTGTTGGTTTTAAGCCCCGCTCAGTCTCTACTACTCGTGTGTTCACAGCTGGTCTCGGAACCTTGATTTTGTGCTTCCGAGTGGTTATGCCACCATTTTTGCAGGATGTCTCAAATCATTTTGAGCATTTACAGCCGTTATGTCAGTCTCGAGTCATCCCAGGTTTCTAAATAGTCCGATGCATTTGCAAATCCCTTCTCTCCGCTTTCTAATGTTCATTTGGGCTGATTAATCACACAATTAGTGTGTTGAGGTACTCCGCTGCCTCGGCATATATGTTGGAGCTATTATTATGAACCTAGGTGTTTTAGAGAGTCATCTAGTAATCTAGCCATGTTTTGTGTTCCGGTGTGATGATTCTGGCCACCAATCTCGAAAGCATCCCGTGATGCCATTTAGTAGTAGGTATTCTACTCCTGGGTTCTTGACCCAAAATTCACCCTACTTACCTCATGTTGATAGTGTTGCTCGTACCTTTAGGTTATTAGTAACTTTTGTGATAGTCCTCGAGGTCCGTGGTATTTCCTTCTTCCAAATACCATGAACCATTTTGGCAGAAGTTCTCTCGAACCGAAGATCACAATCGAGTACTCTTGAGGAGTTCTCCATTCATAATTGTGAATCGCCGCTTCTACCTTTCCGCATGGGTTATCCTAAGAAACATGTTGAACTTGGCTCGACATACTAATCTATGCATCCACAACTCAGAAAGTTATATATTCCTCGAGTTGTTCCTCCTTAGTTGTATTCTGACCCCCGTCTATCAATTGATAGTCAAGGGTATGTGTGCGATCGTGTTTATCGATGACTATTATCCTTGTGGTCCGTCAAGCCATTCTATTCCGGAATGACTAGGAAAAACAAACTCCAAAGACCTTATCCATATCTAGGATTGGGTCAGCAACAGACTCCATGCAGATCAAATGCTAATCTAGCTTTTACTGCTCCACCTTGGAGTGTTACCCTCTTTATGTCAAGAATGTCATAAGAATTGCACCATCTCTTATGAATTCTTGATGTAGTGATACTTCTCACCATCATTATTCATTCCTCGGTTCCGTGTTGTTGTAACCGGAATGCCGACAAGTGAACTATGATGTGTGAAATCGATACTCCTAGCAACCTCGTTGCTTGGTAGTTAATGGACAATATTCTCATTCTTAGCGTGTTGGTTATTAAATCATCATCCTAAGATTGATCGTGCCTACCTAGTCCTTATTTCCAAAGGTAATTTCCTTCGACCAATGAGTTAGGATTATTCAATCCCTTTCTTATTGATCATATCGTCTTGCCCGAAAAGCAGATTGTTCTCGAGCTTAATAACATATCGGTGGTTCGTGACTTTCCAAATATCTTCTTGGAAGTGCTACCAAAGTTGTCGCTCGACCGCTATGTTGAGCCTCGTGATCAAGTTGGTTTTATTACAAACCACCCTTCTCCAAGAATCAGTGTTGGATACTCCCGAGCTAGTTGGTTAAGCTTGAGCGACAACTTGGAGAGTTGGAAGATAAAAGCTTGTCCGAGCTTCCGGTTTGTTCCAAGGGATATCCTTGTGTATGTGTGTTGAAGAAAGATGATATCTTCATCGACCGTCCTCGTGATCGATTGTTGGATCTATTGCCTTGTCAAAACCTTGACTTGAGTATGGGCCATCGTCAAGTCAAATCAGAACCAATGATATTCGTGATGTTGTCTTACTCGTGGTTGATCCCTCGAGCATACACCATTACATCTTTTGGTCTGACCAATACTATCACCGTGTTCACATGATGGCGGAAGTCCAGTGATATGGAAATTCTGATGAGTTGCTGTTGAGTCCATCAGTAGCATTTTGTCTCCCCCATGATTCGCGTTAAAATTAAGCTAGTGTTGGAAACTTTGTAAGCAATGCCTTCGTGTTCCGCTCATGAAGCTTATGCTTGATGGAACAAGTGACTTCCTCGAATTCATGTGCATTGGGTGCAAGTTGTCATGAGTTCGAGAAAGGTTTGTTTTGTTTCCCTTGGAATCATCCCAAATCATTCATGCATACATGCAAAGTATTCTATGGTTTGGTAGATTAATTACCTCCACTCCATATGTGTTCCTAGCACACCAAGCCAATCGGTTGATTTGTTCAAGGAGAAGAAGTTCCTTCTTAAGAGCAAGACTTATGCAAGGACTTCGATATCCTCGATGATGGTTCCCGACCAGAACTTGGTAATGTTTTATTGTAAGACTTCCATGTGGGCATGCTTGTCTTGGACAACGTGTTCACATGTGTTTAGCAGAACCAGCTCATGTTTTGGAGCTTGCTATCGCAGTTCATTTCCCAACAATCTTGCAACGTCATCTCGTCGATTTGTGTTGCAAACTTTAATTTTTCTTCTAGACTTGATGAGTCTGGAATATTCTGACACCAACCAGATCTGAATCTCCCACAGATGTGATGGTTGGAACTTCTTCCAAGAACTATGATGTAGGTTCCAGTGAAGTGGACGCACCTAGCCGGAAGATCTATTATTGTAGTATCTTGAACAAGCAATTCAACCCCTCTCCATGAGGATTTGGTATGACTTATTCCACAAGTTGTTCCTTATGGATTCTTGAGCTCCCGAAGTCCGACCTTTTACTTGATGTTCTAGATATAAAACCATATCTATGAATGGATTACGCTAGCACATCAAGGAGAACATTAGAAGCAGAGTGCTAAATGTCTCTCGGTCGATCATCCAGATTTTGTTCTCTTGGCCTCGCTAAGGGGAAGTCTGAGAAGGTGTTATCTTCCTTTGTACCCGCATCATCCATCACTATTCATCATGGTAGTAAGATGTGCTGCCAGGATCCTCGACACGGATGTTGGTAAAACCTTGATGACTATGGAAATGCTCAAGTTCTTGAGAGCACACTCAGTCACTAGGTTATATCCTCGGTATCAATTGGAATGTGCCTCCCGGTTGCCGAGTTGTTCTATAACCATAGTTTCCTTTCCGAACTGATTATGCCATTTCCCCGAACCCCTTTCAAACGATCGTTGTGAATTGCCTTAGGCTGGTATGAAGAGCTTCAATGATCCTTTCCGATAGAGTTTCTTTCTGTCGTCATTGTGTTGGATGAAAATCTCAAAAGCAAAGGCGTCAAGATCAATTTGAAGCAATGGATCAACATCTTCGAGAAGGGCAGTTGGATCATGAAGATCGTGTTAGCTTTGTGTCCCCTCTGTCTACTTACCTCACGTCTTGAATCTCGGGACGAGATTCTTGTTTAGTGGGGGTGGTCATCCTGACCCTAGAATATCGCTTGTAATTAGTTGCATCAGAGTGCATCATGCATCATGTCTAAATTCCAGTGAAATTTGAATTGAGGGAATTCTTAAGCCTCAGAAAAATCCTTTTAAAAAAAGGGGCAACAACCCTTAAACTTGCATTAAGTGAAACCAAAATGGCCTTCGTTAATGTTGGCAAGGGTTTGGATCCAAACCAAAAATAGTGAACATTTTTAAGGAATTATTTTGGCACTGAATTTAAATCATTATTGTATTTGGATTTGGATTTATATTCTTAACATATGGAATATAACTTCAAATAACTCTGAATGAGTTTATGTGCTTTTGGATAACTCCACTGTGCAACATAGAAATATTCAGGGGATTTTTGTCACTGGTTTTGGATTTGTTCTATTTGAAAACAGTGGCAAAAAAAAGATTAAATAAAACAAGAAAACAGAAGGAAAATAAAACAGAACACAAACTTACCTGTAGCCTACCTCGGCCCAGTTACTGTGAAGCCCAAATTTCACGCAGCCATCTCGCCATCGTCGTCCCCTCTTGTGAGGAAGGGCGCGAGGGCGTGTGCTGCCACCGCAGCGCCCGGCACGCCCGGCCACCTCCTGCCACGCTTTCTGGAGGCACCCGAGGGTGCCACGACTCCCTCGACCCTTGCACCTCTCCCTCTCTCCCGGGACTCCTCTCCCTCCTCTCTCGCTTCCATGGGCGCCACCGAAAAGTCTTTGCCGTCAGCGACGCTTCGCCACCATCGCTGCCACCGCCACCCATACGCCTTTGCCGTCGCTTAAGAAGCTCCGCGTCGTCTCCCCCTCTTCATCCTCACCAAGCCACATGGCGCTGAAGCCCCCGGACATCGCCCGGCACCGCCCGTTCCCCTCGTCGGTCACGTGGATCCTCGGCCGATTAAGGGAGCCTACAGGGGCATCCCGACCTCGCCCTCGCGCTCGATAGACATGCTGTGAGCCTCCACACCGAACCTCTCTCTCCCCGATGTCGATTTCTTTCTCTAACCGCGGGCTCCGTCGAGCCCGAGGGTTCCTCGCCGCCGGCCATGAGGTCGCCGTGGCTAGAGCTCACGGACGCCACGTCTGAGCGTACCACCATGTTCTGCGCGTCCCCAGGAGACGAATGCGACCACCCAACCGCCCTTCCGTGCGCCGTAGGCCTTTTTCCCGTCGAGGCCGAGCTAGCACCGCCACCCCGAGCTCGTTTTCGGCGAACTCCGGCGACCCCGCACCTAGCTACCTGCTTCCCTGGATGCGGGCGGGAACAGGCTGCGCTCCAGTGGCCTCGACCACCTCTCTCCTGCCCTTTCGAGGGGTCACCGCCGCGTTTCCAGGTTGCCGGCGTTGAGCTCCGGCGATGCTGACGTGGCTCTAGCTTAATTAGGCCTAACCACTAGCACTAACCTAATTGACCCTCTGGGTCAATGGCATTTCGTTTCCCGTCCCCTTATTAACTTATTAGTTTACGTTTAATTAAACTCGTTTAGTCAACGTGAGACCGACATGCAGGACCCACGCGTCTGGTTTGACCTGACCGGGTCTGTTGACCCGCTGACGTCATGTCGATGTCATGCTGACGCAGTAATCCCTTACTGGAATTTAAATAAATCTTAAATGATTTATTTATTTCAGAAAATAGTATAAACTTCTAAAAATCATAGAAATTCAACCGTAACTCCAAATGAAATAATTTATATATGAAAAATGATCAGAAAAATCCAATCTATCCATCTGTACCATTTTCATGCATGTTAGAATAACTTTTGCTCACTGTTTAGGTCAAATCAATTAAATGGCATTTGAATAATCACATATGGAGTTTGAATTTGAATCTTGTGTTCAAACCAACTTCATTTAACCTGCTGCTAGTTGCATTAGCTCAAACCACAGCATATTGCCATGACATGATAATGCATCATATTGTGCATTGCATTGATTGTGTTTCCTTCTTTATTGCCGGAAGTTCACCCCTTTCGATAGACCTGGTTTCGACGATGAGTTCGATGACACCGATGAAGAGTTATATCATCTTCAGAAGTGCTAGGCAAGCAAAACCCCCTTGTTCATTCCGATACAATCCCACTCTCTCGCTCCTGCTCTCTTTTCTTTGCATTAGGACAACAACGATTCATCTCATACTTGCCTTTGCGGTAGCTGAACCCCTTATCCTCTTGCATGACCTGTCATTCCACAAGAATAGATGAAACCCACTAGCATGAGTAGGAGTTGTTTGAGCCCTGTTGTGCCTACTCATTCATGCTTGTTTGTCATGCCTGCTAACGCTTAGAGTTGAGTCAGTCCGATTCATCGGGGATGAATCCGGAGGTGTTTGAACATGTACTCTTGTTGAGAGCTAAGTGTGTGAACATGATTTGGTAAAGGTAGCGGTGAGAGGCCATGTAGGAGTACATGGTGGGTTGTCTCATTGCGGTAGCCCTCATGAACTGAGTTACGTGTTTGTGATCCATGAGCAGTTACTACCACGCATTGGAATGCTTAAGTGCCCCTCTCGACTTATTAATCAACCCTGATCTCTCCGGCCCAGAGTTGCAACTAGTTTCCGTGTTTGTAGGATATGTGTTGAGGCCGTATGAGCGCCGACCCTAGGGTGGGCTATGATGCGGTAGATACACCGTGGCCCGTGTACTGCGCCCGCTTTGGTGTCTCGGGAACCTCGCACACATCGTTTGGGGCGTGAGCGACACCCGGCCGGATCTCCTTGGATGGAACCCGAATAGGCGATAAACCTGGACTAGAGACTTGTGTGGTTAGTCAGGTCGTGGCCGACTCTCGCCAAAGCTTCCGCTTGAAGGTTGCCGAGATACCACGACGTGTACATGGTGGTAAGTGGCGAGAGCGTGTGTGAAGAAGTACACCCTGCAGGTTAATATGATCTATTCGAATAGCCGTGTCCGCGGAGAAGGACTTCTGGGTTGCATGTACAGTTCATAGACAAGTGAAATTGGATACTCTAAAATGCGCAAGATAAGCGTGAGTGCTATGGATGGCGTTCTCGTGGGAAGGCGGGATTCGATCCATAGTGGTGTATTGATATGGTGAATTTGTGGACTCGTGTGCGCCACCTCAAAAGAGTTACTTGCGATCGTAGTCTGTGGTAGCCACCGAGTCAAAGCCGGCTTGTCAGGTCAAACTCCACCACCCCCATTGTTAATAATGATGCATATGTAGTTAGTTCCGATGTAAGTCTTCTTTGAGTACATTTGTACTCACGTTTCTTATTTTATGTTTTGAAGAGAGATGTCGGTCTAAGCTAGTAGTTCAGCGTGGACTTGACGTTTAGCTTGATACCTCATTTCTACGATCTTGTGCCCTTTCGGCAGGATCACAGTAGATAGTCGGGCTTCTCGGCCTTTTTCATTTGTAGATGTCTCGTACTCGAGACATGTTAAACTTCTGCTTGTGCTTTGACTTGTATGCTCGAAAAGTTGGGTCATGAGACCCATGTTTGTAATATCTCACTCCTCGGAGCCTAATGAATAAATACTTGAGTCGTAGAGTTATGTTGTGATGCCATGTTGTATTTACACATATCGAGCATATTGTGTTTATGTTTGAAATGCTTGGTATGTGTGGGATCCGACAATCTAGTTGTTTATCCTTGGCAGCCTCTCATATGGGGAAATGTAGTCTAGTGCTTCCTGAGCGATAGTAGTCCGCCATGGCCGGTTCACTCGAGTCCTGCTAGCCCAAAGATTACTCTGCTCTGGACACTTGACTGGCCGGCATGTGTTTCACTTCGTTCTGTGTCTGTCCTTCGGGAAATGTCACGCGTGACATCCGGAGTCCTCGCCTTAGCTTCATTTAATGAGTCCTCAAAGTCATAGTGTTGCTACAGCCCGAACTCACACGTTGATGGGCCGATATGCTCGATGTGATTCATGTATGCCTGTCCCCATGGGTTAGTGCCGATTTGGGTTCACGACTAGCCATGTCGGCCCGGTTCTCTGTCATACGGATGCTAGCGACACTATCATATCGTGAGCCAAAAGGCATAAACGGTCCCGGGCCATGGTAAGGCTAATACACCCGTGGGAATACCGTGCTTGAGGCGCAAAGTGATATGAGGTGTTACTGGCTAGATCGATGTGACTTGGGATCGGGGTCCCGACAGCGTTGGTATCGAGCCCCTGTTGCCCGTGAGGATTACCAAGCCAAACCGGTCGAAGTTGTGTCTAGAAATGCTTTAGTTATGTAAGGGAATTGATTGTGGAAGGGAACGTAAGGCTCTTTTTACTCCTTATACCTCATGGCCTTCTGATCTGAGTCATCCTCTTCTCTCCTATGGGGATTAAGAACTAGGCTTCTCATCTATCTATCAGGATGACGTGTTACTAACCCATAGACTTTTAAGATTGTTGGTTTTAAGCCCCAGTTCAGTCTCTACTACTTCCATGTGTTCACAGTTGGTCTCGGAACCTTGATTTTGTGCTTCTGAGTGGTTATGCCACCATTTTTGCAGGATGTCTCAAATCATTTTGAGCATTTACAGCCGTTATGCTGTCCGAGTCATCCCAGGTTTCTAAATAGTCTGATGCATTTGCAAATCCCTTCTCTCCGTTTCTAATGTTCATTTGGGCCAGATTAATCACACAATTAGTGTGTTGAGGTACTCCGCTGCCTCGGCATATATGTTGGAGCTATTATTATGAACCTAGGTGTTTTAGAGAGTCATCTAGTAATCTAGCCATGTTTTGTGTTCCGGTGTGATGATTCTGGCCACCAATCTCGAAAGCATCCCGTGATGCCATTTAGTAGTAGGTATTCTACTCCTGGGTTCTTGACCCAAAATTCACCCTACTTACCTCATGTTGATAGTGTTGCTCGTGCCTTTAGGTTATTAGTAACTTTTGTGATAGTCCTCGAGGTCCGGTGGTATTTCCTTCTTCCAAATACCATGAACCATTTTGGCAGAAGTTCTCTTGAACCGAAAGATCACAATCGTCAGTACTCTTGAGGAGTTCTCCATTCATAATTGTGAATCTGCCATTCTACCTTTCCGCATGGGTTATCCAGGAAGAAACATGTTGAACTTGGTTCGACATACTAATCTATGCATCCACAACTCGAGAAAGTTATATATTCCTCGAGTTGTTCCTCCTTAGTTGTATTCGACCCCGTCTATCAATTGATAGTCAAAGGGTATGTGTGCGATCGTGTTTATCGATGACTATTATCCTTGTGGTCCGTCAAGCCATTCTATTCCGGAATGACTAGGAGAAACAAACTCCAGTACCTTATCCATATCTAGGATTGGGTCAAAGCAGTCGTACTCCGCAGATCAAATGCTAATCTAGCTTTTACTCTGTTCCACCTTGGAGTGTTACCCTCTTTATGTCAAGAATGTCATAAGAATTGCACCATCTCTTATGAATTCTTGATGTAGTGATACTTCTCACCATCATTATTCATTCCTCGGTTCCGTGTTGTTGTAACCGGAATGCCGACAAGTGAACTATGATGTGTGAAATCGATACTCCTAGCAACCTCGTTGCTTGGTAGTTAATGGACAATATTCTCATTCTTAGCGTGTTGGTTATTAAATCATCATCCTAAGATTGATCGTGCTACCTAGTCCTTATTTCCGGTGCACTCTTCGACCAATGAGTTAGGATTATTCAATCCCTTTCTTATTGATCATATCGTCTTGCCCTGAAAAGCAAGATTGTTCTCGAGCTTAATAACATATCGGTGGTTCGTGACTTTCCAAATATCTTCTTGGAAGTGCTACCAAAGTTGTCGCTGACCGCTATGTTGAGCTCGTGATCAAGTTGGTTTTATTACAAACCACCCTTCTCCAAGAATCGGTGTTGGATACTCTGAGCTAGTTGGTTAATGCTGAGCTGACAACTTGGAGAGTTGGAAGATAAAAGCTTGTCCGACTCGGTTTGTTCCAAGGGATATCCTTGTGTATGTGTGTTGAAGAAAGATGATATCTTCATCGATCGGGTCCTCGTGATCATTGTTGGATCTATTGCCTTGTCAAAACCTTGACTTGAGTATGGGCCATCGTCAAGTCAAATCGTAACTAACGATATTCGTGATGTTGTCTTACTCGTGGTTGATCCCTCGAGCATACACCATTACATCTTTTGGTCTGACCAATACTATCACCGTGTTCACATGATGGCGGAAGTCGATGATATGGAAATTCGATGAGTTGTTGTTGAGTCCATCAAGAGTATTTTGTCTCCCCCATGATTCGCGTTAAACATTAAGCTAGTGTTGGAAACTTTGTAAGCAATGCCTTCGTGTTCCGTTCATGAAGCTTATGCTTGGATGGAAGAAGTGACTGTAACTGTTTCATGGCAAGGGCAGTTAATAAGTCGAGAGGGTCCATTGGTTTCGGGCCCAATGCGTGGTAGTAACTGTTTCATGGATCACAAACACAGAACTCAGTTCCTGAGGACGGTTGCAATGAGACAATCCACCTTGTACTCCTACATGGCCTCTCACCGATACCTTTACCAAATCGTGTTCACACACTTAGCTCACACACAGTAGGACATGTTTATCACCATTCCAATTCATTCCCGATGAATCGGACTGACTCAACTCTAAGCAAGAGGTGCATGACAAACAAGCATGAATGAGTAGGCACATCAGGCTCAAACAACTCCTACTCATGCTAGTGGGTTTCATCTATTTATGTGGCAATGACAGGTCATCGCGAGAGGATAAAGGGTTCAACTATCGCAGCAAAAACAACAGATGAATCGTTGTTGTCCTAATGCAGATAAAGAGAGCAGGAGCGAGAGAGTGGGATTGTATCGGAATGAACAAGGGGGTTTTGCTTGCCTAGCACTTCTGAAGATAGCATTGAGTCTTCATCAGTGTCAACGATCACAACGTCGGTACAACGTCTACCGAGGGGGAACAACACCGGCAACACAGAAAGAAACACAATCAATGCAATGCACAATATGATGCATGATCATGACATGGTAAAATGAGTGTGTTGGGCTAATGCAATTACAACCTGATGTGTTTGAGCTATTTTGAACCAAAGATTCAAAGTTTAAACTCATTTGTGAACTTAAATAGTGCTTTATCATGTTTTGCACTAAACAGCAAGTTAACTTGTTTAAACATGCATGAAACTAGTACAGATGGAAAGATTGGATTTTTCTGATAATTTTTCATATATAATTTGTTCGATTTGGAGTTACGGTTGAATTACTATGAATTTTTGAAGTTTGCAACATTTTCTGGAATTTCCTATATAAGAATAAATCCAGAAAAGGATTTCTTACGTCGACACAAGCGTCGATGTGGCGTCGGCCGTCAAATGAGACGGTCCAGGTCAACCTGACCTGTGGGTCCTGTCTGTCTGTCGGTGTTAATTAAACTAACTAAGTTTAGTTAGCGTTAAACTAACACTAACCTAGTTTAGTTAGTGACACAGGGCCCACACGCCGCGAGAGAGAAAGGTGTCAAGCTGGGTCAACCCGTCAAACTTCACGGAGTTGACCCGGGGCTCGTCGCCGGCAGGGCCAGAGACGGCGGAGGGGCTCGGGATTCCTCCTCCGGCAACCAAATGGCCGTCAGAGGGCACTCGTCCGCGTCGGATAGTGGCAGTGGTTGGGCCTGGGGTGGCAGGAGTCATCGCCGGCGTCGACCTTGGTGGTCGCAGGAGCTCGGGTGAGCTCGGGGTCGACGCTACGGCGGTTGGGGCAGCTCGTATGAGGCACCTACGTGCTCGCGGCCAAGGTGAGCAAGATGGACGTGATTTTGAGCCATTGCATGGCCGGAGTCACGCCAGCGGTGAGCACAGGCGGCGGCGGGTGCGGGTGAGCTCAGTGTGGTGCATACGGTGCACGAGAGAGAGAACGGAGAGGGGAAGGATGGGCGGCAGCTCACAGCGGTCTCGATGAGCGGGTCAGAGAGGTCGGGGAAGAGCTGATGGAGAAGGAAGGTCGCCGCGATCTCGGCGTGAAACGGCGAAGACGAGGTCGGGACGACGCGTTGCGAGCTCCATGATCGAGCAGGTTGGCGAGACGATGCAGGAGTCGATGGCGGTTCTTCCGGGCACATCGACAGATAGGGGTGGCGGTGGCCACGATGGTTCTCCGGCGGCGTTGCGTTCGGTGAGGAGAGAACGAGAGGAGGAGAGCGCCGGGAGAGAGAGGGAGAGGTGCAGAGGGTGCAGGGTGGAGTGCGTGGCGGCGCCCCAGGCCGAGGCAGCCAAGGGAAGCGAGGAGGTGGCTGGTGGCGTATGGCTGGCGGGCGACGCCTCTCGTCCTTCCGGGCGAGAGGAAGAGACGGCAGCATCGGCCAGTGGGTTGAAACTGTCTTTGGGCGGGCAGTGGCGCCAGTAAAAACCTCTCTCTCTCTCTCTCTCTCTCTCTTCTATCTGCTTTCCGTACATTTGTTTTTATTTTGTATGCTACCCTTTGGTTTTGAAATTCAAAACAGTTTGAAATGAAGGCCAAATATCCTCTAATAATTTTATGCTGAAAAATGGACTTTTCCAAATGCACATAAAATATATCAGAGGTATTTGGAGATATATCCCATATATATTTGGGTATATTTCCAAATTCAAATACGATAGTCATTTAAATTCAGTGCCCAAAATGTTCACTATTTTTGGTTTGGTCTTCAAAGCCTTGCCAAAATTATCAAACATTTATAAAGACATGTTGGAAACAATGAATGCAATTTAGAGGGTTCTTGCCCTTCTTTTAAATTGATTTCTGAGGCTTTCACTTTCCTCATTTCAAGTTTCTTGAAATTAAGAGGATGCATGATGCTCACTGATGCAACTATCTGCAAACAATTCTAGGGCTGTGACATGCATTATCAATCAACACCATATGAGGAAAGGTGGCTTTCTCCTTGGTTAGCTTCACTTGGAGTTGATCATGATACTCCTTGAGGCTAGCATGAACACCCTTCAAGACTTTGTGAGCCTTGTCGAGTATGTCAAACTCCTCTTTGAGTCTAGCTAGATCAACCCCAAGCTTTGCCTTCTCGGAGTTTAGCACACGAGAAACAGCAAGAGCATGATCAAGATCTTTCTTTAATTTAGCATGATCATCGCTAGTGACTCCTCAAGAGCCAAACGAAGACCACGCTCTTCCTCAAGAGCATTGGAAAGATCCGAAATCTCATCGGCATAGTCCCGACTATGCCCGGCTTCACCAAGTTGTTCCAAGAGAGCAACGAAGTGCTTCTTGGATTTACCCTTGAGTTTACCCATAAAGGCCTCAAACTCATTCTCCTCCACATTAGTTCCCTCATGTTCATCAATGCTATCCGTCGAAGAAGGATGATTAATGATGGTATTTTTGGTGTTGGGGGTTACCTTGTTGGTGGATTTAACCATGAGGCACTTGGCGGTGATGCTCTCATTGGGTGAGTCGAATAGAGACACCCGTGGAGTCATCGCAATGGCAACGGAGGCCATGGCAACCGACTCACCATCTTCATCATCGTCATCATCCTCATTGTACTCTTCTTGTACCACCAATGCCTTGGGAGGAGTCTTCTTGGTGAAGTTGCTCTTGTTGGGGAACGACTTGGCCTTGTCCTTTCGGATGAGCTTGCCACCATTGTCTTCCCTCTTCTCATAAGGGCACTCCACAACAAAGTGGCTTACATTTCCACAACTGAAGCAAGTCCTCACTCGTTGCTTGCCCTTTGCGCCACTTGAATTGTTCTTGTTGAAGTTGGGCCTTGAGTTCTTCTTGCTCCAAAATTGCCTTGAAGTAAGGGCCATGTGTTCATGATAGGCATACTTCGAGGTTGCTCTCCTCTTCTTCCTCTTCATCCTATTCCTCCATACTAACCTTGGCCTTTAGAGCAAGGTTGGGTTTCTTTATTCTTTGAGAGCGAAGTACCGCATTGTCGGCGGTCTTGTCCAAGATGCTCATAGCAACGAACTCATCTAACACATCACTTGAGGAAAAGGTGTGGAAGTCCGGCCATTGACGAATGACGGAGGACATGGCTTTGTGGTAGGGCATCATTGCCTTGAGGAATGTGCACTTGATCCAATTGTCATCCGTGTCCTTACTTCCATGATCTCGGAGAGAGACCGTGAGTTTGGTTACCCTCCGATAAAGCTCACGAGGTTCTTCATCTTCTTTCATTGCAAACTCATCGGCTTCATCTTGCACCACTTCATAGTTGGAACGTTGAATGCTTGCGCTTCCCCGATAGAGGGAAACCACTTGGCGCCAAGCATCTTTGGCCAAGGAGTAGGGCCGGAGATGAGGAAGGTCTTCGGGTGGGATTGCTTCTTGGATGATGAAGAGAGCATTCTCATTGAATTGATGATCCACGGCTTCTCTAGGGGTGAAGTTGCTTTGGTCATGCGGATAAAAACCTTCTTCAATGTTTCTCCAAAGGTTAGTGTTCACATGATTTAAATGACGCTTAAAACGATAGACCCAAGAATCAAAATCTACATTCTTCTCAATCTTAGGGGACGGGCCGGCATGATTCAAATGAATGGAAGGAAGCGGTCCACCATAGACAAGTGAAGGTTCCACATGGGCAAAGATGTCGGTGCCGTTTTTACCACTAGAAGAAGGAGCTTTCTCGCTATTAGCTCCCCCCTTGTCGGAGGTAGCGTCTGTCACCTTGTTAGCGGGATCACCCACTCTCAACAGTGCGGTGGAAAGTTTAAGCCCTTCTAAGAATTTATTAAACATGCTTTCTACCTCGGTAGTCATGGAGGTTTTCAATGTGTCCAACGCCACATTGAATTCCTCACGAGAGACCGCGGTACCCCCATCTCCCGTAGACGAGACTGGATTCGCACCGGAGTGCTCCTCCACCTCGTCTACAACGTCAACCATACTCTTTGGACGGTAAAGTCCTTAATAAAGAAACCTGGCTCTGATACCAATTGAAAGGATCGATATAGTTAACTAGAGGGGGGGGGGTAAATAGGCAACTAACAATTTTTAGCTTTTCTTTACCAATTTAAACTTTGCATCAAAGTAGGTTGTCTAGATATGCAACTAGGTGAGAAACCTATATGATGCAACAACAATAAGCACGCACACAAGCAACAGACATAACACAAATAAGCTTGCACAAGTAAAGGCGCGAGATAACCAAGAGTGGAGCCGGTGAAGACGAGGATGTGTTACCGAAGTTCCTTCCCTTTGAGGGGAAGTACGTCTCCGTTGGAGCGGTGTGGAGGCACAATGCTCCCAAGAAGCCACTAGGGCCACCGTATTCTCCTCACGCCCTCACACAATGCGAGATGTCGTGATTCCACTATTGGTGCCCTTGGAGGCGGCGATCAACCTTTACAAACAAGGTTGGGGCAATCTCCACAACTTAATTGGAGGCTCCCAACGACACCACGAAGCTTCACCACAATGGACTATGGCTCATGGTGACCTCAACCGTCTAGGGTGCTCAAACACCCAAGAGTAACAAGATCCGCAAGGGATTAGTGGGGAATCAAATTTCTCTTGGTGGAAGTGTAGATCGGGGCCTTCTCAACCACTCCCGAGCAAATCAACAAGTTTGATTGGCTAGGAGTGAGATCAGCGAAATGGAGCTTAGAGCAACAATGGAGCTTAGAGGTGGAAGATGTGGTCAACTAGAGGAAGAAGACACCCCTTTTATAGCTATGGACAAAATCCAACCGTTATCCACCTAACCAGCCCGCGACTTGCGGTACTACCGCCCCTGACAAGCGGTACTACCGCAAGGCCATGCAGTACTACCGAGAGGGACCGCGGTACTACCGCTGCAACGACAGGAACTAGAACAAACCCGAAGCACAGAGGCTGAGAACGGTACTTCCGCAAGCGCGGTACTACCGCCCCCCTTGCGGTACTACCGCAAGGCAGGAAAGTCCTAGCCTGGGAAGGGCGCGGATGAATAAAAATACATCCGTGCCTACTTCCGCTGGAAAGCAAACGATGCAAAAATCCGACACGGTACTACCACTTGAGGAGCGGTACTACCGCATGGCAGCTGTGTTGGGGAATGTAGTAATTTCAAAAAAATTCCTACGCACACGCAAGATCATGGTGATGCATAGCAACGAGAGGGGAGAGTGTTGTCCACGCATTCTCGTAAATGACCCGAAAGCGGGCGTTATAACAATGCGGTTGATGTAGTCGTAAATGCGTCTTCACGGCTCAACCGATCAAGCACGAAACTACGGCACCTCCGAAGTTCTAGCACACGTTCAGCTCGATGGCGATCCCGGACTCTGATCCAGCAAAGTGTCGGGATGAGTTCCACAAGACGATGGGCGTGGTGTGATCTTGATGTTCTACCGTTGCAGGGGCTTCGCCTAAACCGCTTCTGATGTGTCGAGGTGGACTATGGTGGAGGGGGCACCGCACGGCTAAGAGATCAATGATCAATTGTTGTGTCTATGGGTGCCCCCCCTCCTCCGTGATATAAAGGGGGGAGGAGGAGAGGGCCGGCCAAGGGGAGGAGGCGCGCCCAAGGGGGGCAATCCTAGTCCAAGTAGGTTTTGCCCCCGCCCCCTTTCCTATTCCAACTAGGAGAAGGGGGAAGGAGGAGGTGGAGAGAAGGAAGGAGAAGGGTGGCCGCCGCCCCCTTACCTTGTACAATTCGGATTGGGGCAAGGGGGGCCGCGCGCCACCTCCTGGCCTCCTCTCTCCTTTCACTAAGGCCCATAAGGCCCAATAGCTTCAGGGGGTTAGGTAACCCCCAGAACTCCGGTTTTATCCGAAACTTCTCCGGAACACTTCCGGTGTCCGAATATAGTCGTCCAATATAACAACCTTTATGTCTCGACCATTTCGAGACTCCTCGTCATGTCCGTGATCACATCCGAGACTCCGAACAACCTTCGGTACATCAAAACATATAAACTCATAATGAAACTGTCATCATAACGTTAAGCGTGCGGACCCTACGGGTTCGAGAACAATGTAGACATGACCGAGACATGTCTCCGGTCAATAACCAATAGCGGAACCTGGATGCTCATATTGGCTCCTACATAATCTACAAAGATCTTTATCGGTCAAACCGCATAACAACATACTTCAAATGCAAACCAAACTCGTAACTCAAATATTCTCCTCCACGATCAGATCGTAGAAATTTTATTTTCTTGTTACGATGATTTTCCGCTTCACTCTGAAATTCTTTGAACTTTTCAAATGTTTCAGACTTGTGTTTCATTAAATAGATATACCCATATCTGCTCAAATCATCTGTGAAGGTGAGAAAATAACGATACCCGCCGTGAGCCTCAATATTCATTGGACCACATACATCAGTATGTATGATTTCCAACAAATCAGTTGCTCGCTCCATAGTTCCGGAGAACGGCGTTTTAGTCATCTTGCCCATGAGGCATGGTTACATGAAGTACCAAGTGATTCATAATCAAGTGATTCCGGAAGTCCATCAAGATGGATTTTCTTCATGCGTTTTACACCAATATGACCCAAACGGCGATTACCACAAATAAGTTGCACTATCATTATCAACTCTGCATCTTTTGGCTTCAACATTATGAATATGTGTATCACTACTATCGAGATTCAATAAAAATAGACCACTCTTCAAGGGTGCATGAACATAAAAGATATTACTCATATAAATAGAACAACCATTATTCTTTGATTTAAATGAATAACTGTCTCGCATCAAACAAGATCCAGATATAATGTTCATGTTTAACGGCACCAAATAACAATTATTCAGGTCTAAAACTAATCTGAAGCGGTAGATGTAGAGGTAGCGTGCCGACCGCGATCACATCGACTTTGGAACCATTTCCCACGCCAGCATCGTCACCTCGTCCTTAGCCAATCTTCGCAATCCGTAGTCCCCTGCTTTGAGTTGCAAATATTAGCAAATGTAACCGATTATCAAATACCCAAAGCTCTTGTGAGCATTATTAAGGTACACATCAATAACATGTATATCACATATACCTTTGTTCACCTTGCCATCCTTCTTATCCGCCAAATACTTGGGGCAATTCCGCTCAAAGGTCCGATGCGCTTATAAGTAGAAGCACTTTCAGTTCAGGCTTAGGTCTAGACTTGGGTTTCTTCTCCCGAGCAAAGAACTTGCTTGTCGCTCTTCTTGAAGTTCCCCTTCTTCTTCCCTTTGCCCTTCTTCTTGAAACCGGTGGTCTTATTGACCATCAACACTTGATGCTCCTTCTTGATTTCTACCTCCATGACCTTTAGCATTATGTAAGAGCTCCTGGAATAGTCTTGTCCATCCCTTGCATATTATAGTTCATCACGAAGCTCTTTTAGCTTGGTGGCGTTGATTGAAGAATTACATCAATGACACTATCATCAGAAGATTAACTCCAGTTGAACCAAGTGATTATTATACCTGCACATTTTGAGTATATGTTCACTTGTGAACTATTCTCCTCCATCTTACAGCTATAGAACTTATTGGAGACTTCATATCTCTCAATCCGGGCATTTGCTTGAAATATTAACTTCAACTCACGGAACATCTCATATGCTCCATGACGCTCAAAAGCGTCGTTGAAGACCCAGTTCTAAGCCGTAAAGCATGGCACACCGAACTATCGAGTAGTCATCAGCTTTGCTTTCCGCCAGACGTTCTTAACGTCGTCGATTGCATCTGCTAAAGCAAGCACGGCACCCAGCGGTGCTTCCAGGACGTAATTCTTACGTGCAA
The DNA here is from genome assembly GCA_021605145.1 of Aegilops bicornis. Taxonomy (NCBI): domain Eukaryota; kingdom Viridiplantae; phylum Streptophyta; class Magnoliopsida; order Poales; family Poaceae; genus Aegilops; species Aegilops bicornis. Next base: position 711,516,833 of record CM038675.1, read on the forward strand.
CAATGAGGATAATCCTCAAATAACGGACCCGATCCGTGTAGTTGCTACCATCATCTTTCAACTTAGCTTTCTCAAGGAACGCATTAAAATTCAATGGAACAACAGCACGAGCCATCTATCTACAACAAACATAGACAAGCAAAATACTATCAGGTACGAAGTTCATGATAAAGTTAAGTTCAATTAATCATATCCCACTTAGACAGACATCTCTCTAGTCATCTAAGTGATCACGTGATCCAAATCAACTAAACCATGTCCGATCATCACGTGAGATGGAGTAGTTTCAATGGTGAACATCACTATGTTGATCATATCTACTATATGATTCACGTTCGACCTTTCGGTCTCCGTGTTCCGAGGCCATATCAGTATATGCTAGGCTCGTCCAAGTTTAACCCGAGTATTCGCGTGTGCAACTGTTTTGCACCCGTTGTATTTGAACGTAGAGCCTATCACACCCGATCATCACGTGGTGTCTCAGCACGAAGAACTTTTGCAACGGTGCATACTCAGGGAGAACACTTCTTGATAATTAGTGAGAGATCATCTTAAAATGCTACCGTCAATCAAAGCAAGATAAGATGCATAAAGGATAAACATCACATGCAATCAATATAAGTGATATGATATGGCCATCATCATCTTGTGCTTGTGATCTCCATCTCCGAAGCACCGTCGTGATCACCATCCTCACCGGCGCGACACCTTGATCTCCATCGTACATCGTTGTCGTCTCGCCACCTATTACTTCTACGACTATCGCTACCGCTTAGTGATAAAGTAAAGCATTACAGGGTGATTGCATTGCATACAATAAAGCGACAACCATATGGCTCTCGCCATTGCCGATAACTTCGGTTACAAAACATGATCATCTCATACAAGAAAATATAGCATCACGTCTTGACCATATCACATCACAACATACCCCGCAAAAACAAGTTAGACGTCCTCTACTTTGTTGTTGCAAGTTTTACGATGGCTGCTACGGGCTTAGCAAGAACCGTTCTTACCTACGCGTCAAAACCACAATGATAGTTCGTCAAGTTAGTGTTGTTTTAACCTTCGCAAGTACCGGCGTAGCCACTCGATTCAACTAAAGTTGGAGAAAGCAGACACCGCCACCACTGTGTGCAAAGCACGTCGGTAGAACCAGTCTCGCGTAAGCTGCTGGCGTAATGTCGGTCCGGCCGCTTCATCCAACAATACCAACGAACCAAAGTATGACATGCTCGGTAAGCTGTATGACTTGTATCGCCCATAACTCACTTGTGTTCTACTCGTGCATATAACATCTACACATAAAACCGGGCTCGGATGCCTTTGTTGGGGAACGTGGTAATTTCAAAAATTTCCCTACGCACCACGCCAAGATCATGGTGATGCATAGCAACCAAAGGGAGAGTGTTGTCCATGTACCCTCGTAGACCCGAAAGCGAAGCGTTATAACAACGCGGTTGATGTAGTCAGACGTCTTCACGGCTCGACCGATCAAGCACGAAACTACGGCACCTCCGAGTTCTAGCACACGTTCAGCTCGATGGCGATCCCGGACTCCTATCCAGCAAAGTGTCGGGATGAGTTCCACAAGACGACGGCGTGGTGACGATCTTGATGTTCTACTGTCGCAGGGCTTCGCCTAAGCGCCGCTACGATATTATCGAGGTGGGTTCTGGTGGAGGGGGCACTGCACATGGCTAAGAGATCAATGATCAATTGTTGTGTCTATGGGGTGCCCCCCTCCTCCGTATATAAAGGGGGGAGGAGGAGAGGGCCGGCCAAGGGGAGGAGGCGCGCCCAAGGGGGGCAATCCTACTCCAAGTAGGTTTGCCCCCCCTTTCCTATTCCAACTAGGAGAAGGGGGGAAGGAGGAGGTGGAGAGAAGGAAGGAGAAGGGGGGCCGCCGCCCCCTTCCCTTGTCCAATTCGGATTGGGGCAAGGGGCCACAGCCACCTCCCGCCTCCCTCTCTCCTTTCCACTAAGGCCCATAAGGCCCAATAGCTTCCCGAGGGGGTTCCGGTAACCCCCGGAACTCCGGTTTTATCCGAAACTTCTTCGGAACACTTCCGATGTCCGAATATAGTCGTTCAATATATCAATCTTTATGTCTCGACCATTTCGAGACTCCTCGTCATGTCCGTGATCACATCCGGGACTCCGAACAACCTTCGGTACATCAAAACATATAAACTCATAATGGAACTATCATCGTAACGTTAAGCGTGCGGACCCTAAGGGTTCGAGAACAATGTAGACATGACCGAGACATGTCTCCGGTCAATAACCAATAGCGGAACCTGGATGCTCATATTGGCTCCTACATATTCTACGAAGATCTTTATCGGTCAAATCGCATAACAACATACGTCGTTCCCTTTGTCATCGGTATGTTACTTGCCCGAGATTCGATCGTCGGTATCTCAATACCTAGTTCAATCTCGTTCTGCAAGTCTCTTTACTCGTTACGTAATGCATAATTCCGTAACTAACTCATTAGTTACATTGCTTGCAAGGCTTATAGTGATGTGCATTACCGAGAGGGCCCAGATATACCTCTCCGACAATCGGAGTGACAAAAACCTAATCTCGAAATATGCCAACTCAACATGTACCTTTGGAGACACCTCAGAGAGCTTCTTTATAATCACCCGATTACGTTGTGATGTTTGGTAGCACACAAAGTGTTCCTCCGTAAACGGAGTTGCATAATCTCATAGTTATAGGAACTTGTATAAGTCATGAAGAAAGCAATAGCAATATACTAAACGATCAAGTGCTAAGCTAACGGAGTGGATCAAGTCAATGACATCATTATCCTAATGATGTGATCTCATTAATCAAATGACAACACATGTCTATGGTTAGGAAACATAACCATCTTTGATCAATGAGCTAGTCAAGTAGAGGCATACTAGTGACATTAAGTTTGTCTATGTATTCACACATGTATTATGTTTCCGGTTAATACAATTCTAGCATGAATAATAAACATTTATTACGATATGAGGAAATAAATAATAACTTTATTATTGCCTCTAGGGCATATTTCCTTCAAGCTGAACCAGGCCGCGCGCGGTACTACTGCGGAGGCGCGGATGTAAAAAATTACATCCGCCCCTACTACCGCTATGCAGCGGAACTTGGCCTGGGGGCCACGATAACGGCTCCAGAGGAGCGGTACTACCGTGGGCCCATGCGGTACTACCGCGCCGAAGTACGGTACTACCACAGGTGCCTGCGTATTACCGCTCCAGGGAGCAGTACTACCGCAAGCCCAACATCAGCAACCAGGACAATGCATAGAGGACAAACAGAGGATGCTCCAAAACGCAGGGGAAAGGTGGAGACAAGGAAGAAAACGTGTACGTGATGATTCCACCCGAACCTTTCCAACGCGGACCCCCTCTTAATAGTACGACTTTCCACCAAAAAGAAACGTAGAAAAACACCGTCTTCAATAGTCTTCGAGGGGCACCAAACCGTCTTGTGCCTAGCGATGAAACGTCTGAGAAACTCAAGGCACACGATTAGTCTGCAAAAGTATTGTCATCAATCACCAAAACACCTTAGGGATAATTATGCCCTTACACCAGTCTTGGTACTCTTGTGGCTTCTTTTGGTTGCTCTGGCTAATAGGTGTATCTGTGTTATCTAACCTTGTTTACGCAGGTCCATCCCATCCTAAGCCAACTCAAGACCACAAGGTAAGTATATGTATCATAGTCATGTGAATGAGAAATTCTTGTTGATGTACATACTGTTTGCAAGAAGGACTCATGAGCATGAAGGTACATTTCTCATATTCACATCATTTGCTCTGATGCATATAGTCAAGATACATGTAACACATTGCTTACACTGTCATGTTTATACATTCACATGCTCCTATATTCCATATTCACATGATTGCATACATGTAGGGGGAGCCTATGCATGTTACATGTCTTTCCAAAGCTTTACTTACTATTATCTATATCCTTATCTAAAGCTTTGATGTATGTTGTTATCAATTATCAAAAATGGGGAGATTGAAAGCACAAGTGCTCCCTAGGTGGTTTTGGTAATTAATGACAACATATCTCTTGTCGGACTAACACTTTTACCTAGTATGTTTCAGATAAGTTCAACAAGGAAGTGGCATGGACTAGAGGATGTGGAACCCCTTCAAGATGCTAAGGACAAAAGGATTGGCTCAAGATTCAAGCTCAAGACTCTACATTTTGTATTTTAGTGATCCAAGATCACATTGAGTCCATAGGAAAAGCCAATACTATCAAGGAGGGATGATGTGTTGCTTGATGAGGCTCTTGCTCAAAATGCTTAGTGATATGCTCCAAAGCCCTCAACTACTTTCTCACATCCACATAAGACCTAAACCAAAAGTCAAACTCGGCCCACCGATTCTTTCTATCCGGCGCCACCGAGTTCAGATGTCATAGCCACTGCCACAAACCCAAGGCAAATCGGTCTCACCGATAGGGATCTCGGTCTCACCGAGATGGGATTGCAATCTCTCTGTATGGATTTATTACCAAAATCGGTCTCACCGAGTTTGCGTAATCGGTCCTACCGAGATTGCAATGTAAACTCTATGTTTCCTTTTTCTAACATTTCGGTCTCACCGAAATGAGCGAATCGGTCCCACCGAGTTTACCTGACCAACTCTCTAGTTAGCTTATTACCAAAATCGGTCTCACCGAGTTTGTGTAATCGGTCTCACCGAGATTACGTTATGCCCTAACCCTAACCATATCGGTCCTACCGAGTTGCATGTCGGTCCACCAAAACCTAACGGTCTCTAGATTTGCTGAATCGGTCCAGGCCAAGTTTATCAATTCGGTCCCACCGAGTTTGGCAAGTTGTGTGTAACGGTTAGATTTTGTGTGGAGGCTATATACCCTCCACCTCCTCTTCATTCGTGGAAGAGCCATCGAACCAACCTACACTTCCAACCTACATTTTCTGAGAGAGAACCACCTACACTTGTGTTGAGGTCAAGATATTCCATTGCTACCATATGAATCTTGATCTCTATCCTTCCCAAGTTGCTTTCCACTCAAATCTTCTTTCCACCAAATCCAAATCCCGTGAGAGAGAGTTGAGTGTTGGGGAGACTATCATTTGAAGCACAAGTGCAAGGAGTTCATCATCAACACGCCATTTGTTATTTCTTGGAGAGTGGTGTCTTTAGATTGGCTAGGTGTCATTTCGGAGCCTCCGACAAGATTGTGGAGTTGAACCAAGGATTTTGTAAGGGCAAGGAGATCGCCTACTTCGTGAAGATCTACCGCTAGTGAAACCAGAATCGCCGTGGGCGGCGGCCATGGTGGGGACAGAACAAGGTTGCTTCTTCGTGGACCCTTCGTGGGTGGAGCCTCCGTGTACTTCATGTAATCGTTACCCTTTGTGGGTTGAAGTCTCCATCAACGTGGATGTACGATAGCACCACCTATCGGAACCACTACAAAAACATCCGTGTCTTCTATTGCGTTTGAATCCTCCAAATCCTTCCCTTTACATTCTTTCAAGTTGCATGCTTTACTTTCCGCTGCTCATATACTCTTTGCATGCTTGCTTGATATGTATTGTGTTTGTTAAACTTATGCCAAAACTTCACTTCAACTTAAAGAAATTAAAACTGCTACTTTTAGTACTTAGTGTCTAATCACCCCCTCTAGACACCTCTTCTCGATCCTTTCACATCTCCATCAGAAGTTGCTGGAAGAATCTGACCAAAAATAATAGTGCATGTCATAGCCTAGAAATCAAGATCAAGCACAAGTTTTCTATTAGAAATCAGACCAAGAAGAGAACCGTATAAATTTTGTGAGAATATGCATCTGTACTATTAGTGCAGATCATAACTAAGAAACCAAGATGAACATTTTTACTCGAGTTCTCTTTTAGGAATCACACCTTTTCGCTCAGAATATCCATGCAAGAGAGCATTGTGAGCTGGCTAGTGGGCCTGGGACCATCTGTAACTGTGTGTGCGTGTCGTGTTGGAGGAGTATATGCGACGGTTAGTCTCTGAATTCTCTGTCTCGTTCTCTGAACCTCACAAACTCTCCTGTATGGCTTCCTCCTCGTATATTCAATTCCCCATCCCCAAACTCTCCTGTATGGCTGATGAAATAGATGATTCGGGACATTACAAAAATTTAAGAGAGAAGGAAGAGAAACTTATTGGGTGGTTGTACGTCTTCTATCCAGATCAGGCCAAAGCAGGCGGGGCTGTGGACTCAGTCGCGGAAGGCCTCCAGGGCAAGCGGGAAATCTTGAGGTCGGTGTTGAGCAATGACAGGGCGGAGATGTTGCCGTGCTCCATGCGCAGTCACCGGACGAACTCCTCGAACACATCCGCTGCAGCGTGCTGCCGCTCGAAGTTGTCATAGGCAGGAGGAGATCAGCGACGGCGATAGAGCCACAAGATCGAGAGCGATGGAATTGGGGGAAGGGGCGCGTGGACCTTGGAGGTGGGACGACGTGCATACGTGGGCTGTTTTATTTTCTTTTTGATTTTTCTTTCGTGCGAGGAGTTTCTTTTTTTCACGTACGAGAGGGAGGGGTATCGAACGAGATGGGGGTATCGAAGAGGTCAAACCATCAGGACGTTCGGTCCCCCTTTAATAATCTTTTTCTAATAATAAAACACGGATTGACACCGTGAGTTCACCGTCATAATACGCTTTTTCTGTGAATTTACGCTTTCAGTTTTTTTTCTTCAACACATCCATATTTATTTTCTATATCCAAGGTGGTACTAATCTACCCCTAATAATAAGAAAACGTGGGCAGTCAAATTCACGATCGATTTTTCGCGCCGGCCACACGGAACCAGCCCATACTCCCGTACCAGGCCACGCAGCCACGCGAGTGGGCTTTTCCGAAGAGAGTACAAAATTACTGGGCCACCAGCAAAAATTAGTGGGAGTCGACATCATGACCTTCTCTAGGCTCTCGGCTCCAATAACCAACGAAGCTACCAATCTTTAATGTCTAATTGTCCCACCTCGTGTTTTAAAGTCAATTTGCACTGGTTAATATACCAGCCACGTTGGGAATCAACAAGAAGACCGAGAAAATCAGCCACGTGATTGGGGCACGGTAATTAAACTGATGGGCTAATTGAAGAAAGTATCGGGCTAATTGAAGAAAGTATCGTGGGCATAAAAGAAGGAAAGACTATTGTCTCGGGTAATTAAAGGAAAGACTGTGGGCTAGGATTGTGATTGCGATTGTGATTGTCATATAAATACTCATAATAAGGCGCCAAGATGGGATAACTAAGGAAGGATTCTGGGCTTGATTGTGTGGGTAGGGCTACTAATTAAAAGAAAGGATTAATTGAGGGCATACAACTATTGAGGACATGCAATAAATTAAAAGGAATAAACTCTGTCCTGCCTTAAGAAAAAAGCTGACGTGATCACTCTCTCTCTCTCTCTCTCTATATATATATATATATATATATATATATATGGGAAAGATATACATACTATATACTATACTATTTAAAGGGAATAGATATTCTTGGTTTGGTTTCGCTTTATTTCGTCCCGTTTTGAGTATTTTATATGTGCACTATTTTTTTATTTTTGTCCATTTGACAAATATACGTGCAAACAAAGAAAACCGGGATAATACGAATGAAATCAGGATGTACCTTTAAAGGAAACTTAATTCAAACAAAAGCGAAGTGGCCGGCCACACGTCGTAATCTGACCAAAAAATAAATATATGGAGGTCTGAACTAGCTACGAGCTGCAGGGTGCCGGCTACCTTGATTCTTTCCCAGTTAAACACATGAGTACATGTTAAGCAGGCTGGTGGATCGACCCGGCTGCGACTACATGGCTGGATTAATTGCTCCATGAAAACTTGCACGTGATTCTACTAATAGGTGCACAACCCTAGCTTCAATGAGTCAAGTTAGTCTTTTATTAATAGTTGCTTCATTTTTTTTCCTGCTCTTCCTAGCCGAGCATCCATGCATCAGGTTTTCATAACTAAACTGACTACACAATAAGTAATTGTTCTACAAGGAAGAGAAAATGAGGTATTTTCATATTCCTTTAATTCTGTTTTTTCGCCGGCTCATGTATTTCTATCTGACATGATATGGATTTTGCATAATTTTTTTCCCGTTGCAACGCACGGGTATATGTGCTAGTAGAGATTAAGGAGGGTGCCATCCACCCCTGAACCAAGCAGAGCGCGCTGCCCATCAACACGCCCTCAAATCCAAAAAAAAAAAAAAAAACGGGAACACGAGCTGTATTGCGATATGTGGTGCTGAATCTGTACGTCGATATGTGCTGCTGATCTGCTGTGACGCCAAAACAAAACCTCCCGGTTTCCTTAAAAAAAATGGATCGATGTGTTGGAGTATCTCGCCGCGGATGATGCGGCCGGGGTGGGCTGATTGACGGCATGATGGGCGCGCGGGCGATCGGAGGAGGGAAAAGCCCGGGATTCGATAGGCCGGCGAGAGCGAGCCAAGGTCGGCATCATTAAAGGCCGAAAGGGGGCGCGCGAGGTGAGACGAGTGTGAGTGAAGGTGCGCAACCACCCGCACTCGCGAGCCTCCTGCTGTGTCGTGGGGGTGGGGGTGGCCGGGTGGGGGCGCGCACATGACACGACTCGACCGCCGGTTTTGGTCTTGCCTTACCGGCAGGGAAATTTGGTTGGTACCAGCGGCAGGCAGGCAGGCAGTACCACTCCTACGAGCTGCTGGTCTTCATTCTTGCTTTGACCTCCTCCCCTGATGCGATGCCATGCGATGCGGTGCGACGACACCAACGGTTTGGTGGTGTCTTCCTCCCCTGCTCCGTTGCATTTCCCATCTAGTATTAATTATTTTGTAGTACCAATTTTCAAACGTAGGCGTGCGAGTGAGTGTTAGGGCGCTGTCTAGCGCACCACGATTATGCCAAGCAAGGCTCGACACGTCCGGTCTCTCGAGCAATCAACTAAAGAAAGAAATTAGAGTCCATGGTTATCTCTCCCACCCTCCACCCTATCCTATCCTACAACCTAGGCCGATGTTGCAGCCAGGAGCACGTGGTAGAACAAGAATCGCCAAAGGCAATGCTATTGCTAGCTTTGGAGGCGAGGCCGGGAAAGCTTCTTTTACGTCGGCAACTTGGCGGGCTCTCCTCCCCGCCCCGCTGTTTTCTCGAGGCACTCGGAGCGCGGCCGCAAAAGAGAGCGAAATTCGAAAGGCCTTTGCTTAGCTTAGGGCGCCACGTCCACGTGATGATGATACGAGATGAGCTCGGCTCGGTGGAAAAACAGTAGCGGCTGGCTGTATCATGGCAACTTTTGGTTTTGTGATAGAGATGAGACGACACGGCCCCTAGGCCCGACCCTGGTTGCGAGCGTAGCGTGTGGTGTTTGCGTGTGTGCATGCATGCATGCATGCACACATGGGTATGCACGTCGCCACCTTTCACTGTTTTCCACAGCCTGTGCTGAAACAAAGGCGATGGCAACTGGACGACGGCGTAAAATTACAAGATTTTACCCCCGGCGCAGAGAGAGTGCTTACTTTTTTGCTCGACTTTTGTGTACACCGATGCGTAGGGCCACCGATGGAGAAGTGTGTCCGCAAGGGCGCTGCTAGAGACGGGAGGGGCAGGCTTTACGTGTGTCCGCTCGAGACCGTTCTGGCAGAGGAAAGAAGCCGTAGCAGCTGTGCGCCTGCAACGATGTTCTGCAAGGTCAACTCGTCCCCGGTGGCCCAAGAATTTTGTCTCTCTGCAGAATATAGAGAATACGGTGTCTTCGGTAACACTGTTTTCTTCATTTTTATTTACTACGAATGTTAGGGCATCTCCAACGGGACTGCAAATCTGAGTCATTATGGGCGTGTTTGGCAGCCGGACTCACTGGGCCTGGCTAGCTCAAGTCAGGCTCACATGAGCCTGGTTGAGCAAATGCAATCTCTAAACCAACATCTGCAACCTGTTTGGTTGTCCGCATTTAGTTTTCACGCATTAGGGGCTAGCTTAGCGCGCGGTGTTTGGTTGCCCACATTGTCTGAACTCACACATAAGCCCGCTGTTTGGTTGCATGCAACGCCTGTTGTCTGATAACCTCTTCGGTGTGGTGGTGAGGTTACTAGCACACATCGGTGTCAGGAAGAATAGACACAACAAAACATAGTAGTACTAGTAGTTATAAATATTGTGCACACATAAACAGACAAGTTCAAATGCAAATCAGTTCGATATTAAACTAAAGCAACTGGAGCATACGAGGGGATGTCCTAGGCGTTTACGGTGAAGGCGTCGTCGTGCCTCCCGCACCTTGTCACCACTTCAATGCCATCGTCATTGAAGACGATGACCTTCAGCATATCGGGAGTCAGCAACTTGAGGTCACCATGAAGCCTATCTTGATCTGATGGACGGCGGCGAAGGTGTACCAACCCTAATCAAGGGTGACCCTGTTGTTCAACAGCTGGACAGTGACTCTCCAGGAGCAGCCGATGTTCGTCTTCAGCTTGAACTCCTGCAGCACGGACGGGAAGTGCCTCGTGATGTCCAACGGCATAGGTATGGCCTCAAGCTGGGGGGGGGGGGGCAGGATCACCTTGCAGAAGGTGGTTGGCCCTCCCACCTCATGGTAGTGGTCGTAATTCCGGCGCTTGCCGGTGGGGGGCACCTCCGGCATGTCGTCGTCCGTGCCCGAGCTCTGGACGGGTGTCACCTCTGAGGGCGACACCTCGTCCTTGCCCTTGTCCTGCTCCTTCGGTCACACCACCTCCTTTCCCTTGTTCTCCGTGTCGAACTGCATTATGAAGAGGTTCGAAGGCTGGGTCAGCATATGCATTATGAACGTTGCAACATCGCCATTAAAACTTATGCTCGTGTGCCCCTTTATTGACCCACCTTGCCGGTCACCACTTACCCAGTATCTCACTCTTCCTCCAACCTAACACCATGAACCCCAACCCCAATGCAACCCCTTTCCTTGGGGCATTGGATGGAGGGCTTTCTTCCTAGGGTGCTCGCTGGGTGACCGCACAAAGTTTGAGAACACCATGGAAATGTGCTCAACTTCAGCAGCATGGAAGAGCTGCACAAAGAGTCAGACGTTGTGGTGAAGAAGGCTACGTCAGAGGAGTTGAAGACACTAATTCCTGACCCAGCGAAGGGCGCTATGTCAGTCGACATACTCCGCTCGGCCATGAACCAGGCTGAATCCGACAACGCTGGACAGAGAGCAAGGTGGGCCAAGTACAGACAGTACCTGCGTCCTCATGACCATCGTGCCGTCGTGTACTTCGCCACAAATACTATGTGAAGGAAATATGCTCTAGAGGCAATAATAAAGTTGTTATTTATATTTCCTTATATCATGGTAAATGTTTATTATTCATGCTAGAATTGTATTAACCGAAAAATTAGTACATGTGTAAATACATAGATAAACAGAGTGTCCCTAGTATGCCTCTACTAGACTAGCTCGTTAATCAAAGATGGTTAAGTTTCCTAGCCATAGACATGTGTTGTCATTTGATGAACGGGATCACGTCATTAGAGAATGATGTGATGGACAAGACCCATCCGTTAGCTTAGCGCTATGATCGTTTAGTTTATTGCTATTGCTTTCTTCATGACTTATACATGTTCCTATGACTATGAGATTATGCAACTCCCGAATACCGAAGGAACACTTAGTGTGCTATCAAAGCGTCAAGGTAATCGGATGATTATAAAGATGCTCTCTGAGTGTCTCCGATGGTGTTTGTCGAGTTGGCATAGATCGAGATTAGGATTTGTCATTCCGATTGTCGGAGAGGTATCTCTGGGCCCTCTAGGTAATGCACATCACTATAAGCCTTGCAAGCAATGTGACTAATGAGTTAGTTGCGGGATAATGCACTACGGAACGAGTAAAGAGACTTGCAGGTAATGAGATTGAACTAGGTATGATGATACCGATGATCGAATCTCGGGCAAGTAACATACCAATGACAAAGGGAACAACGTATGTTGTTGTGCGTTTGACCGATAAAGATCTTCGTAGAATATGTAGGAACCAATATGAGCATCCAGGTTCCGCTGTTGGTTATTGACCGAAGAAGTGTCTCGGTCATGTCTACATAGTTCTCGAACCCGTAGGGTCCGCACGCTTAACGTTCGATGACAATTGGTATTATGAGTTTATGTGATTTGATGTACCGAAGGTTGTTCGGAGTTCCAGATGAGATCACGGACATGACGAGGAGTCTCGAAATGGTCGAGACATAAAGATTGATATATTGGACCATGTTGTTAGGACACCGGAAGTGTTTCGGAGAGTTTCGGATAAAACCAGAGTGCTTGGGAGGGTTCTGAACCCCCCGGGAAGTTAATGGGCCACCATGGGCCTTAGAGGAGAGGGCCGTCCAGAGGTGGCGCGCCCCAGTCCGGGTGGACAAGGGGTGGGGCGGCGACCCCCTCCTTCCTTCTCTCCCCTTCCTCCTTCCTTCCCCTCCTTGTTGGACTAGGAAAATGGGGAACCTACTCCTAGTAGGAGTAGGATTCACCCTCCCTTGGGCGCGCCCCTTGAGGCCGGTCGGCCCCCTCCTCCCCTCCTTCATATACGGGGAGGGGGGCACCCCATAGACACACAAGTTGATTTCTTAGCCGTGTGCGGTGCCCCCCTCCATAGTTTTCCACCTCGGCCATATTGTCGTAGTGCTTAGGCGAAGCCCCGCGTCGGTAACTTCATCATCACCGTCACCATGCCGTCGTGCTGACGAAACTCTCCCTCGGCCTCAGCTGGATCTAGAGTTCGAGGGACGTCACCGTGCTGAACGTGTGTAGATCGCAGAGGTGCCGTGCGTTCGGTTGGACCGCGAAGACATTCGACTACATCAACCGCGTTACTAAACGCTTCCGCTGTCGGTCTACGAGGGTACGTGGACACACTCTCCCCGCTCGTTGCTATGCTTTTCCTAGATAAATCTTGCGTGACCGTAGGATTTTTTTGAAATACTACGTTTCCAACAGTGGTATCAGAGCCAGGTCTATGCGTAGATGTTATATGCACGAGTAGAACACAAAAAGTTGTGGGCGATAATAGTCATACTGCTTACCAGCATGTCATACTTTGATTTGGCGGTATTGTTGGATGAAGCGGCCCAGACCGACATTACATGACCGCGTTCATGAGACTAGTTCTACCGCCGTGCTTTGCACACAGTTGGCTAGTGGGTGTCTGTTTCTCCAACTTTAGTTAAATCGAGTGTGACTACGCCCGGTCCTTTTTGAAGGTTAAAACAACACACTTGACGAAAAATCATTGTGGTTTTTGATGCGTAGGTAAGAACGGTTCTTGCTAAGCCCGTAGTAGCCATGTAAAACTTGCAACAACAAAGTAGAGGACGTCTAACTTGTTTTTGCAGGGCTTCTTGTGATGTGATATGGTCAAGACGTGATGATATATAAATTGTTGTATGAGATGATCATGTTTTGTATACGATTATCGACAGCGGCAGAGCCATATGGTTGTCGCTTTATTGTATGAAATGCATTCGCCATGTGATTGCTTTACTTTATCACTAAGCGCTAGTAATAGTCGTAGAAGCAATAGTTGGCGAGACGACAACGATGCTTCGATGGAGATCAAGGTGTCAAGCCGATGGCGATGGTGATCATGGCCGGTGCTTTGGAGATGGAGATCAAAGGCACAAGATGATGATGGCCATATCATATCACTTATATTGATTGCATGTGATGTTTATCCTTTATGCATCTTATTTTTGCTTAGTACGGCGGTAGCATTATAAGATGATCTCTCACTAAGTTTCAAGGTATAAGTGTTCTCCCCAGTATACACCGTTACTCACAGTTCATCGTGCCGAGACACCACGTGATGATCGGGTGTGATAAGCTCTACGTTCACATACAACAGTGCAAGCCAGTTTTGCACCACGAGAATACTCGGGTTAAACTTGACGAGCCTAGCCTATGCAGATATGGCCTCGAACACCGAGACCGAAAGGTCGGCGTGAATCATATATTAGATATGATCAACATAGTGATGTTCACCATTGAAAACTACTCCATCTCACGTGATGATCGGACAAGGTTTAGTTGATATGGATCACGTGACCACTTAGATGATTAGAGGGATGTCTATCTAAGTGGGAGTTCTTAAGTAATATGATTAATTGAACTTTAAATTATCATGAACTTAGTACCTGATAGTATTTTGCATGTCTATCTTGTTGTAGATAAATGGCCCGTGCTACTGTTCCATTGAATTTTAATGCGTTCCTAGAGAAATCTAAGTTGAAAGATGATGGTAGCAACTACATGGACTGGGTCCGTAACTTGAGGATTATCCTCATTGTTGCACAGAAGAATTAGGTCCTTGAAGCACCACTAGGTGCCAAACCCGTTGCAGGAGCAACACCAGATGTTATGAACGTCTGGCAGAGCAAAGCTGATGACTACTCGATAGTTTAGTGTGCCATGCTTTACGGCTTAGAACCGGGAATTCAACGACGTTTTGAACGTCATGGAGCATATGAGATGTTCCAGGAGTTGAAGTTAATATTTCAAGCAAATGCCCGGATTGAGAGATATGAAGTCTCCAATAAGTTCTACAGCTGCAAAATGGAGGAGAATAGTTCTGTCGGTGAGCATATACTCTGTTGGAAATATGCCCTAGAGGCAATAATAAAAGCATTATTATTATATTTCCTTGTTCATGATAATTGTCTTTTATTCATGCTATAACTGTATTATCCGGAAATCGTAATACACGTGTGAATACATAGACTACAATGCGTCCCTAGTGAGCCTCTAGTTGACTAGCTCGTTGGTCAACAGATAGTCATGGTTTCCTGACTATGGACATCGGATGTCATTGACAACGGGATCACGTCATTAGGAGAATGACGTGATGGACAAGACCCAATCCTAAGCATAGCACAAGATCGTGTAGTTCGTTTTGCTAGAGCTTTTCCAATGTCAAGTATCTCTTCCTTAGACCATGAGATCGTGTAACTCCCGGATACCGTAGGAGTGCTTTGGGTGTACCAAAGCGTCACAACGTAATCGGGTGACTATAAAGGTGCATTACGGTACCTCCGAAAGTATCTGTTGGGTTGACACGGATCGAGGCGGGATTTGTCACTCCGTGTTACGGAGAGGTATCAACTGGGCCCACTCGGTAGTGCATCATCATAATGAGCTCAAAGTGACCAAGTGTCTGCAGTCACGGGATCATGCATTACGATGCGAGTAAAGTGACTTCTTGCGATGCTTGAGGCGAGCGAGGTATTGGGATACCGGCGATCGAGTCTCGAGCGAAATGTAATATCTGCGTCTGACAAAGGGAATAGAATACGGGGTTGCTTGAAACCTTGACATCGTGGTTCATCCGATGACAACATCGAGGAGCATGTAGGGAGCCAACATGGGTATCCAGATCCGCTGTTGGTTATTGACTGAGGACGTCTCGGTCATGTCTGCATGTCTCCCGAACCCGTAGGGTCTACACATAAGGTTCGGTGGCGCTAGGGTTATTAGGAAGACAAGTATGTAATTACCGAATGTTGTTGAGTCCGGATGAGATCCCGGACGTCACGAGGAGTTCCGGAATGGTCCGGAGGTAAAGATTTATATATGGAAAGTGGTTAAGCGGACTCCGGAAAGTTTGAGGGCATACCGGTAAAGAAATCTGGGGGCCACCGGAGGTTTCGGAGGTCCACTGAGGGGCCACCCCTCGGGGGCCACATGGGCTAAGTGGGAGAGGGAGCCAGCCCCTGGTGGGCTGGGCGCGCCTCCCACCTAGGCCCATGCGGCTTGGGCAGGAGGAAACCCTAAAGGGGGAAGAGGCGCCCCTGGCTTGGGGACAAGCCACCCCTTTCCTCCTCTCCTTTGGCCGCCGCCCCCCCTCTAGGGTTTCCCCTAGAGGGCCGGCCCCCCTTGCCCTCTCCTCCTATATATAGAGGGGTGAGGGGAGGGCTGCAACACACAATTGAAGGCGCAGCCCCTCCCCTCCCCAACTCCTCTCTTTCTCCGCGTGTGCTTGGCGAAGCCCTGTCGGAGAACCTCTGCACCAATTGCACCACGCCGTCGTGCTGCCATTGGAGTTGTCTTCCTCAACCTCTCCTTCATCCTTGCTGGATCAAGACGAAGGAGACGCCATCGTCCCGTACGTGTGTTGAACGCGGAGGTGCTGTCCTTTCTGAAATTTGGTCATCGGTGATCGGAATCACGTTGGGAACGACTCCATCATCACCACTCCCTCGAACGCTTCCGTACTCGATCTACAAGTGGTATGTAGATGCAAACTCTCTCTCTTGACTCGTTGCTTAGATGAACTCATAGATAGATCTTGGTGAAACCGTAGGAAAATTTTAATTTTCTGCAACGCGTTCCCCAATAGTGGCATCATGAGCTAGGTCTATGTAGTTCTCTTTGCAGAGTAGAACACAATTTTGTTGTGGGCGTGGATCTTGTCAACTTACTTGCCGTTACTAGTCGTATCTTGCTTCCGCGGTATTGTGGGATGAAGCGGCCGGACCAACCTTACACGTACGCTTACGTGAGACCGGTTCCACCGACTAACATGCACTAGTTGCATAAGGTGGCTGGCGGGTGTCTGTCTCTCCCACTTTAGTTGGAGCGGATTCGATGAACATGGTCCTTATGAAGGGTAAATAGAAGTTGACAAGATCACGTTGTGGTTATTCGTAGGTAAGAAAACGTTCTTGCTAGAACCCAATTGCAGCCACGTAAAAGATGCAACAACAATTAGAGAACGTCTAACTTGTTTTTGCAGCGATTGTACATGTGATGTGATATGGCCAAGTTGTGATGAATGATGATATATTGTGATGTATGAGATCATGTTCATGTAATAGGAATCACGACTTGCATGTCGATGAGTATGACAACCGGCGAGAATATAGGAGTTGTCTTTATTTTTGTATGACCTGCGTGTCATTGAAGAACGCCATGTAACTTACTTTACTTTATTGCTAAACGCGTTAGCCATAGAAGTAGAAGTAGTCATTGGCGTGACAACTTCATGAAGACACGATGATGGAGATCATGATGATGGAGATCATGGTGTCATGCGGTGACAGGATGATCATGGAGCCCGAAGATGAAGATCAAAGGAGCTATATGATATTGGCCATATCATGTCACTACTTTATAATTGCATGTGATGTTTATTATGATTATGCATCTTGTTTACTTAGGGACGATGGTAGTAAATAAGATGATCCCTTAGAACAATTTCAAGAAGTGTTCTCCCCTAATCATGCACCGTTACTCTGGTTAGGTAAACTTCTAAGCACCACGTGATGATCGGTGTGATGGATTCTTACGTTCACATACAACGGGTGTAAGACAGATTTACACACGCAGTAAACACTTAGGGTTAACTTGACGAGCCTAGCATGTACAGACATGGCCTCGGAACACGGAGACCGAAAGGTCGAACACGAGTCGTATGGAAGATACGATCAACATGAGAATGTTCACCGACAATGACTAGTCCATCTCACGTGATGATCGGACACGGCCTAGTCGACTCGGATCGTGTAACACTTAGATGACCAGAGGATGTCTAATCTAAGTGGGAGTTCATTAATAATTTGATTAGATGAACTTTATTATCATGAACAATAGTCTAAAATCTTTACAATATGTCTTGTAGATCAAATGGCCAACGCTCATGTCACCATGAACTTCAACGCGTTCTAGAAAACCAAGCTGAAAGATGATGGCATCAACTATACGGACTGGGTCCTAACTTGAGGATTATCCTCATAGCTGCCAAGAAACAATATGTCCTAGAAGCACCGCTAGGTGAAGCACCCATCCCGAAGAACCAAGACATTATGAACGCTTGGCGGTCTCGTCGCGATGATTACTCCCTCGTTCGATTGTGGCATGCTTTACAACTTAGAACCGGGGCTCCAAAAGCGTTTTGAGCAACACGGAGCATATGAGATGTTCGAGGAGCTGAAACTAGTTTTCCAAGCTCATGCCGGTCGAGAGATATGAAGTCTCCGACAAGTTCTATAGTTGTAAGATGGAGGAAAACAGTTACATCGGTGAGCACATACTCAAAATGTCTGGGTTGCATCACCTTTGTCCCAGTGGACATAAACCTCCAGACGAGGCGGTCATTGACAGAATCCTTCATCGCTCCACCAAGCTACAAGAGCTTTGTGATGAACTACAATATCACGAGGATGGTGAAGACCATTCCCATATTATTCTCAATGCTGAAGTGAGCAGAGGTTGAAATCAAGAAAGAACATCAAGTGTTGATGGTCAACAACACCACTAAGTTCAAGAAGGGCAAGGGCAAGAAGAACTTCAAGAAGGACGGCAAAGAGGTTGCGGCGCCCCGGTAAAGCAAGTTGCGGAAGAAGAAGTCAAAGAATGGACCCAAGCCCGAGGTGAGTGCTTTTATTGCAAGGGAAGGGCCACTAGAAGCGGAACTGCCCCAAATACTTAGCGGACAAGAAGGCCGCAACACTAAAGGTATATTTGATATACATGTAATTGATGTGTACCTTACCGATTACTCGTAGTAACTCACAGGTATTTGATACGGTGCCGTTGCTCATATTTGTAACTCTAGCAGGAGCTGCGGAATAAGCGAGACTCGCGAGGGACGAGGTGGCGATCTTGTCGGGGAATGGTTCCAGAGTCGATGTGATCGCCGTCGACGCTACCTCTGCATTTACCTACGGGATTAGTTATAAACCTTAATAATTGCTATTTGGTGCCAAGTTTGAGCATGAACATTGTATCTGGATCTCGTTTAATAGGAGATGGCTACTCATTTAAATCCGAGAATAATGGTTGTTCTATTTATATGAGAGAAATGTTTTATGGTCATGCTCCGATAGTCAATGGTTTATTCTTGATGAATCTCGAACGTAATGTTACACATGTTCATAGTGTCAATACCAAAAGATGTAAAGTTGATAACGATAGTCCCACATACTTGTGGTAATCGCCGCCTTGGTCACATTGGTGTCAAAGCGCGCTGAAGAAGCTCCATGCCGATGGACTTACGGAGTCTCCTGGATTATGAATCATTTGACACATGCGAACCATGCCTCATGGGCAAGATGACCAAGACTACGTTCTCCTAACAATGGAGCGGGCAACCAACTTACTGGAAATCATACATACCGATGTATGCGGTCCAATGAGTGTTGAGGCTCATGAGGATATCGTTATGTTCTCACTCTCACGGATGACTTGAGTAGATATGGGTATGTCTACTTGATGAAACACAAGTCCGAGACCTTTGAAAAGTTCAAGGAATTTCAGAATGAGGTAGAGAATCAATGTGACCGAAAGATAAAATTCTTACGATCGGATCGTGGAGGAGAATATTTAAGTCACGAATTTGGCACACACTTAAGAAAATGTGGAATCGTTTCACAACTCACGCCGCTGGAACACCTCAATAGAACGGTGTGTCCGAACGCCGTAATCGCACTCTATTGGATATGGTGCGATCTATGATGTCTCTTACCGATTTACCGCTATCATTTTGGGGATACGCTCTAGAGACAGCTACATTCACTTTAAATAGGGCACCGTCTAAATCCGTTGAGACGACACCGTATGAATTATGGTTTGGGAAGAAACCTAAGCTGTCGTTTCTAAAAGTTTGGGGATGCGATGCTTATGTCAAGAAACTTCAACCTAAAAGCTCGAACCCAAGTCGGAAAATGCGTCTTCATAGGATACCCTAAGGAAACCCTTGGGTATACCTTCTACCTTAGATCCGAAGGCAAGATCTTTGTTGCCAAGAACGGAACCTTCTCGGAAAAGAGTTTCTCTCGAAAGGAGTAAGTGGGAGGAAAGTAGAACTCGATGAAGTACTACCTCTTGAACGGGATAGTGGTGCAGCTCGTGAAAATGTTCCTGATGCCCACACCAACCGAAGAGGAAATTAATGATGATGATCAAGGTACTTCGGATCAAGTTGCTCTTGAATCAGAGGGTCCACTAGGACACGCCCGCACTGAGTGGTACGGGAACCCTGTCACCGGAAATCATGTTGTTAGACAACGGTGAACCTTGAACTATGAAGAAGCGATGGCGGCCCGGATTCCAACAAATGGCTCGAAGCCATGAAATCCGAGATAGGATCCATGTATGAAAACAAAGTATGGACTTTGACAGACTTGCCCGATGATCGGCGGCGATAGAAAATAAATGGATCTTTAAGAGGAAGACGGACGCGGATGGTAATGTCACCATCTATAAAGCTCGACTTGTCGCTAAGGGTTATCGGCAAGTTCAAGGGATTGACTACGATGAGACTTTCTCACCCGTAGCGAAGCTTAAGTCCGTCTCAATCATGTTAGCAATTTCCGCATACTATGATTATGAGATATGGCGATGGACGTCAAAACAGCGTTCCTTAACGGATATCTTAAGGAAGAGTCAGATATGATGCAGCCGGAAGGTTTTGTCGATCCTAAGAATGTCGACAAAAGTATGCAAGCTCCAGCTCCATTTATGGGCTGGTGCAAGCATCTCGGAGTTGGAACATTCGCTTTGATGAGATGATCAAAGCGTTTGGGTTTTATGCAAGACTTATGGAGAAGCTGCGTTTACAAGAAAGTGAGTGGGAGCTCTGTAGCATTTCTCATATTATATGTAGATGACATACTTTTTGATGGGAAACGATATAGAACTCTTGGATAGCATTAAGGCCTACTTGAATAAAAGTTTTCAATGAAGGACCTTGGAGAAGTCGCTTATATATTAGGCATCAAGATCTATAGAGATAGATCGAGGCGCCTCATAGGTCTTTCACAAAGCACATACCTTGATAAGATTTTGAAGAAGTTCAAAATGGATCAGTCCAAGAAGGGGTTCTTGCCTGTATTGCAAGGTGTGAGATTGAGCTCAGCTCAATGCCCGACCACGGCAAAAGATAAAGAAGAGATGAGCGTCATCCCTATGCCTCACCCATAGGATCTATTATGTATGCCATGTCGTGTATCGGACCTGATGTAAACCTTGCCGTAAGTTTGGTAGGAAGGTACCAAAGTAATCCCGGCAAGGAACACTAGACAGCGGTCAAGAATATCCTGAAGTACCGAAAGGACAAAGGACATGTTTCTCGTTTATGGAGGTGACGAAGAGCTCGTCGTAAAGGGTTACGCCGGACGCTCAAGCTTCGGTTACACATATCCGGATGACTCAAAGTCACAAACCGGATACGTGTTTATGTTGAATGGTGGAGCGATGGCTGGTGCGGCTGCAAGCGAAGCGTCGTGGCGGGATCTACATGTGAAGCGGAGTACATGGCAGCCTCGGAGGCAGCGCATGAAGCAATTTGGGTGAAGGAGTTCATCACCGACCTAGGAGTCATACCCAATGCGTCGGGGCCGATCAAACTCTTCCGTGACAACACCGGAGCTATTGCCCTTGCCAAGGAGCCCAGGTTTCACAAGAAGACCGAGCACAACAAGCGTCGCTTCAACTCCATCCGTGAAAATGTTCAAGATGGAGACATAGAAATTTGTAAAGTGCATACGGATCTCAGATGTCGCAGATCCGTTGACTAAACTCTCTCATGGGCAAAACATGATCAACACGAGAACTCTATGGGTGTTCGATTCATCACAATGTAACTAGATTATTGACTCTAGTGCAAGTGGGAGACTGTTGGAAATATGCCCTAGAGGCAATAATAAAAGCATTATTATTATATTTCCTTGTTCATGATAATTGTCTTTTATTCATGCTATAACCGTATTATCCGGAAATCGTAATACACGTGTGAATACATAGACTACAATGCGTCCCTAGTGAGCCTCTAGTTGACTAGCTCGTTGGTCAACGAGATAGTCATGGTTTCCTCGACTATGGACATCGGATGTCATTGACAAGCGGGATCACGTCATTAGGAGAATGACGTGATGGACAAGACCCAATCCTAAGCATAGCACAAGATCGTGTAGTTCGTTTTGCTAGAGCTTTTCCAATGTCAAGTATCTCTTCCTTAGACCATGAGATCGTGTAACTCCGGATACCGTAGGAGTGCTTTGGGTGTACCAAGCGTCCTGGCGTAAGCGGGTGACTATAAAGGTGCATTACGGTACCTCCGAAAGTATCTGTTGGGTTGACACGGATCGAGGCCTGGGATTTGTCACTCCGTGTTACAGAGAGGTATCAACGGGCCCACTCGGTAGTGCATCATCATAATGAGCTCAAAGTGACCAAGTGTCCGGGTCATGGGATCATGCATTACGCAGATGCGAGTAAAGTGACTTGCCGGGTAATGAGAGGTGAGCGAGGTATTGGGATACCGGCGATCGAGTCTCGGGCAAGTAACATACCGTCGACAAAGGGAATAGAATACGGGGTTGCTTGAACCCTTGACATCGTGGTTCATCCGATGACAACATCGAGGAGCATGTAGGGAGCCAACATGGGTATCCAGATCAGCTGTTGGTTATTGACCGAGGACGTCTCGGTCATGTACTGCATGTCTCCCGAACCCGTGAGGAATCTACACATAAGGTTCGGTGGCGCTAGGGTTATTAGGAAGACAAGTATGTAATTACGAATGTTGTTGAGTCCGGATGAGATCCCGGACATCACGAGGAGTTCGAATGGTCCGGAGGTAAAGATTTATATATGGAAAGTGGTTAAGCGGACTCAGGAAAGTTTCTGGGGCATCTGTAAAGTACCGGGCCACGGAGGTTTAGGAGGTCCACCGGAGGGGCCACTTTCTCCCGGGGGGCCACATGGGCTAAGTGGGAGGAGGGAGCCAGCCCACAGTGGGCTGGGCGCCTCCCACCTAGGCCCATGCGGCTAGGGCTTGGGGAGGAAACCCTAAAGGGGTGAAGGCGCCCCTGGCTTGGGGGCAAGCCACCCTTTCCCTCTCCCTTTGGCGCCGCCCCCTCTAGGGTTTCCCCTAGAGGGCAGCCCCTGTCCTCTCCTCCTATATATAGAGGGGTGAGGGAGGCTGCAACACACAATTGAAGGCGCAGCCTCCCTCCCCAACTCCTCTCTTTCTCCGCGTGAGCTTGGCGAAGCCACAGCCGGAGAACCTCTCAGACCAATTGCACCACGCCGTCGTGCTGCCATTGGAGTTGTCTTCCTCAACCTCTCCTTCATCCTTGCCGGATCAAGGCGGAGGAGACGCCATCGTCCCGTCACGTGTGTGTTGAATCTGGAGGTGCCGTCCTTTCAGCGCTTTGGTCATCGGTGATCGGAATCACGTTGGGAACGACTCCATCATCACCACTCCTCGAGCAGCTTAGTACTCGATCTACAAGTGGTATGTAGATGCAAACTCTCTCTCTTGACTCGTTGCTTAGATGAACTCATAGATAGATCTTGGTGAAACCGTAGGAAAATTTTAATTTTACGCAGCGTTCCCCAACATACTACGAATGTCGGGTACCACAATCACTTTGGACTTAGCTGGAGCTAATCTTCCGATTGATAGTGTTATTAATGAGTTCTTCAATCAACGACACCAAGCTACAAAAGCTTCGTGATGAACTATAACATGGAAGGGATGGATAAGACAATTCCGAGCTCTTCATGATGCTAAAGGCTGCTGAGGTAGAAATCAAGAAGGAGCATCAAGTGTTGATGGTCAACAAGACCACTAGTTTCAAGAAGAAGGGCAAACGGAAGAAGGGGAACTTCAAGAAGAACGGCAAGCAAGTTGCTGCTCAAGTGAAGAAGCCCAAGTCTGGACCTAAGCCTAAGGCGAGTGCTTCTACTACCAAGCGGTAGTCACTTTGAGCGGAACTGCCCCAAGTATTTGGCGGATAAGAAGGATGGCAAAGTGAAAGGTATATTTGATATACATGTTATTGATGTGTACCTTACTAATGCTCGTAGTAGCGCTTTGGGTATTTGATACTGGTTACATTGCTCATATTTGCAACTCGAAACAGGGCTACTGATTAGCGAAGATTGGCTAAGGACGAGGTGATGATGCGCGTGGGAAATGGTTCCAAAGTCGATGTGATCGCCGTCGGCATGCTACGTCTACCTTATTGATTAGTTTTAGACCTTAATAATTGTTATTTGGTGCCAGCGTTAAGCATGAATATTATATCTGGATCTTGTTTGATGCGAGATGGTTATTTATTTAAATCAGAGAATAATGGTTGTTCTATTTATATGAGTAATATCTTTTATAGTCATGCACCCTTGATGAGTGGTCTATTTTTATTGAATCACGATAGTAGTGATACACATATTCATAGTATTGAAGCCAAAAGATATCAGTTTAATAATGATAGTGCAACTTATTTGTGGCACAACCGTTTATGTCATATTGGTGTAAAGCGCATGAAGAAACTCCATGCTAATGGGATTTTGGAATCACTTGATTATGAATCACTTGATGCTTGCGAACCATGCCTCATGGGCAAGATGACTAAGGCTCCGTTCTCCGGAACAATGGAGCGAGCAATAGACTTGTTGGAAATAATACATACTGATGTATGTGGTCCGATGAGTGTCGATGCTCGCGGCGGGTATCGTTGTTTTCTAACCTTCACAGATGATTTGAGCAGATATGGGTATATCTACTTGACGAAACATAAGTCTGAAAATTTTGAAAAGTTTAAAGAATTTCAGAGTGAAGTGGAAAATCATCGTAAAAAGAAAATAAAGTTTCTACGATCTGATCGTGGAGGAGAATATTTGAGTTACGAGTTTGGTCTTCATTTGAAACAATGCGGAATAGTTTCGCAACTCATGCCACCCGGAACACCACAGCGTAATGGTGTGTCCGGACGTCGTAATCATACTTTACTAGATATGGTGCGATCTATGATGTCCCCTACTGATTTACCGCTATCGTTTTGGGGTCATGCTTTAGAGACGGCTGCATTCACGTTAAATGGGGCACAGTCTAAATCTGTTGAGACGACGCCATATGAACTGTGATTTGGCAAGAAACCCAAGTTGTCGTTTCTTAAAGTTTGGGGCTGCGATGCTGATAACCCACAAGCATAGGGGATCGCAACAGTTTTCGAGGGTAGAGTATTCAACCCAAATTTATATATTCGACACAAAGGGAGCCAAAGAATATATTCAAGTATTAGCAGTTGAGTTGTCAATTCAACCACACCTAAAAGACTTAATATCTGCAGCAAAGTATTTAGTAGCAAAAGTAGTATGGAAAATACTTGATACGATGGCAAAAGTGATGGCAGTTTTGTAGTAATCGTAATAGTGGCAATGGAATAGTAAATAAGCAAAGATCAATATGTGAATGGCTCGTAGGCAATGGATCAATGATGGATAATTATGTGGGATCACGATTCCTCGTACCGATTATAACATAGGGTGACACATGTAACTAGCTCCAGTTCATCAATGTAATGTAGGCATGTATTCCGAATATAGTCATATGTGCTTATGGAAAAGAACTTGCATGGCATCTTTTGTCCTACCCTCCCGTGGCAGCAGGGTCCTATTAGAAACTAAGGGATATTAAGGCCTCCTTTTAATAGAGTACCGGACCAAAGCATTAACACATAGTGAATACATGAACTCCTCAAAGTACGGTCGTCACCGGGAGTGGTCCCGATTATTGTCACTTGAGGGTTCTTGGGATCATAACACATAGTAGGTGACTATTGACTTGCAAGATAGGATCAAGAACTCACATATATTCATGAAAACATAATAGGTTCAGATCTGAAATCATGGCACTTTCGGGCCCTAGTGACAAGCATTAAGCATAGCAAAGTCATAGCAACATCAATCTTAGAACATAATGGATACTAGGGATCAAACCCTAACAAAACTAACTCGATTACATGGTAAATCTCATCCAACCCATCACCGTCCAGCAAGCCTACGATGAGATTACTCACACACGGCGGTGAGCATCATGAAATTGGTGATGGAGGATGGTTGATGATGACGACGGCGACGGATTCCCCTCTCCGGAGCCCCTAATGGACTCCAGATCAGCCCTCCCGAGGAGGATTAGGGCTTGGCGGCGGCTTCGTATTGTAAAACGTGATGAATCCTTCTCTCTGATTTTTTCTCCCCGAACGTGAAAATATGGAGTTGGGGTTGAGGTCGGTGGAGTCCCAGGGGGCCCATGAGGCAAGGGGGCGCGCCCCAGGGGGTGGGCGCGCCGTGCACCCTCGTGGACAGGGTGTGGGCCCCCTGATGCTGATTCTTTCGCCAGTATTTTTTATTAATTCCAAAACGTCTCTCCATGGATTTTCAGGTCATTCGAGAACTTTTATTTTGCACAAAAAATAACACCATGGCGATTCTCTTTGAAAAGCAGCGTTAGTCCGGGTTAGTTCCTTTCAAATCATGCAAGTTAGAGTCCAAAACAAGGGCAAAAGTGTTTGGAAAAGTAGATACGTTGGAGACATATCAACTCCCCCCAAGCTTAAACCTTTGCTTGTCCTCAAGCAATTCAGTTGACAAACTGAAAGTGATAAAGAAGTACTTTTACAAACTCTGTTTGATCTTGTTGTTGCAAATATGTAAAGCCAGTATTCAAGTTTTCAAGAAAGATTATGAACTAACCATATTCACAATAATATTTAGGTCTCATGTTTACTCATATCAATGGCATAATCAACTAGCGAGCAATAATAATAAATCTCGGATGACAACACTTTCTCAAAACAATCATAACATGATATAACAAGATGGTATCTCGCTAGCCCTTTCTGAGACCGCAAAACATAAATGCAGAGCAACCCTAAAGATCAAGGACTGACTAGACATTGTAATTCATGGTAAAAGAGATCCAGTCACAGTCATACTCAATGTAGATTAATAGCAATGCATGCAAATGACAGCGGTGCTCTCCAACTGGTGCTTTTTAATAAGAAGATGATGGCTCAACATAAAAGTAAATAGATAGGCCGTTCGCAGAGGGAAGCAGGGATTTGCAGAGGTGCCAGAGCTCGAGTTTTGAAACAGAGATAAATAATATTTTGAGTGGCATACTTTCATTGTCAACATAACAACCAAGAGATCTCTATATCTTCCATGCTACACACATTATAGGCGGTTCCCAAACAGAATGGTAAATTTTATACTCCCCCACCACCAACAAACATCAATCCATGGCCTGTCCGAAACAACGGGTGCCTCCAACTAACAACTATCCTGGGGGAGTTTTGTGTGCAATTATTTTGATTTGAGCATGGGACTGGACATCTCGGTTACCGGCCATTTTCTCGGGAATGATGAGCGGAGTCCACTCATCGTGAGAATAACCCACCTAGCATGGAAGATATAGACAGCCCTAGTTGATACATGAGCTATTCGAGCATACAAAACATAATTTCATTTGATGGTTTAGAGTTTGGCACGTACAAATTTACTTGGAACGGCAGGTAAATACCGCATATAGGAAGGTATGATGGACTCATATGGAATAACTTTGGGGTTTATGATAGTGGATGCACAAGCGATATTCTCGCTTAGTACAAGTGAAGGCTAGAAAAAAGGCGAAGGCGACCAACTAGAGAGCGACAACAGTCATGAACATGTATTAAGATTAATCAACAATGAGTTCAAGCATGAGTGGGATATAAATCGCCATGAACATAAATATCATGGAGGCTATGTTGATTTTGTTTCAACTACATGCGTGAAGATGTGCCAAGTCAAGCCACTCAAAGCGTTCAAAGGAGGATACCACCCTATCATACCACATCACAACCATTTTAATAGCATGTTGGCACGCAAGGTAAACCATTATAAACTCCTAGCTAATTAAGCATGGCATGAGCAACTATAATCTCTAATTGTCATTGCAAACATGTTTCATTCATAATAGGCTGAATCAGGAACGATGAACTAATCATATTTACAAAAACAAGATAGGTCGAGTTCATACCAGCTTCTCTCTTCTCGATCGGTCCATCATATATCGTCATTATTGCCTTTCACTCGCAGACCGAACGGTATGGATAATAATAATATGGCACGTGCATTGGACTAAGCTGGAATCTGCAAGCATTTAATAAATGGGAGAAGACAAGGTAATATGGGCTCTTGGTTAAATCAACAATAATACATATGAGAGCCACTCAACATTTTCATCATGGCCTTCTCCTCTCGACCCCCAAAGAAAAGAAAAGAAATAAAACTATTTACACGGGAAAGCTCCCAACAAGCAAAAGAAGAACGAGAAATCTTTTTGGGTTTTCTTTTTAATTACTACTACTATAGGCACGGAAAGTAAACTAGCTAAAAGCTATAACTATTTTTTTGGGTTTTTCTTAAGGTTTTTCAAACACACAAGAAGAAGGCTTAGAAAAGAAAATAGACTAGCATGAATAGTACAATGAAAAAGTATGAGCACCGACAACTGGCATGAGTGTGTGAACATGAATGTAATGTTGGTGAGAAATACGTACTCCCCCAAGCTTAGGCTTTTGGCCTAAGTTGGTCTATAGCCTTCTTGCTGGCACAGCGGATATCCAAAGTTGTAGCTGGGGTCATACTGAGATGCAACAGCTACTGCCCCAAGAGTTGCAGCTTGGAGGCGAGCTGCCTCCTCATCCTCTCATGCTCATTCGCCTCCTCCCTGGTTCTAACATATCTCCTTTTTGCCTAAAAGTTAAAGAAAGTAGGAGCGGGGAGGGCAACATGGACAATACGCCTTCTGTCAAAGATTAGTCGGTACTGAAGGAACTGTTCATTCCTCTCAAGAAACTGATGGCGAACCATAGCACTATAATCTAAATAAGCAGGAGGCAACTTCATATCATTTTCATGTATGGGTACACCAAGATAATTAGCTACACGAGTTGCATAAATTCCGCCAAACAAATCTCCACTTGTACCGTTAAGATGCAACCTTCGTGCAACAATGGCTCCCAAGTTATATTGTTTATCACCTAATACCGCACTCTTGAGGACACAAAGATCTAGAACGCACTTGTGATAAGCCTCATCTTTACCATTAATGCATCTACCTATAAAGAGAGAAAAATAATGTATGGAAGGGAAATGAATGCTCCCTATGGTAGCTTGTGTGATTTCTCTAGATTCCCCCACAGTGATACTAGCAAGAAAGTCTTTATATTCAGATTTGCGATGCTCACTAACATTGCCCCACTGCGGGAGTTTACAAGCAATATTAAAATCTTCTAAGTCCATGGTATATGATTTATCATAAAGATCAAATAAAACAGTGTGAGAATTGCGCGAGGATGTAAATTTAAACCTTCTCACAAAGGAATCAGTTAGGTAGTAGTATTGTAAGCACTTATCTGACACGAAGTCCTCAAGATCAGCATTACGCACATACATGTCAAATTCATCCTTGATACCTGCTTGGACCATAAACTCCTCTGACGGCCATTCACAAGGCCACACTTGAGCTTCCCTCTGTGGTTCATCGTCCGGCTCACGTATCACGAGCCTTGGTCCTTGCTTCCTTGAGGAACCACCTTGGTATATTTTCCTAAACATTTTTCCTTCTCTGAAAAATTTCTGAAATTTTTAGTGACTCAAAATAAAAGTGAACCAAACTCAACAAGATTGATAGCAACTACTCCCACAAGTGCCTAGAGGCTATATCATGCATTAAAACTACTTTTGACCATATAAATTTGACATGCATGCTCAAGAACAGGGTCACCTCAAAGAAAGAAAATTTGCAAAGACTAGAACAAAAACTAATTAGACCATTGGAGGAGTCACATCAAGAACAATCTCCCCAAACAGTTTTGTGAATGGAGCTTTGAGCAAAGAGATAAAAATGGCAGCAAGATGAGCTAGAACACGGGTTTGAGCTATGGAAGGATTTTTTCTGGAGGAAGACGAAGTGAGTGGGTGCTTTGGAATAAGTGGAGGGTCCACGAGGCGGGACGCGCCCGGAGGTGGGCGCGCCACTGGACCGTCGTGGCAGATGGTGGGTCCCCTGGTGTGTTCTCGGTGCGAGATATTCTTAAATATTCTACAAAAATCATATTTCATTTTCGTGGACGTTTGGAGAACTTTTATTTTGAGGTATTTTTATTGCAAGGGTAATTCGGAAAATGCATGTAAAAATACTATTTTTGGTTTATTTAATCTAAATAATGTAAAGTAAAGGAGGGTACAGAGAGTTGTGCTTTCTAACTTTATCCATCTCGTGCTCATCAAAAGGAACCCACTAATAAGGTTGATCAAGTCTTGTTAACAAACTCTTTCCGAATCGCATGAAACCGGAGAATTTTTGAATAACACTAGGTTACCTCAACGGGAATATGTATGTCCCCAACAATAAGAATATCATATTTTTTCTTGATAGTAAGAAGAGGGAATTCAAAATCTCCAATAGTAATCATTGAAAATTTTCCAATAGAATTGATACTATGGACTTGAGATTGTTTCCTTGGAAAGTGTACCGTATGCTCATTACCATTAACATGAAAAGTGACATTGCCTTTGTTGCAATCAATAACAGTCCCTGCAGTATTCAAAAAGGGTCTACTAAGGATAATAGACATACTATCGTCCTCAGAAACATCAAGAATAACAAAATTCGTTAAAATAGTAACGCTCGCAACCAAAACAGGCACGTCCTCACAAATACTGACAGGTATGGTAGTTGATTTATCGGCCATTTGCAAAGATATTTCAGTAGGTGTCAACTTATTCAAATCAAGTCTACGATATAAAGAGAGAGGCATAACACTAACGCCGGCTCCAAGATCACATAAAGCAGTTTTAGCATAGTTTCTTTTAATGGAGCATGGTATAGTTGGTACTCCTGGATCTCCTAGTTTCTTAGGTATTCCACCTGTAAAAGTATAATTGGCAAGCATGGTGGAAACTTCAGCTTCCGGTATCTTTCTTTTATTTGTAACAATATATTTCATATACTTAGCATAAGGATTCATTTTAAGCATATCAGTCAAACGCATACGCAAGAAGATAGGTCTAATCATTTTAGCAAAGCACTCAAAATCCTCATCATCCTTTTTCCTGGATGGCTTAGGAGGAAAAGGCATGGGTTTTTTGAACCCATGGTTCTCTTTCTTTACCATGCTTCCTAGCAATGAAGTCTCTCTTATCATAACGTTGATTCTTTGATTGTGGGTTATCAAGATCAACAGCAGGTTCAATCTCTACATCATTGTTATTGCTAGGTTGAGCATCAATATGAACATCATCATTAACATTATCACTAGGTTCATGTTCATTATTAGATTGTGTTTCAGCATCAGAAATAGAAATATCATTGGGGTTCTCAGGTGTGCCAACAACAGGTTCACTAGAAGCATGCAAAGTCCTATCATTTTTCTTTTTCTTCTTCTTAGAAGGACTAGGTGTATCAACATTAGTTCTCTGAGAATCTTGCTCAAATCTCTTAGGGTGGCCCTCAGGATACAAAGGTTCTTGAGTCATTCTACCCCCTCTAGTCACAACTCTAATAACATTATCATTTTTCTTATTATTTAATTCACTGAGCAAATCATCTTGTGCTTTAAGCACTTGTTCTACCTGAGTGGTAACCAGAAGCATGTTTACTAATAAGTTTAAGGTCACCTTTAACTCTAGTCATATAATCACTCAAGCGTTCAATCATATAAGCATTACGTTTCAATTGTCTACCAACATAGCATTAAAATTTTCTTGTGTAACAATAAAATTATCAAACTCATCCAAGCATTAGCTAGCAGACTTATTACGAGGAATATCACCTTCATCAAATCTATAGAGAGAATTTACCTTTACTACCTATGTCGGGTTATTAAGACCATGTATTTCTTCAATAGGTGGTAAATTCTTATCATCTTCAGCTTTAATACCCTTTTCTTTCATAGATTTCTTTGCCTCTTGCATATCTTGAGGTGAGAAATAGAATACCCCTTTTCTTCGGAGTTGGCTTAGGAGTTGGTTCAGGAAGTATCCAATCATTATCATTACTCAATATATTATTCAATAGCAATTCAGCTTGCTCAACAGTTCTTTCCCTAAAAGCACAACCAGCACAACTATCCAGGTGGTCTCTGGAAGCATCGGTTAGTCCATTATAAATGATATAAAGTAGTTCATTTTTCTTGAGAGGATGATCAGGCAAAGAATTAAGTAATCGAAGAAGCCTCCCCCAAGCTTGTGGGAGACTCTCTTCTTCAATTTGCACAAAATTATATATTTCCCTTAAGGCAGCTTGTTTCTTATGAGCGGGGAAATATTTAGCAGAGAAGTAATAAATCATATCCTGGGGACTACGCACACAACCAGGACGAAGAGAATTAAACCTTGTTTTAGCATCACCCTTTAATGAGAACGGAAATAACTTAAGGATATAGTAGTAACGATTTTTTCCCTCATGAGTGAATAGGGTCAATTTAGTAAGATGTGCCACAACAGTTTCAGATTCATAGCCATAAAAAGGATCAGATTCAACGAAAGTAATTAACTCAGGATCGACAGAGAAATCATAATCCTTATCAGAAATACAGATAGGTGAAGTGGCAAAAGCAGGGTCATATTTCATTCTAGCATTCAAAGACTTTTCTTTCAAACAGCTAACAGTTTCTTAAGATCATATCTATCTTTGGAAGCAAAAAGGTCTCTAGCAGTTTCTTCATCCATAACATAACCCTTAGGCACATCAGGAAATTCATATCTAGGGGGAGAATCTTCATCATCACTTTCATCAATATTATTTGTTTCAATAATTTCATTCTCTCTAACCCTAGCAAGTTGTTCATCAAGAAATTCACCTAGTGGCACAGTATTATCAAGCATAGAAGTAGTTTCATCATAATGATGACCCACAAGTATAGGGGATCTATCGTAGTCCTTTCAATAAGTAAGAGTGTCGAACCCAATGAGGAAGCGAAGGAAATGATAAGCGGTTTTCGACAAGGTATTTTACGCAAGCAACTGAAATAATAGGTAACAGCAGATAGTTTTGTGATAAGATAATTTGTAACGAGCAACAAGTAACAAAAGTAAATAAGGTGAAGCAAGGTGGCCCAATCCTCTTTGTAGCAAAGGACAAGCCTGGACAAACTCTTATATAGAGAAAAGCGCTCCCGAGGACACATGGGAATTATCGTCCAGATAGTTTTCATCACGTTCATATGATCGCGTTCGGTACTTTGATAATTTGATATGTGGGTGGACCGGTGCTTGGGTGCTTCCCTTACTTGGACAAGCATCCCACTTATGATTAACCTCTATTGCAAGCATCCACAACTACAACAAAAGTATTAAGGTAAACCTAACCATAGCATGAAACATATGGATCCAAATCAGCCCTTGACGAAGCAACGCATAAACTAGGGTTTAAGCTTCATCACTCTAGCAACCCATCATCTACTTATTACTTCCCAATGTCTTCCTCTAGGCCCAAATAATGGTGAAGTGTCATGTAGTCTACGTTCACATAACACCACTAGAGGATAGACAACATACATCTGATCAAAATATTGAACGAATACCAAATTCACATGACTACTAATAGCAAGACTTCTCCCATGTCCTCAGGAACAAACGTAACTACTCACAAAGCATATTCATGTTCATAATCAGAGGGTATTAATATGCATATAGGATCTGAACATATGATCTTCCACCAAATAAACCAACTAGCATCAACTACAAGGAGTAATCAACACTACTAGCAACCTCTACGGTACCAATCCGGACTCGGAGACAAGAATTGGATACAAGAGATGAACCAGGTTTGAGAGGAGATGGTGTTGGTGAAGATGTTGATGGAGATTTCCCTCTCCCGATGAGAGGAGGCGTTGGTGATGTGATGGCGATGATTTCCCCCTCCGGGAGAAGTGTCCACTGGCCCGAGCGGCTCTGCCCGGAGCCTGGATTGGTTCCGCCAAGGTTCCGCCTCGTGGCGGCGGAGTCTCGTCCCGAAAGCTTGCTTATGATTTTTCTTCGGGAGAAAGACTTCATATAGTAGAAGATGGCCACCAGAGGGCCAACAGGGGGCCCACGAGGCAAGGGGCGCACCCAGGGGGGTAGGGCGCGCCCCCCACCCTCGTGGCCAGGTGGAGGCGCCCTGGTGTATTTCTTCCGCTCAATATTTTTTATTATTTCCAAAAATAACTTTCGTGGAGTTTCAGGACTTTTGGAGTTGTGCAGAATAGGTCTCTAATATTTGCTCCTTTTCCAGCCAATTCCACACGGCATTCTCCCTCCTTATGTAAACCTTGTAAAATAAGAGAGAATAGGCATAAGTATTGTGACATAATGTTTAATAACAGCCCATAATGCAATAAATATCGATATAAAAGCATGATGCAAAATGGACGTATCACATAAGCATCATGCATAGAAGAAGTGGCATCATCGATAACATGCGACATATCAGAATCAATAGCAGGTGTAGTTGTCACAAATTTACTCATAACAGAAGGTGAATCAAGTGCAGAGCTAGATGGCAGTTCCTTACCTCCCCTCGTAGTTGAGGGATAAATCTTGGTTCTTTCATCTTTCAAGTTCCTCATAGTGATCAACAGATATAAATCCAAGTGACTCAAAGAATAGAGCTATGCTCCTCGACCTTGGCCTTGAGAAAATAGTCTTGATAACCCACAAGTATAGAGGATCGCAACTGTTTTCGAGGGTAGAGTATTGAACCCAAATTTATTGATTCGACACAAGGGGAGCCAAAGAATATTCTCAAGTATTAGCAGTTGAGTTGTCAATTCAACCACACCTAAAATACTTAATATCTGTAGCAAAGTATTTAGTAGCAAAGTTGTATGGAAGTAATGCTTGATGGCAAAGTGGCAAAAGTAATGATAGCAGTTTTTGTAGTAATCATAACGATTGGCAACGGAAAAGTAACTAAGCAAAGATCAATATGTGAAAAGCTCATAGGCAATGGATCAATGATGGATAATTATGTCAGATGCGGTTCCTCATGCAACAGTTATAACATAGGGTGACACGGAACTAGCTCCAGTTCATCAATGTAATGTAGGCATGTATTCAGAATATAGTCATACGTGCTTATGGAAAAGAACTTGCATGGCATCTTTTGTCCTACCCTACCCTGGCAGCGGGGTCCTATTGGAAACTAAGGGATATTAAGGCCTCCTTTTAATAGAATATAGTCATACGTGCTTATGGAAAAGAACTTGCATGGCATCTTTTGTCCTACCCTACCCTGGCAGCGGGGTCCTATTGGAAACTAAGGGATATTAAGGCCTCCTTTTAATAGAGTACCGGACCAAAGCATTAACACTTAGTGAATACATGAACTCCTCAAACTACGGTCATCACCGAGAGTGGTCCCGATTATTGTCACTTCAGGTTGCGGATCATAACACATAGTAGGTGACTATTGACTTGCAAGATAGGATCAAGAACTCACATATATTCATGAAAACATAATAGGTTCAGATCTGAAATCATGGCACTCGGGCCCTAGTGACAAGCATTAAGCATAGCAAAGTCATAGCAACATCAATCTTAGAACATAATGGATACTAGGGATCAAACCCTAACAAAATAACTCGATTACATGGTAAATCTCATCCAACCCATCACCGTCCAGCAAGACTACGATGAGATTACTCACACACAGCGGTGAGCATCATGAAATTGGTGATGGAGGATGGTTGATGATGATGACGACGATGGATTCCCCTCTCCGGAGCCCCTAACGGACTCCAGATCAGCCCTCCCGTCGGTGTCAAAACCGGCGGATCTCGGGTAGGGGGTCCCGAACTGTGCGTCTAGGCGGATGGTAACAGGAGACAAGGGACACGATGTTTTTACCCAGGTTCGGGCCCTCTCGATGGAGGTAAAACCCTACTCACTGCTTGATTAATATTGATGATATGGGTAGTACAAGAGTAGATCTACCATGAGATCGAGGCAGCTAAACCCTAGAAGCTAGCCTATGGTATGATTGTTGTTCGTCCTCTACGGACTAAAACCCTCCGGTTTATAGACACCGGATAGGGTTAGGGTTACCGCAGTCGGTTACATCGGTAGGAGATCTACTTATCCGTATCACCAAGCTTGCCTTCCACGCCAAGGAAAGTCCCATCCGGACCGGGGCCGAAGTCTTCAATCTTGTATCTTCATAGTCCAGAGTCAGGCAAAAGATGATAGTTCGCTATCCGGACACCCCCTAGTCCAGGACTCCCTCAAGAGCCGTGAACCCGGGCTTCAATGACAGCGAGTCCGCGCGCATATTGTCTTCGGCATTGCAAAGGCGGGTTCCTCCTCCGAATACTTAAGTAGAAGATTTTGAACACAAGGACGGTGTCCGGCTCTACAAAATAATTTCCACATAACACCGTAGAGAATAATATTTACACAAAATCAATCTGGCGGCGTATTCCGGCGTGTCACCACGCCACAGCCAAGTCTTCGTTCGAATCGTTTTCTTTGTACCGCCTCAGCTCATTTAGCGGCGGTTTCCTTAACACGCCTTGTCAAAGCGGAGATCGTGTCCCCTTATCCCGGATTCTCATCAATACGGACGTGGGTAACCCAACGCGCCATTGATTACGACGCTTGGAAGATAAGAGAGTTTTACCGGGCTGGTGGGGGCGCTTAGTTGCGTCCGTCCATATAAGGGATAAGGATCCACCTTTTCACCTCGCCTTCTTCCTCCTTTGCTCATCCATTTCCGCCTTTTCGAGCTCCAGCGCCCAAGTCCGCACATCTCTCCTCAACTTTCTCCAGCCATGTCCGGAGGCGGGAGGCAAGTGGATGGTCTCCTCCGTCACGGAGGGCACATCACAAGGCTGCGGGAGGCGGATACTTGTCCGGCGACATCGCTGTCGGCTCCCCACCAAGGGCAGCTCATCCCACCCAGGCCCCATGAGAGGGTGGTGTTCCTCACCCACTTCCTCCGCGGACTAGGTTTTCCACTTCACCCATTTGCCAGGGGCTCATGTTCTACTCTGGCCTGGATTTCCATGATCGGCCCCAAACTTCATCCTCAATATCTCGGCGTTTATCGTCAGGTATGCGAAACCTTCCTCTGCATCAGCCCCACTTCGGCTTATGGTTGAAGACCTTTAGCATCAAGCGAAGATAGTGGGCGGCCGACAAGTAGTCTTGGGCGCCATGGCGAGCAGGATTCCCAACATCACATGGCTTGAGGCTCCTTCGTGGAGACCATAAAGGGGTAACAATCGAGGTGGTTCTACATCACCGAGCAGCGCGACTCAAATGGGCGGCCCCCAATTCAGATCTGGCTCCCCACCCGGCTCACGTCATGAAAAGAGACGGGCACGACATGGGGTGATTCGGAAGAGCTGGCGGACTCCAAACTGTGTTGAACACAGTGGACAAGAACCTAAAGCTTGTCAATGTAGTCCAGTTATGCTCATCCGCGGATTCTCCCATGCCGAACAGCCTTCAACTTGTGGGAGTTCGATCCGGCCTGACACGGACCTTCCAGGCGGCTCTTGACACTACGTGCGAAGATGCACGGAAGAGTCTTGTCCAAGAGCGCCGAAACTCCGCATCCGCTACCGAAGATCGCGGATTCCGCTTCGCAGCGTCAAGCCCGGTAGGTAAGTTATTTTGCCCTTTATGGGACTCTTTTTCATAGTTCGACTCTATGCGGGATCTAAAACTCCCTAACCTTTGGCAGACTGGCTGAAAGACGTCCGGACAAATTAACTGTCGGCTCCTTTGCCGGAAGAAGACCAGTGACGCCCGCTTGATCGGGCTGCTTTGGTTAAGCACCTCACATGGTGTCGGAGAAGAAGGCCAAGAAGGAGGCCACTGAACTCGAAGGAGCTCCGGCACTGGTGGTGTCGATTCTGAAGCGAATCCTCTCACGAGGAGGAGGAAAAAGCCTCTCCCAGTGAGGAATAGAAGACAAGGAAGGCCGCCCCGACTGGGGAGGCCGGAGGGTCCAAGAAGGGAAGAACCCTTCCTCCGGACGTCTCCACCAACGCCAACGACGGCGAGGAGGAGTTGCCCTCGATCGCCAAGCCGCAGGCGAGATCGTAAGTGTCCGGATACGCATGGTTTTTTCTTATTTACTGCATAGTGTTCTCTAATGCCGAACAATCATGCAGCCCGCCCAAGGGCGAGCTTGCCGCTTCGTCAAGCGGGTCCACAGATTCATCCGGTGGAGAGCACTTCTCTTCCAGCCGCCTCCTGCGCCTCGCGCCGCCCGGCGATGCAGGTGGTGGGGCCCCAAGTGGGGCCTGGTCAAGAGGAGGTGGCGCAGGAGGCGGCACAAGGCAGCCTCCCGGACTCCAGGCGTGAGGGGAGCAAGGCCCCTAGGGGCTCTAAGCCCAACCCTTGTCCGGACTCCATACCGGAACCTTCAGCGGTTCCAAGTCCATAGCGGCCCTTCAGAAGAAGGGTGAGACGCCTTGGTGTCGCCGTCCAACCGGAGGCACCGGACAGCTCTTTGGGCGCTTAACGATTGCCTCCATCGAGGAGGAGCACCGCCTTTATTATGAGTGCGGTGATCCGAAGAAAGTTCGATCCGCCAAGAGCAGCGACTGTTGAAACTGCAACAGCCTTCTAACAGGCTTTGAGGTAAGTTTTCAATATATGCAAGAAGATTACGCATAGACGGTAGCCCACGATGCTTAGTTCGGTGTTGGAAAGAAAAGCGGGACTAAGGATCTAAAAAGATATCTGTGAGAGTCTAACATAATTACGTCAATATGGGAATGCAGGCTGCCTGTGACCTCTGCCCGCCTTGACTGCGGAGGTCAATGTATTAAGGAGAGAACCTCGGCGGTCCGAGAACGAGCTCGGCCAAGCCAAGAAGCAGCTCGAGGACAAAGAAGGTAAATAATACCTTATTAAAGTAATACCTTATAGAAAGGAGTTGGTTGCAAAAAAGACAGAATAACATGGGTATTGTAGGGGCCACGAGCAGGTGGCGACCCTAAAGGAAGCGGTGACGGCTGAAAACAAAGCGGCCGCAGAGCGCATGAGCGAGAGAAGGGGAGGCGCGGTGGCGGAGGTCTGGCAAGAGCTCCGGGCTCTCGTGAAAAAACACGAGGTTTGGAGCGTGACTCGAAGACCCGAGAGTCCGAGCTTGCCTTGGCTCTTGAGAGTGCCAAAGCCGCTAAGGCGAAGCCCAAAAGCCCTCCGGAGATTGAGGCGATGAAGAAGAAGATAGCGGCGGGTAAGGCATTCTTTATGCAAAGCAAGAATGTAAAGGTCAATTATCTGTTACTTACCCGAATCCGGAGCTCTCGAGAGCCTTCGCAGATCTGCCCTTGATGTATCCGACGCCGCCGCTTTCTCTGAGCCAAGAGGGAGCTCGACGGAGAAAGGTGTTTTGGTCTCGATATGCTGAGGCTGATCATCCGGTGCCCTTGAGCGACCAAGCTGAAGCAATTGGTCGAGCTCCACAAGGTCGCCGAACAGGCCATGAAGGGCCTTATAGCTCGGCGTGGCCAAATGAGGCCATGCACAGGAGCTACTCCGGGCTAGTCTGCGGGCGGTGGTGGGCCTTTGTCCATGGATCGAAGTAATCAAAGCGCTCTGTCGCATCGAAGGTGCCCGTAGGGCCTTGCCCGTGCTAAGGTGCCTTTGGGGCAAGCTAGGCAGTGAGAAGCTTGTGAAGGACGGACCACCACCGGGCAAGAGGAAGCATCGCAAGCCAGAAATGTATTATGAGGGCGTCACGGAGAATACCCGCCGATAGCGGGTGAATGCTCCAAAGATGTAATTTTGAATAGACTCGCATTTGTTATCACTGTCGCTGAAAACTTGTTCATATCGCTAAGCAACGCTTGTGAATTTAAAATATTACCTTTTGTGCGGCCGTTTATCAAATCGAGAGATGGCAAGTCGTTGGCTTCAGCCCCATGCCACGAGTCTTTGGGGTGTTAAGGATAAACTTGGCGCTCTTGTTCCCATTCTTGGGTCCTACTAGGGAGGCGCTCAGCATAGCGAACAGAGCAACCGGACTTATAGTGCTTGAACACTCTCACTTAGCCATAGAATTCTATAATTTTAAATTTCGTGAAGCCCCTAGTATTCGGAAGACCGAGTTCGAGGCGCTATCACGCCTTGGCAGACAGAGCCGGCTCCTCGCTCTAAGCGGCATAAGTCTTTAGGGACCGAAAAACCTCTCGAACAGCGACCATCTCTCGCCTTATCATGACGGTCAGTTTTAGCTTTCTCCTTTGAGGTGCTCAACCCAGCTCAAGCAAGGCACAATCGCGATGGTTCTCCCAGTCTACCTTAGCCGATATGGCCGGGCGTAAGGTACCAAAACATGGGAGCCAGCAAACCCAACTATTGACCCAAGACATGATTCGGAGCCGATGCATATAATGCTATAAGTTGAGTGCCGCACTTGTGAAAGTGTTAGGACTTATCACACCATTCGTGGGGTACTCAAGCCCACGGTGTATTGGCCGTACCAAAGTGTCTGCAGGTGCAACATGTCATAGATGAACATATATGGAAAAAAGGGAATGCAATAATAAGCGAAGCTATGTATTGTTTATTCAAAAAGATCTGCAATCAAAGCGAGCGATACAAATAGTCGCGGTAAGCAAGGGATGGGACTATTTAACATGTCCCCCTCGAGGGGTAAGCTAGCGGGGTGGTAGGTAAAACAGGTATAATGCTCGTAGTAGAGACCACTGGACACTCGGCGTAGCTACGCTTCCACAGCTGTTGCATCGTGAGTTCGGCAATTCTAGTGCGGGACAGGGCTTACGGAAAGCGGAGTCTGAAAGTAAGAAAAGAAGAAAAAAGAAAGCCACAATCGGGGCCCACAGTGCGATTGAGCGCGCACTGGGCGTGCCGTGGTCGTGCCCCTCCCTTATGCCCATGGTATCTCGGGCGTAGTTATGTACGCGTAATCTTGGCTCAGCGATTTCGCGAGGGCTGGGGTTGGGGCCGCATTACTACGCTTGCTCGGATCGTGCCGGCGGTCTTCCCGTAGGTTACTCGGCGGCGCTTGACGGTGTCCGGACGTTTAATGGCGGACTCGAGAATTGCCTTAAGAGGCTGCTTTGCACTTCCGCCGCTAGAGGGCCGTATGCTCCTCCGTTCGGAGAAGGCGTTTGGTGTTTCCATTGACCGTAATTACTCCTCGAGGGCTGGCATCTTGAGCTTGAGATATGCGTGGTGCGGCACCGCATTGAACTTTGCAAATGCGGTTCGTCCAAGCGATGCATGATAGCCGCTGTGGAGCAGGACTATGTCGAAGATTAACTCTTCGCCCGGAAGTTATCCGCGATCCGAAGACCACTTCAAGTGTAACGGAGCACTGCATGATTGGCCTCTACACCGGAATGACGCCTTTAAAGGTTGTCTTTGTGGGTTTAATCCTTGAGGGTCTATGCCCATTTTGCGCCTTTGTATCACAGTAAAGCAGGTTCAAGCTGCCGCCATTCCATCGAGGACTCTAGTGAGGTGGAATCCGTCAATGATTGGGTCAAGAACCAATGCGGCGAATCCGCCATGTCGGATGCTAGTGGGTGGTCCCTTTGATCAAAAGTGATCGGGCGGGAGGACCACGGGTTGAATTTTAGGCGGCTGGCTCCATCGCATATCGTCCCTTAGTGCACGCTTCTCCTCCCTTTTGGGTATGTGGGTTGCGTATATCATGTTCACCGTCCGCACTTGTGGGGAAAGCCCTTACATCCTCTATTGTTCGTGATCGAGGCTCCTCCTCGTCATCGCTATGCAGCCTTGTCATTGAGTTCGACATTTAACTTGCTGCACTGCTTGAACACCCAACAATGTCTGTT
Organism: Aegilops bicornis; assembly: GCA_021605145.1. Classification (NCBI taxonomy): domain Eukaryota; kingdom Viridiplantae; phylum Streptophyta; class Magnoliopsida; order Poales; family Poaceae; genus Aegilops; species Aegilops bicornis. The sequence continues at coordinate 711,558,495 of CM038675.1, forward strand.
GGTGTGGTTGCCTGGTTTTTGGGGTGCCATGTATACGGAACAAGCGATCGAGTATTCGGTCCAAGTTGGGCCAGAACCTGGGTATTTCTTTTGAATGGCTTCTTCCGTGACGGGTTTAGAGCCTCTGAATCCGGCATTCTTGTCGTATCTTCAAATTGTCACCGTTAATGTGGCGTTTATTCTTGTTGCGATGCGACCTGCCATTGCTGTCCTTGGTATCCGAACTACGAGGTGTTTTTCCAAGTTGTTGCTTGAGCTAGCTAATAGCTGTCCTCTCCCGCGCAGAAGCGGGTCATGAGTGACGCGAGCGCTGCCATGGATTTCGGCTTTTCCTGTCCTAGGTGCCGGGCAAGCCACTCGTCGCGGATGTTATGTTTGATTTTTCTTGGTTAAGAACCGTTCCAGAATTGTCTGGCCGATTCATCTGGCTGCTGAATTATATGGCTAAGGTCATCGGCGTCTGGTGGTCGCACATATGTGCCCTGGAAGTTATCGAGGAATGCGGCTTCCAGGTCTTCCCAACAACCAATTGATTCTGCTGGCAAGCTGTTGAGCCAATGCCGAGCTGGTCCTTTAAGCTTGAGTGGGAGGTATTTGATGGCGTGTAGATCATCACAGCGAGCCATGTGGATATGGAGGAGATAGTCCTCGATCCAGACTGCAGGATCTGTGCTACCATCGTATGATTCGATGTTTACGGGTTTAAAACCCTCGATTTGATGATCCATTACTTCATCTGTGAAGCATAGTGGGTGTCTTGGCGCCTCAGATTGGGCTATATCACGGCGTAGCTCATATGAGCTTTGTCTCTTGTGTTCGGCCCGGCGAAGTTCTTTGTATCGGCGTGGCGTAATCATCCGAGTCGTTAGGCGCCCAGCGATCTGTAGATCGATCTTGTTTGCTTTGCCTTATCCTCCGGTATATCTTGCAAGTCCGCGCGTTCTCCCGTGCCTTGGTACTTTTGAGCGGCGTCGGGCGTGGCTTGAGCGGAGGGCGAGAGGCCTCTCTACTCGCGGCTCTGAGGTGGCCGGTCTGCCATGTCGTCTTGTTGGTGATCGAAGTGCTTCCTCCTCGATCGAGGCAACAGCCTGCGTTTGGGGTAGCTTTTGGAGGGCGTTGAGTTCGTACTCTTCGGTGCAAGGACTTGATCCATCTATCGGCCTAGCGAGTCTTGGTCAGCTCTAAGCTCTGCTGCTTTTTCTTGAGGCTACTTGCCGTGGCCATAAGCCTGCGTTTGAAAGCAGCTCTGTTGGTAGGATCCTCCGCACGACAAATTAAATAAATAAATCGAGGCTTGCCTCATCTTCGGAGGGAGGCATATAATTATCATCCTCTACCTCTCATGCGCCGCTCTATCATGAGGGCTGGCTTCTCCCTCCTCTGTCTGAATCCTGCTTTGGAGTGGGTTGTCTTGACCTTGTCAGGGTGTTATTATCTCCGTCTTGGGAATCGCCGTTTTTGGTGTGGCGGGATTTAGAGTGCTTTGGCCCGGCGTCGGCGCTTGGGTTGTTTCTTGGAGGTCATCCTCCGCTGTTCCATCGCCATTCCCATCTTTTGGAATGTCCACCATGTATATGTCATATGTGAGGTGGCCTTCCGATTGCCCGTGGTATTTGGCTCTTGATCGTCTCCGGCACAGTCGTCCATACCGTCGATGTCTTCGGAGTCGAGCATATCAGTTAAATCATCGACAGTGGCCACAAAGTTGGTGGTGGGTGGGCGTTGAATTTCTTCGTCGTCCGAATCCCAACCTTCCTGACCGTAGTTCGGCCAGGGCTCCCCTGACAATGAGAGAGACTTTAATGAGTTTAGGATATCACCAAAGGTCGAGTGCTGAAAGATGTCTGCGGCGGTGAACTCCATAACCGGCGCCAATCGGATTCGACCGGCAGGGGCGAGGAGGTTCGAGGTCCGGAGAGGAGTCCCGCACCTCGAGTCACAGGCTCTGCAAAGGGCGAGGATGGTGTTAGGCTCAATCGCCGTAGATATCCTAGCCCCGAGGCGGTGTCGACCACTCATCCTCGATCGGCGAAATCGGCTCGAACCAAGGGTCGGAGGCGGACCCAATCTTGACCTCCAGACGCTGATTGTGGCAGAGCTAGATCATACCCATTGAGACAGTCTGGCGCGCATGGCTGTGGCTCGAATCCGTCGAAGATCAAGTCTCCAGCGGATGTCGGCCGTGTAGTTCAAACTTCCAAATCTGACACGATGGCGGGCGTAGTTTTCGATCTGCTCCGGATGGCCAAGCGAATTGGCCCGCGATTACAAAGCCGCCGAATCTGAAGATCTGTCCGGGAGAAAAGTCTCACCTGGACCGCGTCGTTGTTGATGATCGGAAGGAGCCATCGGGCCTATAGGTGACGACAGGAGGAACTCTCAATGAAAGCACCAATGTCGGTGTCAAAACCGGCGGATCTCGGGTAGGGGTCCCAGGCGTCGTCTAGGCGGATGGTAACAGGAGACAAGGGACCACGATGTTTTACCGAGTTCGGGCCCTCTCGATGGAGGTAAAACCCTACTCTGCTTGATTAATATTGATGATATGGGTAGTACAAGAGTAGATCTACCACGAGATCGAGAGGCTAAACCCTAGAAGCTAGCCTATGGTATGATTGTTGTTAGATCCTCTGGGACTAAAACCCTCCGGTTTATATAGACACCGGATAGGGTTAGGGTTACACAGAATCGGTTACATCGGTAGGAGATCTACATATCTGTATCACCAAGCTTTCCTTCCACGCCAAGGAAAGTCCCATCCGGACACGGGACGAAGTCTTCAATCTTGTATCTTCATAGTCCAGGAGTCCGGCAAAAGATGATAGTTTGGCTATCCTGACACCCCCTAGTCCAGGACTCCCTCACCTCCCGAGGAGGATTAGGGCTTTCTGCGGACTCCGTATCGTAAAATGCGATGAATCCTTCTCTTTGATTTTTTCTCCCGAGCGTGAATATATGGAGTTGGGGTTGAGGTCGGTGGAGTCCCAGGGGGCCCACGAGGCAGGGGGCGTGCCCCAGGGGGTGGGCGCGCCGTGCACCCTCGTGGACAGGGTGGGGGCCCCCTGATGCTGATTCTTTCGCCAGTATTTTTTATTAATTCCAAAATGTGTCTCCGTGGATTTTTAGGTCATTTCGACAATTTTATTTCTGCACAAAAATAACACCATGGCAGTTCTGTTGAAAACAGTGTCAGTCCGTGTTAGTTCATTTCAAATCATGCAAGTTAGAGTCCAAAACAAGGGCAAAAGTGTTTGGAAAAGTAGATACGTTGGAGACGTATCATATGCCTATGTGAAAAAGCTTCAACCTGATAAGTTCGAACCCAAATCAGAGAAATGTGTCTTCATAGGATACCCAAAGGAAACTATTGGGTACACCTTCTATCACAGATCCGAATGCAAGATATTCGTTGCTAAGAATGGATCCTTTCTAGAGAAGGGGTTTCTCTCGAAAGAAGTGAGTGGGAGGAAAGTAGAACTTGATGAGGTAATTGTACCTGCTCCCTTATTGAAAAGTAGTTCATCACAGAAATCAGTTCCTGTGATTCCTACACCAATTAGTGAGGAAGCTAAATATGATGATCATGAAACTTCTGATCAAGTTACTACCGAACCTCGTAGGTCAACCAGAGTAAGATCCGTACCAGAGTGGTACTGTAATCTTGTTCTGGAAGTCATGTTACTTGACGATGACACACCTACGAACTATGAGGAAGCGATGATGAGCCCAGATTCTGTGAAATGGCTTGAGGCCATTAAATCTGAGATGGGATCCATGTATAGAACAAAGTATGGACTTTGGTTGACTTGCCCGATGATCGGCAGGCCATAGAGAATAAATGGATCTTTAAGAAGAAGACTGACACTGACGGTAATGTTACTGTCTACAAAGCTTGACTTGTTGCAAAAGGTTTTCGACAATTTCAAGGAGTTAACTACGATGAGACTTTCTCACCTGTAGCGATGCTTAAGTCCGTCTGAATCATGTTAGCTATTGCCGCATTTTATGATTATGAAATTTGGCAAATGGATGTCAAAACTGCATTCCTTAATGGATATCTTAAAGAAGAGTTGTATATGATGCAACCAGAAGGTTTTGTCGATCCAAAAGGTGCTAACAAAGTGTGCAAGCTCCAGCGATCCATTTATGGACTGGTGCAAGCCTCTCGGAGTTGGAATATATGCTTGGATAGTGTGATCAAAGCATATGGTTTTATACAGACTTTTGGAGAAGCCTGTATTTATATGTGGATGACATATTGTTGATTGGAAATGATACTGAATTTCTGAATGGCATAAAAAGGTACTTGAATAAGAAGTTTTCAGTGAAAGACCTCGGTGAAGCTGCTTATATATTGGGCATCAAGATCTATAGATATAGATCAAGATGCTTAATTGGACTTTCACAAAGCACATACCTTGATAAAGTTTTGAATAAGTTCAAAATGGATCAAGCAAAGAAAGGGTTCTTGCCTGTGTTGCAAGGTGTGAAGTTGATTCAGACTCAATGCCCGACCACTTCAGAAGATAGAGAGAAAATGAAGGTCATTCCCTATGCTTCAGCCATAGGTTCTATCATGTATGCAATGTTGTGCACCAGACCTGATGTGTGCCTTGCTATTAGTTTAGCTGGGAGGTACCAACGTAATCCAGGAGTGGATCACTGGACAACGGTCAAGAACATCCTGAAATACCTGAAAAGGACAAAGGATATGTTTCTCGTTTATGGAGGTGACAAAGAGCTTGTAAATGAAATGGTTACATCGATGCAAGCTTTGACACTGATTCGGATGACTCTAAGTAACAAACCGGATCGTATTTATATTGAATGGTGGGCTGTCGGTTGGTGCGTTGGGAGGCCAAGGAAATATGCCCTAGAGGCAATAATAAAATTGTTATTTATATTTCCTTATATCATGATAAATGTTTATTATTCATGCTAGAATTGTATTAACCGGAAACTTAGTACATGTGTGAATACATATATAAACAGAGTGTCCCTAGTATGCCTCTACTATACTAGCTCGTTAATCAAAGATGGTTAAGTTTCCTAGCCATAGACATGTGTTGTCATCTGATTAACGCGATCACTTCATTAGATAATGATGTGATGGACAAGACCCATCCGTTAGCTTAGCACTATGATTGTTTAGTTTATTGCTATTGCTTTCTTCATGACTTATACATGTTCCTATGACTATGAGATTATGCAACTCCCGAATACCGGAGAAACACTTGAGTGTGCTATCAAAGCGTCACAACGTAACTAGGTGATTATAAAGATGCTCTCTGGTGTCTCCGATGGTGTTTGTTGAGTTGGCATAGATCGAGATTAGGATTTGTCACTCCGATTGTCGGAGAGGTATCTACGGTCCCTCTCGGTAATGCACATCACTTTGTAAGCCTTGCAAGCAATGTGACTAATGAGTTAGTTGCGGGATGATGCACTCTGGAACAAGTAAAGAGACTTGCTTGTGAGATTGAACTAGGTATGATGATACCTATGATCGAATCTCGGGCAAGTAACATACCGATGACAAAGGGAACAACGTATGTTGTTGTGCGGTTTGACCGATAAAGATCTTCATAGAATATGTTGGAGCCAATATGAGCATCCAGGTTCCCTGTTGGTTATTGACCGGAGAAGTGTCTCGGTCATGTCTACATAGTTCTCGTACCTGTAGGGTCCGCACGCTTAATGTTCGATGACGATTGGTATTATGAATTTATGTGATTTGATGTACCGAAGGTTGTTCGGAGTCCCGGATGAGATCACGGACTTGACGAAGAGTCTCGAAATGGTCGAGACATAAAATTCGATATATTGGACCATGTTGTTCGGACACCGGAAGTGTTCCACAGAGTTTCTGATAAAACCGGAGTGCTAGAGGGTTACCGGAACCCCCCGGGAAGTTAATGGGCCACCATGGGCCTTAGAGAAGAGAGGGCTGGCCAGGAGGTGGCGCGCGCTCCCCCAATCCGAATTGGACAAGGGGTGGGGGCGGTGCCCCCTCCTTCCTTCTCTCCCCTTCCTCCTTCCTTCCCCTCCTTGTTGGACTAGGAAAAGGGGAACCTACTCCTAGTAGGAGTAGGATTCCCCCCCTTGGTAGCGCCCCTTGAGGTCCCGGCCCCTCCTCCCTCCCTTTATATCACGGGGAGGGGGCACTATAGACACACAAGTTGATTGCCTTTCAAGTTCAACGATAAGCATGGCAATAAGCGTCCCATAAGACTACTAGTTCTATGGAGAATAGAACTGCCCATAGAAGGCAAAGCAAGCACAAGTAAAGAAATCTTGAATTACTCCTTTTCCAATAATATTACCACTACCAATTGAAATATTTTCAATGCAAGGTAGGGGTTCTTGACCGAAGCGTCGAAATTTTCCATGTTATTATTATTGTCCATATCGGCAATAATTTCCCCAATTTTAGACATAACGACAAGCAAGCGAGAAAAAGGCAAGCGGAAAGAGAGGCGAATAAAGCGGCAAAGGGTGAAGTGGGGAGAGGAAAAGCGAGAGGAAAATGGCAAATAATGTAATGCGAGAGATAAGGGATTGTGATGGGTACTTGGTATGTTGACTTTTGCGTAGACTCCCGACAGCGGCGCCGAGAAATCCTTCTTTCTCGTCTTGAGCTTGCGTTGGTTTTCCCCTAAGAGGAGAGGATGATGCAGCGAGTAAGCGTAAGTATTTCTCTCGATTTTTGAGAACCAAGGTATCAATCCGATGAGGAGGCCACGCGCAAGTCCCGTACCTACACAAAGCAAATAACTCCTTGCAACCAATGCGAATAGGGTTGTCAATCCCTTCACGGTCACTTCAGAGTGAGATCCGATAGAGATGATAGATAATATTTTTGGTATTTTTGGTATAAAGATGCAAAGTAAAATAAAAGGCAAAGTAAAAAGCAAAGCAATAATAAAAGCGTGGGAAGATTAATATGATGAGAATAGACCCGGGGCCATAGATTTCACTAGTGGCTTCTCTCAAGAGCATAGGTATTTTTACGGTGGGTGAGCGAATTCTTGTTGAGCAATTGGCGAAATTGAGCATAGTTATGAGAGTATCTAGGTATGATCATGTATATAGGCATCACGTCCAAACAAGTTGATCGACTCACACGCATCTACTACTATTACTCCACTCATCGACCGCTATCCGGCATGCATCTAGAGTATTAAGTTAATGAAAACAGAGTAGCCTGTAAGCAAGATGACATGATGTAGAGGGATAAATTCATGCAATATGATAAAAACCCCATCTTGTTATCCTCGATGGCAACAATACAATACGTGCCTTGCTGCCCCTAACATCCTTTGGGAAAGGACACGCAAGATTGAACCCAAAGCTAAGCACTTCTCCCAATGCAAGAACTACCAATCTAGTTGGCCAAACCAAAGCGGATAATTGAAGAGACTTGCAAAGATAACCAATCATACATAAAAAGAATTCAGAGAAGATTCAAATATTGCTCATAGATAATCTTGATCATAAACCCACAATTCATCGGTCTCAACGAACACACCGCAAAAACAAGATTACATCGAATAGATCTCCACGAGAGAGGGGGAGAACATTGTATGGAGACGTATCACCTATTCGGGTTCCATCCGCAAGGAGATCCGGCCGGAGTGTCGCTCACGGCCCCAAACAATGTGAGCAGGGTTCCCAAGCCCACCATCCGGGTGCCACTTGGTACACCGTGACACTGTGCCTAGTCTATCCCAAGACCACCTGTACCGGGTGCCACTTGGTAGACTACTAACACTACCTACAAACACCAGAAACTAGTTGCAACTCCTGGATAGGGATCAAGTTGGTTAATAAGCCGAGAGGGGTCGAGTTACGGAACCCAATGTGTGGTAATGGCTTGTTCATGGATCAAACCACAGAACTCAGTTCACGAGGGGCGGTTCCAATGAGACAACCCACCATGTACTCCTACATGGCCTCTCACCGCTACCTTTACCAAATCGTGTTCACACACTTAGCTCTCAACAGTAGGACATGTTCACAACTTTCCAATTCATCCCCGGTGAATCATACCTGACATAACTCTAAGCAATAGCAGGCATGACAACACAAGCATAAATGAGTAGGCACATCAAGGCTCAAACAACTCCTACTCATGCTAGTGGGTTTCATCTATTTACTGTGGCAATGACAGGTCATGCAGAGGAAAGGGGTTCAACTACACTTGACATGTAACAGTTGAATCATTGTTGTCCTAATGCAGTAGAAGAGAGCAGGAGCGAGAGAGTGGGATTGTATCGGAATGAACAACGGGGTTTTGCTTGCCTGGCACTTCTGAAGATAGTATAGTTCTTCATCGGTGTCATCGATCTCATCGCTGGAACATCGTCTACTAAGAGGGAACAACCACCGGCAAACACAAAAGGAACCACAATCAATGCAATGCACATTCATATGAATGATATGTCATATTAAAGTACTGAATTGACCTAGTGCAACAGTTAGTCATATTCACTGAAGTGGAATTCAAACCTATAGCAAATTCCAACTCCAAAACTAATTACCATTTATTCCATAATCATGAATTGTCCTATTCAGTGAGGTTAACTTGTTCAAACATGCATGAAAATTCCATATCCAGATTCTTTGGATTTTTCTGATCATATTTCATATATAAATCTTTTCAATCTGAGTTACATATTATTTACTATGAATTTTAGAAGTTTTGGATATTTTCTGAAATAAATAAATCATTTCTGATTTATTTTAAATCCCAGAAAATATTTACTGTGTCAGCACTACGTCACGCTGACCTCAGCAGGTCAACAGACCCGGTCCAGGTCAAACCTGACAGTGGGCCCCGCATGTGAGTGAAACAGTGGCTAATTAAGTTTAGAAATTAAACTAAACTAGTTTAACAAGGGTTGGCCCCACCTGTCGTTGACTCAGGGGAGGTCAAACCCCTGGTCAGCCGAGGCTAATGCGCCGGCGGCTCGTCGCCCGGCGGCAATGACTTGGCGGAGGCTTGAGTTTGGCCCTTCGACAACAAATCGGCGGCCAAGGCCACCCTACGAGACGAGGAGGCCCGGCCGCATCGGTAGTGCCGCGTGGTTTTGCGGAGGGCCTAGAACGATGGGGAAGCGATGGCAAGTGCGGCGGCCGGTGTTCGCGTTGATCGAATCGGCAACTGCGGGGCATAGCGAGGCAGCGGGTGGTCGCGGTCGACTCACTCAGGAGCGGCGCTTATCGCGATGGTGTGCTTTCGGCGCAAGCTTACCGCAGCCATAGCCACGGTGGCGACATGGCCGGCGGCGAAGAGCGCTCGGGCTCGACGGTGGGCTAGCTAGGGCGCGCTATCGAAGAAGGGGACATGGGGAAAAGGTGCGGGATCTCACAGCGAACTCGTAGAGATGCTCAGACTGCTCGGGGACGTCCTGGGTATGGCGAATCGACGATGGCGGTGGTCGGATGCAGAGCACGAGGACGACTGCGTAGTCGGTGTTGCGGCACGTCTGGTGAAGCGTGGCTCGGCGGAGACGACGAGCAAGTCATGGCGGAGCTTCCAGAGAGGGAGAAGGGGTGCGGGGACAGCGGTGGCTACGAAAACGGCGGTGGTGCGCTCATGGACGGCTCGGCCATGGCGAGGAACGGGAGGGAGGTGAGGGGGAAAGTGAACGAGGGGGTCAGCAGGATCCAGGAGGCCACGCGGAGTGTGCCCGCGTCGTTGTGCTAGCGAGGAGGCGAGCGAGGGCAGCTGCGCGTCTTGGCAGCAGCGGCGCCGTCGTTACTTCCCCTACGCCTTCTGGCGAGGCGAGTGTCGATGTAATACGTCGTCTCCGTCGTATCTACTTTTCCAAACACTTTTGCCCTTGTTTTGGACTCTAACTTGTATGATTTGAATGGAACTAACCGGATGGCGTTGTTTTCGGCAGAATTGCCATGATGTTGTTTTATGTGCAGAAAACAAAAGTTCTCGAAATGACACGAAACTCCACGGAATATCTTAGAATAAATAATAAAAATCCTCGCCAAAGATGAAGACCAGGGGCCCACACCACATCCCACGAGGTGGGGGCGCCTACCTCGTGGGCCCCACAGACCCTCCGACGCCAACTCCAACTCCATATATTGGCTTTACAGGAGAAAAAAACCGGAGAGAAGAAATCATCGCGTTTTACGATCACGGAGCCGCCGCCAAGCCCTAATCTCTCTCGGGAGGCTGATCCTGAGTCCGTTCGGGGCTCAGGAGAGGGATTCGTCGCCGTCGTCATCATCAACCATCCTCCATCACCAATTTCATGATGCTCACCGCCGATGCGTGAGTAATTCCATCGTGAAGCTTGCAGGGCGGTGATGGGCTGGGTGAGATTTATCATCTAATCGAGTTAGTTTTGTTAGGGTTTGATCCTAGTATCCACTATGTTACGAGATTGATGTTGCTATGACTTTGCTATGCTTAATGCTTGTCACTAGGGCCGAGTGCCATGATTACAGATCTGAACCTATTATGTATTCATGAGTATATGTGAGTTCTAGATCCTATCTTGCAAGTCTATAGTAATCTACTATGTGTTATGATCCGGCAACCCCGAAGTGACAATAATCGGTACCACACCAGGTGATGACCATAGTTTGAGGAGTTCATGTATTCACTATGTGCTAATGCTTTGTTCCGGTTCTCTATTAAAAGGAGGCCTTAATATCCCTTAGTTTCCATCAGGACCCGCTGCCACGGAGGGTAGGACAAAAGATGTCATGCAAGTTCTTTTCCATAAGCACGTATGACTATATTCTGAATACATGCCTACATTACATTGATGAATTGGAGCTAGTTCTATGTCACCCTATGTTATGACTGTTACATGATGAACCGCATCCGGCATAATTATCCATCACTGATCCGGTGCCTACGAGCTTTCCATGTACTGGTTCTCGCTTATTTACTTTTCCGTTGCTATTGTTACAATCACTACAAAATACCAAAAACATTACTTTTGTTGTCTTTACTTTGTTACCGTTACCACCACTATCATATTACTTTGCTACTAAACACTTTGCTGCAGATACTAACTTTCCAGGTGTGGTTGAATTAACAACTCAGCTGCTAATACTTGAGAATATTCTTTGGCTCCCCTTGTGTCGAATCAATAAATTTGGGTTGAATACTCTACCCTCGAAAACTGCTATTGCGATCCCCTATACTTGTGGGTTATCAAGACCTTTTACGGCGTCATTGCCGGGGAGCATAGCTCTATTCTTTGAGTCACTTGGGATTTATATCTGCTGGACACTATGAAGAACTTGAAAGACACTAAGACAAAAATTTATCCCTCAACTACGAGGGGAGGTAAGTAACTGCCATCTAGCTCTCCACTTGATTCACCTTCTGTTATGAGTAAGCTAGCGACACCTAAACCTCCTTACGCTATTAGATTACGATATGTCGCATGTTATTGATGATGCAACTTCTGCTATGCATGATACTTATGATGAAACTACTTTTATGCTTGATACTACTGTGCCCCTTGGTGAATTTGTTGAGGAACAAATTTCTAGGTCTAGAGAAAAAGAAATTATTGAATCTGAATACGATGATGAAAGTGATGATGAAAATATGCCTGTTATTCCTGAGGGTTATGTTTTTGATATGAAATCTTCTGCAGCTATTTTTGCTTGTAAGGATAGATATGAACTTAAGCGGCTGCTAGTTAAATGGAACAAAGAATCTCTTAGAGGCAGAATGAAACGACCTGCTTTTTGCTACTTCACCTATTTGTGTTCCCGATAAGGATTATTATGAATTCTTTGTTGATCCTGATATAATTACTTTGGTTGAATCGATCCCTTTTATGGCTATGAATCAAACTGTTGTGGCACATCTTACTAAGTTAAATGATATAGCTGCCCTGTTTACTAATGATGAGAGATCGCGCTACTTTTATATACTCAAAATATTTCCGTTCTCATTAAAGGGTGATGCTAAGATATGGTTTAATTCTCTTGATCCTGGTTGTGTGCGTAGTCCCCAGGATATGATTTATTACTTTTCTGCTAAATATTTCCCTGCTCATAAGAAACAAGCTGCTCTGAGGGAAATATACAACTTCGTGCAAATTGAAGAAGAGAGTCTCCCACAAGCTTGGGGGAGGCTTCTCAAGTTACTTAATGCTTTGCCTGATCATCCTCTTAAGAAACCTAAAATACTTGATATCTTTTATAATGGACTAACCGATGCTTCCAGAGATTACACGGATAGTTTTGCTGGTTCTCTTTTCAGGGAAAGAACACGGATGAAGCTGAAATTCTATTGAATAATATGTTGACAAATTAAAATAATTGGGCACCTCCGAGCCAGCTCCTGCTCCAATTGTCGAGCCTATTCCTAAACCAACCCGAAGAAGAGAGGTGTTCTATTTCTTAGTCCGAAGATATGCAAGAGGCAAAGAAATCTATGAAAGAAAAAGGTATTAAAGCTGAAGATGTTAAGAATTTACCTCCTATTGAAGAAATACATGGTCTTAATTTACACTTTGTTGAAGAAGTATATGATATCAATCCTTTATTCCTTTGAAGAACCTCCTGATCCCGATATCCCGGCCACGGTAGTAAAGGTAAATTTTCTCTATAGATATGATAAAGCTGAAGTCCCTCCTACTAAAATTGCTAGTCGATTGCTTGGATGAGTTTGATAACTTTATGTTTAAGCAAGATGACTTTAATGCTTATTTTGGTAGACAATCAAAACAAGATGCTTATATGATTAAACGCTTGGGTGATTATATGGCTAATAGTAGAGGTGAACTTAAACTTGTTAGCAAACATGCTCCTATGGTTACCACTCAAGTAGAACAAGTACTTAAAGCTCAGAAAGAAGTGCTTGATGAAATGAATAGTAAGAAAAATGATTATGTTGTTAGAGTGGCTACTAGAACTGGTAGAATGACTCAGGAACCTTTGTATCCTGAAGGCCACCCTAAGAGAATTGAGAAAGATTCTCAGAGAAATAATATTGATGTACCTAGTTCTTCTAAAAGGAAGAAAAAGAAAAATGATAGGACTTTGCAAACTTCTAGTGAACCTATTGCTGAACCACACGAGAATCCAAATGATATCTCTATGTCCGATCTTTGAAACACAATCTGTAATGAACATGAACCTAGTGAAAATGTTAATGATGATGTTCATGATGATGCTCAACCTAGTAATAATAATGATGTAGAAGTTGAACCTCTTTGTTGAGCTTGATAACCCACAATCAAAGAATCAACGTTATGATAAAAGAGAATTTGTTGCTAGGAAACATGGTAAAGAAAGGGAACCATGGGTTCGTAAACCCATGCCTTTTCCTCCTAAACCATCCAAGAAAAAGGATGATGAGGATTTTGAGCGCTTTGCTGAAATGATTAGACCTATCTTTTTTATGTCACGATTAAGCGATGTGCTCAAAACAAATCCTTATGGTAAGTATATGAAGGATATCATTACCAATAAGAGAAAGATACCGGAAGCTGAAATTTCCACCATGCTTGCTAATTATACTTTTAAGGGTGGAATACCAAAGAAACTTGGAGATCCGGGAGTACCCACTATACCATGCTCCATTAAAAGAAATTATGTTAAAACTGCTTTATGTGATCTTGGAGCCGGTGTTAGCGTTATGCCTCTTTCTTTATATCGTAGACTTGACTTGAATAAGTTGACACCTCTTTGAAATATCTTTGCAAATGGCTGATAAATCAACTGCTATACACAGCCGGTATTTGTGAGGATGTGCCTGTTGTGGTTGCAAAGCGTTACTATTTTAACGGACTTTGTTATTCTTGATATTCCCGAGGATGATAGTATGTCTATTATTCTTGGAAGACCTTTTCTTAATACTGCAGGGGCTGTTATTGGTTGCAACAAAGGCAGTGTTACTTTTCATGTTAATGGTAATGAGCACATGGTACACTTTCCGAGGAAACAACCTCAAGTTTATAGTATCAACTCTATTGGAAAAATTCCATCGATTATATTTGGAAGTTTTGAATTTCCACTCCCTACTATCAAGAAGAAGTATGATATACTTATTATTGGGGATGTCCATATCCCCGTTGAGGTAACCTAGTGCTATTTGAAATTTCTCCGGTTCCATGTTAGTCGGAATGAGTTTGTTAACAAGACCTGATCAACCTTGTTAGTGGATTCCTTTTGATGAGCATGAGATGGATGAAACTAGAAGCACAACCTTCTGTACCCTCTTTATATTTTCTGTTATTTAGTAGAATAAAGTAAAATAGTATTTTTTCTGTCTGTCTCTTGACTTATCCATGCAATATAAAAATACCCCAAAAATAAAAGTCCTCAGAATGCCATGCCAATTTAATATGATTTTTTCGGGAATATTTGAGGATTTATAGTGCAAAAATTACATGAGGGAGCTGCCACACAGCCCACGAGAGTGGAGAGCATGCCCTACCCCCCTGGGCGCGCCCCCCTGCCTCGTGGGCCCACGGTGGCCCTCCTCCACTTATCCCTGCACCCATCTTCTTCCTCTGCCTCACACAAACCCGAAAAACCAACTCAAGCACGAGTTCCAACCACTTTTGCTGTGATTTTCGATCTCCTTGCTCAAATCACCTCTCATAAACTGCTTGGGGAGATTGTTCCTTGGTATGTGACTCCTCCATTGGTCCAATTAGTTTTAGTTCTAGTGCTTTATTCTTTGCAAATTTGTGCTGCATAGGTGACCATGTTCTTGAGCTTGCATGTCAAATTTATATGGTTCCAAGTAGTTCTAATGCTTGATATAGGCTCTAGGCACTTGTAGGAGTAGTTGCTATCAATTTTATTGAAGTTGGTTCACTTTTGTTTGAAGTTACTAAAAATTTCAGAAATTTTTCAGAGGAAACAATATGTTTAGGAAGATGTTCCAAGGTGGTTCTTCAAGGAAGCAAGGTCCCAGGCTTGCAATGCGTGATGCTGACGAGGAATCACCAAGAGACGCTCTTGTGAGGCCCTGTGAATGGCCTTCGGAAAATTTTATGGATCAAGCGGGAATCAAAGAAGAATTTAACGCATATTTGTGTAATGCCGGTCTTGAGGACTTTGAGGCTGACAAATGCCCCCAGTATCATGATCTCACAAGTTCATTTGTGAGGAGGTTTGAGTTTTCATCTTCGCGTAATTCTCCTTCACCATGTTTGACCTTTATGACAAATCTTATACCATGGACTTAGAGGATTTCACTTTTGCTTGCAAACTTCCATCTTGGGGTAGCGTCAGGGATCCCCCTAAATCTGAATT
This sequence comes from Aegilops bicornis, assembly GCA_021605145.1. Classification (NCBI taxonomy): domain Eukaryota; kingdom Viridiplantae; phylum Streptophyta; class Magnoliopsida; order Poales; family Poaceae; genus Aegilops; species Aegilops bicornis. The sequence continues at coordinate 711,573,756 of CM038675.1, forward strand.
TAGAGACTTTCTTGCTAGAATAACTGTGGGGGAATCTAGAGATATAACACAAGCCACTATAGGGAGCATTCACTTTCCTGCTATACATTATTTTGCTCTCTTCATAGGTAGATGCATAAATGCTAAGGATGAAGAATGTCACATGTGTGCCCTGATCTCAGCATTCTCAGAAGTGTTGTGTTAGAAGACCAATCTTATCATATGGGAGCCATTGTAGCTCGTAGGTTGCATCATAATAGACATAACGAAGATTTCTTTGGAGGAATTTATGCAACCCGTTTAGCTAATTTTCTTGAGATAGATATTCGTGAGGGCGATATGGAGTTACCCCCTACTTATTTAGATTTTGATTCTATGGTTTCCCACCAGTTTGTTGAGAGGATCGAGCCACCTCTCCGATGTCGACTAATCTTTAACAAATGGCATGTTGTCCATATTACTCTTCCTGCTCCTGCCTTCTTTGATTCTCGGACAAAAGGAAGATATATTATTACGGAGGAGGCGAGATGAGTACGAGAGAAGAGCGGTAGGCTCGACGCCACGCTGCAGCCCAGAGGCGATAGCCGTGCATCACAAGTATGATCCCAACTATTCTTCGTCATGATGCGACCCGGCTACACCTACGGGTATCCGCCAGCCATTCACGGCAATGAACCAACTTAGGCCAAAAGCCTAAGCTTGGGGAGTACGATATTTCTCACCGACATTACATTTATGTTCACACACACTCATTGCTAGATGTCGGTGCTCATACTCTTTCACTGTAATATCCATGCTAGTTTATTTTCTTTTTCCTGCTTTCTTCTTGTGTGTCTGTTAAACCTTAAGAAAAAAAATTAGTAGTAGTTTATTTCCTTGCTGTAGTAATTAAAAAGAAAACCCAAAAATGGGAGCTTTCCCGTGTAAATAGTTTTTATTTCTTTTCTTTTCTTTGGGGGTCAGTAGGAGAAGACCATGATTAAATTGTTGAAGTGGCTCTTATATGCATCATTGTTGATTTAATCAAGAGCCCATATTACCTTGTCTTCTCCTGTTTATTGAATGCTCGCATGATTCCAAATTTTAGTCCAATGCACGTGCACTCTTATTATTATTCACACCGTTTGGTCGTGCAAGTGAAAGGCGATTATGATGATATATGATGGGTGACTAAGATGAGAAAAGCTGGTATGAACTTCGACCTCTTTGTTTTTGTAAATATGATGAGTTCATCGTTCTTGATTCAGCTTATTATGAATAAACATGTTTGCAATGACAATTAGAGATCATAGTTGCTCGTGCCATGCTTGATTAGCTATGAGTTATAATGGTTTACCTTGCGATGCCAACATGCTATTAAAATGGGTACTGTGATGTGGTATGATGGGGTGGTATCCTCCTTTGAATGATTTAAGTGACTTGACTTGGCACATGTTTACGCATGTAGTTGAAACAAATCAACATAGCCTTCACGATATTTATGTTCATGGTGGATTATATCCTACTCATACTTGTATTCAATGTTTATTAATTTTAATGCATGTGCATGACTTTTGTCGCTCTCTAGTTGGTCGCTTCCCAGTCTTTTGCTAGCCTTCACTTGTACTAAGCGGAATACCGCTTGTGCATCCAATCCTTAAACCCCAAAGTTATTCCATATGAGTCCACCATACCTTCCTATATGCGGTATCTACCTGCCGTTCCAAGTAAATTTGTATGTGCCAAACTCTAAACCTTCAAATAAACATTCTGTTTTGCATGCTCGAATAGCTCATATATCAACTAGGGCTGCCCTTATCTTCCGTGTTAGGCGGGTTATTCTCAAGAGGGGTGGACTCCGCTCCTCACTCACGAGAAAATGGCTGGTCACCGGGATGCCCAGTCCCATGCTTTATGCAAACTAAATCAAAATAATTGCAAACAAAACTCCCCTTGGGACCCGTTGAATGTTGGAGGCACTCGTTGTTTCGAGCAAGCCATGGATTGATGCTTGTGGAGGAGGGGGAGTATAAACTTTACCATTCTGTTTGGGAACCGCCAATAATTTGTTTAGCATGGAAGATATCGTCATCTCTTAGCTGTTATGTTGACAATGAAAGTATGCCGCTCAAAATATAATTTATCTCTATTTCAAAACCGAGCTCTGGCACCTCTACAAATCCCTGCTTCCCTCTGCGAAGGGCCTATCTATTTACTTTTATGTTGAGTCATCACCTTCTTATTAAAAGCACTAATTTGGAGAGCACAAGCTGTCATTTGCATTCATTCTTTGTTAATTTATATTGGGTATGACTATGACTGGATCTCTTTACCATGAATTACAATGTCTAGTCAGTCCTTGATCTTTGAAGGTGCTCTGCATTTATGTTTTGTTGTCTCAGAAAGGGCTAGCGGGATACCATCTTGTTATATCATATTATGATTATTTTGAGGAAGTGTTGTCATCCGAGATTTATTATTATAGCTTGCTAGCTGATTATGTTATTGATATGAGTAAACATGAGACCTAGGAGTTATTGCAAATGTGGTTAGTTATGATCCTTCTTTGAAAACTTGAATCTTTGGCTTGACATAGGTACAACAACAAGAGCAAACAGAGTTTGTAAAAGTTTCTCTTTTTCTCTTTCAGTTTGTCAACTGAATTGCTTGAGGAAAAGCAAGGGTTTAAGCTTGGGGGAGTTGATACGTCTCCGTCGTATCTACTTTTCCAAACACTTTTGCCCTTGTTTTGGACTCTAACTTGTATGATTTGAATGGAACTAACCCGGATGGCGTTGTTTTCGACAAAATTGCCATGATGTTGTTTTATGTGCGAAAACAGAAGTTCTCGGAATGACCTGAAACTCCACGGAATATCTTAGAATAAATAATAAAAAATCCTCGCCAAAGATGAAGACCAGGGGGCCCACACCCTGTCCACGAGGGTGGGGGGCGCGCCCCCTACCTCGTGGGCCCCCTAGAGACCCTCCGACGCCAACTCCAACTCCATATATTTGCTTTCTGGGAGAAAAAAAACCAGAGAGTAGAAATCATCGCGTTTTACGATACGGAGCCGCCGCCAAGCCCTAATCTCTCTCGGGAGGGCTTATCTGGAGTCCGTTCGGGGCTCCGGAGAGAGGGGATTAAATGCATGTAAATCATCATCAACCATCCTCCATCACCAATTTCATGATGCTCACCGCCCGTCGTGAGTAATTCCATCGTGAAGCTTGCTGGGCGGTGATGGGTTGGGTGAGATTTATCATCTAATCGAGTTAGTTTTGTTAGGGTTTGATCCCTAGTATCCACTATGTTCGAGATTGATGTTGCTATGACTTTGCTATGCTTAATGCTTGTCACTAGGGCCCGAAGTGCCATGATTTCAGATCTGAACCTATTATGTTTTCATGAATATATGTGAGTTCTAGATCCTATCTTGCAAGTCTATAGTCACCTACTATGTGTTATGATCCGCAACCCCGAAGTGACAATAATCGGGACCACTCCCGGTGATGACCATAGTTTGAGGAGTTCATGTATTCACTATGTGCTAATGCTTTGTTCCAGTACTCTATTAAAAGGAGGCCTTAATATCCCTTAGTTTCCATTAGGACCCCGCTGCCACGGGAGGGTAGGACAAAAGATGTCATGCAAGTTCTTTTCCATAAGCACGTATGACTATATTCTGAATACATGCCTACATTACATTGATGAATTGGAGCTAGTTCTATGTCACCCTATGTTATGATTGTTACATGATGAAACGCATCCGGCATAATTCTCCATCACCGATCCAATGCCTCTGAGCTTTCCATATCTGGTTCTCGCTTATTTACTTTTCCGTTGCTATTGTTACAATCACTACAAAATACCAAAAACATTACTTTTCTTGTCTTTACTTTGTTACCGTTACCACCACTATCATATTACTTTGCTACTAAACACTTTGCTGCGGATACTAAGTTTCCGGTGTGGTTGAATTGATAACTCATTTGCTAATACTTGAGAATATTCTTTGGCTCCCCTTGTGTCGAATCAATAAATTTGGGTTGAATACTCTACCCTCGAAAACTGTTGCGATCCCCTATACTTGTGGGTTATCAGTGTCAAAACCGGCGGATCTCGGGTAGGGGGTCCCGAACTGTGCGTCTAAGGTGGATGGTAACAGGAGGCAAGGGACACGATGTTTATCCTAGTTCGGGCCCTCTCTATGGAGGTAATACCCTACTTCCTGCTTGATTGATCTTGATGAATATGAGTAGTACAAGAGTAGATCTACCACAAGATCGTAGAGGCTAAACCCTAGGAGCTAGCCTATGATGATTATGATTGTTGTATATCTCTATCGACTAGCCTGGCCTCGGTTTATATAATGCACCAGAGGCCTAGGATAACAAGAGTCCTAGCCGAATACGCCGGTGGGGAGGAGTCCTTGTCTTGATCGCCAAGTCTTGTGGAATCTTCCTTGTATCTGGCGGTGTCCGGGACCGCCCATGAGTATACGTCCATGGGGGTCCTCGGCCCAATCTAACAGATCGGGAGATGACGTGGTGAGTACCCCCCTAGTCCAGGACACCGTCAAGGAGGAAGACAACTGGCAGGGGAGGTGGGCTGCTGGGCTGCACAGTAACGGCCGGCTAGGTGGGCTGCAGGTAAGTTCGTACTCTCTCTCCCTGCTTATCTAATTCTTTTCTGTTTTCTATTTCTGCTTTATGTTTTGCAAATAAAATACTAACGAAAACACTTTGGTTAATTCTGTAATTTTTTGTGAGGAATATTTGAATTATTTTCAAACCACACAACAAATTTCAGAATAGTTGGAGCAACCAATATTTAATGGTAAATTTTAAACTCCAACTCAAATACCATAATGATTTAATTCATTGACCAAAATGTCCTCTAAAAATATGCATCATCTCTGGTAGAGGCTTTCACCTTTTTCCATAAATCATGAACATTTTATAAGGATATTTTGAGTTCATTGAAAATATTTTGGTTGAACCTATTTGAGTTGTTTTTGATGTTAGGGTTTGAACATCCCCATTTCAAATTTCCATGAAAGTTAAACATGATGCAAGCAAGATGCAAACATTAGGCAGCACCAGAAGCTAGGGATGTGACAACTCACCCCCACTAAAGAAGAATCTCGTCCCGAGATTCAAGACGTGAGGTAAGAAGACACAGGGGTACAAGACCAACACAAACTTCACGATCCAGGTTGCACCTCATAAGGTTGTTGATTCGTTGCATCACGTTGATCTTGACATCCTCACTTTTGAGATCTTCATTGTAACATCCCAAAATTTCAAATTTTGGAATGTTAATATAACTAATTGAATTGTTTGTTTGTTTGCTTGAGTGAATTAAACTTGAGTGAAATTTGAACCTTTTCAAAAACTTTTGAATGAGAGGGAATAAAATGACTTTCCCCTTCTCCGGTAAATTCAAATTCATCCTATTAAAATCAATGAGAGAAGATGACATGACTTCTTCAACTATAAAGAATTTGAGCGGAGTTTTGCAATTTAATTCTTTCAAATATTTGCACTTGCTTCTCTATTTTCTTCCCCGAGAAATACCGAAAAATAAATTCTTGCAAGCAAGAAAGAGCGGAGGAAAATGACCCTCCAAAATCAGGGCATTTTTGAAAATATTTGAGCCAAGAAAAACCAAAGTTTTTATTTAAAAATTATTTGCAAAAAGAAATAAAGCCTTTAGGGATTTTACGAAAAACATTTTTTTAAGTTTTTATTTTGGCCGTGGAATAATGCTCATCATCTACATTTTATTTTTTCGATAATTTTAGTATATAAAAACTCTTTATTCCGAATTGATTTGATTTCATTTTTATTTTTTAGTTTCCTAATTTTAAAAATAGGAATGGAATCGTTTTATTAGGAAAAACCTGCTTTGGCCCATTAAGCACTTTCCTATTCTAGCCCAACAAGAGATCATCTCCTTCCTCTGTTTCCTCTCACGTTAGAAGCTTTCCATATCCATGGAGACAGGAATCTCCACCTTCAGATCTCCTCGTCTTTCCATCCCAGCGCCTCCGAGACCGCCTATAAAACCCCTCCTCTCCTCGTTCCATTTCTCCCATCACCACGCCCCCTCCTGCCCGTAGCCTTCTCGCCACCGTCCTCCTTTTCCTGCCTAGAAACGCTCACCAGAGCTCTCTGGAACCTCCCCATCGCCCAGCGCCACCTCCCCTAGCGCCGACCCCTCCTCCGCCACCCCCCACCCTCGCGTGACCTTGCCCCCTCACCGGAGCAGCCCTCCACATCGCCGTCTCCTTCCTGCCATCTACGCCTCACGTCTGATTTTCAGCGGAGTGACGATTAGTTCTACCAAGTCATTTTCTGACAGCGTTGTTATCTTCATCAAGTATTACCAGGCAAGTTCACTTTGACCATGCTTTCTTACCTATGTTTTATTGCATTTAGTGGCACCTTTGCAACCACCCCTCAGTAGTGTTATTGAATCCTTGTAGTTGAGTAGTATGCATGAGGCTGGAACCCATCACCCTGTTACCAAGCCCGGGCGTTATTTATTTTAATGCTACGCTATAGTAGGCGGGGTTTGGTATGAGTGCACGAGTGGTGTGAGAATGCAGGATCTACGTCAATGGCGACAACTCCATGATGGCATCTGCAAGGACTGCATTTTCAAGGCCTCAAGACTTCAAGACTCAAGACAAGAATTCAATACACACTCTTTGGGTGAAGGACGGTTGTGGGCACCACTGGAGAAACCGGTGGTTGGCGGGATGCATGGAGAAGCGCCATGACATCTTGCGGAAAGCTTCACCCAGACTCAAAGAGGCGGAAGAATACTTCATGCGGGAAGCTTACTGTGCAACCGCAAGTCAATATGGGCTCGGCTTGGTTGACCTTAGTTGTGACTCTGGTGGGGCGGTGCTAGCAGATGTAGAACTACGGTAGGATTGGATGGGCACGGACGGTGGTCGAGGAACTCTTCGAAGACCATGTTTGGTCATCTTGTTCTCAAACACCACGAAGTGCGAGAAGCGTAAAGAGAGGATCGAATCTTGTGGGTAAAGTGTACAAACCTCTGCAGAGGGTTATAACCTAATCGATTAGCCGTGTCCCGATTCACGGACAATTTGAGCATCTGGACTTGGATCTATCTCGGAACTCTCAACACGGATTGATAACTTAATTGTGGGCAACTTATGATGATTTTGGGCTATGAGACATCGGTTGGCGGAACCATGTCATGATAGAAAACTCTATAGTACAGACTTCATTTATTCCTTTGATGTAGGGAAAATAAAACCAGCTTTACGCAAACAAAACTCGGATCTGAGCCACAAAGCCATCTGCATATAGTATAGTTTTACCATCTGTTTTCTCATGTTGTGATCTTTGCCGGTACATTCAATGTCTTGACCTACGGCTACTGCAACGTATCATGTTGCGAGATATTTCCTCGACGAGTAAGAGTTACGATCTGAGGTTACGGTCTACACTCAACCTGCCGATGGCGTTGATGGGACTCCACACCCGTTTGATTGTTTCATTGAGTATTATGAGGTATATATCGGTTTTACGTTATTTATGCATGTGATTGCTCTTTGATATATACATTGATGTACTGTGTGTGCCAGCATACTGATCCAGGGATGGCACAGAAACACAGAGGCTTGACCGTCTGAGGTCGGGTCGCTACATTCATCCACATGAGGACGACAGAAAGAAACTCTACTAGGATTGATCTTCTCGAAGATCGAGCTATTCAAGATTAACTCGCGGAATGAGATGTTGAAACATCTCGAGTTGAGACACAAAACACACATCGAGAGGGATGGGAGAACAAACGACGAGGTTTGATCTGGTGGGCAACAATTCCACGCTTAAGAAAATGGTAGATGGTGTCAAGGTAGCGAGGAAATAATTGCCATGATTCTCTAGCGGGGCACCTTGGGGAAGGTGACTGGTAGAATTATTCCCTTAAGTGGAAAAAAGAGTTACCTTCGATACAGAGATCATGGAAACTCTTCATACTAGCCTGAGGCAATTCACAATTGATCGTTTGAAGGAATTCAGAAGAATGGCATACTCAGTTTGGAATGGAAACTAGAGTTATAAGACAACTCGGCAACGGAAGGCACATTCCAATTGATACTGAGGATATAACCTATTGTGTGAGCGTGCTCTCAAGAACTTGAGCATTTCCATATTCATCAGGTTTTTGCCAACATCTGTGCCAAGATCTTGGCAACACTTCATACTACCATGGTGAATAGTGATGGAAGACGCATATGCAAAGGAAGACAAACACTTTGTCAGATTTTACCTTAGCAATGCCAAGGAAACTAAATCTGGATGATCGACCGAGAGACATTTAGCACTCCGCTTCTAATGTTCTCCTTGATGTACTAGATACCACGATCATGGTTAAAGCATCAACATGGTCATCAAGTAAAGGTCGGACTTCGGGAGCTCAAGAATCCATAGGGATCAACTTCTAGAATAAGTCATGCGAGATCCTCATGGGGAGTGACCAAACGGCTTAATCAAGATACTACAATAATAGTGCTTCCAGCTAGGTGCGTCCACTTCACTGGAACCTATATCCTAGCTCTTGGAAGAAGTTCCAACCATCATATCTGCCTGAGATTCAGATCTGGTTGGTAACAGGATATTTCGAACGAAGATGCGGAAAGAAAGTTTGCAACACAAACCCGACAAGATGACGTTGCGAGATTCTCGGGAGATGAGCTACGATAGCAAGCTCCAAAACATGAGCTGGTTCTGCTACATACATGTGAACACGTTGTCCAAGACAAGCATGACCACGTAGTAGTCTTATAATAAAACACTACCGAGTTCAGGTTGGGAACCATCATTGAAGATAATGAAGTCATGTGCATGACCTAGGATTAGCACATGAGACTTCCTTTTCTTGAACAAATCATTCAGTGGCTTGGTGTTCTAGGGCATACATATGGAGTGGAGGTAATTAATCTACCAAACCATAGAATACATTCACACATGCATAACTGACTTGAGATGATTCCAGAGGAAACAAAAGCAAACTTTCTCAATTCACGGCGGCAACTTGCATTAAATGCACATGAATTAGAGGAAGTCACTTCTTTCAACTAACATATGCTTCATGAGCTAGCATGAAGAAATGCTTACAAAAGTGTCCAACACCACTTAGATGTTCGACATGAATCATGAACAAGATAAAATGATGTTGATGAGATCAACAACAAATAATCGATACTTCCATGAAGATGGAGTTCCACAACTATGTGAACAAGGTGATAGTATTGGTCAGACCCAAAAGATATAATGATGTATGCTTGAGGAAACAACCACGAGTAAGACAACATTATGAACATCGTTGGTTCTGATTTGATTTGACGATAGCCCACACTCAAATCAAAGGATTGTAAGATGATAGCACCGACAATTGATCACGTGGATCAAATCGATGAAGATATCATCTTTCTTCAACACACACACACACACACACACAAAGATATCCCTTTGGAAGTGAACTAAGTTAGACAAGCTTTTATCTCCCAACTCTCCAAGTTGTTGTTTAGCTTAACCAACTAGCTCAAGGGTATCCAACACAGATTCTTGGAGAAGGGGTGGTTTACAAGAAACCAACTTGATCACGAACTCAACATAGCGTTCAGGTGACAACCTGGTAACACTTCCGAGAAGATATTCGGAAAATCACGAACCACCGGTATGTTACTAAGCTCGATATCAATCTTGCTTTTCAAGGCAAGACGGTATGATCAAATAAGCAAGGGATTGAATAATCCTAACTCGTTGATCGAAGAGTGCACCGGAAATAAGTACTAGGTAGAACAATCTATCTTAGAATGATGATTCAATAACCAACACGCTAAGAATGAGAATATTGTCCATTTACTACCAAGCAACGGGGTTGCTAGGAGTATTGATTTCACACATCATAGTTCACTTGTCGGCATTCCGGCTATGATAACACATAGACCGAGGAATGAATAATGGTTTCGAGAAGTATCACTGTACCAAGAATTCATAAGGTGGTGTGCAATTCCCATGACATTCTTGACATAAGACGGTAATACTCCAGGGTAGAACAGAACAAAAGCTAGATTGGCCTTTGATCTGCGGAACACAACTACTTTGACCCAATCCTAGAAATGGATGAGGTACTGGAGTTTGTTTCTCCTAGTCATTCCGGAATAGAATGGCTTGACGGACCACAAGAATAATAGGCATTGACGAACGAATGCACACATACTCTAGACTATCGATTGATAGACGAAGGTCGGAATACAACTAAAGAGGGACAACTCAAAGAACATATGATTTTCTGAGTTGTGGATGCATGGATTGGTATGTCGAACGAGTTCAACATATTTCTTCCGGACAACCCATGCGAGAAGGTAGAACTGGCGAGAGTCACAACATGAATGGAGTACTCCTCAAGAGCACCACAGTTTGTGATCTTTTGGTTCAAAAGAACTTCTGCCATGATGGTTCATGGTATTGGAAGAATGAGATACCACGAACCTCGAGGACTATCGCAAAGGTTACTAGTATCTTAAGGGAACTAGCAAATACTAACAACATGAAGTAGGGTGAATCTCGGGTTCAAAACCCAGGAGTAGAATACCTACTACTAAATGGCATCACGGAATGCTTTCAAGAATGATGGCCAGAATCATCACAATGGGAATACAAAACATGGTTAGATTACTAGGTGGTTCTCTTGGATACCTAGGGTCATAATACTAGCTCCAACACATATGTCAAGGCAATGGAGTACCTCAACAGACCGTTAGTGTGCTTAATCTGGCCCAAAGGGACGCGAAAACAGAGGGAAAGGATTTTGCAAATGCATCAGATTGTTTGGAAACCTGGGATGACTCGGACAGCATAACGGCTGTAAATGCTCAAAAGATTTGAGACATCCAGCGAAAATGGTGGCATAACCACTAGAACATCATAATATCAACGTTCTGAGGCCAGCTATGAACACACGCAAGTAGTAGAAACTGAACTAAGACTTGAATCCATCAATCCTATAAGTCTATGGATTAGTAACATGTCATCCTGATAGATAGATGATAAGGCCTAGTTCTTAATCTCCGCAGAAAAGAAGAGGTTGACTCAGATCAGAAGGACATAAGGTATAAGGAGTAAAAAGAGCCTTACGTTCCCTTCCACAATCAATTCCCTTATATAACTAAAGCATTTTTAGACACGACTTCGACCAGTTTGGCTTGGTAATCCTCTGAGCGATCGACTCGATACCAAAGCTGTCGGGACCCCAATTCCAAGTCACATCGATCTAGCGGTAACACTTCATATCACTTTGCGGCCTCACGCACACGGTATTCCCACAATTTGTCGCCTTACCATGGCACAGGATCGTTTAAGCCTTTTGGCTCACGTATATGATAGTGTCGCTAGCATCCATATGACGAGAGAACAGCAGCGCCGACATGACTAGTCGTGAACCCAAAGTGGCACTAACTTATGGGGACAGGCATACATGAATCAACATCGAGCATGTCGATTGACGTGTGAATCCGGGTTATGCGATTGGCTAACAGGACTCGAGATGTCGCCGCGTGACATTTCCCGAAGGGCAGAACCACGAGGCAAGTGAATCACATGCCGACGATCAAGTGTTAGGAGGCGGTAGTCTTTGGGCTAGCGAGGACTTGATGAACCGGCCTGTAGCGGACTGCTATGGCTCATGGAAGCACAAGACTACATTTCCCCATAAGAGAGGCTACCAAGGACAAACAACTAGGTTGTCGGATCCCACACATACCAAGCATTTCAATCATACACACAATATGCTCGATATGTGTAAATACAACATGGCATCACAACAAAATTCTACGACTCAAAGTATTTATTCATTAGGCTCCGAAGAGCGAGATGTTACAAACATGGGTCTCATGACCCAACATTCAGAGCATACAAGTCAAAGCACATGCGGAAGCTTAACATGTCTGAGTACAGACATCTACAAATGAAAAAGGCTGAGAATCCTGACTATCTACCAAATCCTACCGAGGGCACAAGATCATAGCTGAGGTATCAAGCTAAACGTCGAAGTCCACACGGAACTACTAGCGAGACTGACGTCTCTCTGCAAAACATAAAATAGGCAAACGTGAGTACAAATGTACCCAGCAAGGCTTACATCAGAACTAGCTACATATGCATCAGTATCAGCGGGGGTGGAGTTTAAGCTGCGGCAAGCCAGCTTTGACTTCGGTGGCTATCCTAAACTATGACTGCCAAGTAACTCTTTTGAGGTGGCGCTGCAGCGTCCACATATTCACCATATCAATACACCACTATGGATCCGCTCCGTCTCCCTCACGAGAACGCCATCCATAACACTCACGCTTATCTTGCGCATTTTAGAGTATCCACTTTCACTTGTCTATGAACTGCACGAGCAACCCGAAGTCCTTTTGCGCGGACCACGACTATTCGGATAGATGATGTTAACCTGCGAGGTGTACTTCTTCACACACGCTCTCGCCACTTACCACCATGTACCGTCGTGTATCTCGGCAACCTTCAAGCGGAAGCTTTGGCGAGGAGTCGGCCCACGACCGACTAACCACACAAGTCTCTAGTCCAGGTTTATCGCCTATTCGGGTTCCATCCGCAAGGAGATCCGGCCGGAGTGTCGCTCCACGGCCCCAAGCGATGTGAGCGGGGTTCCCAAGCCCACCATCCGGTGCCACTTGGTACACCGTGCCTTTGTGCCTAGTCTGTCCCAAGCCCACATGCACGGGTGCCACTTGGTAGACTACTAACACTACCTACAAACACGAAACTAGTTGCAACTCACTGGGCGAGAGATCGAGTTGGTTAATAAGCCGAGAGGGTCGAGTTACAGGAACCCAATGTGTGGTAGTAACTGTTCATGGATCACAAACCACAGAACTTCAGTTCACGAGGCCGGTTCCAATGAGACGACCCACCATGTACTCCTACATGGCCTCTCACCGCTACCTTTACCAAATCGTGTTCACACACTTAGCTCTCAACAGTAGGACATGTTTACAACTTTCCAATTCATCCCCGGTGAATCAGACCTGAAACAACTCTAAGCAATAGCAGGCATGACAACACAAGCATGAATGAGTAGGCACATCAAGGCTCGAACAACTCCTACTCATGCTAGTGGGTTTCATCTATTTACTGTGGTAATGACAGGTCATGCAGAGGAAAGGGGTTCAACTACCGCAGCATGTACCAGTTGAATCGTTGTTGTCCTAATGTAGTAAAAGAGGGCAGGAGCGAGAGAGTAGGATTGTATCGGAATGAACAAGGGGGTTTTGCTTGCCTGGCACTTCTGAAGATACTACAGTTCTTCATCGGTGTCATCGATCTCATCGCCGGAACATCGTCTACTAAGAGGGAACAACCACCGGCAAACACAAAAGGAACCACGATCAATGCAATGCACATTCATATGAATGATATGTCATATTAAAATCTTGAATTTACCTAGTGCAACAGTTAGTCATATTCGTTGAAGTGGAATTCAAACCTATAGCAAATTCCAACTCCAAAACTAATTACCATTTATTCCATAATAATGAATTGTCCTATTCAGTGAGGTTAACTTGTTCAAACATGCATGAAAATGCCATATCCAGATTCTTTGGATTTTTCTAATCATATTTCATATATAAATCTTTTCAATCTGAGTTACAGATTATTTACTATGAATCTTAGAAGTTTTGCATATTTTCTGAAAAAAAAGAAATCATTTCTGATTTATTTTAAATCCCAGAAAATATTCTTACGTCGACACTACGTCATCTTGACCTCGGCGAGTCAGCAGACCGGTCGAGTCAAACTGACGATGGGCCCCGCATGTCAATGAAACAATGGCTAATTAAGTTTAGAAATTAAACTAAACTAGTTTAACGAGGCTGCCCACCTGTCATTGGCGAGGGAGGTCAAACCCAGTCGATCGGGGCTATCTGCCGACGGCTCGTCGCCGGCAATGACAGCCTTGTGGAGGCTTAGGTGTGGCCCTCAAGCAACCAAGCCCGGCGGCCAAGGCCACCTACGACGAGGAGGCCCACCGCATCGGTAGTGCACGTGGTTTCTTTGGAGGGGCCTAGAGCGATGGCGGCGATGGCAAGTCACGGCGGCCGGTGTTGAGCGTCGATCGAATCGGCGTTGCGAGCCTGGCGGGGCAGCGGGTGGTCGTGGTCGACTCACAGGAGGCGCGCTTATCGCGATGGTGTGCTTTCGGTATAGCTTGCGACCATAGCCACGGTGGCGACATGGCCGGCGGCGAAGAGCGCTCGGGCTCGATGGTAGGCTAGCTAGGGCACGCTATCGAATAAGGGGACATGGGGGAAAAGGTGCGGGATCTCACAGCGAACTCGTAGAGATGCTCAGACTGCTCGGGGACGTCCAGGGTATGGCGAATCAACGACGGCGGTGGTCGGATCACGGAGGGCGAGGGCAGCGGCGTAGTCGGTGTTGCGGCACGTCTGGTGAAGCATGGCTCGGCGGAGACGACGAGCAGGTCATGGCGGAGCTTCTAGAGAGGGAGAAGGGGCGCGGGGACAACGGTGGCTACAGAAACGGCGGCGGTGCGCTCATGGCCAGCTCGGCCATGGGGAGGAACGAGAGGTAGGCGAGGGAAAGTGAGCGAGGGGGTCGGCGGGATCCGAGGAGTCCGCAGGAGTGTACTGCGTCGTTCTTATTTGGCGAGGAGGGCGAACTGCATCGCGTCTTGGCGTGTTGTGACCCAGCCGTGCCTACTTCCCTACGCCTTATGGCGAGAGGAGGAAGACAAGCTGGCGAGGGAGGTGGGCTCTTTGGGCTGCCTGATGAACGGCCGGCTAGGTGGGCTTGAGGTAAGTTCGTACTCTCTCTCCACCTTATCTAATTCTTTTACATTTCTATTTCTGCTTTATGTTTTGCAAATAAAATACTAACCAGAACACTTTGGTTAATTCTGTAATTTTTTGTGAGGAATATTTGAATTATTTTCAAACCACACAACAAATTTCAAAATAGTTGGAGCAACCAATATTTAATGGTAAATTTTAAACTCCAACTCAAATACCATAAAGATTTAATTCATTGACCAAAATGTCCTCAAAAAATATGCATCATCTCTGGTAGAGGCTTTCACCTTTTTCCATAAATCATGAACATTTTATAAGGATATTTTGAGTTCATTGAAAATATTTTGGTTGAACCTATTTGAGTTCTTTTTGATGTTTGGGTTTGAACATCCCCATTTCAAATTTCCATGAAAGTTAAACATGATGCAAGCAAGATGCAAACACTAGGCAGCACCAGAAGCTAGGGATGTGACATCCCCTTTACTATTGTACTCAATCCGGATCTGGAACCTCACATATGTACTAGAAGTCATGACGATGTTATGGTCGCTTCTATGGTGTTTACCCCGATTCCCCGTTCCCCTAACGTGGATTGAATCAAAACTCGAATCGAATGTGATGTACTAGGCGAGGAAGGTGATAATCCCCAAGTGCAAGGAGTCATCATAGCAATTTCCAAATGTGGAAGTGATAAGTATGGAGTGTCGAACCTACAAGCAGCTAAAGGTAAGATCAATATTCTCTCAAGTCCTATACGCCCTTTGAAAGCGACTCTCATTACACCGACGTTTGCTTCCATCTAGAAACGAGAAATAAACTACGTTGTGGGTATGAAGAGGATAACTTTGCATGATATCAGAGAGCTAAAATATAAAAATAGGTGTTGTTAACATAAATTTAGAATATATTACTATATATTATAAATAGCGAGTGTGGAATAATGATGGATCGGTGTGCGGAATTGTCCTAGGCAATTGTTAACCAGATCGGTGGTCGTCATTGCAATTTTATATGAGGGAGATGCATAAGCTAACATACTTTCTCTCCTTGGATCATATGCACTTATGATTGGAACTCTAGCAAGCATCCGCAACTACTAAAGATAATTAAAGTAAAACCCAACCATAGCATTAAAGTATCAAGTCCACTTTATCCCATACGCAACAACCCCCTTACTCGGGTTTAAGCTTCTGTCACTCTAGCAACCCACTATAAGAGAATCATGAACGTATGGCAACACCCTACAGCGGGAATCCCACACGTGTCCGCGGCACAGAGGGCACCACAGGACAACACCAAAATAAAACATACAACTCAAACCAATCTAGATCATCAATCAACCCAAAACACAAAGGAAATCTACTCAAAACATCATAGGATGGCAACAAATCATTGGATCATAATATGTGGCATAAAGCATCGTGTTCAAGTAGGGGACTACAGCGGGGTGCGGGAGAGTGGACCGTGTAAAAGAGATGAGGAAGGTGATATTGATGAAGACGATCACCGCGGCGATGGTTCCCCCGACGGCACTCCGGCGCCACCGAGATGTCTCCCCCTCATGCTTCCTCTTCCATGGCCTCCCCCTAGATAGGGAGAGGTTCTCCCCCTAGTCCTTGGCCTCCATGATGATGATGGCCCCCTGATACGTCTCCAACGTATCTATAATTTTTGATTGTTCCATGCTGTTTTATTATCAATCTTGGATGTTTTATAATCATTTTATATCATTTTTTGGTACTAACCTATTGACATAGTGCCAAGTGCCAGTTGCTGTTTTTTCCATGTTTTTTACATCGCATGAAATCAATATCAATCGGAGTCCAAATGCCACGAAACTCCACGATGATTTTTATGGGCGGAAAGGAAGGCAATGGGCCACTGGTTGCACACAGGGGTGCCCCGAGAGGCACAACCCACCGAGTAGCGCCCAGAAGGCCAGGCGCCTGATGGGTTGTGCCCCCTCGGGTGCCCCCCGGACCGCCTCTGTGCTCTATAAACACCACAATATTCCAGAAACTCTAGAACAAGCGTCGAAATATTCATCCGGTAGCCGCTTGAGTCCGGAACCACCGGATCCAATCTAGACACCATCACGGAGGGTTCCCCACTTACATTTGTGCCTCTCCGATTTTGAGTGTTTAGTTATTTGTAGACCTTCTGTCCGTAGTTATTAGCTAGATGGCTCTCTCTCTCTCTCTCTCTCTCTCTCTCTCTCTCTCTCGCTGAATTCTTGATACGTATCCAACGTATCTATAATTTTTGATTGTTCCATGCTATATTATATTCTGTTTTGGACTTTAATGGGCTTTATTATACACTTTTATATTATTTTTGGGACTAACCTATTAGCAGGAGGCCCGGCCGAAATTGCTGTTTTTGCCCATTTCGAGTTTAGCGAGAAAAAAGAATATCAAGCGGAGTCCAAAGCGGAATGAAACCTTGGGAGCGTGATTTTTCGGAGCGAGCGTGATCCGGAAGGACTTGGACCCTCGTCCAAGAAAGCTACCGAGGAAGGCACGAGGTAGAGGCGCGCCTACCCCCCTGGCGCGCACTCCACCCTCGTGGGCCCCATGTTGCTCCACCGGCGTACTTCTTCCTCCTATATATACCTCATTGCCCCAAACTACCACATACGGAGCCAAAAACCTAATTCCACAGCTGCAACCTTACATACCCATGAGATCCCATCTTGGGGCCTTTTCCGCTCACGGAAAGGCGATGATCACGGAGGGCTTCTACATCAACACCATAGCCTCTCTGATGATGTGTGAGTAGTTTACCTCAGACCTTTGGGTCCATAGTTATTAGCTAGATGGCTTCTTCTCTCTCTTTGGATCTCAATACAAAGTTCTCCACGATTCTCGTGGAGATCTATTTGATGTAATCTTCTTTTGCGGTGTGTTTGTTGAGACCGATGAATTGTAAGTTTATGATCAAGTTTATCTATGAACAATATTTGAATCTTCTCTGAATTCTTTTATGTATGATTGGTTATCTTTGCAAGTCTCTCCGAATTATCAGTTTGGTTTGGCCTACTAGATTGATCTTTCTTGCAATGGGAGAAGTGCTTGGCTTTGGGTTCAATCTTGCGGTGTCCTTTTCGGTGGCGATGGAAGTGCAGCAAGGCACGTATTGTATTATTAGCCATCGAGGATAACAAGATGGGGTTTATATCATATTGCATGAGTTTATCCCTCTACATCATGTCATCTTACTTAGCGTTACTCATTCTTTTGAACTTAATACTCTAGATGCATCTTTGGATAGCGGTCGATGTGTGGAGTAATAGTAGTAGATCACGAGGAGGAGTCGGTCTACTTGTCGCGGACATGATGCCTATATACATGATCATACCTAGATATTCTCATAACTATGCTCAATTTTGTCAATTGCTCAACAGTAATTTGTTTACCCACCGTAATACTTTTGCTCTCGAGAGAAGCCACTAGTGAAACCTATGGCCCCAGGGTCTATTTTCCATCATATTTAATCATCCGTCAACAAGCTATTTCTGGCGCCATTTTTATTTTGCTTTCTTTACTTTGCATCTTTATCATAAAAATACCAAAAATATATCTTATCATATCTATCAGATCTCACTTTCGTTAGTGACCGTGAAGGGATTGACAACCCCTTTATTGCGTTGGTTGCGAGGATTTTATTTGTTTGTGTAGGTGCGAGGGACTCGTGCGTGGCCTCCTCTTTGGATTGATACCTTGGTTCTCAAAAACTGAGGGAAATACTTACGGCCTTTCTTTGCACCACCCTTTCCTCTTCAAGGGAAAACCAGCGCAATGCTCAAGAGGTAGCAAGAAGGATTTACTGGCGCCGTTCTTGCAGTGAATCTACGCAAAAGTCAACATACCAAGTACCCATCACAAACCCTTATCTCCCGCATTACATTATTTGCCATTTGCCTCTCGTTTTCCTCTCACCCACTTCACCCTTGCCGTTTTATTCGCTCTCTCTTTTTCCATTCGCCTCTTTTTAGCTCGCTTCTTGTTTGCTTGTGTGTTGGATTGCTTGCTTGTCACGATGGCTCAAGATAATACTAAATTGTGTGATTTTACCAATACCAACAACAATGATTTTCTTAGCACTCCGATTGCTCCTCTTACCGATACTGAATCTTGTGAAATTAATGCCGCTTTGTTGAATCTTGTCATGAAAGATCAATTCGCCGGCCTTCCTAGTGAAGATGCCACTACCCATCTAAATAGCTTCGTTGATTTGTGTGATATGCAAAAGAAGAAAGATGTGGACAATCATATTGTTAAAATGAAGCTATTTCCTTTTTCGCTTAGAGATCGTGCTAAATCTTGGTTTTTGTCTTTGCCTAAAAATAGTATTGATTCTTGGAATAAGTGCAAAGATGCTTTTATCTCTAAGTATTTTCCTCCCGCTAAGATAATCTCTCTTATAAACGATATTATGAATTTTAAATAACTTGATCATGAACATGTTGCACAAGATTGGGAGAGGATGAAATTAATGATACGTAATTGCCCTACACAGGGTTTGAATTTGTCGATGATTATACAGAAATTTTATGCCGGATTGAATTTTGCTTCTAGAAATCTTTTAGATTCAGCTGCGGGAGGCACTTTATGGAAATCACTTTAGGAGAAGCTACTAAACTCCTAGACAATATTATGGTTAATTATTCTCAATGGCACACCGAAAGATCCACTAATGAAAAAGTGCATGCAATAGAAGAAATTAATATTTTGAGTGGAAAGATGGATGAACTTATGAAATTATTTGCTAATAAAAGTGTTTCTTCTGATCCTAATGATATGCCTTTGTCTAGTTTGGTTGAGAATAATAATGAATCTATGGATGTGAATTTTATTGGCAGGAATAATTTTGGTAACAACGCGTATAGAGGAAACTTTAATCCTAGGCCGTATCCTAGTAATTCCTCTAATAATTATGGTAATTCCTACAACAATTCTTATGGAAATTTAAATAAGATGCCTTCTGAATTTGAGACTAGTGTTAAGGAGTTTATGAGTTTGCAAAAGAATTTTAATGCTTTGCTTGAAGAAAAATTGCTTAAAGTTGATGAATTAGCTAGGAACGTTGATAGAATTTCTCTTGATGTTGATTCTTTGAAACTTAGATCTATTCCACCTAAGCATGATATCAATGAGTCTCTCAAAGCCATGAGAATTTCCATTGATGAGTGCAAAGAAAAGAACCGCTAGGATGCGTGCTAAGAAAGATTGTTTTGTGAAAGCGTGTTCTTCTAGTTTCTATGAAAATAAACATGAAGATCTAAAAGTTATTGATGTGTCCCCTATTAAATCTTTGTTTTGCAATATGAATCTTGATAATTATGGGACTGAATATGATCCACCTTTACCTAGAAGGCGTTCCAAAAATTGAGTTTTAGATCTTGATGCAAAAATTGGTAAAAGTGGGATTGAAGAGATCAAAACTCTAGATATTAATGAACCCACTATTTTTGGATTTCAAGGAATTTAATTATGATAATTTCTCTTTGATAGATTGTATTTCCTTGTTGCAATCCGTGCTAAATTCTCCACATGCTTATAGTCAAAATAAAGCCTTTACCAAACATATCGTTGATGCTTTGATGCAATCTTGTGAAGAAAAACTTGAGTTGGAAGTTTTTATCCCTAGAAAAATTTATGATGAGTGGTAACCTACTATTAAAATTAAAATTATAGATCATGAATGCTATGCTTTGTGTGATTTGGGTGCTAGTGTTTCCACGATTCCAAAGACTTTGTGCGATTTGCTAGGTTTCTGTGATTTTGATGATTGCTCTTTAAACTTGCACCTTGCGGATTCCACCATTAAGAAACCTATGAGAAGAATTAATGATGTTCTTATTGTTGCAAATAGTAATTATGTGCCCGTAGATTTTATCGTTCTTGATATAGATTGCAATCCTTCATGTCCTATTATTCACAGTAGACCTTTCCTTAGAACGATTGGTGCAATTATTGATATGAAGGAAGGGAATATTAGATTCCAATTTACGTTAAGGAAAGGCATGGAACACTTCCTAGAAAGAAAATAAAATTACCATATGAATCTATCATGAGAGCCACTTATGGATTGCATACCAAAGATGGCAATACCTAGATCTATCCTTGCTTTTATGCCTAGCTAGGGGCGTTAAACGATAGCGCTTGTTGGGAGGCAACCCAATTATATTTTTAGTTTTTTGTTTTTTTGCTTCTGTTTAGGAATAAATATTTGATCTAGCCTCTGGTTAGATGTGTTTTTATGTTTTAATTAGTGTTTGTGCCAAGTTTAACCTGTAGGATCTTCTTGGATGATAGTTATTTGATCTTGCTGAAAATTCCAGAAACTTTCTGTTCACGAAAATAATTGTTAAAGTTCACCAGAACGTGATAAAATATTGATTCCAATTGCTGCTGATCAATAAACAAATTGTATAGGTCTTCCTATTTTTGCTGAATTTTTTGAGTTCCAGAAGTTTGCGTTAGTTACAGATTACTACAGACTGTTTTGTTTTTGACAGATTCTGTTTTTAGGTGTGTTGTTTGCTTATTTTAATGAATCTATGGCTAGTAAAATAGTTTATAAACCATAGAGAAGTTGGAATACAGTAGGTTTAACACCAATATAAACAAAGAATGAGTTCATTACAGTACCTTGAAGTGGTGTTTTGTTTTCTTTCGCTAATGGAGCTCACGAGATTTTTTGTTAAGTTTTGTGTTGTGAAGTTTTCAAGTTTTGGGTAAAAGATTTGATGGATTATGGAAGAAGGAGTGGCAAGAGCCTAAGTTTGGGGGTGCCCATGGCACCCCAAGATAATATAAGGACACCTAAAAGCCAAAGCTTGGGGATGCCGGAAGGCATCCCCTCTTTAAATCTACTTCCATCGGTAACTTTAGTTGGAGCTATATTTTTATTCACCACATGATATGTGTTTTGCTTGGAGCGTCTTGTATTATTTGAGTCCTTATTTGTTATTTTGCCACAATCATCCTTTCTGTACACACCTTTTGAGAGAGACACACATGATTCAGAAATTGTTAGAATACTGAATGTGCTTCCCTTATATCTTTTGAGTTATATAGTTTTTGCTCTAGTGCTTCACTTATATCTTTTAGAGCACGGTGGTGGATTTGTTTTATAGAAAGTATTGTTATCTCATGCTTCACTTATATTATTTTGAGAGTCCTACAAAACTGCGTGGTAATTTGCTTTAATTATGATAGGCATTCAAGATTAGTAAAAAAAATTCTTATGAGTGTGTTGAATACTATGAGAAGTTTGATACTTGATAATTGTTTTGAGATATGGAGATGGTGATATTAGAGTCATGCTAGTTGAGTAGTTTTGAATTTGAGAAATACTTTTGTTAAAGTTTGTGATTCCCGTAGCATGCACGCATGGTGAACTGTTATGTGATGAAGTCGGAGCATGATTTATTTATTGGTTGTCTTCCTTATGAGTGGCGGTCGGGTTGAGTGATGGTCTTTTCCTACCAATCTATCCCCCTAGGAGCATGCGCATAATACTATGCTTCGATAACTTATAGATTTTTGCAATAAGTATATGAGTTCTTTATGACTAATGTTGAGTCCATGGATTATACGCACTTTCTTTCTTCCACCGTTGCTAGCCTTTCTAATACTGCACACTTTTCGTCGATATCATACACCCACCATATACCTTCCTCAAAACAGCCACCATACCTACCTACCATGGCATTTCCATAGCCATTCCGAGATATATTGCCATGCAACTTACCACCGTTCCATTTATTATGACATGCTCCATCATTGTCATATTGCTTTGCATGATCATGTAGTTGACATTGTATTTGTGGCAAAGCCACCGTTCATAATTCTTTCATACATGTCACTCTTGATTCATTGCATACCCCGGTATACCGCCGGAGGCATTCACATAGAGTCATATTTTGTTCTAACCTCTAAGTATTGAGTTGTAAGTAAATAAAAGTGTGATGATCATCATTTTTTAGAGCATTGTCCCAAGTGAGGAAAGGATGATGGAGACTATGATTCCCCCACAGGTTGGGATGAGACTCCGGACTAAATTAAAAAAAGGCCACAAAAAAAGAGAAAAGGCCCCAAAAAAATGAGAGAAAAAGAGAGAAGGGACAATGTTACTATCCTTTTACCGCACTTGTGCTTCAAAGTAGCACCATGATCTTCATGATAGAGAGTCTCCTATGATATCACTTTCATATACTAGTGGGAATTTTTCATTATAGAACTTGGCTTGTATATTCCAATGATGGGCTTCCTCAAAATGCCCTAGGTCTTCTTGAGCAAGCGAGTTGGATGCACACCCACTTAGTTTCTTTTGTTGAGCTTTCATATACTTATAGCTCTAGTGCATCTGTTGCATGGCAATCCCTACTCACTCACATTGATATCTATTAATTGGCATCTCCATAGCCCGTTGATACGCCTAGTTGATGTGAGACTATCTTCTCCTTTTTTGTCTTCTCCACAACCACCATTCTATTCCACATATAGTGCTATGTCCATGGCTCACGCTCATGTATTGTGGAAGATTGAAAAGTTTGAGAACATCAAATGTATGAAACAATTGCTTGGCTTGTCATCGGGGTTGTGCATGATTTAAATACTTTGTGTGGTGAAGATAGAGCATAGCCAGACTATATGATTTTGTAGGGATAACTTTCTTTGGCCATGTTATTTTGAGAAGACATAATTGCTTAGTTAGTATGCTTGAAGCATTATTATTTTATATCAATATTAAACTTTTGTCTTGAATGTTTCGGATCTAAATATTCATACCACAATTAAGAGAATTGTATTGAAATTATGCCAACTAGCATTCCACATCAAAAAAATTGTTTTTATCATTTACCTACTCGAGGACGAGCAGGAATTAAGCTTGGGGATGCTTGATACGTCTCCAATGTATCTATAATTTTTGATTGTTCCATGCTATTTTATATTCTGTTTTGGACGTTAATGGGCTTTATTATACACTTTTATATTATTTTTGGGACTAACTTATTAGCGGAGGCCCGGCCCGAAATTCTTGCTTTTGCCTATTTGAGTTCATGAGAAAAAAGAATGTCAAGCGGAGACCAAGCAGAATGAAACCTTGAGAACGTGATTTTTGAACAAAGCGTGCTCCAGAGGACTTGGACCCCACGTCAAAGAAAGCTACCGAGGAAGGCCTGCGAGGTGGGGGCTCCTACCCCCACAGGCGTGCCCTCCACCCTCGTGGGCCCCACGTTGCTCCACCGACGTACTTCTTCCTCCTATATATACCTATGTACCCCAAACTACGGAATCTGAGCCAAAAACCTAATTCCACCGCCTTGCAACCTTACATGCAGTGAGATCCCATCTTGGGGCCTTTTCCGGCGCTCACGTGGAGGTGGCATTGATCATGGAGGGATTCTACATCATCACCATATCCTCTCCGATGATGTGTTAGTAGTTTACCTCAGACCTTCAGGTCCATAGTTATTAGCTAGATGGCTTCTTCTCTCTCTTTGGATCTTAATACAAAGTTCTCCACGATTCTCATGGAGATCTATTCGATGTAATCTTCTTTTGCGGTGTGTTTGTTGAGACCGATGAATTGTGGGTTTATGATCAAGTTTATCTATGAACAATATTTGAATCTTCTCTAAATTATTTTATGTATGATTGGTTATCTTTGCAAGTCTCTTCGAATTATAAGTTTGGTTTGGCCTACTAGATTGATCTTTATTGCAATGTGAGAAGTGCTTAGCTTTGGGTTCAATCTTGCGGTGTCCTTTTCCGATGTGATGAGGGGCAGCAAAGGCACGTATTGTATTGTTGCCATCGAGGATAACAAGATGGGGTTTATATCATATTGCATGAGTTTATCCCTCTACATCATGTCATCTCACTTAAGCGTTACTCTGTTCTTTTGAACTTAATACTCTAGATGCATCTTTGGATAGCGGTCGATGTGTGGAATAATAGTAGTAGATGCAAGCGAGAGTCGGTCTACTTGTCGCATGACGTGATGCCTATATACATGATCATACCTAGATATTCTCATAACTATGCTCAGTTCTGTCAATTGCTCAACAGTAATTTGTTTACCCACCGTAATACTTTTGCTCTCAAGAGAAGCCACTAGTGAAACCTATGGCCCCCGGGTCTATTTTCCATCATATTTAATCTCCCGTCAGCAAGCTATTTCTGGCACAGTTTTTATTTTGCTTTCTTTACTTTGCATCTTTATCATAAAAATACCAAAAATATTATCTTATCATATCTATCAGATCTCACTTTCGTAAGTGACCGTGAAGGGATTGACAACCCCTTTATTGCGTTGGTTGCGAGGATTTTATTTGTTTGTGTAGGTGGGAGGGACTGCGCGTGGCCTCCCTCTTTGGATTGATACCTGTGGTTCTCAAAAACTAAGGGAAATACTTACGCTGCTTCTTTGCATCACCCTTTCCTCTTCAAGGGAAAACCAACGCAGTGCTCAAGAGGTTGCAATTCCCAATACAATGGTCTCTTGGAGATCCATATGATGTAACTCTTTTGCGGTGTGTTTGTTTGGATCAGATGAACTTCGAGTTTATGATCAGTCATATCTTTTTATATCCGTGGAAGTTATTTGAGTTTCTTTGATCTCTGATATGCATGATCTCTTATAGCCTTGTATTTCTTCTCCGATATTTGGGTTTTGTTTTGCCAACTTGATCTATTTATCTTGCAATGGGAAGAGGTGCCCGGTAGTGGGTTCGATCTTACGGTGCTCGATCCCGATGTGTAAGGGGAAAGCTTGACACGTATGTATCGTTGCTACTAAGGATAAAAAGATGGGATCTATATCTACCGCCATATAGATAAACAGATCTTGTCTACATCATGTCATCGTTCTTATTGCATTACTCCGTTTTTTCATGAACTTAATACACTAGATGCATGCTGGATAGCGGTCGATGTGTAGAGTAATACTAGTAGATGCAGGTAGGAGTCGGTCTACTAATCTTGGACGTGATGCCTATGCAATGATCATTGCCTGGATATCATCATAATTATTTGAAGTTCTATCAATTGCCCAACAGTAATTTGTTTACCGACCATTTGCTATTTTTCTCGAGAGAAGCCACTAGTGAAACCTACGGCCCCGGGGTCTTCTTTCTCATATATTTTGCCTTGCGATATACTTTTCGTTTGCATTTTTATTCAGATCTGTTAAACCAAAAATAGAAAAATACTTTGCTGCACTTTATTTTATTTTCGATCTATTACAACTTTCTCCCATCAACTTGCCAATTTCTGGCACCGTTACCCGAAAGGCATTGACAACCCCTTTAACACGTCGGGTTGTGATACGTCTCCAACGTATCTATAATTTTTGATTGCTCGATGCTACTTTATCTACTGTTTTAGGCAATATTGGGCTTTATTATCCACTTTTATATTATTTTGGGACTAACCTATTAGCAGGAGGCCCAGCCCAGTTGTTGTTTTATGCCTATTTCGGTGTTTGAGGAAAAGGAATATCGGGGAGTCAAAAGCGGAACAAAATCAAGCTGGAGAAGTTATTTTTGGAAGGAAACCTACACGATGGACTTGGACCCCACGTCCGGAAGATACGGGAGGTGCTCATGAGGGTGAAGCGCGCCCACCCCCACAGGCGCGCCCCACCTCGTGGGCCCCCGCTCCACAGGCATTCTCCTTTCACCCATATATACCTACGTACCCTAAAACTTCCAGAATAGAAGATAGATCGGGAGTTCCGCCGTCGCAAGCCTCTGTAGCCACCAAAAACCAATCGGGACCCTGTTGGAGCACCCCTTGGGAGGATCCCATCACCGGAGGCCATCTTCATCATCCAGCTCTCCATGGCGAGGAGGGAGTAGTTCTCCCTCGGGGCTGAGGGTATGTACCGATGGCTGTGTGTTTGATCTCTCTCTCGTGTTCTCTCTCGTGTTCCTCTATGGTGCGATCTTGATGTATCCGAGCTTTGCTATTGTAGTTGGATCTTATGATGTTTCTCCCCTCTACTCTCTTGTGATGAATTGAGTTTCCCCTTTGAAGTTATCTTATCAGTTGAGTCTTTTATGAGAACACTTGATGTATGGCTTGCCGTGTTTATCTGTGGTGACAATGGGATATCATGTGCCTCTTGATGTATGTTTTGGTGACCAACTTGCGGGTTCCACCCATGAACCTATGCATAGGGGTTGGCACATGTTCTTGACTCTCCGGTAGTAGCTTTGGGGCACTCTTTGAAGTACTTTTATGTTGGTTGGATGAATCTGAGATTGTGTGATGCATATCGTATAATCATGCCCACGGATACTTGAGGTGACAATGGAGTATCTAGGTGACATTAGGGTTTTGGTTGATTTGTGTCTTAAGGTGTTATTCTAGTACGAACTCTTTTATAGATTGATCCGAAAGAATAAATTTGAGGTGGTTTCGTACCCTACCATAATCTCTCGTTTGTTCTCCGCTATTAGTGGCTTTGGAGTGACTCTTTGTTGCATGTTGAGGGCTT
This sequence comes from Aegilops bicornis, assembly GCA_021605145.1. Classification (NCBI taxonomy): domain Eukaryota; kingdom Viridiplantae; phylum Streptophyta; class Magnoliopsida; order Poales; family Poaceae; genus Aegilops; species Aegilops bicornis. The sequence continues at coordinate 711,601,111 of CM038675.1, forward strand.
GTTATATGATCTATCTATGTTATTATTGTTGAGAGAACTTGCACTAGTGAAAGTATGAACCCTAGGCCTTGTTTCCTATCATTGCAATACCGTTTCGCTCACTTTTACCACTTGTTACCTTGCTGTTTCTTTTATTTGAGATTACAAAAACCTTTATCTACTATCCATATTGCACTTGTATCACCATCTCTTCGCCGAACTAGTGCACCTATACAATTTACCATTGTATTGGGTGTGTTGGGGACACAAGAGACTCTTTGTTATTTTGTTGCAGGGTTGTTTGAGAGAGACCATCTTCATCCCTCGCCTCCACGGATTGATAAACCTTAGGTCATCCACTTGAGGAAATTTGCTCTTGTCCTACAAACCATGCACTTGCAGGCCCAACAACGTCTACAAGAAGAAGGTTGTGTAGTAGACATCAAGCTCTTTTCTGGCGCCGTTGCCGGGGAGGCTAGGTAAGTGAAGGTATATCTTTAGATCTTGCAATTGAATCTTTTTGTTTCTTGTTTTATCACTAGTTTAGTTTATAAAAGAAAACTACAAAAAAATGGAGTTATGTTTGTCTCATACGCTTCACCTTTTTAATATCTTTCGTGAGAACGATGGAAAGGAAAATTGTGCTAAATTGCTAGAAGAAGAATGCTTTAAAATGCTTGGCATGAAATATGTGAATGATGAGCATGATTGCAATGTTTTTAGTACGAATTCCTTGAATATCCATGGTGCTAATGATATGCAAAGCCACAAGCTTGGGGAAGCTATGTTTGATGAAGATGATATTTTTTGTCCCCCAAGCTTTGATGAGCGAATTTACTATGATGAAAGCATGCCTCCTATCTATGATGATTATTGTGATGACACGTATGCTTCAAAGAATAATGATAACCATGAAACTTGTCATCTTGATCTTAATTTTTAATCATATGACAGTTATTTTGTTGAGTTTGCTCCCACTATTGTTGATGAGAATAAATTTGGTTATGTGGAGAGTAGTAAATTCTCTATGCTTGTAGATCATGAAAAGAATGCTTTAGGTGCTGGTTATATTTTTGAATTCATTCATGATGCTACTGAAAATCATTATGAGGGAGGAACATATGCTTGTAGGAATTGCAATAATATCAAGTTTCCTCTCTATGTGCTTAAAGTTTTGAAGTTATGCTTGTTTTGCCTTCCTATGCTAGTTGATTATTGTTCCCATAAGTTGTTTGCTCACAAAATCCCTATGCATAGGAAGTGTGTTGAACTTAAATGTGCTAGTCATATTCTTCATGATGCTCTCTTTATGTTTCAATTCTTATCTTTTATGTGAGCATCATTGAAATCATCATGCCTAGCTAGGGGCGTTAAACGTTAGCGCTTGTTGGGAGGCAACCCAATTTTATTTTAGTTCCTTACTTTTTGGTTCTGTTTAGTAATAAATAATACATATAGCTTCTGGTTAGATGTGGTTTTGTGTTTTAATTAGTGTTTGTGCCAAGTAGAACCTTTGGGAAGACTTGGGTGAAGTCTTTATGATCATGCTGTAAAAAACAGAAACTTTAGCGCTCACAAGATTAGCTATAACTTTTTACTGGAGAGTGCTATTTAGTTGATTCTTGTTGCAGATGATTACTAGACAAATTCCTCAGGTCCAATAATTTATTTTAGAATTTTTGGAGTTCCAGAAGTTTGCGTTAGTTACAGATTACTACAGACTGTTCTGTTTTTGACAGATTCTGTTTTCATTGTGTTGTTTGCTTATTTTGATGAATCTATGGCTGGTAAAATAGTTTATAAACCATAGATAAGTTGGAATAAAGTAGGTTTAACACCAATATAAATAAAGAATGAGTTCATTACAGTACCTTGAAGTGGTGTTTTGTTTTCTTTCGCTAACGGAACTCACGAGTTTTCTGTTAAGTTTTGTGTTGTGAAGTTTTCAAGTTTTGGGTAAAGATTCGATGGACTATGGAATAGAGAGTGGAAAGAGCCTAAGCTTGGGGATGCCCAAGGCACCCCAAGGCAATATTCTAGGAAAACCAAGAGCCTAAGCTTGGGGATGCCCCGGATGGCATCCCCTCTTTAAATCTTCGTTCAGCTGATAACTTTACTTGGAGCTATATTTTTATTCGCCACATGATATGTGTTTTGCTTGGAGAGTCATTTTATTTTGTTAGTATTTTCTTTATGTTATTTAGAATAATGTTTTGCATCTTTAGTTTCAATAAAAAAGTCAAGGATAACCTCTGCCACGCTTATTTTGCTAGTATACATGTTGCTGTTTGAAAACAGAAAGTTTACCGCTGTTGCAAAAATTCCCTAGAAAAGTCAGAGAATGGTATAATGTTGAATATTTTTGCATATTAAGCTCTGATAAATTTATTACAGTGGGAATTTTAGTTCATAATTTTTGGATACAGGTAAGTATTGATACTCTTGCATTCTTTACAGACTGTACTGTTTTGGCAGATTGCTGTTATGTTTGCATTGTTTGCGTATGTTTGCTTGTTTAATGATTCTATTTGAGGATAGGAGTATTAAATATTCAGAGAAATTTAGTATTCAATGTTGAATAATAATTTTAGTAATTTGTTACAGTATAAGATGATATGGTTTTGCATTGGTTTATACTAACCTATCTCACGAGTTCTTGTTGAGTTTGTTGTGAATGAAGCTTTTGATAAAAAGAGAAACCGTGACATGAAAGGAATTAAGGAGACACAAAATATCAAGCTTGGGGATGCCCAAGGCACCCTAAGATAATATTTCAATAAGTCTCAAGCATCTAAGCTTGGGGATGCCCCAGTAGGCATCCCACCTTTCTTCAACAACTATCGGTTAGTATCGGTTGAGCCTAAGTTTTTGCTTCTTCACATGAGTTGTGCTATCCTTGCAATGTCATTTTGTTTTGCTTTGCTTGTTTCTTGAATACAATACCAAGATCTGAAATTATTAAATGAGAGAGCCATACATGAATTGGAATTTGTTAGAATACTCTATGTGTTTCACTTATATCTTTTGAGCTTGATAGTTTTTCTCATAGTGCTTCACTTATATCTTTTGAGCGTGATAATTTTGCTCTAGTGCTTCACTTAGATCTTTTAGAAACACGGTGGTGGATTTTTTTTAAAGAAACTTGATCTCTCATGCTTCACTTAGATTATTTTGAGAGTCGTTATTAGCATGGTAATTTGCTTAATGTTAATATACTTGGTATTCAAGATATGTGAAACTTTCTTTTGAGTGCGTTGAATACTAAGATAAGTTTGATGCTTGATAATTGTTTTGAGATATGGAGGTGATAATATCGAAGTCATGCTAGTTGAGTAGTTGTGAATTTGAGAAATGCTTGTGTTGAAGCTTGCAAATCCCGTAACATGCGTATGGTTAAAGTTGTGTAACAAATTTGAAACATGAAGTGTACTGGCTTGTGCATCCTTATGAGTGGCGGTGGGACGGCGATGGTCTTTTCCTACCAATCTATCCCCTAGGAGCATGCGCGTAGTACTTGATTTTGATGACTTCTAAATTTTTGCAATAAGTATATGAGTTCTTTTGACTAATGTTGAGTCCATGGATTATACGCACTTTTGCCTTTCCGCCTTTGCTAGCCTCTTGATGCCGTGCATTGCCCTTTCTCACCTTGAGAGTTGGTGCAAACTTGGCGGTGCATCCAAACCCCGTGATACGATATGCTCTATCACACATAAACCTCCTTATATCTTCCTCAAAACAGCCACCATAGCTACCTATTATGGCATTTCCATAGCCATTCCGAGATATATTGCCATGCAACTTTCCACCGTTCCGTTCGTCATCATCATGACATACATTACTTTTGTCATATTGCCATTGCATGATCATTTAGTTGACATCGTATTTTTTGCAAAGCCACCATGCATTTTTTTTCATACATGTCACTCTTGATTCATTGCACCATCCCGGTACACCGCCGGAGGCATTCATATAGAGTCATATCTTGTTCTAGTTTCGAGTTCTAATCCTTGTGTTGTAACCAATAGAAGTGTGATGATCATCATTATTAGAGCATTGCCCAAATAAAAAAAAGAGAAAGGCCAGAAAAATAGAAAGGCCCAAAAAAAAGAAAAAAAGGGCAATGCTACTAACTCTTTTTCCACACTTGTGCTTCAAAGTAGCACCTTGTTCTTCATGTAGTAAGTCTCATATATTGTGCTTCAAAGTAGCACCATGTTTTTCATATAGTGAGTCTCATAAGTTGTCTTTTTCATACTAGTGGGAATTTTTCATTATAGACCTTGGCTTGTATATTCCTCGATGGGCTTCCTCAAATGCCCTAGGTCTTCATGAGCAAGCAAGTTGGATGCACACCCACTAGTTTTCTTTTGTTGAGCATTCATAGCTCTAGTGCATCCGTTGCATGGCAATCCCTACTCCTCATGTTGACATCAATTGATGGGCATCTCCATAGCCCGTTGCTTATCCTCGTCAATGTGAGACTTTCTCCTTTTTTGTCTTCTCCACACAATCCCAATCATCATATTCTATTCCACCCATAGTGCTATATCCATGGCTCACGCTCATGTATTGCGTGAAGGTTGAAAAAGTTTGAGATTATTTAAGTATGAAACAATTGCTTGGCTTGTCATCGGGGGTATAGAAGTTAGGAACATCTTTGTGTGACAAAAATGAAGCATGGCCTAACTATATGATTTTGTAGGGATGAACTTTCTTTTGCCATGTTATTTTGAGAAGACATAATTGCTTTGATTAGTATGCTTGAAGTATTATTATTTTTATGTCAATATGAACTTTTGTCTTGAATCTTTCGGATCTGAATATTCATACCACAATTAAGAAGATTTACATTGAAATTATGCCAAAGTATAATTCCGCATCAAAAATTCTTTTTATCATTTACCTACTAGAATGACAGGAATTAAGCTTGGGGATGCTTGATACGTCTCCAACGTATCTATAATTTTTATTGCTCCATGCTACTTTATCTACTGTTTTAGGCAATATTGGGCTTTATTATCCACTTTTATATTATTTTTTGGACTAACCTATTAACCGGAGCCCCAGCCCAGATTTGTTGTTTTATGCCTATTTCAGTGTTTTGAGGAAAAGGAATATCGAGGAGTCAAAGCGGAGCAATCAAGCGGAGAAGTTATTTTTGGAAGGAAACCTACGATGGACTTGGACCCCACGTCGAGAAGATACGGGAGGTGCTCACGAGGGTGGGGGCACGCCCACCCCACAGGCGCCCCCTGCCTCGTGGGGCCCTGAGCTCCACCGACGTTCTCCTTTCACCCACATATACCCTCGTGCCCAAAACTTCCGAATAGAAGATAGATCGGGAGTTCATGCCGCAAGCCTCTGTAGCCACCAAAACCAATCGGGACCCTGTTCCGAGCACCTGCCGGAGGGATCCCATCACCGGAGGCCATCTTCATCATCCAGCGCTCTCCATGACGAGGAGGGAGTAGTTCTCCTCGGGCTGAGGGTATGTACCAGTAGCTATGTGTTTGATCTCTCTCTCTCGTGTTCTCTCTCGTGTTCCTCTATGGTGCGATCTTGATGTATCCCGAGCTTTGCTATTGTAGTTGGATATTATGATGTTTCTCCCCCTCTACTCTCTTGTGATGAATTGAGTTTCCCCTTTGAAGTTATCTTATTAGATTGAGTCTTTTATGAGAACACTTGATGTATGTCTTGCCGTGCTTATCTGTGGTGACAATGGGATATCATGTGCCTCTTGATGTATGTTTTGGTGACCAACTTGCGGGTTCCACCCATGAACCTGTGCATAGGGGTTGGCACATGTTCTTGACTCTCCGGTAGTAGCTTTGGGGCACTCTTTGAAGTACTTTTATGTTGGTTGGATGAATCTGAGATTGTGTGATGCATATCGTATAATCATGCCACGGATACTTGAGGTGACAATGGAGTATCTAGGTGACATTAGGGTTTTGGTTGATTTGTGTCTTAAGGTGTTATTCTAGTACGAACTCTTTTATAGATTGATCCGAAAGAATAAATTTGAGGTGGTTTCGTACCCTACCATAATCTCTACATTTTTTATCCGCTATTTGTGGCTTCGGAGTGACTCTTTGTTGCATGTTGAGGGCTTGTTATATGATCTATCTATGTTATTATTGTTGAGAGAACTTGCACTAGTGAAAGTATGAACCCTAGGCCTTGTTTCCTATCATTGCAATACCGTTTACGCTCACTTTTACCACTTGTTACCTTGCTGTTTTTTTTATTTGAGATTACAAAAACCTTTATCTACTATCCATATTGCACTTGTATCACCATCTCTTCGCCGAACTAGTGCACCTATACAATTTACCATTGTATTGGGTGTGTTGGGGACACAAGAGACTCTTTGTTATTTTGTTGCAGGGTTGTTTGAGAGAGACCATCTTCATCCTACGCCTCCCACGGATTGATAAACCTTACTTCATCCACTTGAGGGAAATTTTCTACTGTCCTACAAACCTGTGCACTTGCAGGCCCAACAACGTCTACAAGAAGAAGGTTGTGTAGTAGACATCAGGTTGCGAGGTGTTGTTATTTGCGTGCAGGTTCTATTTATGTTGTGTTGCTTGGTTCTCCTACTGGTTCGATACCTTGGTTTCATAACTGAGGGGAATACTCTACCGTCGCTGTGCTACATCATCCCTCCCTCTCCGAGGAAATACTGACGTAGTTCCAGCTACCATCAAGGAGAATTTCTGGCGCAGTTGCCGGGGAGGATCTTCAACATAACCAGGTTCCTAATCACAAATCTCATCTCATTGCAATTTACATTATTTGCCATTTTCCTCTCGTTTTCCTCTCCCCCACTTCACAAAAGTTTGCCGTTTTATTCGCCTCTCTTTTTTCGTTCGCCGTTTTCTCGTCGGATCTATCCTTTGCTTGCAATCATGAGTGATTTCGGTATGGCACCAACAGATGACGGCCTGAATCCTAAGATGAGACGTACAGGCAATCTGGATGCTAAAACTTCTATCTTGGGTCAAGGGAACTTTATGGGAAAAGAACATATCCAAGAATTTTTCAATTGTATTGGGGATCTAAGTCTTGATGATGCTCCTATACTTAAAACTACTAGATCCTACGCGGATGCTATTTCAGCACTAGTTCGGAAACTTGAAAACAAATTTATCCATACACATCCTACTTTGCAAAGATTGTTTTTTGAGCTTCCCGAAATAAAGAATCCTAGAGCCAAAAAGTTGGCCACTCTCGTTCTTATGAACGAGTTTGACTACATAATTCGGGAAGCTAGGGAAATCTTTGATTTTTATGGTATGAATCGTGAAAAACCCATGATAGACGAAATTATTTACAATAGTGACGATGCTCTAACGCATTTACTTGGGGATAATAAGATCTTCGATGAGAATCTTAAAAAGGAGGTCCCCGTTCTAGATATAATCCAACAAATTTTTTATAATGTTAATCAACACTATTCTTGGATTGTAGCGGGAAATCAAAGGGGTTATGATGAAAATCAACTAAGGAATGCTAAATTTCTATGGATAATATGTTTTATGTTGTGTTTAAAAAGCCTCCTGATAAGAATACCCCCAAGAAAATTAAGAAGAAGGATGACAAAACTTAGATCCTTGCTATATGCCTAGCTAAGGGCGTAAAACTATAGCGCTTGTTGGGAGGCAACCCAATGAATAAAATTTATTTTTGCTTTTTGCTTTCTATTCTTGAGTGTTAGCACAATCATGCTACTGTTATGATTGTGTTTTTATGGTTTAATTAGTGTTTGTGCCAAGTAGAACCAATAGGATCTTCTTGGGTGATAGTTGTTTGATCTTGTTGAAAAAGACAGAAACTTTGTGCTCACGAAAATAATTGTTAAAATTCACCGGAACGTGATAAAATGCTATTTCTTTTTGCAGAAGATCAATATAAAAATTATCCAGGATTTCCTAGTTTTTCAGAATTTTTGGAATTCCAGAAGTGTTCGAACAAATCAGATTGCTACAGACTGTTCTGTTTTGACAGATTCTGTTTTCTTTTTGTTGTGTGTGCTTATTTTGATGGCTCTATGGTTTTCTTTGATGAGTTTTTGCCATAGAAAAGTGTGAATACAGTAGATATAATACAAAAACAAAATATGAATTGGTTTGATACAACACTAATAGTAGTGGTTTATTTTTCTTACATTAACGGATCTCACGAAGGTTTTGTTGAGTTTTGTGTGATTGAAGTTTTCAAGTTTTGGGTTATCTTACGATGGATGAAGGCAGGATGTAAGAGCCTAAGCTTGGGGATGCCCCGACATCCCAAGCTATTATCCAAAAATGAGCAACCAACTAAGCTTAGGGATGCCCCCGAGTGGCATCCCCGCTTTCTTCCAACAACTATCGGTATTTTACTCGAGGCTATATTTTTATTCGTCACATGATATGTGTTTTGCTTGGAGTGTCTTGTATGATATGTGTCTTTGCTTGTTTTATTTTGTGTTTTAAGTCATCAATCCTTGCTGGACACACCTTTTTGAGAGGGCCAAAATTATATCATGACTTGTTAGAATTGCTCTCTTTGCTTCACTTAAATCTTTTATGAGCTAGGACTTGGTCTAGTGCTTCACTTATATCTTTTTGAGCACGGTGTGCTTAGTTATTTTTGAAGAAATGCTCTCTTGCTTCACTTAGATTTATTTGAGAGTTAGTAAAATTTTGAATAAATTCTCTCTTGCTTCACTTAAATTATTTTGAGAGAAACAAAATTTATTATGCTCATGATCTTCACTTATATTTGTTTGAGCTTATGAAAAGCAACACATAAAAATTAGTCCCAAAGTGGTAGATATCCAAGAAGGATAAATTAAAAGAAAATGTCATGAAGATCATTGGACAAAATAAACTTGATTCTTAGTAATAGTTTTGAGATATGATGATGTGATATGTGAGTTATGTTGATGAGTAATTGTGCTCTAGTAAGAATATTGGTGTTAAGGTTTGTGATTCCCTATGCATGCACGAAAGTCAATAATCATGCAATGAAAATTATATCCTACTTGTGGTGCATTATTCGATTATTAATTATGCTTAATGCTTGCTTATGAGATTATTCGTTTCTTGGTTGGTCGCTTCCCAATCTTTTGCTAGCCTTCATTTTGCACTAAGTATGACCTCTACTTGTGCATCCAAAATCCTTCAAACCAGTTTTGCCACATGAATCCATTACATCTACCTACGTGCGGTACTCTTTTGCCGTTCTAAGCAAATTTGCATGTGCCATCTCTAATTTTCAAAATAAATTTCTCTTTTGTGTGCTTGTTTCGCTTGCGGAACGGTAACGGGTGGCTAATATTTTCCATGCTAGATGTGTTATTCTCAAGATGAGTGTTTATTCACTTGTCATTGCACGAGAGTAAGGCAAAGGTTCTAGGGATGCCCAGTCCCGAAATGCAAAAAAAATAATATTTACTTTATGTTGTCAAATAATAAATTCCTTGGAAAGTGTTGGTATGGAGGGCACCCGTGGATACAACTAGCCATGGAAAGTGAAAGAATGGTGGAAAAAGGAATAAACTTTATTTTCTGTTTGGGAACCGCCTATGGCATATCTAGCATGGAAAGTGTTGGGAACTTAAGTCATTTTCGTTGGTGGCATGGATACACCTCCCAAAATGTTTTTATCTCTAATTTTTCGCTTTGAGCTCTGGCACCTCTACAAATCCCTACTTCCCTCTAGGAAGGGCCTTTCTTTTACTTTATGCAATTTTTATTTTGAAATTTGAGTCTCCATCTTCTCTCATAAAAAGCATCAACTAGGAGGCAATATGATCGTGCTCAAGTATTTGGTGTAGTTAATATTCGAGTGTGTTTCATGAATGGATCAATGTTTGAGCATGATGGGCTAGGGATAACTTATTTTAGCATTGATATTTTGAAAGACATGGTTGCTTGTTGATATGCTTGAGTATCTAAATTATTATGTCAAAACTAGGCTATTGCTTTGAATCGCATAAAATTCCAAATGTCCATGCTATAAAGAAAAGAATATGATATGACTTGATGAACAGCACTCCACATCAAAAATTCTGTTTGTATCCTTACCTACTCGAGGGGCCAGTAGGAGTTAAGCCTGGGGATGCTGATACGTCTCCAATGTATCTATAATTTTTTATTGTTCCATGTTGTTTTATTATCAATCTTGGATGTTTTATAATCATTTTATATCATTTTTTGGTACTAACCTATTGACATAGTTCCAAGTGCCAGTTGTTGTTTTTTCCATGTTTTTTACATCGCACGAAATCAATATCAAACGAAGTCCAAATGCCACGAAACTCCATGATAATTTTTTATGGGCCAGAAGGAAGGCAATGGGCCCTGGTTGCACACAGGGGGTGCAGAGCACAACCCACTGTATGCGCGCCAGAGGCAGGCCAGCGCCGCCGTGGTGGGTTGTGCCCACCTAAGGTGCCCCTCGGATCACCTCTTTGCTCTATAAATACCACAATATTCCAGAAACCCTAGAACAAGCGTCGAAATAATTATACAGCCACCGCAGAGTCCAGAACCACCAGATCTAATCTAGACACCCTCACGGAGGGGTTCACCACTTCCATTGGTGCATCTCCGATGATGTGTGAGTAGTTCTTTGTAGACCTTCGGGTCCGTACTTAGTAGCTAGATGGCTTTCTCTCTCTCGCTGAATTCTCAATACAATGGTCTCTTGGAGATCCATATGATGTAACTCTTTTGTGGTGTGTTTGTTGGGATCTGATGAACTTCGTGTTTATGATCAGTCATATCTTTTATATCCATGAAAGTTATTTGAGTTTCTTTGATCTCTTATATGCATGATCTCTTATAGCCTCGTATTTCTTCTCCGATATTTGGTTTTTTTTGGCCAACTTGATCTATTTATGTTGCAATGGGAAGAGGTGCCTGGTATTGGGTTTGATCTTACGGTGCTCGATCCCAGTGAAGACGGGGAAACGACACGTATGTACGCTACTAAGGATAAAAAGATGGGATCTATATCTACCGCCATATAGATAAACGGATCTTGTCTACATCATGTCATCATTCTTATTGCATTACTCCGTTTTTCCATGAACTTAATACACTAGATGCATGCTGGATAGCGGTTGATGTGTGGAGTAATAGTAGTAGATGCAAGCAGGAGTTGGTCTACTAATCTTGGATGTGATGCCTATGTAATGATCATTGCCTGGATATCGTCATAATTATTTGAAGTTCTATCTATTGTCCAACAGTCATTTGCTTACCCACCGTTTGCTATTTTTCTCGAGAGAAGCCACTAGTGAAACCTACGGCCCTCGGGTCTTCTTTCTCATATATTTGCCTTGCGATCTACTTTTCCTTTGCATTCTTATTCAGTTCTATTAAACCAAAAATACAAAAATACTTTGCTGCACTTTATTTTATTTGCGATCTATTACAACTTTCTCCCGTCAACTTGCCAATTTCTGGCGCCGTTACCCAAAAGGTATTGACAACCCCTTTAACACGTCGGGTTGCGAGGTGTTGTTATTTGCGTGCAGGTGCTGTTTACGTTGTGTTGCTTGGTTCTCCTACTGGTTCAATACCTTGGTTTCATAACTGAGGGAAATATTCTACCATCACTGTGCTACATCATCCCTCCCTCTCCGGGGAAATACCGACGTAGTTCCAGCTACCATCACCCCCTCCGAGATCCTCCTCCATGGCCTTCGGTGATGATGGCCCCCTCCGGCAGGGTGCCGGAGAGGGCCTAGATTGAGTTTTCGTGGCTACAGAGGCTAGCGGAGGCGGAACTATTGATCTAGGTTTATTTCTGTGGGTTTTGGTATTTATAGGAATTTTTGGCGTCGGTCTCACGTCAAGGGGGTCCATGAGGCAGCGACAAGGTAGGAGCACCCTCCTGGGGGGTAGGGTGCGCCCCCCTACTTTGTCGTTGCCTCGGGACTCTTCTGGTCCAACTCTTTGTCTTTGGGGTTCTCTTTTGGAAAAGTCACCGTAAATTTTCAGCCCATTCCGAGAACATTTATTTCTGCACAAAAAACGACACCACGGTAGTTCTGCTGAGAACAGCGTTAGTCTGGGTTAGTTCTAATCAAATCATACCAAAACCATATAAAATTGTTGTAAACATGGCATGAATACTTCATAAATAATAGATACGTCGGAGGCGTATTCGCATCTAAGCTTAATTCCTGCTGCGTCCTCGAGTAGGTAAATGATAAAAGAAATAATTTATGAAGTGTGAATGCTAGCATAGTGCATAAATTTGATCAATGAAAGTTCCAAACAGTTTTTCTAGCATTATGCTTTATCATAAATATTATCTCATCTCATAAAACTTCTCATGATCAAGTAACAAGCTATTCACATGTTAAAGTATAGACCATAAAGTTTCTTGAAAACTAACAAACTAGGCTTTCAGTCACCAAACAATTGCAATTCATCTTATTTTCAGGAAGGGTCTATGTAAGAGCTTTGATTTAGCAAATTCCACATACTCAACTATCATATAGTATTCCATGATTGCTAACACTCAAAGCATATTTTGAGAACAAATAGGATCCGTCGAACACAGAAAAAGATAGGGGCTTAATGTTTCGCCTCCCAACTTATTTACTGTAAAGATAATTGTCAACAATAATAATTCATGATCAAATATATTTGAATGGCTATATATGCTTGGATAATTCCCCACCACATGATGCTTGCCAACTAAAGAATAATTGAGGTTTAAATAAGAAGGAATATTATTGACTCTTGCATAAAAGTAAATACATGAAAGTAAAAGATAGGCCCTTCGTAGAGGGAAGCAGAGGTTGTCATGCGTTGCAAACCCTTAATGCAAAGGAATGTCATATTGTATTGCCCTTGGTGATAGCAACCTTTATTATGCAGTCCGTCGCTTTTATTTCTTTACCATCACAAGTTCGTACAAGGCTTATTTTCGCTTACAATAAAAGATCATACATATTTAGGAGCAATTTTTATTGCTTTTTCCACCGATGACAACTTACTTGAAGGATCTTATTCAATCCATAGGTAGATATGGTGGACACTCATGGCATGAAACAGGGTTTAAGGGTTTTGGATGCACAAGTAGTATCTCTACTTAGTACAAATTTTTGTCTAGCAAAAGATCCTAAGAAAGCACCACATGTTAGAGGATCCATAACAATATAACTTCTATGCAAATACACCCAAGCATAACTCATTACGTTTTCTTCCTTGTCCAACTTCAACTAATTTGCTCAAGTTTGAAAATAATTAATAGGGCTCACAATCATAGAAGATGTCCAAGATAGTATACTATATGTGAAATCTCTCTTCCTTCAATATTCTTTCATGAATTGTTCAAGTGACCAATGTTGTGTTTGCTAACTTTCAATAAATTTTACCACCTATACTTCTTATATGTGAATTCATTACTCCCCATGGGATAAGCATATGAAGCATATATAATTTCAGATTTATGATATTCAATTCATTCAACCATTTGCTCATAGGATACAAGTGAAGCACGCGAGTAAATGACAAAACTACTTCAAAAGGATATAAGTGAAGATCAATGAGTAGTCAAATAATTAACTAGCCATGGAGGACTCTCTCTCATTCAAGATTTCAAATCCAATGATTTTATTTTTTTGACATGTGAATACACGGAGAGGCTCCCTCTTGTGCTATATTAGTCAATGTAATAGTTACAATTTACATGGGTTTGAGATTTACATTACCCACCCAAATTGTGTAAGCCTAGCAGAAACAAAACTCAAGGTGGGATAAAAGAAAGAAGAAAAGGGGCTATAAAGTCCCTATGCTTTTCTTTGGCATGGTACACTAGGAGGCCAAAGTCCGCCTTGAATCGTCTAGCCCATGATCCAACTGTGGGATCAATCCCTCGAAAGTGTTTATTATTTCTTTCCTTCCATAGGCTCCAGGAGGCATATAGGAACACTTCCATGAACATAGGTCTATTCCAGTCATTTCTGGCGTGCTCAATCCACTGCAACCTGTCTCCATGGTCATGCCACCGAATATGTAGGGTATTCCAACAAGCTACACTGAAGGGACATCTGAAAATCATATGTTGAAGGGTCTCTTCATCAGATTGCCCACAGAGAATGCATCCATAGTTAGTCCCAATGTTGTAATGCCTTCGTTTCAGCATGTTGCGAGTGTTTAAGCGGTCTGACAGCAATAGCCAGCCGAAAACTTTGATTTTCGTTGTTGCTGAAATTTCCATAACCATTTGAAGGCTCTATGGGCATTGACGTCTCTGAAATAGAATTGATAATATCTTTTTGATGTGTAGACTTCAGAGCCCCAAGCGTACGTCCACACATCATGAATTTCAGCGTGATCCTCCAACTGGACATGTGCTGTGATTTCTTGCAGGTTTCTGGCTTCGGCATGGGCTTGCACAGAGAGTGGTAGGTAGAAGGTTTCGTTGAGATCTGCGCAGCTCAAGAAGTCACGTACAGATACATCCTCTGATTTGGAGAAGGAGAAAGCTCTCGGGTGCGAGTCTGCTAGTATATCTTCCAGCCATAGATCCTTCCACATAAGTGTTGTGGTCCCACATCTGATATTCATTGAGGAAATGCCTTCGTAAATCGGTGTGAGTTTTAAGATGTCACGCCACCAGAACGAGCCACATGGGTCAGTAGCATGCGGCACTTTGTTTGTGTAGTATGTAGACCAAATGAGGTCTACCCAGGGAAGATCCAGGTGGTTATAGAACTTGTGCAGGTATTTCATGAGAAGGGCATCACTTTGAGTCTTGATATCAATAACACCAAGGCCCCCACAATCCTTCGGTCTACAAACCATCACTCAAGAAGCAATTAAAATGAAAATACGCTCCAAGAAAAACACATATCGTGTGACGAATAAAAATATAGCTCCGAGTAAGGTATACCGATGGTTTTGAAGACGAAAGAGGGGATGCCTTCCGGGGCATCCCCAAGCTTAGGCACTAGAGTCTTCCTTGAATATTACCTCGGGGTGCCTTGGGCATCCCCAAGCTTAGGGTCTTTACACTCCTTATTCTCCTCATATCGATATCTCACCCAAAACTTGAAAACTACAATCACACAAAACTTAACGGAACTTCGTGAGATGGGTTAGTATGATAAAGAGTAAATCATTCACTTTGGCACTGTCAAGATAAGATTCATAATTGTTCTCACACAATGCCTACTATACCATATCATTTCTACAATTTATATTAAGCAATATAAGCCATAGAAACTAGAAAACAAGCAAACTATGCATTGAAAACAGAATCTGCCAAAAACAGAACAG
Organism: Aegilops bicornis; assembly: GCA_021605145.1. Taxonomy (NCBI): domain Eukaryota; kingdom Viridiplantae; phylum Streptophyta; class Magnoliopsida; order Poales; family Poaceae; genus Aegilops; species Aegilops bicornis. The sequence goes on from CM038675.1 coordinate 711,616,386, forward strand.
TTTGTAATGATTTGAATAAGAACCATACTTCTGCTACTCCAAAAACTCAGAAAAACTAGGACAACATAGTAAATTTGTATATCAATCTTGTGTAAAAAATTCAGATCAAAAGCACGCTTTTGTCATTTTTTAAATTCTGGCAATGAGCGCAAAAGTTTCTGTTTTTCAGCAAGATCAAATCAACTACCACCACAGATCATCCCAAAGGTCTTACTTGGCACTTTATTGAACCAAAAGCTATAAAATATGATTACTACAATAGCATAATCATGATAACACACAAAAACAGTAGGGGTAAATATTGGGTTGTCTCCCAACAAGTGCTTTTCTTTAATGCCTTTTTAGCTAGGCATGATATTTTAGTGCTACTCTTCCAAGCCCAAGCCCAATGATAATTTTATTCATACTCCAAAAGATATAAGTGAAGTTCATGGAGCATTCTAAAAAAATATAGATTTACCAATATCCAAGCTCAAAATATATAAGTGAAGCACACGAAGCATTCTATAAAGCCATACTCAAAAGATTTAAGTGAAGCACAAAGAGCATTCTATAAAGCCATACTCAAAAGATTTAAGTGAAGCACAAAGAGCATTCTATAAAGCCATACTCAAAAGATTTAAGTGAAGCACAAAGAGCATTCTATAAAGCCATACTCAAAAGATTTAAGTGAAGCGCATGAAGCATTCTATAAATCAATGAAGGACTATCTCATACTAGCATGGTGCATAAAGGAAAATAAAAAAAAACACAAAAGATGCATATCATGTGAACAAAAAAAAACCGAGGTATACCGATAATTGTTGAAGAAGAAAGATGGGTGCCAACCGGGGCATCCCCAAGCTTAGATGCTTGAGTAACCTTGAAATATTTACTTGGGGTGCCTTGGGCATCCCCAAGCTTGAACTCTTGCCTCTCCTTATTCTTCTCATATCGATAACTCCTCGATCTTCGAACACTTCATCCACACAAAACTTAACAAAAAATCTTATGAGATCCGCTAGTATAATAAAGAAAATCACTACCTTTAGGTACTGTTGTAAACTAATTCCAATTTCATATTAGAATTATATCTACTGTATTCCAACTTCACCATGCTTCATACCCCGATACTACCCATAGATTCATCGGAATAAGCGAACAACACCTAGAAAACAGAACCTATCCAAAACAGGACAATCTGTAGTAATATGGAAACTTCGTATGCTTTTGTAACTCCAAAAATTCTAAAAAAAATTAGGAAAACCTAAATTTTTTGCATAGAAGTACTGTGTAAAAATTTCAGAATTTTTGCATATACCAGTAAAAAATGTAAATTCACGCGCTACAGCAAAAGTTTCTGTTTATGCACCGCACGTAGCAAACAAGCAATCTAGGCATCCTAAAACCAAATCTTGGCACATTATTTTTATAATCCAATGGATATATACAAGGGGATAATTAAATTTGAGAAATTTCCATGAAAATTCTACATTGTTTCCATGAGGATGAACACAAGTGTTCAAGGTCGTCCCTCACTTCTCCAATGCATAACTTTCCAATCACCTCTCTTTTTGAAAAACTTTTTAGGCATAAGGGGCAAGTAATTTTTTTAATTTTTTGTTTGTTTCACCCACAACTAAAGAAAACAAAAACAAAAGGGAAAACAAAAATCTACTTAGTTAAGAAAGCAGACAAGCACACACGATAATATCAACCCCACGCTATTGCTCCCCGGCAACGGCGCTAGAAAAAGAGCTTGATAATCCCCAAGTGCAGGGAATCATCATAGCAATTTCCAAATGTGGAAGTGACAAGTATGGAGTGTCGAACCCATAAGGAGCTAAAGGTAAGATCAATATTCTCTCAAGTCCTATCTGCCACTGATACGACTCTACGTACACCGAACGTTTGCTTCCATTTAGAAACGAGAAATAAACTACGTTGTAGGTATGAAGAGGATAACTTTGCATGATATCGGAGACCTAAAATATAAAAATAGTTGCTGTTAACATAAATTTAGAATATATTACTATATATTATAAACAGCGAGTGTGGAATAATGATGGATCGGTGTGCGGAATTGTCCTAGGCAATTGTTTAACAAGATCGGTAGTCGTCATTACAATTTTATACGAGGGAGAGGCATAAGCTAACATACTTTCTCTCCTTGGATCATATGCACTTATGATTGGAACTCTAGCAAGCATCCGCAACTACTAAAGATCATTAAGGTAAAACCTAATGTCGGTGTCAAAACCGCGGATCTCGTGTAGGGGTCCCGAAGCTGTGCGTCTAGGCTGATGGTAACAGGAGACAAGGGACACAATGTTTTTACCAGGTTCGGGCCCCTCTCGATGGAGGTAATACCCTACTCTGCTTGATTAATATTGATGATATGGGTAGTACAAGAGTAGATCTACCACGAGATCGAGAGGCTAAACCCTAGAAGCTAGCCTATGGTATGATTGTTGTTAGATCCTATGGACTAAAACCCTTCGGTTTATATAGACACCGAATAGGGTTAGGGTTACACAGAGTCGGTTACATCGGTAGGAGATCTACATATCTGTATCGCCAAGCTTGCCTTCCACGCCAAGGAAAGTCCCATCCGGACACGGGACGAAGTCTTCAATCTTGTATCTTCATAGTCCGAGTCCGCCAAAGATGATAGTTCGCTATCCGGACACCCCTAATCCGGACTCCCTCGGTAGCCCACTGAACCAGGCTTCAATGACGACAGTCCGGCATATTGTCTTGACATTGCAAGGCGGGTTCCTCCTCCGAATACTTCATAGAAGATTTTGAACACAAGGATCGTAATAAAGCTCACGCAAAATAATTTCCACATAACACCGTAGAGGGAATAATATTTACACAAAATCAATCTGTTGGCGTATTCGCGGCGTGCCATCACGCCACGGCCAAGTCTTCGTTCGAATCGTTTTCTTTGTACCACCTCGGTAGCGTTTAGCGAGGCGGTTTCCTTGGCACGTCTTGTCAAAGCAGAGATCGTGTCCCCTTATTCCGGGATTCTCATCAATACGGATGTGGGTAACCCAACCGCGCCATCAATTTACGGCGCTTGGGAGATAAGCGAAGTTTTACCGGTGGTGGGACGCATAACTTCGTCCCGTCCATATAAGGGGATAAGGATCCACCTTTTCACCCTCGCCTTCTTCCTCCTTTGCTTATCCATTCCTGCACTTTTCGAGCTCAGCGCCCAAGTCCGCACACCTCACCTCAACCTTCTCCAATTATGTCCGGAGCGGGAGGCAAGTGGATGGCCTCCTCCGTCACGAAGGGGCACATCGAAAGGCTGCGGGGGGCCGGATACTTGTCCGGCGACACCGCGTGTCGGCTCCCCAACAAGGGGCAGCTCATCCCCCCCCAGGCCCCATGAGAGGGTGGTGTTCCTCACCCACTTCCTCCGCGGACTAGGTTTTCCACTTCACCCATTTGTCCGGGGGCTCATGTTCTACTACGGCACAGATTTCCACGATCTGGCCCCAAGCTTCATCCTCAATATCTCGGCGTTTATAAATCGTGTGTGAAACTTTCCTCTGCATCCAGCCCCGCCGGTTTATGGTTGAAGACCTTTAGCGTCAAGCCGAAGATAGTGGGCGGCCGACAAAGTAGTCGGAGGCGCCATGTGGCGTGATGCCCAACGTCACATGGCTTGAGGGCTCCTTCGTGGAGACCATAAAGAAATTTGGCTTAATCAGGGTGGTTCTACATCACCGAGCAGCGACTCAAATGGGCGGCCCCGAATTCAGATCTGGCTCCCCACACGGCTCACATCATGGAAAGAGACGGGCTGACGTGGGGTGATTCGGAAGAGCTGACCGGACTCCAAACCTATGTCCGAAACACGGTGGACAAGAAGCTCAAGCTTGTCAACGTAGTCCGAGTTATGCTCATCCGTCGAATTCTCCCATGCCGACAACGGGCCTTCAATTTGTGGGAGTTTGATCCGGCCTGACCACGGACCTTGAGCGGCTCTTCGACAAGACGCACGAAGATGCACGGAAGGTCTTGTCCAAAGGCGCCAAGCTCCGCATCCACTACCGAAGATCGCATGATTCCGCTCGCTGCGTCAAGCCAGCGAGGTAAGTTATTTTGCCCTTTATGGGACTCTTTTTCATAGTTTGACTCTATGCGGATCTAAAACTCCCTAACCTTTTACAGGATGGTGAAGACGTCGGACAGATTAACTGTCTGGCTCCCTTGCGGAAGACAGCCAGACGCCCTTGGCTGACGGGCTGCTGGTTCCGGCACCTCACGTGGTGAAGAAGAAGGCCAAGAAGGAGGCCACGGGAACTCGAAGGAGCTCCCGGCACACAGTGCTCTCAGTTCAAAGCAGAATCCTCTCCCCGAGAACGAGGAGGAGGAAAAAAGCCTCTCCCCAGTGAAGAAGGAAGAAAAGGAAGGCCGCCCGGCTGGGGAGGTCGGAGGGTCCAAGAAGGGAAGAACCCTTCCTCCGGACGTCTCCACCAACGCCAACGACGGCGAGGAGGAGTGGCCCTCGAGGGCCAAGCCCCTGGCGAGATCGTAAGTGTATGAATACCCATGGTTTTTTTATTCATCGCATAGTGTTCTCTAATGCCGAACAATCATGCATCCCGCCCAAGGGCGAGCTCGCCGCTTCGTCAAGTGGGTCCCTGAATTCGTCCGAAGTGGAGAGCACTTCTCTTCCGGCCGCCTCCTCGCCTCGCGCCCGACAGCGGCAGCGAGGTGGGGCCCCAAGGGGGCCTGGTCAAGAGGAGGTGGCGTGGAGGCGCCACAAGGCAGCCTCCCGGACTCCAGCGAGGAGGCGAGACCCCAGGGGCTCTAAGCCCGACCCTTGTCCGGACTCCATACCGGAACCTTCAGCGTTCGAAGTCCAAACAAGCGCCCTTCGTAAGAAGGGTAAGACGCCCGGTGTCCTCCGTCCAACCGGAGGCATCCGATAGCTCTTTGGAGGCGCTTGAAAGCGCCTCCATCAAGGAGGAGCACCGCCTTTATTATGAGTGCGGTGATCCAGAAGTTCGATCCGCCAAGAGCGGGCTGACCAAGCTTCACCAGCCTTCTAACAGGCTTTGAGGTAAGTTTCGAATATGTAAAAATATTACCACATAGACAGTAACCCCTAATGCTTAGTTCGGTGTTCGGAAAGAAAAGCTGACCGAGGATCTAAAAGATATCTGTAGAGTCTAACATAAATATGTCAATATGGGAATGCAGGCTGCTCTTGACCTCTGCCCGACCTTGTTGCTGGAGGTCAATGCATTGAAGCAGAGCCTCGGCGGTCCGAGAACGAGCTCGGACTTGCCAAGAAGCAGCTCGAGGACAAGGAAGGTAAGTAATACCTTATTAAAGTAATACCTTATAGAAAGGATTTGGTTGCAAAAATGACAGGAATAACGTGAGTATTGCAGGGGGCCACGAGCGAGGTGGCGACTGAAGGAAGCGGTGACCATGGCGAAAACAAAGCTCATGCGGAGGCGCACTGAAAGCGAAAAAGGGGAGGCGCAGCTGGCGGAGGTACGGCAAGAGCTCCGGGATCTCGTGGAAAAACCACGAGGGTTTGGGCGTGACTCGAGACCCGAGAGTCCGAGCTTGCCTCGGCTCTTGAGAGTGCCAAGGCCGCTAAGGCCGAAGCCGAAAGCCCTCCAGAGATTGAGGCGATGAGGAAGATAGCGGCGGGTAAGGCATTCTGTATGCAAAGCAAGAATGTAAAGTCAATTATCTGTTACTTACCGAATCCGGAGCTCTCCAGAGCCTTCGCAGATCTGCCCTTGATGTATCCGATCTGACGCTTTCTACCGGGCGAAGAGAGGAGCTCGACGGAGAAGGTGTTTTGGTCTCGATATCTTTGAGGCCGAACACCAGTGCCCTTGAGCGACCAAGCTGAAGCAATTGGTCGAGCTCCACAAGGTCGCCGAACAGGCCATGAAGGGCCTTATAGCTCATTTGTGGCCAAATGAGGCCATGCACAGGAGCTACCGGGCTAGTCTGGCGGGTGGTGGGCCTTTGTCCGTGGATCGAAGTCATCAAGCACTCCGCTGTATTGAAGGTGCTCGTAGGGCCCTTGCCCGTGCTAAGGTGCACCGGGCAAGCTGAATGATGAAGCTTGTGAAGGGCCGGACCACCACGGGCAAGGAGCATCGCCAAGACCGAAATGTATTATGAGGCGTCACTGGAGGGTGCCCTTTGATAGCGGGTGAATGCTCCAAAGATGTAATTTTTTGAATAGACTACGCATTTGTTATCACTGACGCTGAAAACTTGTTCATATCGCTTAAGCAACGCTTGTGAATGTAAATATTACCTTCAATGCGGCCGTTTATCAAAATTTGAAAGATGGCAAGTCGTTGGCTTCAAACCCCCATGCCACGAGTCTTTGGGGTGTTCGATAAACTTGAGCGCTCTTGTTCCCATTCTTGGGTCCTTCGAGGGAGGCGCTCAGCATAGCGAACAAGGCAACCGGACTTATAGTGCTTGAACACTCTCACTTAGCCATAGAATTCTATAATTTTAAATTTCGTGAAGCCCCTAGTATTCGGAAGACCGAGTTCGGGGCGCTATCCACGCCTTGGCCGGACAATGTCGGTTCCTCGCTCTAAGCGGCATAAGTCTTTAGGGACTCAAAGAAACCTCTCGAACAGCGACCAGCTCTCGCCCTATCATGACGGTCAGTTTTAGCTTTCTCCTTGAGGTGCTCAACCCAGCTCAGCAAGGGCACAATCGCAGTGGTTCTCCCAGCGCTACCTTAGCCGATATAACGGAATGTAAGGTACCAAAACATGGGAGCCGGGCAAACCCAACTATTGACCCAAGACATGATTCGGAGCCGATGCATATAATGCTATAAGTTCGGGGTGCCGCACTTGTGAAAGTGTTCAGACTTGTCACACCATGTTTTTGGGGTACATAAGCCCCTGGTGTGGTGGCCGTACCAAATTGTACGGTTGCGCAATGTCATAGATGAACATATACAATGGGAAATAATGCAATATTAGGCAAGAGCTATATATTTTGTATTCAAAAGAAACTATAATTAAAAGCAGAACGATACAAATTTGGCGATAAGCAAGGTACGGGACTTTGACATGTCCCCCTTCGAGGGTAAGTCAAGGATGGTATGTAAAAGCAGGTATAATGCTGCGTAATAGAGACCACCTGGACACTCGGCGTAGCTTTCCGCTTCCTGGCTGTTGCATCGTGAGTTCGGCAATTCTAGTGCGGGCAGGCTTCGGAGAACGAGTCACGAAAGTAAAAGAAAAAGAAAAAAGAAAAAAGGAATGACACAAGCAGGAGCCCCTAGTGCGGTCTAGCCGCGTTCGGGCATGCCGTGGTCGTGGGCCCGTCCCCCATGCCCATGGTGCTTCAGAGCGGAATTACGTGCGGCGTAATCGGCTTCAGCGAGTTCGCGAGGGCTGGGGTTGAGAGCCGCATTACTACGCTTGTTCGGGCGTGCCAGCGGTCTTCTTGTAGGGTTACTCCGGCGCGCTTGCAGCGGTGTCCGGACGTTTGGTAGCCGGACTCGAGAATTGCCTCAAGAGGCTGCTTTGTACTTCCGCCGCTAGAACGCCCGTATGCTCCTCCGTTCGAGAGAAGGCGTTGGTGTTTCCATTGACCATAATTACTCCTCGAGGGCACGGCATCTTGAGCTTGAGATATCGTGGTGCGGCACCGCATTGAACTTTGCAATGCGGTTCGTCCAGAGCGATGCATGATAGCCGCTGTGGAATGGGACTATATCGAAGATTAACTCTTCGCTTCGGAAGTTATCCGGGGATCCGAAGACCACTTCAAGTGTAACGGAGCCTGCACAGTTGGCCTCTACACCTGGAATGACGCCTTTCAAGGTCGTCTTTGTCAGTTTGATTCTTGACGGGTCTATGCCCATTTTGCGCACTGTATCCTGGTAAAGCAGGTTCGGTTGCTGCCGCCGTCCATCGAGGACTCTAGTGAGGTGAAATCCGTCAATAATTGGGTCAAGAACCAATGCGCGAAACCGCCGTGGACGGATGCTAGTGGGTGGTCCCTTGATCAAAGGTGATCAGGCAGAAGACCATGGGTTGAACTTTGGGGCGACTGGCTCCATCGCATATCGTCCCTTAGCGCACGCTTCCGCTCCCTTTTGGGTATGTGGGTTGCGTATATCATGTTCACCGTCCGCACTTGTGGGGAAAGCCCTTCGTCCTCTATTGTTCGTGGCGGGGCACCTTCTCGTCATCGCTATGCAGCCCCTTGTCATTGAGTTCGGCATTTAACTTGCCTGCTTGCTTGAACACCCAACAATCCCTGTTGGTGTGGTTGGCTAGTTTTTCGAAGTGCCATGTATCCGCATGCTTTATCGAGTATTCGGTCCAAGTTGGGCCAGACCTGGGTATTTCTTTTGAATGGCTTCTTCCGCTGACCGGGTTTAGAGCCTCTGAATCCGGCATTTATTGTCGTATCTTCAGTATTGTCACCGTTAATGCGGCATTTATGCTAGTTTTGACGCGACCTGCCATTGCTGTCCTTGGTATCCGAACTACCAGGGTGTTCGGCCAAATTGTTGCTTCGAGCTAGCCAGCTGTCTCTCCCCAGCGCCAAAAGCGGGTCATGAGTGTGGTGAGGGCTGCCATGGATTTCGGCTTTTCCTGTCCTAGGTGCCGGGCTAGCTACTCGTCGCGGATGTTGTGTTTGAAGGCTGCTAAGCGCCTACGCATCCGGACGATCGGCGATCTGATTTTTTCTTTGTTAGGAACCGTGTCCGGAATTGTCTGGCCGATTCTTCGGCTGCTGAATTATATGGCTAAGGTCATCGCGTCACGGTGGTCGCACATATGTGCCTGGAAGTTATCGAGGAATGCGGCTTCCGGGTCCTCCCAACAACCGATTGACTCTGGCGGCAAGCTGTTGAGCCAATGCCGAGCTGGTCCTTTAAGCTTGAGTGGGAGGTATTTGATGGCATGTAGATCATCACGCGGGCCATGTGGATATGGAAGAGATAGTCCTCGATCCGGACGCGGGATCTGTGGTACCATCGTATGATCCGATGTTTACGGGTTTGAAGCCCTCAGGGATTTGATGATCCATTACTTCATTTGTGAAGCATAGTGGGTGTCTTGGCGCCTCATGTATTGGGCTATATCACGGCGTAGCTCATATGAGCTTTGTCTCATCAGAACCGGCCCGGCGGGTTTCTTTGTATCCGGCGTGGCGGTAATCATCGAGTCGTTGGGCGCCCACGCGATCTGTAGATTGATCTTGTTTGCTTTGCCTTATCCTCCAGTATATCTCGCAAATCCGGCGTGTTCTCCCGTGCCTTGGTACTTTTTGAGCGGCGTCGGGGCGTGGCTTGAGCGGAGGGCCGAGAGGTTTCTTCCTGTCACAAGCGCCACGGGTGGCCGGGTCTGCCATGTCGTCGTTGGTGACGCGGGTGCTTCCTCCTCGGATCGAGGCAACGACCTGCGTTTGGGGTAGCTTTTGGAGGCGCTCGAGTTCGTACTCTTGGCTGCAAGGACTTGGTCCATCTGTCGACTAGCAAGTCTTAGTCAGCTCTAAGCTGCTGCTTTTTCTTGAGGCTTCTTGTCGTGGCCATAAGCCTGCGTTTGAAACGCAGCTCTGTTGGCGGGATCCTCAGCCACGACAAATTAAATTGGCTGTTGTCGAGGCTTGCCTCATCTTGAGGAGGAGGCATATAATTATTGTCCTCTACCTCTCTGTCGCCGCTCTATCATGAGGGCTGGCTTCTCCCTCCTCCTGTCTTTGAATCCTCTTTGGAGGGGTTGTCTTCGCACCTTGTCCGGGGTGTTATTATCTCCGTGCTTGGGAATCACCGTTTCTTTGTGGCGGGGATTTAGAAGGCGGCGCCCACTGATGTCGGCGCTTGGGTTGTTCTTGGAGGGGTCATTCTCCGTTGTTCCATCGCCATTCCCATCTTTTTGGGATGTCCACCATGTATATGTCATATGACGAGGTGGCCTTCCAAAGGCCGTAGGCGCCGGTTCTTGATTATCTCCTGTGTCGTCCGTCCATACCGTCGATGTCTTGTAGTCGAAATCGAGCATGTCGGTTAAATCATCGACAGTGGCTACAAAGTGGGTGGTGGGTGGGCGTTAAATTTCTTCGTCGTCCGCATCCCAACTTTCCTGACCATAGTCCGGCCAGGGCTCTCCTGATAAAGAGAGAGGCTTTAGTGAATTCAGGATGTCGCCAAAGGGCGAGTCTTTGAAGATGTCCGCGAGGTGAACTCCATAACCGCGCCAATCGGATTCGACCGTGGCGCTGGAGGTTCGGAGTCCGGAGAGGGTCCGGCACCTCGAGTCACGGGCTTTGCAAAGGACGGGGATGGTGTTCGCTCAATCGCCGTAGAGATTTCAGCCCCGAGGCGTTGTCCAACCAACCGTCCTCGATCCAGCGTAAACCGGCTCGGGTTAAGGGTCGGAGCGGGCACTAATCGCGACCTCGAGGCCTTTGGCCAAGTGAGCTAGATCGTACTCCATCGAGACGGTCACGGCACGCTTCGGCTGACTCAAATCCGTCGAAGATCAAGTCTCCGCGGACATCGGCTGTATAGTTCAAACTTCCAAATCTGACCTGATGGCCAGTGGCGTAGCTTTCAATCTGCTCCAGATGGCCTAGCGAATTGGCCCGCAGCAAAAGCCGCCCGAATCTGAAGATCTGTCCGGAGAAAATTCTCACCCTGGACTGCGTCGTTGCTGATGATTGAAGGAGCCATCGGGCCTATAGGTGGACGACGGAGGAACTCTCAATGAAAGCACCAATGTCGGTGTCAAAACCGGCGGATCTCGGGTAGGGGTCCCGAACTGCGTCTAGGCGGATGGTAACGGGGAGACAAGGGACACGATGTTTTTACCAGTGTTCGGGCCCTCTCGATGGAGGTAATACCCTACTCTGCTTGATTAATATTGATGATATGGGTAGTACAAGAGTAGATCTACCACGAGATCGAGAGGCTAAACCCTAGAAGCTAGCCTATGGTATGATTGTTGTTCGTCCCTACGGACTAAAACCCTTCGGTTTATATAGACACCGAATAGGGTTAGGGTTACATGAAAGTCGGTTACATCGGTAGAAGATCTACATATCCGTATCGCCAAGCTTGCCTTCCACGCCAAGGAAAGTCCCATCCGGACACGGGACGAAGTCTTCAATGTTGTATCTTCATAGTCCAGGAGTCCGGCCAAAGATGATAGTTCGGCTATCCGGACACCCTCTAATCCGGGACTCCCTCACCTAACCTTAGCATTAAAGTATCAAGTCTCCTTTATCCCATACGCAATAACCCCCTTACTCGGGTTTAAGCTTCTGTCACTCTAGCAACACACTATAAGCGAATCATGAACGTATTGCAACACCCTACAGCGGGAATCCCACACGTGTGCGCGGCATGGAGGGCACCAGAGGACAACACCAAAATAAAACATACAACTCAAACCAATCTATATCATCAATCAACCCAAAAGACAAAGGAAATCTACTCAAAACATCATAGGATGGCAACACATCACTGGATCATAATATGTGCCATAAAGCACCGTGTTCAATACGGGATTACAGCGGGGTGCGGGAGAGTGGACCACGTAAAAGAGATGAGGAAGGTGATGAAGATGGTGATGATGATGAAGACGATCATCGCGGCGATGGTTCCCCCGGCGGCACTCCGGCGCCACCGAGATGTCTCCTCCTTGTGCTTCCTCCTCCATGGCCTCCCCCCTATATGGGGAGACATTCTCCCTCTGGTCCTTGGCCTCCATGGTGATAATGGCCCCCTCCGGGATCCTCCTCCATGGCCTCCGGTGATGATTGCCCCCTCTGGCAGGGTGCCGGAGAGGGCCTAGATTGATTTTTTGTGGCTATAGAGGCTTGCGGCGGCGGAACTCCCGATCTAGGTTTACTTCTGGCGTTTTTGGTATTTATAGGAATTTTTGGCGTCTGTCTCACGTCAAGGGGGTCCACGAGGCAGCGACAAGGTAGGAGCACCCTCCCGGGGGGTTGGGCGCGTCCCCCCTACCTTGTCGTCGCCTTGGCACTCTTCTGGTCCAACTATTGTGCTTCGGGGTTCTCTTTTGGTCCATAAAAAATCACTGTAAATTTTCAGCCCATTCCGAGAACTTTTATTTCTGCACAAAAAATGACACCACGGTAGTTCTGCTGAAAACTACGCCAGCCTTGGTTAGTTCTAATCAAATCATACCAAAACCATATAAAATTGTTGTAAACATGGCATGAATATTTCATAAATTATAGATACATCGGAGACGTATCAAGGGGGGAAATAGCTTATCGCCATTGTTGAAGTGCTGCTGCGGATGCCGGTGAAGGTGGCCGGAGGTCGACTTGCTATTCCTTGATCTTCTTCTAAAAGTGCTAGTTATCGACTAGAGGGGGGTGAATAGGAAATTTTTATGAAAGTTTTCGAAATATGCAAGATCTTTGAAGACACACAAACAAGCAACAGCTATACTATATGCAGCGAAAGATAGACTATGCTAGATAGGCAATAGTCAAGTAAGCAGTACAATGAAAGCACGAGGACTAATAGCAGCAAGGTAGAGCAGATCAAAATATAGGAAGACCGTATGAAGCCAAATACAGGAAAGTATTCACACAAAGAAGTCAATCAGAACAGGCAGGCAAGCAATGAATTCATGAAGACAAACTGAAATGTAAATCGAGTAGGGGATAGAACCAGTTGCTTGGTGAAGACAAGGATTTGGTAGATCAGTTCCAGTTGCTGTGACACCTGTACGTCTGGTTAGGGAGGCTGAGATTGAACTCAGAAGACCACGTCTTCACCTTATTCCCCTTGAGCTAAGGACACTTAGTCCTCGCCCAATCACTCAGGTACGTCTTCAAGGTAGACTTCCAAACCTTCACAGACTCCGTTCACCGGCGATCCACAATGACTCTTGGATCCTCAGAATGTGACACCTAACCGGCTGGAGGATACACAGTCCTCAAGTGTAATAAGTCTTCAGATCACGCGGACAGAAAGACTTCAGTGATGCCTAACACTCTTTGGCTCTAGGTGTTTTGGGCTTTTTCCTCGCAAGGAATTCTCTCTCAAAGGCTTCGGAGGTGGGTTGCTCTCGAACGACAAAAGTCGTGCACTAACTCTGAGCAGCCACCAATTTATGGTGGAGGGGGTGGGCTATTTATAGCCAGAAGACAACCCGACATGATATGTCCGAAAAGACCCTGGGTCGCTAAGGAACCGACACGTGTCCAATGGTCAGATTTCAAACACACGCGACAGCTTGACTTGGGCTACAAGCAAAGCTGACTCATCCAACTCTGGATGAGATTTACTCTCATTGTCTTCACTCAAAGACATAGGATTTGGGTTGAGCATCACGTTAGTGTTCTGACTTTGTTTACTTGGACGCCACTTAATAGTTTGGTGGTTCCTATGAGACAAGAAAGAAGAAAATGAAACTACGAAAGAAACTATGTTTCGCATTCCATTGTCTTCAAGTGAATGTCTTCACACGTCATTATCTTCGATGTGAATGTCTTCACGAACCACCATGGTCTTCAATGTCTTCATACATTTTTAGGGGTCCTCTCTGGTAGGTAAACCGAATCAATGAGGGACTTCTACCTGTGTTATCCTGCAATTCTCATGAACACATTAGTTCCTCAACCATGTTTGTCGTCAATACTCCAAAACCAACTAGGGGTGGCACTAGATGCACTTACAATCTCCCCCTTTTTGGTGATTGATGACAAACCGGTTGAAGTTTTCAACGGGATAAAATATTTGAAAGTTAAAGAACGCAGTCATTGGCTTCATGAAGCTGAAAGGGCTCCCCCTGAAGATGTGCATATAAGTAATTTGCCTTTGAATGCAAATGCACATGGCAGGTTCTGCTTTGTGGAGATCTTCTTGAACCCATGAAGACGATTCATCATGCATACACAAATGTAATGAAGATAATGACATGCACAATGAGAAATGGGCATGTGCAGAATGACTTCATGCAGAATTTATCATCGCAATAAACGGTAGGAGCAAAAGTGGCAGACACCATCAACGTTTGAGTGTTACAACTCAAAACCAACAGTTCAAGAACAAGAGTTGTAAAAACTTAGCAAAAATAAGCACCGACCCATATAGACCCGCTTGAAGACTGTCAACTCATATGCTTCTCCCCCTTTTGTCATTAATGACCAAAAAGGAGTGAAGACATAGAGTGTCTAAGCGTTCCCACGAGGTGTTGGTGAAGATTTTGGTGCAGCTGGGTCGACTGTGGAGTTGGGCGGTGCAGACGGGCCTGATGCAGAATCATGATGAAGTGAATCCATGGCTAGTGAAGTGGCATTGTCTTCCTCATCAATGACTCTTGCAAAAACAGTTGGAGCCGAAGATGGGTACTCAAAATCTTCAATTGAAGGTGTCGGACGCCAACTTGCTGACTGTGGAAGCCTGGAGTCAAACTTGAAGCGTTCAGTGAAGCCATCTGCTTGAAGATCATCTTCAGAGCATAGCATAGTGAGGCTCTTCCAGGCACGTCGACAGGCTTCATGAGCAACAAACGAGTTCTTAGTGGCAAGGTTGCGAATGCGATTGACATCCACAAGGAGACTTTGCATCTGGCGCTTCATCCAGTCATGATGCCTATTGCTACTTCTTGAGCTTGCGTTGGTTTTTCCATTGAAAAGGAAAGGGTGATGCGGCAAAGTAGAGATAAGTATTTCCCTCAGTTTGAGAACCAAGGTATCAATCCAATAGGATACAATGCACAAATCATCTAATACCTGCACAAACAATCAAACAACTTGCACCCAACGTGATAAAGGGGTTGTCAATCCCTTCACGGTTACTTGCAAAAGTGAGATCTGACAGAGATAGATGAAACTAAAAAAAAGAGAAAGTAAATATTTTTGGGATTTTGGTTTATGGAACGGAAATTAAAAGATTGCAAAATAGTAGATCGGAAACTTATATGATGGAAAATAGACTCGGGGGCCATAGGTTTCACAAGAGGCTTCTCTCAAGATAGCAAATAATACGGTGGGTGAATGAATTACTGTCGAGCAATTGATAGAAAAGCGCAAAGTTATGACAATATCTAAGGAAATAATTATGAGATATAGGCATCACGTCCGTGTCAAGTAGACGGACTCCTTCCTGCATCTACTACTATTACTCCACACATCGACCGACTCCTACCTACATCTAGAGTATTAAGTTCATGAAGAACAGAGTAACACATTAAGAAGATGACATGATGTAGAGGAATAAACTCAAGCAATATGATGTAAATCCCATCTTTTTATCCTCGATGGCAACAATACAATACGTGCCTTGTGATACGTCTCCGTCGTATCTATAATTTTTGATTGTTCCATGCCAATATTATACAACTTTCATATACTTTTGGCAACTTTTTATACTATTTTTGGGACTAACATATTGATCCGATTACCGGTGCAGTTCCTGTTTGTTGCATGTTTTTGTTTCACATGAGAAAATCCATATCGAGCGGAGTCCAAAGCGGGATAAAAGCAGCGGAGATTTTTTTGGAATATATGTGAAATTTTGGGAAGTGGAATCAACCCGAGACGATGCCCGAGGGGGCCACGAGGGTGAGGGGCGCGCCCCAGGGGGTCAGGCGCGCCCTGGACCCTCATGGCCACCCCGTAAGGCGGTTTGTGCCCTTATTTCACCGCAAGAAAGCTAATGTACGGATAAAAATCGTGTCCAAATTTCAGCCCAATCGAGATTCTGGTCTCAGGAATATAAGATACGGTGAAAGGCGAGAATCAGAGCGAGAAAGCAGAGAGAGACAAATCCAATCTCGGAGCGGCTCTCGCCCCTCCCATGCCATGGAAGCCAAGGACCAGAGGGGAAACCCTTCTCCCATCTAGGGAGAAGGTCAAGGAAGAAGAAGAAGAAGAAGAAGGGCGGCTCTCTCCCCCTCTCTTCCGGTGGCGCCGGAACACCGCCGGGGCCATCATCGTCACCGCAATCTACACCAACACCTCCGTCAGCTCAACATCTTCATAACCTTCCCCCATCTATCTACAGCGGTCCATTCTCCCGCAAACCGCTGTACCCCCTACTTGAACATGGTGCTTTATGCTTCATATTATTATCCAATGATGTGTTGCCATCCTATGATGTCTGAGTAGATTTTCATTGTCCTATCGGTAATTGGTGAATTGCTATGATTGGTTCAATTTGCTTGTGGTTATGTTGATGTCCTTTGGTGCCCATCATATGAGCGCGCGCGTGGATCACACCATAGGGTTAGTTGTATGTTGATAGGACTATGTATTGGAGGGCAAGAGTGATGAAGCTTCAACCTAGCATAGAAATTGATGCATACGGGATTGAAGAGGGGCCAATATATCTTAATGCTATGGTTGGGTTTTACCTTAATGAACGTTAGTAGTTGCGGATGGTTGCTAATAGTTCCAATCATAAGTGCATAGAATTCCAAGTCGGGGATGACATGCTAGCAAAGGGCCTCTCCCACATAAAACTTGCTATCGGTCTAGTAAAGTAGTCAATTGCTTAGGGACAATTTTGCAACTCCTACCACCACTTTTCCACACTCTCTATACTAACTTTATTGCTTCTTTATCTAAACGGACCCTAGTTTTTATTTATGCGCTCTTTATTATCTTGCAAACCTATCCAACAACACCTACAAAGTACTTCCAGTTTCATACTTGTTCTAAGTAAAGAGAACGTTAAGCGTGCGTAGAGTTGTATCGGTGGTCGATAGAACTTGAGGGAATATTTGTTCTACCTTTAGCTCCTCGTTGGGTTCGACACTCTTACTTATCGAAAGAAGCTACAATTGATCCCCTATACTTGTGGGTTATCACCTTGTTGCCCCTACTGTCACTGGGAAAGGACACGGCAATATTGAACCCAAATCTAAGCACTTCTCCCATTGCAAGAAAAACCAATCTAGTTGGCAAAACCAAACCGATAGTTCGAAGAGAATTACAAAGATATCAAATCATGATATAATAATTCAGAGAAGATTCAAATAATATTCATAGATAAGCTGCTCATAAATGCACAATTTATAGGATCTCGACAAACACACCACAAAAGAATATTACATCGGATAGATCTCCAAGAACATCGAGCAGAACATGGTATTGAGAATCAAAGAGAGAGAAGAAGTCATCTAGCTACTAGCTATGGACTCGTAGGTCTGAGGTAAACTACTCACGCTTCATCGAAAGGGTAATAGAGTTGATATAGAAGCCCTCCATGATCGACTCCCCTCCGACAGGGTGCCGGAAAAGGCCCCTAGATGGGATCTCACAGGTACAGAAGGTTGCGATGGCGGAAAAGTCTTTTCGTGGATGCCTCTGGTGGTTTGGGAATATATGTGAATATGTAGTCGAAAGAATTAGGTCAGGGGAGTCACGGGGGCGCCCACAAGACAGGGGGGCATGCCCTACCCCCTGGGCGTGCCCTCCACCCTTGTGGCCGCCTCGTGGCTCCTCTGACTTCATGTCCAAGTCTCCTGGGTGTCTTCTGGTCCAAGAAATATCATCGCGAATGTTTTTTTTTCTGTTTGGACTCCGTTTGGTATTCCTTTTCTGCGAAGCTCAAAAACAAGGAAAAAACAGAAACTGGCACTGGGCTCTAGGTTAATAGGTTAGTCCCAAAATAATATAAAATAGCATATTAATGCATATAAAACATCCAAAACAGATAATATAATAGCATGGAACAATAAAAAATTATAGATACGTTGGAGACGTATCACCTATCCTGCTTCTGATGAAGTGAAACAAGAAGCTCTTGGTCATTCAACACACGAGCATGCTTCTGAGGCCTTTGGGCTACAGTGTTGGTTGTTGCATCAGTGTTGGCACGGTGCGGCAGCCTGAGCTGACCAACAAGACGACCAACAGCAGCATATGGATTAGGCACATGAACACCTTCTAGAGGTTGTGTGAAGCTTTGGAAGGCAGCATTGTCTTCGCGAACAGGTTCCTTAGCAGGCTCAGGATATATGGCTTCATGGGATATATCCACTTCGGGCAGAAAGATGACATGGTTGTGCACTAAAGCTTGATAATTGATGGTGGAGTGAAGCTTAATCAGCCGCATAACCCACGAAGCATAGAACTTGAGACCGAACAGATCAATGCCAGAAGTTGCCAACTGACGGATGAAGAAGTCTTGAGTATTGAACCTAATGCCATTGATGATGTAGAAGACCAATGTCTTCATAGCGCCTTAAATCTTGGTGTGAGGAGAATGCCCTTTGATAGGCCATAGTGTATGCCTCAGTATGTGATATATGGTGCGAGGCAGGTACTCGAGGTCATTAACGAAGAATTCCTTGGGTACTCTGCATCAACTGGCAAAGGCTTCATCATGCTTAACATTTGACTCATGTTGAGCTCTGGCTTCTGAAAGATGCTCTGCAATTCTTGTTCATAGCGCAACAACCTGGCTCATAGAGATCACCAGGAGTGGGCAGGGAAGTTAGCTCGATGATGTCTTGAGCTTTGGCTTGATGATGTACATCACCTGACATCCACTCAAGGACCCATGTCTTCGGATCCCTGTTGTAGCTTGAGATATGAAGAGTGGCATAGAATTGCAGCAAGAGTTCCTCATTCCAGTGCTCCTTGTCAACGACAAACGGGAGCAAGCAAACTTCACGAAAACAGTGCAGAGCTTCTTCAAGGCAAGGGAGTCCAGCAATGGCATCGCAACACAGGCGTTTGTGGGGGAAGATTCTGTCCTGGTTGTGCAGTATACATGAGTAATAGCTTCATTGTTGGTGGCTCCAGAACTTGTCAGAGGAGATCTTGGGCTTCTTGTAAGGATCCTTGGCCTTGTCAAAGAATGTGTTGTGCTCTCTGAAGCTGAGGACACTTAATGAGCCCTATGTGGTAACAACACTAGGAAGCCTTGGCAGCCTGGGCTTCGGCTTCTGCGTCTGAGGCCTTTGCTCCACATGGTAATCATACTGGGGACTAGGAGCAGTAGGAGGTGTCAGGATTGGCCACTTGATAGTGACGAGCTCACCACGATAGAATGCCCGTTCCAAAGTGTGAGGTATAGGAGGAGCAGTAGCAACATCCGAGGTGGATGGTTGAATGTCTTCAGTGGCAGCATGGGCTTCAATCAGAAGGGCGGCTCCGGGCTGCGTATTGTCTTCAGCCATGACAACGTCATTGGCTTCAGCAGCAGTGGCATCAGCAGCCACATTTGCCATGGCTTCAGTGGCTTCAAGAACCGGTGCGTCAGGCACAATCACATCTTGATTCTCTCTTTGTTCAACGGTAGGGGAATAACGACTTGATCTTCTTCTCTTTCCTCGGTGATCTGGCACGGAATATCTTAGCCTCTTTGGCCCAGGACTCTTGGCGGTTTACGGCAAGGGATGGCTTTAGGGAACACTTGACGTGCTACTAAGCTTGTGGCTTGCACATCTTCTTCAGGAATGCTCGACATGGAGATCGTTGGACTAGGGCCTCTGTGAAGCCTTCTGAAGGAGGGTGACGCATGTGGTGAGGGAGTGGTCTTCTCCATGTCTTCAGGGGTGTCTTGTGGAGTCTCAATCACTGTAGTGGTGATATGAGCTGGTGGAGTGCGAGGAATGACTTCATGGAGCAGAGTGTTGGGTGTTGGTCTTCCCAGAAATCATCTTGGGTGATTGGCGTCGTAGAACCGCCAATACTGATCTGTTCACTGCTAGAGGGAGCAGGCGATGACACCGGCTTGGGCATGATCTGGGGAAACTGAGGAAGGACTTCATCATCAACTACATTGTCTTCATGACCAATGTCTTCAGCCGCGATGAGGCCAGCAACTGGAATCTCTTCAGAGTCATGAGCCTCTGTGGTAGCAGGCTCATGCACAACTAAATGACGCTCGCTGTTGGAGGAGGCAGGTAAGTCAACAGAGATGGGTTCAACAAGCAGCGGCTCTTGAGGTGCAGTTTGATCTTTTCTTGAAGACTTTGAAGATTTTGTCTTCAACTTCTTCTTTGATGGAGCAGCATTAGAGGCTTCTTGATGCTTTCGCTTCTTGGCTTCAGCCTCAGCCTGCTTTGTCTTCTTCTTCTCAGAAGCAGCTGATGGGACCTTTGGCTTCGAGCCAGTCATACTGGCAGGGAAGACAATGCTTGGTCTTTCCTGCCTTGGAGCTTCAGTTTCACCGTGCACTGGTTTCTTCTTCTTCGCAGCTAGCTTGGGGTCAATGCCTGGACGCCCAAGAGTATTTCTTTTCAAGGCTTCATTGTGGAGCCTATACACATTTCTCGACATAATATTTGAGGCGCTCTCAAGAGACCTTGGCTTCATCACGACGCTTGTGAAACCCAACCTTGAGATCTGCCATCATGGTCTTGAAGTTCTGAGCATCCTTGACGCTAAGCTTGGCCATGTGCTTCTTGAAGACAACCTTTTCATGGTCAATTTTGTTCTTCTGCTCAATGAATTTTTGATCAATAGCAAGCTCCTTAGCAATATAGCCCTGGAAGGTCGCATGGCGATGCCAATGGGAAGTTGCGGATCATCAATGGTAAGGATGTATCTTCATACCACTCATCGATGAAGTTGTTCAGAATGTCAGCGTCAAATATAGGCAAATCTTGAAAGATTTCAGCCTCATGTTTGCTCTTGATCAGCTGTTCAAGGGCATGCTACCTCTTGAGCACTGTGTTCGTTTTCCCTTGAAGAGGAAAGGGTGATGCAGCAAAGTAGCGTAAGTATTTCCCTCAGTTTTTGAGAACCAAGGTATCAATCCAGTAGGAGGCCACGCCCGAGTCCCTCGCACCTCACGCATAAACAAATAAATCCTGTAACCAACACGATAAAGGGCTGTCAATCCAATCCCTACGATCACATACTGAGTGAGATCTGATAGATATGATAAGATAATATTTTTGGTATTTTTATGATAAAGATGCAAAGTAAAATAAAAGGCAATAAAATAGCTAAGTGTTGGAAGATTAATATGATGGAAAATAGACCCGGGGGCGATAGGTTTCACTAGTATCTTCTCTCGAGAGCATAAGTATTTACGGTGGGTGAAAAAATTACTGTTGAGCAATTGACAGAATTGAGCATAGTTATGAGAATATCTAGGTATGATCATGTATATAGGCATCACGTCCAAGACAAGTAGACCGACTCACACTGCATCTACTACTATTACTCCACACATCAACCGCTATCCAAAGCATGCATGTAGAGTGTTAAGTTCATAAGAACGAGTAACGCTTTTAAGCAAGATGACATGATGTAGAGGGATAAACTCATGCAATATGATATAAACCCCATCTTGTTATCCTCGATGGCAACAATACAATACGTGCCTTGCTGCCCCTCATCACTTTGGGAAAGGACACCGCAAGATAGAACCCAAAGCTAAGCACTTCTCCCATTGCAAGAAAGATCAATCTAGTAGGCCAAACCAAACCGATAATTCAAGAGACTTGCAAAGATAACCAATCATACATAAAAAGAATTCAGAGAAGATTCAAATATTGTTCATAGATAAACTTGATCATAAACCCACAATTCATCGTTCTCAATAAACACACATAAAAAGAAGATTACATCGAATAGATCTCCACAAGAGAGGGGAGATCATTGTATTGACATCCAAAAAAGAGAGAAGAAGCCATCTAGCTAATAACTATGGACCCGAAGGTGCGAGGTAAACTACTCACACATCATCGGAGAGGCTATGGTGTTGATGTAGAAGCCCTCTGTGATCGATGCCCCCCTTGGTAGACTCAGAGTGCAGGCCCCAAGATGGGATCTCACAGGTCTGAGAAGAAGGTTGCTTGGCCGGTGGAATTAGGTTTTTGCTCCGTGTCTGGTAGTTTGAAGTGCGTGGGTATATATAGGAGGAAGGAGTACGTCGGTGGAGCAACAGGGGGCCCACGAGGGTGGAGGGCGCGTCCCCCTACCTCGTTCCCTCCTGGTTGATGTCTTGACGTAGGGTCTAAGTCCTCTGGATCACGTTCGTTCCGAAAATCATGTTGCCGAAGGTTTCATTCCGTTTGGAATCCGTTTGATAATCTTTTTCTGAAACTACGAAGCAGCAAAAACAGCAATTACGGGCTGGGCCTCCGGTTAATAGGTTAGTCCCAAAAATAATATGAAAATGTATAATAAAGCCCAATAATGTCCAAAACAGAATATAATATAGCATGGAACAATAAAAAATTATAGATACGTTGAGAGCGTATCAAGCATCTAAGTTAATTCCTGCTTGTCCTCGAGTAGGTAAATGATAAAAGAATTTTTGATGTGGAATGCTACTTGGCTTAATTTCAATGTAATTCTTCTTAATTGTGGTATGAATATTCAGATTGAAAGATTCAAGACAAAAGTTTAATATTGACATAAAAATAATAATACTTCAAGCATACTAACTAAGCAATTATGTCTTCTCAAAATAACATGGCCAAAGAAAGTTATCCTACAAAATCATATAGTCTGGCTATGCTCTATCTTCACCACACAAAATATTTAAATCATGCACAACCGCGATGACAAGCCAAGCAATTGTTTCATACTTTTGACATTCTCAAACTTTTTCAATGTTTACGCAATACATGAGCGTGAGCCATGGACATAGCACTATATGTGGAATAGAATGGTGGTTGTGGAGAAGACAAAAAGGAGAAGATAGTCTCACATCAACTTGGCGTATCAACGGGCTATGAAGATGCCCATCAATAGATATCAATGTGAGTGTGTAGGAATTGTCGTGCAACGGATGCACTAGAGCTATAAGTATATGAAATCTCAACAAAAGAAACTAAGTGGGTGTGCATCCAACTCGCTTGCTCACAAAGACCTAGGGCATTTTGAGGAAGCCCATCATTGGAATATACAAGCCAAGTTCTATAATTAAAAATTCCCACTAGTATATGAAAGTGATATCATAAGAGACTCTCTATCATGAAGATCATGGTGCTACTTTTGAAGCACAAAGCGTGGTAAAAGGATAGTAACATTGTCCCTTCTCTCTTTTTCTCTCATTTTTTCTTTTTTTTTTCGTCTGGAGTCTCATCCCGACTTGTGGGGAATCATAGTCTCCATCATCCTTTCCTCACTTGGGACAATGCTCTAGAAATGATGATCATCACACTTTTATTTTCTTACAACTCAACAATTACAACTCAATACTTAGAACAAAATATGACTCTATGTGAATGCCTCCAGTGATGTGCGGGATATGCAATGAATCCAAAAAGAGTGACATGTATGAAAAGAATTATGAATGGTGGCTTTGCTACAAATACAATGTCAACTACATGATCATGCAAAGCAATATGACAATGATGGAGCGTGTCATAGTAAGCAGACGGTGGTAAGTTGCATGGCAATATATCTCGGAATGGCTATGGAAATGCCATGATAGGTAGGTATGGTGGCTGTTTTGAGGAAGGTATATGGTGGGTGTATGATCTGCGTGAAAAGTCTCTTGGCCCGGTATTAGAGCGACTAGCAATGGTGGAAGGAAGAAAAGTGCGTATAATCCATGGACTCAACATTAGTCATAAAGAACTCATATACTTATTGCAAAAATCTACAAGTTATCAAAGCAAAGTATTACGTGCATGCTCCTAGGGGATAAATTGGTAGGAAAATACCATCGCTCGTCCCTCGACGCCACTCATAAGGAAGACAATCAATAAATAAATCATGCTCCGACTTCATCACATAACGGTTCACCATACGTGCATGCTACGGGAATCACAAACTTTAACACAAGTATTTCTCAAATTAAAAACTACTCAACTAGCATGACTCTAATATCACCATCTCCATATCTCAAAACAATTATCAAGTATCAAACTTCTCATAGTATTCAACACACTCATAAGAATTTTTCTTTTTCTCTTTACTAATCTTGAATGCCTATTATTGTTAAAGCAAACTACCATGCTGTTTTGTAGGACTCTCAAAATAATCTAAGTGAAGCATGAGAGAACAATAGTTTCTATAAAACAAAACCACCGCCGTGCTCTAAAAGATATAAGTGAAGCACTAGAACTAAAACTATATAACTCAAAAGATATAAGTGAAGCACATAGAGTATTCTAATAATTTCCGAATCATGTGTGTCTCTCTCAAAAGGTGTGTACAGCAAGGATGATTGTGGTAAACTAAAAAATAAAGACTCAAATCATACAAGACACTCCATCATGTGGTGAATAAAAATATAGCTCCAAGTAAAGTTACCGATGGAAGTAGACGAAAGAGGGGATGCCTTCCGGGGCATCCCCAAGCTTTGGCTTTTAGGTGTCCTTAGATTATCTTGGGGTGCCATGGGCATCCCCAAGCTTGAACTCTTGCCACTCCTTGTTCCATAATCCATCAAATCTTTCACCCAAAACTTGAAAACTTCACAACACAAAACTCAGCAGAAAATGTCATAAGCTCCGTTAGCGAAAGAAAACAAAAGACCACTTCAAGGTACTGTAATGAACGCATTCTTTATTTATATTTGTGTTAAACCTACTGTATTCCAACTTCTCTATGGTTTATAAACTATTTTACTAGCCATAGATTCATCAAAATAAGCAAACAACACACGAAAAACAGAATTTGTCAAAAACAGAACAATCTGTAGTAATCTGTAACTAACGCAAACTTCTGGAACTCCAAAAATTCAGTAAAAATAGGATGACCTAGACAATTGGTTTATTGATCAGAAGTAACCGGAATCAATATTTTATCACATTCTGGTGATTTTCAACAATTATTTTCGTGAACAGAAAGTTTCTGCAATTTTCAGCAAGATCAAATAACTATCATCCAAGAAGATCCTATAGGTTTAACTTGGCACAAACACTAATTAAAACATAAAAACACATCTTACCAGAGGCTAGATAAAATATTTATTCCTAAACATAAGCCAAAAGCAAAAGTAACTAAATATAATATTGGGTTGCCTCCCAACAAGCGCTATCGTTTTACGCCCCTAGCTAGGCATAATAGCTAGGATAGATCTAGGTATTGCCATCTTTGGTTTTAGGGAAGAAAAGAGCAAACTTGTTAACTATGGAATTAACCTTTCTGTTTTGATAAAGCACGTGGCTATTGATGGTAGAAGAAAGATTAAGCACGTTGCGGAAATTTGCATCTAGGCTAGCTTTTATCTCTTTAATAGATTCGTTTTGGTAGGAGAGCAAAAGCGACGTGGATTCAGCTTTCTCATTCATGGGATGCCCAAATATAGTTTTCATCTTTTCATAGGTATCTATGGGGTCCCCTTCAAGAAAACCCTCTTCAAAAATAGAATCTAAAACTTGTTTGAACGAAGCGGGCAACCCAACATAAAAGCTTTTTAGATAAACCTCAATTTGATATTGGGGTATATAGCTAGCCTGGATCCTTAACAGCCTATCCCAAGCATCTTTCAAAGATTCATCGACTAAATAACGAAAAATTCCAGAATCATCTTCATCAAAATTATTAGGACTCTCATTAACAACTCCGGTAGGTTTTTCCATAGTATTATTAATGAGTTTAGATAGAATAGAAGGATTGTCCAAAGCACTAATGCTCGGAGAGAACCCCAACTCTTTTTGATTACGACATGGCGAAGGAAGGCGAGTAGAAAGAGAGGGCGACTAAAGCGGCAAGGGTGAAGTGGGGAGAGGAAAAGCGAGAGGCAAATGGCAAATAATGTAATGCGAGGAGATAAGGGTTTGTGATGGGTACTTGGTATGTTGACTTTTGCGTAGACTCCCAAGCTACGCCGTAAATCCTTCTTGCTACCTCTTGAAGGCGCTGCGTTGGTTTTCCCTTGAAGAGGAAAGGGTGATGCAGCAAAAGTAGTGTAAGTATTTCCTCAGTTTTTGAGAACCAAGGTATCAATCCAATGGAGGCCACGCATACGAGTCCCTCGTGACGCATACACAAACAAATAAATCCTAGCAACCAACGCGATAAGGGGTTGTCAATCCCTACGGTCACTTACAATAGTGAGATCTGATAGATATGATAGGATAATATTTTTGGTATTTTTATGATAAAGATGCAAAGTAAAATAAAAGGCAATAAAAATAGCTAAGTGTTGGAAGATTAATATGATGGAAAATAGACCTGGGGGCCATAGGTTTCACTAGTGGCTTCTCTCGAGAGCATAAGTATTTCACGGTGGGTGAACAAATTATTGTTGAGCAATTGACAAAATTGAGCATAGTTATGAGAATATCTAGGTATGATCATGTATATAGGCATCACGTCCGAGACAAGTAGACCGACTCGCTGCACGCATCTACTACTATTACTCCACACATGACCGCTATCCAAGCATGCATGTAGAGTGTTAAGTTCATAAGAGCAGTAGCAGCTTTAAGGAAGGTGACATGATGTAGAGGATAAACTCATGCAATATGATATAAACCCCATCTTGTTATCCTCGATGGCAACAATACAATATGTGCCTTTGCTGCCCCTCATCACATTGGGAAAGGACATCGCAAGATTGAACCCAAAGCTAAGCACTTCTCCCATTGCGAGAAAGATCAATCTAGTAGGCCAAACCAAACTGATAATTCGAAGAGACTTGCAAAGATAACCAATCATACATAAAAAAATTCAGAGAATATTCAAATATTGTTCATAGATAAACTTGATCAAAAACCCACAATTCATCGGTCTCAACAAACACACCGCAAAAGAAGATTACATCGAATAGATCTCCACAAGAGAGGGGGGGGGGAACATTGTATTGAGATCCAAAAAGAGAGAAGAAGCCATCTAGCTAATAACTATGGACCCGAAGGTCTCGAGGTAAACTTCTCACACATCGCCGGAGAGGTTATGGAGTTGATATAGAAAGCGCTCCGTGATCGATGCCCCCTTGTGAAGTTCTAATGCAGACCCAAGATGGGATCTCACGGGCACGAGAAGGTTGCGGCCGGTGGAATTAGGTTTTTGGCTCAGATGTCTGGTTGTTTGAGAATGCGTGGGTATATATAGGAGGAAGGAATGCGTCGGTGGAGCAACAGGGGGGCCACGAGGGTGGAGGCGCCCCTCACCTCGTGCCCTCCTGGTTGATGTCTTGGCGTAGGGTCCAAGTCCTCTAGATCACTTTCGTTCCGAAAATCACGTTCCTGAAGGTTTCATTCCGTTTGGACTCCGTTTGATATTCTTTTTCTGCGAAACTCTGAAATAGGCAAAAAACAGCAATTCTGGGCTGGGCTTCCGGTTAATAGGTTAGCCCAAAAATAATATAAAAGTGTATAATAAAGCCCAATAATTTCCAAAACAGAATATAATATAGCATGGAACAATCAAAAATTATAGATACGTTGGAGACGTATCAGGGCATCATCAGCGAGATCTTCATCACTGGATAGATCTATTACATCTTCATCATGGCGCAGGATGCTTGCTGGCGTGAGTGTCGGCGTTCTGGGGACGGGGGTCCCCAGACTTGCCTGCCTGCGGCGTGGCTCAAGGGGAGGCCCAGCACGGCCCATCTTCATCAGCACAAGCTCAAGGCCCTCGCGAGGGGCCAAGCCTCGTGGGGCGGACGACAGGACGCTTCCTCGAGCCTGACCTCGTCGGTGGCTCGCGAGGAGGCGGAGAGATCAAGGCAGGTACCTCACGAGGTGCCCGTGGCGCAAGCCATGACGCATCAAGGGCGCTAAAGGCGGGCGCCATCCTCAAGGCAGCGTTGTCCTCCTTTCCTCTTTGGTGCAAAGGGAGCAAGCGCAGGCGAGAGCATCAAGCAAAGGCATCTGTTTCGGTGCAACAAGACCAAGACCGTCGCAACGGCAGGAAGGAAGTCATTGTGGAGCCCAAGCCGGCGTCACCACCAGAGCCTTTGACAGGCGAGGACCAACTTTAGTCAGGATAAGTGTACCAGATGTTCCCCATCAAAATGGCCAATTGTTGGCGCCCTTCCCAGCTCAATATTTGGGAGAGGCCTGGGGCCTTTGCCTATAAATAGGACTAGCCACTCCAGAGAGAAGAGGGAGAGCAAGGAATGCGAGAGAAGAGAGAGAGACGATCCGGCATCTGGATCGGCCAGGAGAGAGCGATGAACTCCCCCTAGCAGTTCATCATGTGAGGCCAAGAATAGACCCTCATGAGGCTGTTCCTCCTTGTATTGTTCATCATCATCAGCCCAAGAGGCAATCCACCACACCACAAACTAGAGTAGGGTATTACACCACAATGGTGGCCCGAACTAGTATAAACCCTATGTCTCTTATGTTGTTCCTTTCATAGCTTAGATCCTAATGAGGCGGCGAGTGCGAGGTAGGCGAGGGCGAGATCTCCGCGCACTCCCGGTGTTCGAACCTGAGGGTCTGCCGAAACCCGAAATCCGACATTTGGCGCGCCAGGTAGGGGTGCGCCGGAGTTTTCCCTTCCGTCGACCCGCTCTCCGCCGACACCGTGACTCGCCCTACGATGAGAAGCGCGCCACCCGCTCGGCCACTAGCGCCAAGCAGGGGCTGGGGGCTCGAGCCTGGCTCCCACTTGCACAAAAAGTCGCGGTGGCAGACGAAGTTCAAGCAGCGCGCCCGCGCCTGGCAACTGCAACCGATCCGGCTGGCCTTCCTCTTTCTGGCGTGACGAGAGAGCCGTCCTCGAGAGCGGCGACGAGGCCATGGGCTAATCGGGCCCATGGCCCTCACCGAAGCCCTTCCGCGCGCATATGGCTGCTCCATTGGCCCGGCTTCCGTGGCCTCTTGGGAAGACTGCGCAGCCTCTTCCTCGCCCGGCCGCAGCTTCTTGGCGCCCCGGTCGTCGCGGGCCTCTGGCGGCTTCGCAGCGCCGCCTTCAAGCCGCCCGCGCCAAAGCCATTCGTTTCGCCAGTCGGCGCGCCTCGCCTACTGCGAGCTCCCGAGCGGTCGGCGCCAAAAGGCCGGTTCAGCCTTCAGCTCGGAAGACCACCCCTCCAACTTAGCCCGCTCGGCGCTGTTCCCAATCAGTGCACCCCCACCATCTGCCGGTGGTCGTCACGAGACTCTCATCAATCAGTGGCGCGCTGGCCTCGGCGTGCTCTCGGTTGAAGCCTTCAGCCTCCTCCACATACCCCGGGAGTGGCTTCAGCCCAGCCAGCCCTTCTTGGGCGTCGGGGGTGGGTCGTCCAGCTCCTTGGGACAGATCCGACTCCCGGTAACCTTCCGGCACCCTCGAAAACTTCCGCCGGAGCTAGTCGACTTGACATCGCCTCTATCGGCCTCCGCCTGCGCGCCATCCTCGGCTATCCCAAGATGGCCCGGTTCATGGCGCGACTCACCCGGTACAACCTCATGAAGATGCCCGAGCAACGGCGTCCTCACCGTGTCCGGACACGAGAGGATGCGTTGCAAGTGCTCAAGCTTCGCCTTCAAGAATGGCGTTGGCGCGGCCTGCCCGACTCGGGCGCCTCGAGCCCAAGGGGCTGCGCCAACCAAGAAGAAGCAGTTGTTCACCCAAGACAAAGGCGGAAACCAAGCAGATAATGCGGTCGGCGGAGGCGGATCCACTAACGCCACCTTCACCATAGGCGCCAACCTCGAGCCCGAGCAGGAGGAAGCCTGGTCAAGTTCCTTTTGCGCAAAACGAGAAGGTATTCGCCGAGACTGATCACCTGGGGATCCCTAGGCATAATCGAGCATCACCTCAACGTGTGCCCCAACGTGCATACTGTGAAGCCCAGGCGAGGCGATCCACGTAGCAGCCTTTCATCGTCAGGAGACCCGCAACCTGGAAGCTGCGAGGGTCATTCGCGAGGTCCGATATCCAGATTGGTGGCCAACCTGTTGTGTCAAGAAGGGGGAAGGAGCATGTGTCGACTTCACCAACCTCAACAAAGCCTGCCCGCAAGATCCATTCCCGCTCCCTCGCATCAATCAGATCATCGATTTCACCGCCGAGTGCGACCTGTTATGTTTCTTGGATGCCTTCTCCGGGTATCACCAGATCAAGATGGCGGTAGAAGATGTGGAAAATCTGGCTTTCGACCCGTGTGGGGTGTCTTGCTACACATGCATGTCGTTCGGAGCTGCAACGCGAGGCGACCTTCAGCCGGGCTGATGCACATCACCTTGGGCCCGCAGCTTCGGGAAGAATGTGAAGCTTACGTTGGCGACATTGTGGTGAAGTCTCGCGAGGCCAAGACCACGATACAAGACACAGGAGGAAACCTTCATGAGCCTCAACGCAGTGAACCTGCAGCTCAACCCGAAGAAGTGTGTGTTTGGGGTCCCCTCGGGCAAGCTCTTGGGTTTCCTCGTGTCCCACCGAGGCATCGGCTAACCTAGAAAAGGTCAAGGCGGTCGAGGACATGAGCCCATGAAGACCCTCAGAGAAATGCAAAAGCTCAGCAGGCGGCGTGACAGCACTAGGGCGCTTCATCTCCAAGTTGGGGAGCGAACGCTGCCTTTCTTCCGGTGATGAAGAAAAGGGGCCCTTTGAATGGGTGAGGAGGCTGACAGGCATTCAAGATCTCAAGAGGTACCTAACCAGCCCTCCGGTAATGGTGGCCCAGCCCCACAAGAACCCCCGGTGCTCTACCTTGCAGCCACTCCCTACTCCTTGTGCAGCCGTACTGGTGGCCAGTTAGGGAGGCGTCGAGACGAGCCATGGCAGCGGCAACCGGGTCAAGGCGGCAGGATCAAGGAAGACCCACAAAACCACTACCACTGACCGAGAAGGACCAGCCGCCCACGAGGCGCACTCTGGAAAGAAGAGACCACCTCCTGGCGACCAGCCTCTGAGGCTCCATTGCCTCCTCGGGGAGGTGCCACGGTCTCCGGGAGGCGCCATCGACACCGGCACTCCAAACCTCGTTGAGCACCACTGTGTGCCACTTCGTCGGCCACGGTGTTGCGGGGCCTTGAGGCGCGGATACCCCATGCCTTAGAAACTCCTCCTCGTGCTATTGGTGGCCTCGCGCAAGCTGCGGCATTATTTTGAGGCCACCCCATCAAGGTTGTCTCAAGCGTACCCCTTGGAAAGGGTGCTCGGGAGCCCTAACTCAGCCGGAAGAGTCGCTGAGTGGAACATTGAACTGCAAGCGTTTCAACTCGAATTCAGCACAACCGTAGTCATCAAGGGGCCGCATTAAGCGGATTTCATGGCAGAATGGGCGGGCCCGGGCCTCAAGGCTGATGAGGATCGATCCCTCTCCCCGAGAAGCGAGGCGCCGGAAGGTTGGGTCATGTACTTGACAGGCATTCTCGAGCACTGTGGCGGCTGGAGCAGTGCTCATATCTCCCCTCAAGACAAGCTCTACTCGCCCGTGCAGCTCTGTTTCGGCCGAGGAGAAAAGGTCTCCAACAACATAGCAGAATATGAAGGCCTAATAGCAGGCGGAAGGCGCAGCTGCCCTAGGGGTGAAGCACCTTACCATCAAGGGCGATTAGCAACTCCTCATCAACTTCTCCAACAAGGTGTATGCGAGCCAAGGGATGAGCACATGGAAGCCTACCTTGCGGAGGTCCGTGGGATGGAGAAGCAGTTACAGGGGTTGGAGTTGCGGCATGTGCCCTGTGGCACCAATCGAGGAGGCCGACGCCATGCCAAACGAGCATGCAGGCGGCTACCTCAGAGGCGGCGTCTTGAGGAGCGGCTCTTCAAGCCCTCGTCCATGCCATCACTATCAAGCCTTGGCGCAGCCTGGGAGGAGCTCCCCGACCACCAGCCTGGGAGCCCAGTGCATGTGCCCGGCCTCGAGCGCCTTTGCTCTTGGCCGATGGAGCCTCGGGGAGGTGTCTTTGGATCCACGAGCTCGGAGCTACTTGGCGCAAGGGACCTGCCGGAGAAGGAGGAGGAAGCGGGCGTGTGTACGACAAGCCACATCATACTGCATCGAGGGATGGAGAGCTCTATCGGAAGTGACCAAATAATGTGTCCCTGGCTGCATCTCTGAGGAGCAAGGGAAGGAACTGCTTGGCGGATATACACGGTGGAAGGCCCCATGGGCATGATTCATCATCGCGGGCCCTCGTGGGCAAGGCGTTCCGCAGCAGTTTCTATTGGCCTATTGCGCTCAATGATGCTGTCGAACTAGTGAAGGCTTGCGAAGCCTGCCAATTCCATGCCAAGCAGATCCATCAACCGGCGGGAGGTCTGCAAACTATACCCCTCTTGTGGCCGTTCACGGTGCAGGGCTGGATATCTGGGCCCATTTCCTCGGGCGCCCGGGGGCTATCGCTACCTATACGTCGCCGTGGACAAGTTCACCAAGTGAGCTGAAGTGGAAGCCGTCCGCACCATCCCTGCAGGTTATGCGGTTAAGTTCATCAGGGGCATCGTGAGCGGTTGAGTGCGAACCACATCATCACCGACAGCGGTTCGCGATTCACCGATAACCTCTTCAAAACATCTTGTGCTAACCTTGGGGCCTTGAATATGCTACGCTTCGATGCGGCGCTGCACGACAGCGGTCGGGCGAAGCGGGCCAGCGGAGGTCCCGAGAGGCCTCAAGACCAGTGACATTCAAGAAGAAGGCTGGAGGCCTGCGGCCGAGGTTGGCACGATGAGCTTCAATCCGTGTTATGGTCCATCCGCGACAGCGACCAAGCCAACCGGCGAGACCCCGTTCTTCTTCTGGTTTATGGAAATTTGACGATCCTTCCTCACGAGGTCGAGCGTCGTTCGCCTTGCAGGTCCTGAAGCGTTGACGAGGTGCGGCGAGGGCGCCATGCGGGACCTGGACCTCGTCTTTGGCGAGGAACGTCAGTCGGAAGCCGCGCTATGAGCCCGTAGATACCAATCAGCACCGCGGCGATACCATCGCCGCAACATCCGCCCAGGAATCTCGAGGTAGGGACCTCGTACTCGAGCGAGTTCTCTCCGGGGAGGGACTGCACAAGCTCTTTCCCATGTGGGAGGGCCCGTTCAAGGTTGTTCATGTTTCGAGGCCCGGCTCCGTGCGCTTTGGAGACTGGGGAGGGGTGCCGTCGAGCGCGTGGAACATCCAACACCTCCGAAGGTTTTACCCCTAAAAGGCCCGGAGCACGTGAAGAAAGGCGAACACCGTGAAGTCGCATTTTGGAAAAAGGCCAGAGCACAGCGAAGAAGGCGAACGCACTGTGAAGGCTGTCGCTGTTTTGCAAAAGGCCCAGAGCACTGTGGAAGAAGGCGAGCAGCTGTGAAAGCTGTCGCTGTTTTGGAAAAGGGCCAGAGCTTTGTGAAGAAGGCGAGCACTGTGGAAGCTGTCGCATTTTGGAAAAAGGCCCAGGCACATGAAGAAGGCGCCTTTGTGAAGGCTGTCGCGTTTTGGAAAAGGCCCAGAGCACATGAAGAAGGTGAGCAGCTGTGAAGCTGTCGCATTTTGGAAAAGGCCGGTGCACCTGTGAAGAAGGCAAGCACTTTGTGAAGTTTATCTTTCTAAGAAAGGCCCAGGCACGTGAAGAAGGCCAATGCACTGTGAAGCTCGCCGCCCATTGACACTCTCATGTAATAATGAGTTGGGGATGTACACACCCGGAGTCTCGTGAGCGCCACCTCAGGCCTGGGGCTCCCTCCCACGCCAGTGGCAGCACTTAGCTCCGCTATTTGGTGAGAAGGCGTCAAGACTAGACTAGGTGCAGACGCGGCTTTTTCTCGTTGCTTTACTGCAGTTGTCTTGTTCATCCCCATTCGAGGTTTTATTGAAGTCGCATTTGCCGTCTTTGGCTTGTGACTCTTTGCCTTTTTAAGCCCTCCTGCCTCGATTTCTCTCGCAAAGTCTCGAGAGGAGCAACATATGAGCACCCTCATGATGTTTTCTGCCCTTATCGTTCGAGGCTTCCCTACCGGGTCCACTCTGGGAGCACCTCTCAAATTGCGTTCCACGGCACCGCGACATTTAACGCAGACTGGGTCGGTCGCCTCCACAGCTGAGGCCGGGAACCACCTCTCCAGACTAACCCTCGCAGGACTTGAAGTGTTCGATGAGGCCTCGGCCTCGGGAAGCGAAGGTCACGACAGCCCCCTCCCTCCTGAGCTAAGTAATTTCTACGCGCATGCGTGCGGCCCAAAGGCACAATACCGAAATAGCGGAAGCGATCACGATGGTGCAGCCAATAGTCCAAGCACGCGCCACGGGGCTCTACACTCTCTGTCTCTTTACGCAGGGAAAAGGAAAAAAAGAGAACAAAATAGGCGCGACTACTTGGGCACCAGCCTAGCGGGGAGACTCGAGCTGCCTCCCGAGGCTCGAGGCGGACTCCTCTCGCTTCACCGAGGCGCGATGGTAGCCAGGACCCACTACCTCCTCAAGCGGCGCGGGCGGCCGCTGGGTCATGATCGCGGCCACCGCTGGAGGAGCCACCTTGCCCGAAGAAGAACCGTCGAAGCTCGGGAACCCAGCGCCGCCGACCACGCATCTGTTGTCATCTTCATCATGTTGCGGGGCTGGACCCACGGCCGCTGGCCGTTCTCGTGGCAGCACCAAATACGGGCGAATTATCTTTCCTCAAACACCCTCACGTAGAGGGTGGCATCGCCGTCGAACTTGAAGTGCTGGGTGCACCGCCACCGCATTCAGACCACCGCTGTGCAAACGCGTTTGCCGACCACGGGTCGTGGCAGCTCCCGGCTGCAGAGACCTCCAGTGAAGCCAGGAGGCAGCTGCAGCAATCATCCGCTTGAAGCCCGGAGGCCGCCCGGGGGCACCAGAAGCTCACCTAGGAGGAAGCGAGGAAGCTGGAGTCAGGTGCTAAGTCGGCTCACGACCACACAACGAACTCCGGAAGACCTTTCCGCGCGTGGAAGCGCGGCCTAGGGGTCACATGGCAAGAAGCGCCCGGCAAGAATGGCCTGCCGCCCGTCACTGTGGAGATCACCTCCATGACATGAGGAGCCACCATAGAACCCACAGGGGTATTTCGAGGGCGGCCTCGGCCGCCCCTTAGGCGGGGAGAGTCGAGCTCAACTGGCGGGCCTTCCCTTGCTCCTGGCCGAGAACTACTTTGGCCAGACCATGAAGAAGAAGGAGAAGCAAGAGGATGGACCCGGAAGGGCAGGCGCCCTGTCACATGCCAAAGCGGAGGAGGCCAGCGTCGACCTCCACGCACCGCGAGGTAATCATGACCGCTTTGCGTCTGAGGGTCACTGGGTTCGATGCGGCAGCCGAGGCGTCGTGGGGCGGAGCCGCCCGTCAATCAACCGCCACGCCAGCGCCCAAGGCCGCGGGCTGTTAGGGACCAGCCAGCGCGCACTTGCCCCTTCGCTTCTCTGCTTCAGCCAGAAGTCCGGAGCACGCCTTGGGCCCGGGGGCTCTGTCGGCGTTCACGGGGCGGGGGTCCCGAGACTTGCACTGCGGCCTGCGGCGTGGCTCAAGGGGAGGCCCAAGATAGCCCATCTTCATCGGCACAAGCTCAAGACCCTCGCGAGGGGCCAAGCCTCATGAGGCGGACGACAGGAGCTTACTCGGGCACGGCCTCGTCGGGCTGGCTCGTGAGGAGAGAGATCAAGCGGGGTACCTCACGAGGTGCCCGTGGCGCAAGCCATGGCGACCAAGGGCGCTAGGCGGGCGCCATCCCATGTGATGTCCTCCTTTCCTCTTTGGTTCAAAGAGGAGCAAGCGGGGCGAGCATCAAGCAAAGGCATCCGTTTGGTGCAAAAGACCAAGACATCGCCTTAGCGGCGGGAAGGAAGTCATTGTGGAGCCCAAGCGAGCGTCACCACGAGCCTTTGTGAGGCGAGGACCAACTTTAGTCAGGATAAATGTACCAGATGTTCCCCATCAAAATGGCCAATTGTTGGCGCCCTTCCCGCTCAATATTTGGGGAGAGGCCCAGGGCCTTTGCCTATAAATAGGACTAGCCACTCACAGAGAAGAGGGAGAGCAAGGAATCTGGAGAGAAGAGAGAGAGACGATCCGGCATCTGGGATCAGCAGAGAGAGCGACTGAACTCCCCCTAGCAGTTCATCGCGCCGGCCAAACAGAGACCCTCATGAAATTTGTTCCTCCTTGTATTATTCATCATCATCAGCCCAAGAGGCAATCCACCACACCACAAACTAGAGTGAATTATTACACCACAATGGTGGCCGAACTAAGTATAAACCACTGTGTCTCTTGCGTTGTTCCTTTCATAGCTTAGATCCTAACGAGGCGGCGAGGTGTAGGTAGGCAGAGGGCGAGATCTCCGCGCGCACCCCAGTGTTCGAACCTAGAGGGTCTGCCGGAACCCGAAATCCGACAGTGAGGCCTTGCCCAGATATTTTTCTTCTTCTTCTT
The DNA here is from genome assembly GCA_021605145.1 of Aegilops bicornis. Taxonomy (NCBI): domain Eukaryota; kingdom Viridiplantae; phylum Streptophyta; class Magnoliopsida; order Poales; family Poaceae; genus Aegilops; species Aegilops bicornis. The sequence goes on from CM038675.1 coordinate 711,652,507, forward strand.
CGAAGTACGATACAGATCTTCAGAATGCACACTAGATTCAGGAGGTGCAGATTTCAATGGCTTCACTCTTGAAGCTTTTGGAGCAGATTCATGTTTTGAAGCCTTTGCTTCCTTCACTGGCTTCGGAGGTGCAGAATCTTCAGATTGTGGCTCATCTTGGGCAGCATTGTCAATGTTGGCCCTTTGCACAGCAATGTGTGTGAGAAGCACATCAAAGCCATTGAAACGACCAATGACATTTGGTTCGGCTTCACGGCTGCCATCGGGCCTTGGTCGAGCTGGACCCCGGTTGAAGTCAAGCCCGAAATCCTTCTTGTTCTGAGCAGCAGAGTACTTGCCATACTTATAATTTTCTTCAAATAAATCATCCTCTCGACACCATTGAAGACTTGATGGGTCGGCATTTTCAAGCATTGGGCCTCTGACCATGCAAGGAAAGAAGCCTTTCGCAATGGCTTCAGCCTTGGTCTTGGGTTGAAGCTTCTTGTAGATGATATCTGCCCAAGGAGGCCTCACGGCGTTTTTGTCTGCATACTCAGGAGTCAGAAAATAATATAGAAACCATTCCTGTGCCCAATATCTTCGAATCCATTGGACTCTGGACTTTCTTTGTGTGTAGGATTCCTCTGGATCTGACTTGTATAGTTCATATAGATCAGGAGGCAGGTCTAATGTAGTGTTATCACGATGCTGGCAGCCCCCTTTCTTCGCAGATTTTCCACCTGCCATTGGCTTTAGACTGAAAGGCTTCACAAGGGTGTTAGGCTTCGGTGCTGATGAAATTCGACAAGAACTGGCTTGGGTGATTCAATGTGATCTTGTAAAAACTCTGCAAATGAATGCAGACTATGAGAACCAAGGGACTCTCCCACGGACATGTACCTGTGACAGCATTAGATATGCGAGGGAAGGGGAAGATGTCATATGCATTCTCAAAAGATTTTGAAATAAATTAGTTTGAAGACATTGACCTCATAGCATGAATACATTCACTTATCGATGTAAGTTGGTTCCAGATTTGTACGAATCCATGAATAAGTACAAGTGAGGAATCTAACTAGTTGTGAAGCATAAGTGAAAGTACTTGCAAATTATGAGATGTAGAGGAAGAAAGATCCATATTTGGAAGTGTAAAAACAACTTTTGGAAGTTGTGGAGAGTTCATTGGATCAAATAAAAGGTAAAAGGTGAGTTCTTATTTACCGCTCGAAGAACTGCTAGACGAGGCGGATGGAGGCCGGGTAGTTCAATCTCCTGCGCCCTAACTTGGCGGCGGAAGACACCTACGGCGGCGGCGGGAGGAAGATGTCCGCGGCCGGCGTGACGATGACGACGGAGAAGTCGTGGCAGCGAAGCGCTTCGTCTCGGGGATGACGGAAGCTAGCGACGGCACTAGGTTTCGAGCGAGACAGCGAGGGGAGTAGATTTTAATGACCACCGGGGGGTGAGTATTTATAAGGAGAGACGACTGAGTGAATTTACTCAACTGCCCCTAGCGATTCACATCTGAGGGACATGTTGAAAGTGCTAGTTATCGACTAGAGGCGGGGTGAATAGGCGATTTTTATGGAAGTCTTCAAAACATGCGAGTTTCAAAGACGGACAATAGAAATGAACCTATAGATATGCAGCGGAAGGTAGACTACACTAGGCAAGCCATAGTCAAGTAAGCAATGAAGTGAAAGCACGAAGACTATTAGCAGCTAGGTAGTATGGATCATGATGGAAGATAATATGAAGCCAAACAATAACAGTCTTCACACGGTGAAGTCAATCAGACCATGCAAGCAGGCCATGACTTCATGAAGATAAACTGTAAGTAAAGAGAGTGAAGTGATAGAACCAGTTGGTTGGAGAAGACAAGGATTTGTTGGACCAGTTCGATTCTTTGTGACAAGCTATCGCGCTGGATTAGGGAGGCTGAGATTCAACTCGAAGACTGCGTCTTCACCTTATTCCCCTTGAGCTAAGAACACTTGGTCCTCGCCCAATCACTCGGTAAGTCTTCAAGGTAGACTTCCAAACCTTCCACAGACTTTGTTCACCGACAATCCACAATGACTCTTGGATGCTCGAGCCTTGACGCCCTAAGCGGGTGGGGATTCCACAGTCCTCAAGAGTAGTAAGTCTTGAGATCCTGCAGACGACGGAAAGACTTGATGATGCCCTAACACTCTTTGGCTCTTGGTGTTTTGGGCTTTGTCCTGCAAGGATCTTTCTCTCAAATGCTTGAGGAGGTGGGTTGCTCTCAAATGACAAAACCCATGCACTAACTCTGAGCGACCACCAATTCTACGGTGTAGGGGTGGGCTATTTATAGCCAGGAGGCAACCCGACCTGATTTGTCGAAATGACCTGTGTCACTAAAGGCGACACGTGTCCAACGGTCGATTTCAAACACAGCGGCGACTTGACTTGGGCTACAAGTAAAGCTGACTCATCCAGCTCTGGATAAGATTTGCTCTCATTGTCTTCACTCGAAGACATATGATTTGGTTGAGCATCACTTCACTCACTCTGACTTGTTCACTTGGACCCCACTTAACAGTGCGGTGGTTCCTATGACTCAACAAAGAAGAAAATGAAACTACGAAACAACTATGTCTTCGTACTCCATAGTTTTCACGCGAATGTCTTCTCGAGTCATAATCTTCGTTGTGAATATCTTCACATACCACCATTGTCTTCAATGTCTTCACACATTTTTTAGGGGCCATCTCCGGTAGGTAAACCGAATCAATGAGGGACTACTACCTGTGTTATCCTGCAATTCTCACAAACACATTAGTCCCTCAACCAAGTTTGTCGTCAATACTCTAAAACTAACTGAGGGTGGCACTAGATGCACTTACAATCTCCCCTTTTTGTGATTGATGACAAAGCTGGTTAAAAGTTTTGTGAGGATAAAGTATGTGAGATTGTAAGGGTTAAGGCATTGTCTTCATAAGTAGCAAAAGGCTCCCCCTGAAGATGTGCATATAAGTAGTTTGCTCTTGAATGCAAATGCACATGGCAGGTTTTACTTGTGGAGATCGTCTTCAACCTATGAAGACAATTCATCATGCATATACAGATATAACAAAGATAATGACATGCATAATGAAAAATGGACGTCTACGGAATGACTTCATGCGGAATTTATCGCATCACGCAGTAGTAGCGAGAAAGCGTAGCGAGCGACCATCGAGTTTAAGTGTTACAACTCAAAGAACCAAATGTATCAAAAACGAGAGTTGTAACCACTTAGCAAAAAGAAGTAGCAACCACCCATATGGACCTGCTTGAAGACTATTAACTCATATGCTTCTCTCCCTTTTGTTAGTAAGGACCAAAAAGGTTTGAAGACATAGAGCATCTACTCATTCCCATCAGGAGTAGATGAAGGTGCAGGATCGGCGTTGGAGTTTGGTGGTGCAGAGGGGCCTGGTGCAGTGTTGAGACGCGGCGAGGTCATGGTCGGTGAGGTGGCATCATCTTCTTCATCGACGACTCTCACAACAACAGTTGCAGCGAAGATGAATACTCCGAGTCTTCTAAGGAAGGAGATGCGATGCAAAAGCGGCATTATTGCGAGGAGGCGGAATCAAACTTATGGCGCTCGGTGAAGCCATCTTCGCAAAGACCGTCTTGAGACTTAGCAATGTCGAGACTCTTCGGGGACCTCCGACAAGCTTCATGTGACCGCGAATCGTTCTTGGTGGCAAGATTATGAATCGATTAACATCCACCAAGAGGCTCTGCATCTCGCTTTAGCGATCATGGTGCTTATCACATGTTTACGATGTAAGGCCACAAGAAGCTCTCGGTCATTGAATACGAGATCACTTCCGAGGCCTTTGAGCAATGGTGCTTTCGGTGGCTTTAGTTGTTGCGATGAGGTGCACGTGTATTTCGGCCGGAGGATAAACACGAGTTGCGACAAGAACTCCCTCAATTGGTTGTGAGAATCTTTGGCGATCAACATTATGATGATAAATTGGCTCCTTGGCAGGCTCAGGGTAGATGGCTTCGACATACATATCAACCTCGGGCAAGAAGATAAGATGGTTGCGCGCAGAGGGCTGATAGTTGACAGAAGAGTGAAGCTTGATTAAGCGCATCACCCATGGAGCATAAAACTTTAGGCCAAATAGATCAATTCGATGTCTGACCGGTTGCACGATGAAGAAATCTTGAGCATTGATGCTGATGCCATTGAGAATATAGAACACCAATGTCTTCATCATGCCTTCAAGCTTGGCTGCAGGAGAATGTCCTTTGACGGGCATCTTGTGGCAGTGGCTTCATCATGCTGAGCATCTGACTCATGTTGGGCTCAGGCTTCTGAAATATGCTCTCCAATGCATTTCTGTGTAGCTGACAACTAGGTTCATAGAGCTCACACAGGTGGGCGGGGAAGTAAGCTTCAGTGATATCTTGAGCTTTGGCTTCATGGTGCACATCACATCATCCACTCAAGGACCCAAGTCTTGGATCCACTGTTGTAGCCAAGAATGTGAAGAGTGGCATAGAATTGCAGCGAAGCTCTTCATTCCAATGCTCTTTGTCGTTGACCTTGAACTGCGGGGAAGCCGACATCTCTGAAGCGATCTAGAGCTTCTTCAGCGAGCCCAGGACCAAAAATGGCTTCACAATCCAAACGCATGTGAGGAAAGAGTCACCCTTGATTGTATAAGATACATGAGTAATAACTGCTCTGCTGATAGCTCTAGAAGCGACCCGATGAGATTCTTGGCTTCAGAAAGTCGGGTTCTTAGCCTTTGTCGAAAGAATGTGTAATATGCCTGAAGTTGTTGACATTGAATGATCTGGCAATGTTGCGGCACGGGAAAGCTTGGCAGTCTAGGCTTTGGCTTCTGGACCTGAGGCATGTGCTCCACATGGTAGTCAAATTGTGGTCCGGGAGCAGGAGGAGGAACCAGAACAGGCCATCGGACAGTGACAAGTTGGCCGCGATCATATGCTTGCTCAATAGTGTGAGGCCTTGGGGGTGGAACAGCAGCTTCGGCATTGACTGTGGCTTCAGGTTGCACACTAGCTTCAAGTGCAACATTAGCTTCAGGCGCCACAATGTCTTCAGCCATGACAACGTCATTGGCTTTAGCAGTGTTGTTTGTGGCCGCCTCAATGTTTTCAACCTCCTCTTGATGGCGAGGAGAATTCGAGGGCAGAACCGTTCTCCTCGAGAACAGCTTCTTGAGTGACAGGGGGTATGGCAACTCTTTCTTCTTCTTCTTCTTGAGGTTCTGGATGGTCATCGACTGATGCAGCCGGAATGTCTTTAGCATCTTTTGCTTCAGACTCGGAGACATTCGCAGTGGGAGTGGCTTCAGGAAACACATGGCGTGCTACTGAGCTTTGTTGCACTTCTCCCTCTAGAATGCTTGACATGGCAACCTGTGGCCTAGGGCCTTTGTGAAGCCTGCGAAAAGCGGGCGACGCCTGTGGTGATGGAGTGGTCTAGACCATGTAGTCATCGTCAAGCACCGGAGTGGTGACTTGAGGTGGTGGAGTGCTGGGTGTGTCTTCATTACTTGGGGTCTCTTGTTGAGGGCGATCAACCCACGAAGCATCCTAAGCAATTGGCGTCAAGGGACGACCAATGCTGATGTGTTCGCTGTTCGTGAAGCAATTGATGATACCGGTTGGTGCTTTCGATCGAGGAAGGACTTCATCATCATCTTCTACATTGTCATCATGACCAATGTCTTGAGGTGTGATAGGGGTCGGCCAATTTGGAATTTCTTCATATTCGAGGAGCCTCTGTGGCGAGGCTCATGGACTACAAGTTAGCAGCTCTTGGTTGGAGGAGGCGGGGCGAGCAAGCTGAGATGGGCTCGACAACAAGTGGCTCTGTGGCGGCCACGATCTTCCAGCGAAGACTTTGTCTTACGTCTTCTTTGTTAATGAGCACCATCGGAGGCATTCTTGTGCTTGCGCTTCTTAGCTTCAGCCTCGGTGACCTTGTCTTCTTGATTACTGAAGGCTGAGAGAGGACCTTAGGCCGAGCACATCATCTTTGGCGAGGAAGAAAATGTGAGTGCTTCTGCCTTACGATGCTTCGGCTTGGGCCCACAATGAGCTTCTTCTTACGTTTGGCAGCCACCTTGGGAATTGATGCTGGGCGCCAAGAGCCTTGCGCTTCTACGCCTCATTGTGAGCTTGAACACATTTTCTGCAAAGTATTTCATCCAGCTCTCTTGAACCTTTTGCTTCCTCCACGCTTCTTGTGAAACTCTTCCTTGAGGTCATCTGACATCTGCTTGAAGCTTTGAACATCAGCCACACTAAGCTTGGCCATGTTCTTCTTGAATTGAGCCTTTTCATAATCAATTTTGTTCTTCAGCTCGACGATCTTCTGAGCCAGAGCCAGCTCATTAGCAATGGCTCTGTGGAATGTGACGCTTATGTCCACCGGGAGGTGAAGATCATCAATCTTGAGCTCGGGTTGTCAAACCACTCATCGATGAAATTGTTTAGAATATCCACATCAAAAGAGGCGGATCATTGAAGATCTCCGCCTCTTGCTTGCTGATTAGAAGCTCAAGGGCATCATCACCAAGATCTTCATTCTTTGGACGGATCAATGGTGGCATCTTCATTCTGTGAGCGGCCGGCAGGTGTCGATTCTTGTGCGAGAACTCTTGATGAGCTTCTTCTTACGCTTGGACTTCTCATCTTCTTGGAGACATGAGAGAGATCTTGAATTACTGCTGGCCGGGGAGGTGCGATGGCCAATGGCTTATGCGTGAAGCTTTTGGTGAAGCGAAGGCTTTAAAGCCTTAGACTTCTTTTTGCTTACGAGGCTTTGGTGGTGGTGCTTCATCGATGCTCAGCGTCATCATTTGAGTGATCACGGTGGCCCTTGTCTTTGGTATGTGAGTGATGAGGCCTTGAGGTTATAGAAGGGGCCGATGACATTTTGTTCGGCATCACGAGTGCCACGACCCTTGGAAGCGAGATGGACCGGGGTTGAAGTCGAGGTCCAAATGCTTTCTTGTTCTTCATGACCAAAATCTTTTGCAAACTTATAGTTAACGCTTGAATAGATTGTCATCAGCGACACCATAAGCGGAGAAGAGAATTCGACATTCTCGGCTGTGGTCCTCGGACCATGCAGGATAGAAGCCTTAGCAATGGCTTGGTCTTGGACTTGGGCTGAAGATTTTGATAGATAATATCTCCCCATAGTAAAGCAGATTGCGTTCTTCTCGTATACTCTGCAGGGGTCACGAAGTTGTACTTGAACCATTGTTCCGCCCAATATCGTCGAATCCTTTGGATTGAGTCTTCTGTTGACCATAGCTTTCTTTAGGATCTGTCTTGTATGCAGATCATACGAGATCGAGAGGCAAATCATTGGATGTATCCCCGGCATTATTTGCATCTTGCCCTTTCTTCTTGACTTGTCGGTAGCCATGATATTCATATTGAAGGCTTGATCTTTGTGAATAGCTTCCGTCTGCTGGTCGGAGCGAGGCGCTTGAGGAGAATTGATGTATTGTTGTAAAAGTGCAAATGAATGCGGACTATGAGAACCTAAGGATTCTCCCACGGACATGTACTGTGGCGGCATTAGAGGTGTGAGGGAAGGGAAGAGGTCATATGCATTCTCAGAAGATTTTGAAGATAAATCAGTTTGAAGACATTGACCTCATAGCGCGAAGACATTCACTTATATGATGAGAGTTGGTTCGATATTTGTACTAATCCAAGAATAAGTACAAGTGGGGAATCTAACTAGTTGTGAAGCATAAGTGAATATACTTGGCAAGGTATGAGATGCAGAAAAAGACAGATCCAATTTTGGAAGTTAAGAAACCACTTTTGGTTGAAGTGGATGGATCTGATGGATCAAAAAGGCAGTAAAAGTAAGATTTAATTACCACATGAAGAACCTCTAGACGAAGTTGAGAGGGAGGCCGAGCAGTTCAATCTCCCGCGCCCTAACTTGGTGGCGGAAGACACCTACGATGGCGGCGGAGGCGAGGTCCTTGACCGGCGTGAGGGCGGCGTCCCGAAGAAGAGGCAGCGACTAAGCTTAGCCGTCTCCGACGTCGACGTGAGCTAGCGGAGGCGCTAGGGTTTGTGCGAGGTGGCAAGGTGGAAGAATAGATAATGACCGCGGTGAGTTGAGTATTTATAAGGAAAGGGACAGCACCGCGTAATTACGCATGTGCCCCTAGCGGTTCACATCTGAAGGACACGTGGCAAACATGCAACACATTGAAAGTTGTTCCATGTTCCCACACACGCCTGGACTGTAGGGTGGTCGTTCCGGCTTCTCCGGGTTTCAGGCAATAAGGATATAGCATTAAAGCAGATTCAACTTTGTCTACTGTATCTTACTGGCGACAAGGATGCAGAGAAGACATTCGACAGATTCAATAGAATGCATATGATTTAGATAGAATCTGAGGTAGAAGCAGAGAGGGGGGTTAGGGTCCGATCATATTCACTTAGACCAAAAGATTCAAACAAGAAGACATAGCTATAAGTGAATGCTGTAGAGGACAGAACACAAGTATATGTATATATCAGTATTAGACCAAATCAACATTGCAAAGATAAACGCGAAAACAAATCAATGTTGAAGATAAACCAAATCACTTGAAGACTACGCAAATGTGGCGTAAAAGAATTACTTCAAACAAAAGTTTGGTGGTGGCGTTACCCACCGTATAGGAAGTATTAGACCCAGACACGGCGCACAATTATCGTGGCGCTCCGAAGTCATATTCCGCATTAATGTATTCACACTTAGAGTGTATGTCTTCATTGATTGAAAATATACTTTACTTCGAGTGTTGCACATCTAAGTCATCACATGCATAAGCGTTAGGATGTGTGTCCAATCACAGGACATTCGAGGATTCTAAGATGTTTAGCTCACGCCGCAACTTGCAAAACCTTTTCTCATCCAAGGGCTTTGTGAAGATATCATAATTGCTCTTGATGTTGGCGTGAATGATATCAATATCTTCCTTCATGACATAGTCTCACGAGAAAGTGATGGCGAATTTCAATGTGCTTTGTCTTGAGTCTTTGAAGCTGGGTTGTTGGCAATATTGATGGGCGCTTTCATTGTCACGATGAAAGTGGCACTTGCTTGAGATGGATGCCATAGTCCTTGAGAGTTTGCTTCATCCATAGAAGCTGGCCAGCGACAAGATCCGGCAATGACAATGTATTCGGTTCAACGGTGGAGAGACACACAGTTACCTTCTTTGAAGACCAACGAGACAAGAGATGCGTCCAAGAAAGTGACATGTGCACGATGTGGACTTGCGATCAACCTTGTCACCGGCATAATCGACATCACGAGAATCCAACTAGATCAAACTCTGAGCCCTTTGGATACCATAATCCTAGTGTTGGGGTGTAAGCCAAATATCGAAGAATTAAGCTTCCTGACTAAGTGATGCAATTCCTTTGGTGCCGCTTGGAATCGAGCACACATGCAAGCGCTAAGCATGATATCGGCCTAGATGCACATAAATAGAGTAAAGAACCAATCATGGGCGGTATACCTTTTGATCGAACTCTTTACCATTGTCGTCGGGGCCCCGAGATGACTTTTGGTAGGCATTACGCGTTGAGTAACCTGCGGTCTTGCATTCCAAACTTCTTCAGGAAATCTTTGAGGTACTTCTCTTGAGATATGAAGATGTTGTTGCTCTGCTGACGAATTTGAAGACCAAGGAAGAACTTCAGCTCACCCATCATGGACATCTGATATTGCTCTTGCATCATGTGTCCAAACCAAGGTAGTCAGAGTCAGGATTCGGAGTTGGATCAGTTTTCCTGAGACAAAATCGAGTCGTGGAATCGAGGATTCTACTAGATTTACTCAAATAAGATATTTTGTATGCACACAAGAAATTTATATGGGTTCTATAGAGTTTTGACACTAAATATGGAGCAAAGAACGTACACATCAATGCTAGTTGTATTCCACTTCTTTTTATGGCTAACCTACCATGTAGCTCGCATGTATGGAACATATATGAGAGGGAAATATATTGAACATTTAAACCTTCAATGCACGAAATTTACTTGTGTTCTTTTTAGAGTGCGTGAATAGTCGATCACTTGTCTATCTGACCTACATTGCTAAAGCTTAAAGGGTCTTGCTCTCCTTCTTCGATCAATCTTGAAGCATCCTCCTTTTTCACGCCAATTCCATATGTCGACAAGCACGATCCTCAATTTCGATCTAGGGTTTACGAGAGCTAGATCAAAAGGTCTCTCTACAATTTGGCGTTTGGCTTGGGAGGGAATAAAGGTCCATGAGGTATATGAAAAGGGGTTTCAATGATGGCATACTATTTTGCTACAACTAAACAAACGGCTTAGATAAGTTAGTAGAATCGGATGTAGTCCATAGCATTCTATGATTTGGATCGCGACTCAACATGGATTCTACTAGATCCGGATTCATAGTGGGATTTGGATCGACATGCTTCCGTAGGGTCGTGAAGTCGTAGGATTCCAGCAATCGAATCAGGATTCTGACTACCTTGGTCCAAACTCATCACTGTATCTTTTGTCAGTGCAGCCAAAGATAATGTCATCCACATAGATCTAGCATACAAACAGTTCACCATCGTATGTCTTCGTGAAGAGAGTGGGATCTAGGGAACCAGGTTTGAAGCCTTTGCTCTTCAGGAAGTCTTTGAGTGTGTCATACCAAGCTCGTGGGGCCTGTTTGAGGCCATACAGTGCCTTGTTAAGCTTGTATACCATATCAGGATGTTTTGGATCTTCAAAGCCAGGTGGTGGAGCAACATATACTTCTTCTTCAATCTTGCCATTGAGAAAGGCACTCTTCACATCCATTTGATACAGAAGGATGTTGTGATGGTTGGCATAGGCTAGCGATTATCTGAATGGCTTCAAGCCCTATACCGGAGCAAATGTTTCATCGAAGTCAATCCCTTCAACTTGAGTGTATCCTTGAGCAACTAGACGAGCTTTGTTTCTGACAAATTGACCATGCTCATCTTGTTTGTTGCGATAGATCCATTTGGTGCCTATGATATTGTGCTTGCGAGGATCAGGACGTTTGACTAATTCCCACACATGGTTCAGCTCGAACTGTTGAAGTTCTTCTTGCATAGCTTGAATCCATTCGGGTTCCATGAAGGCTTGACAACTTTGTTGGGTTCGGATATATAGACAAATGCAAAGTGCCCACAGAAATTTGCTAATTTGTGTTGCTCTTGAAGCAGGTGAGTGGACCAGGTGCATTGATGCTATCAATTATCTTCTCAATCTGGACTTCATTTGCAACACGAGGATGAAGCTGGGCGAAGATTTTGCTCTTGTTAACCATTGTCTTCTTCTTGACATTGGCTTGAGCTGAGGCGGTGTCTTCGAGTTGGTTTGGCCTTGAAATTATAAGTTCTTCTTCAGCACTGTGCCTCTGAAGGTATGTTTTCTCCGGTTCCATAAGCAATCGACTCACTAGGAGGGACTTCATCTAGCACATTTGGCGGTTGCTCTCTTTGCGGTAGCCGTTAGTCTCATCGAACCGCACATCCACAGTTTCAACCACTTTATAGTGAAAGAGGTTGAAGACTACGTGGAGTGTGAATCCTTTCCATAACCAAGCATAAAACCTTCATGTGCTTTCGGTGCAAATTTTGAAGTGTGATGTGGATCCTTGATCCAGCACCTAGCACCAAATACTCTGAAGTAACTAACTTTTGGCTTCTTACCAGTTAGGAGTTCATAGGATGTCTTCTTCAGTAGCTTGTGAAGATAAACACGGTTGATGACATGGCATGCAGTATCAATGGCTTCAGGCCAAAACTTCCTTGGAGTCTTGTACTCATCAAGCATCGTCCGAGCCATCTCAATGAGTGTGTCTATTCTTGCGCTCCATGATGCCATTACTGGCTTTGAGGTGTGTATGGATCGGAAGAACTCATGAGTGATGCCCAATGTATCAAGATAAGTGTCGAGGCCTGTGTTCTTGAACTTCTGTCTTTGTTGTCGCCGATGTGTGATCTTGATGCCATAGTTAAATCATGGCTTACGATTGGCGAAGCGTCTGAAGACATCCTGCACTTCATTCTTGTAGAGGATTATATGCACCCATGTATATCTTGAATAATCATCAACAATGACGAAGCCATAGAGACATGTAGTGGTAGTAAGAGTAGAGTAATGAGTAGGGCCAAATAAGTCCATGTGAAGCAGCTCGAAGGGTTGGGATGTTGTCATGATTGTCTTCGAGGGATGCTTGGCCATAGTCATCTTTCCATCTTCGCAGGCACCACACAGATGATCCTTCTTGAACTTGACACCCTCGATGCCTACGACATGTTTCTTCTTCGCGAGAGTGTACAAGTTCCTCATGCCAGCATGCCCTAGCCTCCGATGCTAGAGCCAGCACTCTAAAGCTTTTGCTAGAAGACATATGGCCATCTGTGGTCCTGCTGAGAAATCTACCATGTACAAGTCGTCTTTTCGATACCCTTCAAAGACTAGAGATTTGTAGGACTCCATAAGCACAAAACAACGATATTTTCCAAATATCATAATCATGTTCAAATCACAAAGCATTGAGACGGACATTAAGTTGAAACCAAAGGGATTCAACAAGCATCACTTTATCCATGTGCCGATCCTTTGAGATTGCAACTCTACCTAGACCCAATACCTTGCTTTTACGGTCGTGCCAAATGTGATGTGACTCTTGTCAGATGGACGTAAGGTTGAGTCCATGAGAAGACTTTGATCACCAGTCATGTGGTTAGTGCATCCACTATCCATAATCCATTCTAAAGCATGTGGTGTCATACCCTACAGTGCAGTTAGGGGGATAGGCTTCACCAAGGGTATTGTGAAGCATAAACATTTGACGAACAAGCGGATTATCAAAGCTCAGATCCAGGTTAGGACTGATAGGATGATAGGCAAGTGATTCAGGAACAAAATACATAGTAAGACCATTTGGGCATTTTATCTTGCGCCCCACAAGATGTTTTAGGTCCCCAGCAATAGCATCAGGCGCCTTTGATTTCTGGCTGGAGACCTTTCCCTGCAAAAGAGAGTTAACTTTTTTTTAACCATCCACATTTTCAGGGGTGGCTTCGAAGCAATGAGTCTAAGTGCAGCATCTGAGAACTTCGGCTTTGGAGCCCTAGCAAATAGCCTTGCAGGAGGTGAATAATACTCATAAGAATAAGCAGAATAGTTCTTGGTCTTATGAACATAGCAGTTTGAGGAAACACACTCATATTCATAAGTCTGAGTATGATTTCCCTGCAAAACATTGGTTTTAGGGTGACTCTGGTGAGTCCTCTGTCTATATGAAGCCTTTGGACCATATGAAGCCTTTACTCTAGGGTTTGTCTTCTTCCCAGGTGGTGTCATGATGACATTCATAGGAAGATTCTCAAGACAACTTTTGGGTACCCAGATCTTCTTCATAGGTGGCCCATTCCTGCAGTTAGTACCAATGTACATGGCAAACACTTCACCATTCTGATTCTTAAACATTTTATAGTTTGCATCAAGGGATTCATCAATAATAATCGGGTTAGCACAAGTGAAGCCAGATAAGGTGGATGGATCACTTGAAGGTCCCTTCTTGACAACCCATGTGGTTTTGAAGGTCTTGCTTTCAAAGCTTCGATAGGAACCATCAACATTCATTTCCCTCTCGAACCCAACACCCTCTTTCCTAGGGTTTCGGTTAGAATATTCTTGAGGACATCACATAGTGTTTGATGCCCTTTGAGACTTTTGTACATCCCTATTTCAAGCAATGTATTCAACCTGGCATTGTCATCAGCAATAGTAGTGGTATCCTCAGTAGAGGGGTTAGTTACCACAACAGCAGTTGAAGATATTACCAGCGATGTGATGATGGAACATTGACAGCGAGTAAGCGTTATCACGCTCAAGGCATTTTAGACATGGTGGTTCAAATCCTTCTGGCCGGAACTGATCATTGGCGTGGAGTGACTCACTCTCTTTTTGAAGATCTTCATGAGCCGTTCTCAAGTTCTTGCTTCCTTTGAAGATAATCATAGGAAAGCTTTTCATGAGTTGTTGAGAGCGTTTCATGATGACTTTCAAGTTCCTCATACTTAACATGAAGATTTTACGATGTCTTCAATTAAGGCGAGATCGGGTCATTTCCACGTCAACGAGGTCATAAGCTTTTGTCTAGCAATTTTGAATATGTTCCATGGCATTACTGTTGTTGAGTTGCAATTTTAGCAAGTGTTTTGTAGCTAGGTTTAGATTCACATTGAGAGTTGTTTTCACTTGATGTTTGAAAGTAAGCATCGCGTGAGTTTACCTTGGCACGCGTGCCATGAAAGCGATGAAATTGGGAGCAGAGTCGTCCTTAGCATCGATGTTGGTGATGGAGCCATTGTCTTGATGTTGAAGATGGACTTGGCAACGTAGGCTGTAGCTAGAGCTAGACTTGCAACGCCAGAGTCGGACTCCTCCTCAGACTCCACCTCTGCCTCCTCAGAAGCAGACTCCTCCTCTGAATCCATTTCCTTGCCAACAAAAGCACGAGACTTGCTAGATGAGCTCTTCTTGTATGATCAAGACTTGGACGAAGACTTGGAAAAAGACTTTGATGATTTCTTCTTCTTCTTGTCATCAGAATCATATTCCTTGCTTTTCTTCTTCTTCTTGGTCTCATTGTCCACCTTGTGGACACTTTCGGAGATGTAGTGACCAGGTTTCTTGCACTTGTGGCATGTTCTCTTCTTGTGATCACAGTGGAAGCTTCATCATTTCTTGATCACGGATCTTGAAGACTTTAAAGCCTTTCTTCTTGGTGACTTCTGGAACTTCTTCACAAGCATAGAAAGCTCCTTTCTGATGTCTTCAGGATCCTCAGAACAACTGTTTGATTCTTCTTCAGAAGAGGAAACAACCTTTGCCTTCAAAGCGCGAGTTCGGCCATAGTTTGGACCATATATATATATATATATATATCTCTTTTCTCAGATTGCTGGAACTCATGTGTGTTGAGCCTCTCAAGAATGTCATACGGATCGAGAGTCTTGAAGTTAGGGAGTTCTTGAATCATCAGGGCTAGGGTGTCGAATGAGCTGTCAAGCGATCTCAGAAGGGTTTTGACGATTTCATGCTTGGTGATCTCAGTGGCACCGAGTGCGCGAAGCTCATTTGTGATGTCAGTCAGGCGATCAAATGTGAGCTGGACATTCTCATTGTCATTTCTCTTGAAGCGGTTGAAGAGGTTGCGAAGAACACTGATCCTCGAGTCTCTCTACAGGTTGAGGCGCCTTTCCGTTGACCTTGGAGAGCCGGTCGAGACTAGCTTTGAAGTTTCGAGCACTCACTGCGTCCACTCATCCTTTGGTCAAATGACCACAGATGATGTTCTTGGCGGTAGAATCTAGTTGAATGAACTTCTTGACATCGCCAGGGTGACACCTTCACCGGTCTTGGGAACACCATTCTTGGCGACATACCAGCAGGTGCGACATCAATGGCTTCAAGATGCATGCGCATCTTATTCTTCCGATGAGGAGTAAACATTGCCATCGAAGGCGGAGGCCTGGCGGAGAACTTTGATTATCCACAGAGTGGACATAGCTAAAACTCCAGGTGGTTAAACCGAATCACAAAGAACAAGGGAGCACCTTGCTCTGATACCAATTGAAAGTGCTAGTTATCGACTAGAGGGGGGGGGGTGAATAGGCGATTTTTATGGAAGTCTTCAAAACATGCGAGTTCCAAAGACGGACAATAGAAATGAACCTATAGATATGCAATGGAAGGTAGACAACACTAGGCAAGCCATAGTCAAGTAAGCAATGAAGTGAAAGCACGACGACTATTAGCAGCTAGGTAGTATGGATCAGGATGGAAGATAATATGAAGCCAAACATTAACAGTCTTCACACAGTGAACTCAATCAGATCATGCAAGTAGGCAATGACTTCATGAAGAAAGCGTAAGTAAAGAGAGAAGTGATAGAACCCGATTGCTTGGAGAGGACAAGGATTTGTTGGACGATTCTGATTCTTTGTGACAAGCTATCACGTCTAGTTAGGGAGGCCGAGATTCAACTCAGAAGACCACGTCTTCACCTTATTCCCCTTGAGCTAAGAACACTTAGTCCTCGCCCAATCACTCAGGTAAGTCTTCAAGGTAGACTTCCAAACCTTGACAGACTTCATTCACCGCAATCCCACAATGACTCTTGGATGCTCGAGCAGCGACGCCTAACCGGCTGGAGAATTCACAGTCCTCAAGTGTAATAAGTCTTCAGATCACACGGACATAAAGACTTTAGTGATGCCTAACACTCTTTGTCTCTAGGTGTTTTGGGCTTTGTCCTCGCAAGGATCTTTCTCTCAAATGCTTCGGAGGTGGGTTTCTCTCAAACAACAAAAGCCGTGCACTAACTCTGAGCGACCACCAATTTATGGTGTAGGGGTGGGCTATTTATAGCTGTGGAGGCAACCCGACCTGATTTGTCAAAATGACCCTAGGTCACTAAAGGCTGACACATATCCAGCGGTCAGATTTCAAACACACGCGGCAGCTTGACTTGGGCTACAAGTAAAGCTAACTCATCCGACTCTGGATAAGATTTGCTCTCATTGCCTTCACTTTCGAAGACATAGGATTTGGTTGAGCATCACTTGATCACTTTCGACTTTGTTCACTTGGACCCCACTTAACAGTGCGGTGGTTCCTATGGCTCAACAAAGAAGAAAAGGAAACTACGAAACAACTATGTCTTCGTACTCCATAGTCTTTACGCGAATATCTTCTCGATTCATAATCTTCATTGTGAATATCTTCACATACCACCATTGTCTTCAATGTCTTCACACATTTTTAGGGGTCATCTCGGTGATAAATAGGAGTAAATGAGGGACTACTACCTGTGTTATCCTGCAATTCTCACAAACACATTAGTCCCTCAACCAAGTTTGTCGTCAATACTCCAAAACCAACTAGGGGTGGCACTAGATGCACTTACACATGTGGCATGCATGCAATAACTTAAATGTTGTGCCACCACCCCACGCACGCCTGGGTTGTCGGGTGGTCGTTCCGGCTTCTCCGGGTTCAGGCAAAAAGGATAGATAATAATAGCCTTTTAAATGTTGGTCTCTATATCTCCGACTGACAAGGACACAGTGAAGACAATCGACACGTGTCAATAGAATGCATATGAAGAGATAGAGAGAGTTAGAGGGATGAGCACAAAAGGGTTAGGGTCCGATCACATTCACTTAGCGCAGAAAATGGCAACTTGTAGACATAGCTATAAGTGAATGATGTAGAGGACAGAATACACATACACACACACACACACACACACACACACACACACACACACACACACACACACATATATATATATATATATATATATATATATATATATATATATATATATATATAGAAATGAAGACCAAATCAAACATTGTGAAGATAAATCAATGTTGTAGACAAACCAACTTTGAAGATAATGCAACATGATGCCAAACAAAAATCTTCAAGAAAGGTTGGTGGTGGCGTTACCCACCGTATAGGAAGTATTAGGCCCAGACACGGTGCACAATTATCGTGGTGCTCCGAAGTCAAATTCTGCATTGATGTATTCACACTCAGAGGGTATGTCTTCATGAATTGAAGACATACGTTACTTTTCGTGTGTTGCACATCTAAGTCATCAATATGCTAAGCGTTAGGATGTGTGTCCATTCACACGATATTTGAGGATTCTAAGATATTTAGCTCACACCGCAGCATGCAAAACCTTTTCTCATCCAAGGGCTTCGTGAAGATATCTGACAATTGCTCTTCAGTGTTGACGTGAATGATATCAATGTCATCCTTCAACACATGGTCTCAGAGAAAGTGATGATGGATCTGAATGTGCTTTGTCTTCGAGTGATGAACTGGATTGTGAGAAATCTTGATGGCACTTCCATTGTCACAGTAGAGGGGCACCTTCTTCTTATTGATGCCATAGTCCTTGAGGGTTTGCTTCATACAAAGAATTTGAGCGCAACAA
This sequence comes from Aegilops bicornis, assembly GCA_021605145.1. Lineage (NCBI taxonomy): Eukaryota > Viridiplantae > Streptophyta > Magnoliopsida > Poales > Poaceae > Aegilops > Aegilops bicornis. The sequence goes on from CM038675.1 coordinate 711,670,547, forward strand.
GGTCCAGCAGCAATGTATTCAGATTCAACAGTGGAGAGTGATACATAGTTCTGCTTCTTTGAAGACCAACAGACAAGGGATCGTCCAAGAAAGTGACATGTGCCTGATGTGGACTTGTGATCAACCTTATCACCAGCATAATCAGCATCTAAGAATCCAACTAGATCAAACTCTGAGCCCTTTGGATACCATAATCCTAGCATTGGGGTGAGCCAAATATCGAAGAATTCACTTCACCGCGAGGTGATGCGACTCCTTTGGTGCCGCTTGGAATCGGGCACACATGCAAACTCTAAGCATAATATCTGGCCTAGATGCACATAAGTACAATAAAGAACCAATCATGGAGCGGTATACCTTTTGACCGAACTCTTTACCAATGTCGTCGGGGCCCAGTTGACCTTTGGTTGGCATTGGCGTCGTGTACCCTTTGCAGTCTTACATTCCAAACTTCTTTAGGCAATCTTTGAGGTACTTTTCTTGTGATATGAAGATGTCGTTTCTCTGTTGATGGATTTGAAGACCAAGGAAGAATTTCAGCTCTCCCATCATGGACATCTGATATTGCTCTTGCATCATATGCCCAAACTCATCACTGTATCTCTTGTCAGTGCAACCAAAGAAAATGTCATCCACATAGATTCTGTCCATCATATGTCTTCGTGAAGAGAGTGGGGTCTAGAGAACCAGGTTTGAAGCCTTTGCTCTTCAGGAAGTCTTTGAGTGTGTCATACCAAGCGCGAGGAGCTTTTTTTAGGCCATACAGTGCCTTGTTGAGCTTGTAGACCATACCAGGACGCTTTGGATCTTCAAAGCCAGGAGGTTGACCTACATATACTTATTATTCAATCTTGCCGTTGAGGAAAGCACTCTTCACATCCATTTGATAGAGAAGGATGTTGTTGTGGTTTGCATAGGCTAGCATTATGCGAATGGCTTCAAGCCTAGCCACAGTAGCAAATGTTTCATCGAATTCAATTCCCTCCACTTGTGTGTAACCTTGAGCAACGAGACGAGCTTTGTTTCTGACCACTTGTCCATGTTCATCTTGGTTATTGCGATAGATCCATTCGGTGCCAATAATATTGTGCTTACGAGGATCAGGACACTTGACAAGTTCCCACACGTTGTTCAGCTCAAACTGTTGAAGCTCTTCTTACATAGCTTGAATCTATTCAGGTTCCATGAAGGCTTCATCAACTTTCTTGGGTTCAGATATTGAGACAAATGCAAAGTTCCCACAAAAGTTTGCTAGTTGCATAGCTCTTGATCGAGTAAGCGGACCAGGTGCATTGATACTACCAAGAATCTTCTCAATCTATATTGCATTCGCCACGCGAGGATGAACAGGATGAATACTTTGGTTTTACTAATCATTGTCTTCGCCTTCAGCATTGTCTTCAGGCTCAGCATTGTCTTCACGTTGAGTAGGAGCTGGAATGACAATTTCCTCTTTAGCCTATTCCTCGGTGGGTATGATTTCTCTAGTACCCATAAGCTTGATAGATTCACTAGGAGAGCTTCATCTAGCACATTTGGTAGGTGCTCTCTTTGCGAGCCGTTAGTCTCATCGAACCGCACAACTACTGTTTCAACCAATTTATAATGAAAGAGGTTGAAGACTCTGTAGGTGTGCGAATCCTTTCCGTAACCAAGCATAAAACCTTCATGTGCTTTCGGTGCAAATTTGGAGGTGTGGTGTGGATCTCGGATCTAGCACTTAGCACCGAAGACTTTGAAATAACTAACGTTTGGCTTCTTACCAGTGAGTAGTTCATAAGATGTCTTCTTGAAGAACTTGTGAAGATAAACTTTGTTGATGATGTGGCATGCAGTATCAATGGCTCCAGGCCAGAACTTTCTTGGAGTCTTGCACTCATTGAGCATCGTACGAGCCATCTCAATAAGGGTCATGTTCTTGCGCTCCACGACGCCATTCTGCTGAGGTGTGTATGGAGCAGAGAGCTCATGAGTGATGCCCAATGTATCAAGATAAGTGCCGAGGTCAGTGTTCCTGAATTCCGTGCCATTGTCACTCCCTTGATCTTGATGCCATAGTTGGTCATCGCACAATTGGCAAAGCGTCTGAAGACATCTTGTACTACAGTCTTGTAGAGAATTATATGCGCCCAAGTATATCGAGATTAATCATCAACAATCACGAAGCCATAAAGATGTGCAGTTGTAGTAAGGGTAGAGTAGTGAGTAGGGCCAAATAAGTCCATGTGTAGCAGCTCGAAGGGTCGTGAAGTCGTCATGATTTTCTTTGAGGGATGTTTTGCCCTAGTCATCTTCCCGGCTTCACAGGCACCACATAGATGATCCTTCTTGAACTTGACGCCCTCGATGCCAATGATATGCTTCTTCTTCATGAGAGTGTACAAGTTCCTCATGCCCGCATGTCCTAGCCTTCGATGCCAAAGCCAACACTCTGAAGCTTGTGCTAGAAGACATACGGCCAGCTGTGGTCCTGCGGAGAAATCTACCATATACAGATCACCTCTTCGATAACCTTCGAAGACTAGAGATTTGTCAGAAGCCATAAGCACAAGGCAACGATATTTTGCAAATATCACAATCATGTCTAGATCACAAAGCATTGAGACAGACATTAAGTGGTCAGATACCATAAGTTATGGTAGTGCTCGCTCGGCAAATTCTATCAGTTCAGCAGCGCCCTTCTGGATGTCCGCTGTTGCACTATGCTGTGTCTTACCATAGACAAGAGGCATATACACCTTCTTCACCAACTTTCAGTTAAGGTGACAGCTAACGGCAAAATCCATAATATCAAGAAGCGGTAGGAACCTGGCTAACTTCGATGCGGATAACGCGCTGTAGAAGAAAGTGGATCAACAAAACTAGACCTTGATCGAAAGGCACCACAAGGTGAACCAATAGAGTGTGGTGTAAGCGGTGAAGCAGAATAGGAATTGGAACTGCTTGAACTAGAAAGGGCTTCCACTACCGCGCTAGAGTAAACGGAACCATTCTTTTTTTGTTCTTCTCTAGATTCTGGCCGGTAGGAATTTGCCTCTTCTTTTTCCAACTGATATGGCCGATAGGAATTTGCCTATGATTTTTCCAACTGATATGTCAATATAGAAAGATCTCCTTATTTCAAAACCGCGGGTTCTCGCGTCAATGATTCACACTGGTCAGATACCATAAGTTATGGTAGTGCTCGCTCGACAAATTCTATCGGTTCAGTAGCGTCCTTAGTAGGAGCGGAAGGGATGTAGCGAGGAGCCGAAACCTACCGTTACGGAACCGTGGAAAAAGCCGAAACCTATCCAAGGGATTCAACAAGCATCACTTTATCCATGTTTTGACCCTTTGAGATAGCAACTCTACCTAGGCCCAATACCTTGCTTTTACCAGTGTCAGCAAATGTGATATGGCTTTTAGATGGTCGGAGAGTTGAATCCATGAGAAGACTTCGATCACCAGTCATGTGGTTAGTGAGGGAGTCCTTGATTAGGGGGTATCCGGACAGCCGGACTATATACATCGTCCGGACTATTGAAGCGTGAAGATATAAGACTCAATACTTCGACCCGTGTCCGGATGGGACTTTCTTTGGCGTGGAAGGCAAGCTTGGCGATCCGGATATTATATTTCCTTCCTTGTAACCGACTCCATGTAAACCCTAGCCCTCTCCGGTGTCTATATAAACCGGGGTTGGTCCTTAGAAGGCGATCACAATTACAATCATACCATCATAGGCTAGCTCTTAGGGTTTAGCCTCTCCCGATCTCGTGGTAGATCTACTCTTGTACTACCCATATCTTCAATATTAATCAAGCGAGGAAGTAGGGTTTTACCTCCATCGAGAGGGCCCGAACACAGGTAAACATTTGTGTCCCTTGCTTCCTGTTACCATCGACCTAGACGCCTGCATCGGGACCCCCTACCCGAGATCCGCGGTTTTGACACCGGCATTGGTGCTTTCATTGAGAGTTCCTGCAGTGCCGTCGCTACACAGGCTCGATGGCTCCTCCGATCATCATCAACAACACGATCCGGGTGAGACCTTCCTCCCGGACAGATCTTCGTGTTCGGCGGTTTCCGCCCTGCCAACTCGCTTTGGCCATCCGAGCAGATCGGCAGCTCGCCTACAGCCACCAGATCAGGTTCGGAAACTTGAACTACATGGCGGATATTTGCGGAGACTTGATCTTGACGGAGTTCGGGCCTCACGCCAGAGCACCGAAACGATCCACGACGAGCACGGCTTAGACCTGCTGTCAGACGATGCTCGGGATATCACCCCGGCAGAAGCCTCGGATCTAAATCCGGAGCAGGTTGCGTTGCCTAAGGACGGAGGGCTGGACCCCGCCCCGCAGGCCGCACACTCATCGGCGGTGGAGCCGAACACAGGTCTCACCTCTGTGGAAGCCTGTAACCCCGGCCCCCCGGACACTTATCCGGTTGTTGGTTCCGGTCCGCACACCCTTGAGCTAGCCGAGCCAGGCTGGGCTCCAGCAATGGAGTTTACCGCTGCAGACATCTTCCAGCATTCACCCTTCGGCGACATGCTGAACTCATTAAAGTCTCTCTCTTTGTCAGGAGGCTCTGGGCGAACTATATGCAGCTTGAGTGGGAAGCAGGCGACAAAGGAATTTGCTGCCCACCCACCACCCACCTCATTGGCACGGTCGACGATTTAACCGACGTGCTTGACTATGACTCCGAAGACATCGACGGTATGGACGACGATGCAGGAGAATTAGAGGAACCACCGCTCACAGGGTGGTGGACGGCCACCTCTTCCTATGATATATATATGGTGGACACTCCGGAGGAAACAAATGGCGATGAAGCAACGGAGGATAAAACCTCAGGGGGAAAAAGCAAAGAATGGGCGTCGTCGGCGCCACTCCAAGCCCCGCCACAGCAATACCGGCCCAGGAAACGAAAACAATCCGAATGGTGCGAAGAAGAATACAACCACAGTCAGCCCGCCTTGACGGGCGAAAGCAGGGAGAATGAGCAGGTCAGCCCGGAAGAGCAGGCGACGGACGAATACCGGAGGAGGACAGCTACATGCCCCCCTCGAAGGCGAGATTAGCCTCGGCGATGACGAGTTCGGCGTGCACGAGGATCCCATAGAGCGGGAGAGCGCTTCAAGCGCCGGCTTATAGCCACTGCGAGGAGCCTGAAAAAGAAGAAGCAGCAACTCCAAGCTCATCAAGACCTGCTCACAGATAGATGGACGGAAGTCCTGGCAGCCGAGGAATACGGACTCGAGCACCATACGGCTGACCGGCCACCTCGTGGCCGGGATAAAGCGGCATATCAGTCCGCATACCAGCCAATACCCCCACGCCAACATACTACGGCCCGGGGTAACAAAACAGGGCAGCCAAGATCGATCTACGGATCGCGGGGGCGCGCCTCGACACGCGACGGCGACCGTCACGCCAGTTACACCTTCAACAAGTCCGGCCGGGCCGAACATAGCCACCCAGAGCAATTCGACCTGTGTAGCCACATAGCCCGACACAGAGGCGCCGCGCACCCCCTCTGCTTCACTGATGAAGTGATGCACCATGAATTCCCAGAAGGGTTTAAACCCGTAAACATTGAATCATACGATGGCACAATGCGGACCCAGCGGTATGGATTGAAGATTTCCTTCTCCACATTCACATGGCCCGCGGAGACGATCTACATGCCATCAAGTATCTTCCCTTAAGCTCAAAGGGCCAGCCCGGCCGCAGCTAAGCGATCTGCCAAGAAATTCCATTGGCGGTACAGGAAAACACGGAAAGGCGCATTCCTCGAAAACTTCCAGGGCACATACGTCACGACCACCGGGCGCGATGACCTGAGCCACATTACTCAACAACCCGGAGAGTCAGCCAGGAAATTCTGGACTCGGTTCCTAACTAAAAAGAACCAAATAGTGGACTGTCCGGACGCCGAAGCCCTGGCGGCTTTCAAGCATAATATCCGGTGATGAGTGGCTCGCTCGACACCTCGGCCAGGAAAAACCCAAGTCCATGGCAGCCCTCACAACACTAATGACCCTCTTTTGCGCGGGCGAGGACAGCTGGTTGGCTCGCAGCAGCACTACGCCACATTCTGGCACTTTGGATGGCCGTGACAACAATGGCAAGCCACGACGTAACAGACATAAGCGACGAAACAACGGCGACAACACTGAAGACATGGCAGTCAACGCCGGATTCAGCGGATCCAAGCCCGGTCAGTGGAAGAAGCCGTTCAAAAGAAATAATCAGAGACCGTCCAGTCTGGACCGCATACTGGAGCGCTCGTGCCAAATTCATGGCACCCTGGACAAGCCAGCCAACCACACCAACAGAGATTCTTTGGGTATTCAAACAGGCGGCAAAATAAACGCCCGAAGACAAGGACAAGGGGCTGAGCGACGATGACGAGGAGCCCCGACGTCCGAACACGGGTACAGAAGAAATTTCCCCCGGTGAAAGCGGTCAACATGATCTACGCATACGCACATCCCCAAGCCGGAGCAGGCGGGCACTATGGGGACGTCTATGCGATGGAGCGATGCGCCCCAAATTCAACCCATGGTCAGCTTGTCCGATCACCTTTGATCGTAGGGATCACCCTACTAGCATCCGTCACGGCGGCTCGGCTGCATTGGTCCTAGACCCAATCATCGACGGATTCCACCTTACCCGTGTCCTTATGGACGGTGGCAGCAGCCTGAACCTGCTTTATCAGGACACAGTGCGCAAAATGGGCATTGACCCTTCAAGGATCAAGGCCACCAACACCACCATTACACGTGAGATTCCTGCAGTAGAGGCCCGTTGCACGGGCTCTATAACATTGGAAGTGGTCTTTGGATCCCGGATAACTTCGAAGCAAAGAGATAATCTTCGACATCGTCCCTTTCCGCGATGGTTACCATACCTTTGCTTCGGACGAACCGCATTTGCTAGATTCAATGCGGTACCACACTATGCATACCTCAAGCTCAAGATGCGAGGACCCGCAGCGGGGTCATAACAGTGAAGCGGAAATACGGACCGCTCTCTCCCAGCAGGAAGAACATCTGCAGCCCTCGCGGCGGAAGTACAATGCGACCTCCTCCGACAAACCAACCGAACCCGCGAATCAGAGAGTCCGGACCACCCCGCAACAGGAACATCAAGAACGCCAAGAGCGCCACTACCAGACCGGCCTCCACTTAAGCCCCATCAAAGCTGCATTACGTGCACACGTACACAATTACGCACTCAAGATACCATGGGCGGCGGAGGCGCAACAACGGCTCGGTCGTGATGCAGGATTACCGCCACATACCTTCATAACCCGTCCTTCTTCTTTTTCAGGACATTGCTTTAGAGCAGCCTCTTTAGAAGAGCCGGATTGCCGGACTTACATAGGAGAGAAAACCAAGGAGGCAACAGGCTTCGTGCACAGAAGGAAACACCCAGGTGGAATCTATTTGCGATTGTTATACCTGTTCTATATATCCATACGCGGCCTGCCCACGGATAGGACATGTTAAATAGTCCTATTTATCTCCGCTTAATGCATTCATTGTAAACATACGCTTAAATGTATTTTCATCAATGGGAGATCATACATAGCGTCAGCTCATTACTGTTATTTGAACATTTTTCTTACAAATGTTTCTTTGATATTGCATCCTTACACTTTGGTACGGTCCGTTTGCCAGGAGCTTCCTACGGTGCCCCGTTCTATGGCAAATAAAGTCCGAACACTTTGCAAGATCGGCACCCGAACTTATAGCACTATATGCATCAGCTCGAATCATGTCTTGGGTCTACAATTGGGTTAGCCGGCTCCCTTGTTTTGGTACCCTACGTTCCGTTATATCGGCTAAGGTAGCAGGGAGAATCATCTGCGATTGTGTCCGGTTCTTCCGGACGAGCACCTCAGTAGAGAAAGCCAAAAACTGACTGGCATGATGAGGCGAGAGCTGGTCGCTGTTCGAGAGGTCTTAAAATCCTTAAAGATTTTTTCCGCTTTAAGTGATGAGTCGGCCTTGTCCGATTTAGGCGTGTATAGCGCCCCAATTCGGCCTTCCGGATTCTAGGGGATTCGCCGAAATTTAAAATTGTAGACTTCTATGGCTAAGTGAAAGTTATACAGCCGCATAGTCCGATTGCCTTGTTCACAACTGGACACCTCCTTAAGGGACCAAACATTTGGATAAAGAGTGTCCGGGTTTTCCACGAACACCCGATTACTAGTTACGTGGAGGCGAAGCAACGGCCTACTTTCGAAATTTTATAAACAACCGCCTGAAGGTAATATTTTAAATAACAAAAGCGCTACATAAGCGCATAAGTAACTTCGTCTTTAAATTACAAACATGATGAAGTGAATTCATTCTAAAATGTTGTCCTTGGTACATTCATCGGCCCGAGGCGAGCACCCTTTATAACGCCATCATCATACATCTCGGGATGGCAATGCCTTGCCCTCTGGCGGCCCGTCCTTCACCAAATTTTCTCGCATCCAGCTTGCCCCAATGCACCTTGGCACGGGCAAAGGCCCGGCGGGCACCCGCAATGCAAACGGATCGCTTGACCACTTCAAGCCGCGGACAGGCATCCACCATCCGCTTGATCAGGCCGAAGTAGCTAGAGGCGGTGAGCTCACTGTGCCACATCCGGGACTATGAAATCTTTCATAGCCACTTGGCCGCCTGTGGAGTTCGTCAACTGCTTGATTGGTCACTCGAGGCGTTGGGTGTTCGGCCCCAATCATCTGCGACTGTAACAGCTTCTCCGTTGAGCTCCCCTCTTGGGCGCGGTAGAACTCCAGCGGCATCTGATATGCTGCTGCGTGGCAGATCTGCGAATGCCCACGGAGGAGCTCGAATTCGAGTAAGTAAAAGAAATGCCTCCTCCACATGTTTGCTTTGCATAAAGAATTTCTTACCCGCTGCTATCTTTTTGGCCTCCTGGATTTCCTGTTGTGCCTTCTCGGCTTCGGCCTTGGCGTCTTTTATACTCACAAGGGCCTTCGCAAGCTCGGCCTCTTTCGCCTTCAGATCATGCTCCACGGACTCGAACTTCTTGCCGAGGTCCTGGAGCTCTTGTTGTACCTCACCCACTCTAGCACTTTGCTTCTCGCGCTCTTTGCACTCCAAGGCCGCCTTGTCTTCTGCCTCGGATAGCGCTTTCTTTAGGGATGCCACTTCGGCGGTGGACCCTGTCACACAGTCACGACGTTTTGTCGTCAGACTAAACAATTTTGTCGAGCTCTCCCTGCGCCCGCTCCAGGTCTCACTTTAGTTCGGCAACCTCGGCTGTGCGGGTAGCAGCGGCAAGCAGCACGGCCTGCTTATTCACATAAACGCTTTTTAGACTCCTGCGGATTGTAATTGACCCTCCGTTTGGCTTTTCTTTCCGAACACCAAGCAGTATCGAGGCTACTACCTATCGGGTGGTAATTTCACACATTTTATTACTTACCTCAAAGCCCATCGGGGAGGCATGCGAGCTTGATTAGTCCGCTTTTGGCGGACAGAACCTTTTGAATCACCGCACTCATAAGAGTATGGTGCTCTTCATCTATGGAAGCGCCAAGAAGCGCTTCCACCAGACTATTCAACGCCGTTGACGCGGCGGAAGTCCTCGGCACGGGCGGCTCGCCCTCCCTAACGAGGGGCTGCCCGCATGAGTCCGAAACTGTCGGAGGTTCCGGAGCAGTGTTCGGTCGAGAGTCCGCCTTGTTGCGGCTCTCATCGACGCGATCCGCGGGGATCTTGAACCCCGCATGTCCGAAATTTCGAAGTCCGCCTTGGGGCGTCTCAGGTCACCTCCCCTGCTCGGGAACCTTGAGGACAACACCTCCGTGTCATCCGCAGCTGAGGAGTGGTGGCCGTCGGGCGAAGTTCATCTACAGGCGCTCTGAGACCCATCCGAAGACGACACCTCCGGATGAGCCCTGGCCGGACTACATATATGTTCGGCGTTATTAAACAACTATGAAGTAAAATCACGGTAGAGTGCGGACACTTACGATCGCGCCAGGGGCTTCCCCCTGGGCAGCCACCCTTCATCGCTATAAGCGGCCGCGGTGGAGTAGTCCGGAAGGGCGTCTTCCCTCTTTTGGGCGTCGGCCTCCCCCTTGGCGGCTTTCCTCTTTTCTCCTACCCGGTGCGGGGAGGTAGAGTTTCTTCTTGCTCCCCGCCACGCATGAGGAATCCGTCTCGTCGTCGTCCAGACGATGTGGGTATAATGACCTTCTGCCGAGGGCCTTTGGCCCCTGAATGCGCCTCCTCGGGCCCTCATCCCTTTCCCAGACGGGCGTCTTCTTCTTCCTCCCCCCTCATGGGAGGTGTGCCTCGTCGTCTTGGACGAGGCCTCGGCACAACCTTACGCCGAGACCCTTTCCAGGTCCCCGGGGCCTTCTTATAAATCCTTCTTCCCCGGCGCCTCGTGCAGCGCCTTGGGACTCCTTATCTCGTCGGGGAGAGCATCACTGGGCTTTTCGGCAGCGGAGCCGGACAGTCAACCTGCTCCATTGTCTCCACATAATCCTGAGCAAATATGCACAATTACTTAAGACTCCCCCATGAGTATACTGGGAAGGACTGAATTCGGTGATAGCCTGAAAACTCACCTTGCTAGGAGGCCGCGCGGCGTGGAGCCCACGGTCCTCGGGTGTGGGAGGATGTACTTCGGAGGCCTTGAACAACGCCTTCCACGCGCCTTTGTGCTTCATGCCATAGAGCCTCTGAAGCATCTGGTGTTTGGCCGGGATGAACTCCCACAGATTGAATGCCCGCCTTTGGCGCAGCGAGAATCCGCTAACGAAAGCATGACCTGGATCATGTTGACAAGCTTAATGTTCTTGTCCTTCATGCTCTTAATGCAGGTTTTGAGTCCGGTCAGCTCAGAAGCCGCCCAGACAGGCCCTTCCTCTCCCGAAGTGAGCCGCATGGGGTGCCGGGTCGAAACTTGGGGGCCGCCACCCAGTTGGCGTCGCGCGGCTCGGTGATGTAGAACCACCCCGATTGCCACCCTTTTAGGGTTTCCGCAAAGGAGCAGTCAAGCCAGGTGACGCTAGGCATCTTGCCCACCATGGCCCCTCCGCACTCCGCTTGTTGGCCGCTCACGACCTCCGGCTTCACGCAGAAGGTTTGCAGCCACAAGCCGAAGTGGGGCTTGATGCGGAGGAAGGCCTCGCATACGACGATGAACGCCGAGATGTTGAGGACGAAATTCAGGGCTAGATCATCGAAATCTAGCCCGTAGTAAAACATGAGCCCGCGGACGAAGGGATGAAGTGGAAATCCCAGTCCCACAGACGGGCCGAAGTGGCGATGAACACGACCCTCTCGTGGGGTCTGAGGTCGGGATGACCTGCCCGTCGTCACAGTAGCCCGATGCGCTATGTCTGCGGCCAAGTATCCGCCGCCGAAGATTTGCGATATGCTTCCTTGACGGTGGAAGCCACCCACTTGCCTCCTTCTCCGGACATGTTTAGCTGTGCGGAGAAGACTTGGACTTGGGTGCTGGAGCTCGAGGGGGCAAGAGTGGGCAAAGGAGGAAGAAGGCGTGGGTAAAAAATAGGGAAATATTATCCCTTTATACAGGCGACGAAAGCGGTGTGCCTCCCCACTTGCCCGTTGGGAATCGCTTGCTTCCCAAGCGCCACGATTGATGATGTGCTGGGATTACCCGTATTGATGAGAATCCCGTGATAAGGGGACATGACCTCTGCTTTGACAAGACGTATCAAGGAAACCGCCTCGCAATATGCACTGTGGGCTGGTTGTGGGAAAACGGTTGAATAATGACCCGGCCGTAATGACACGTCGCGTTGCCTAAAAAGTTGTCGGATTGCATTTGTGAAATACCATTCTCTCTACGGTGGCGTGTGAAGATCATTTTGTGGATCCGGACACGGTTCAAGTGTTCGATAACTACTTTGAGTACTTGAGGAGGAACCCGCCTGCAATGTCAAGACAAGATCGCTGCTTGGGACTCATCGTCATTGAAGCCTGATTCAGGGGCTACTGAGGGAGTCGTGGATTAGGGGGTATCCGGACAGCCGGACTATATACATCGTCCGGACTATTGAAGCGTGAAGATACAAGACACAATACTTCGACCCGTGTCCGGATGGGACTTTCCTCGGCGTGGAAGGCAAGCTTGGCGATCCGGATATTATATTTCCTTCCTTGTAACCGACTCCATGTAAACCCTAGCCCTCTCCAGTGTCTATATAAACCGGAGAGGTTGGTCCTTAGAAGGCCGATCACAATTACAATCATACCATCATAGGCTAGCTCTTAGGGTTTAGCCTCTACGATCTCGTGGTAGATCTACTCTTGTACTACCCATATCGTCAATATTAATCAAGAACGAAGTAGGGTTTTACCTCCATCGAGAGGGCCCAACACTGTAAACATCTGTGTCCCTTGCTTCCTCGTTACCATCGGCCTAGACGCATAGATCGGGACCCCCTACCCGAGATCCGCCGGTTTTGACACCGACAGTTAGTGCATCCACTGTCCATAATCCATTCAGTAGCTTTCGGAGTCGTACCCTACAGTGCAGTTAGCGGGATAGGCTTCACCAAGAGTATTGTGAAGCACAAACATTTGACAGACAAGCATACTATCAAAATTAAGATTCTTGGATGGTAAGATAGGGTGCTCATCAATAAATCTGGGGATGAAATAAAGGGTAAGACCATTTTGGAATTTTATCTTGCGTCCCACAAGATGTTTTATGTCCCCAGCATTGTTTTCAGAAGTCAATGATTTTCGGCTGGAGACCTTTCCCTGCAAGAGAAGTTAATTCTTCTTAACCACCCACATTCTAAGGGGTGGCTTAGAAGCAATGAGTCTAAGTGTAGCATCTGAGAACTTTGGCTTTGGAGCCCTAGCAAATAGTTTTGCAGGAGGTGAATAGTACTCATAAGAATATGCAGAAAAGTTCTTTGACTTTTGAACATAGCGGTTTGAAGAAACACACTCATATTCATGAGTTTGATGTTGGTTTCCCTGCAAAACGTTAGCGTTAGGGTGACCTTGTGAGGTCCTTTGTCTGTATGAAGCCTTTGGGCCATGTGAAGCCTTTGATTTGGCGTTTGTCTTCTTTCCTGGTGGTGTCATGATGACATTCACGGGAAGCTTCTCAACACAACTTTTGGGAACCTAGATCTTCTTCATAGGAGATCCATTCCCGCAGTTAGTTCCAATAAACCTGGCAAACACTTCACCGTTCTAATTCTTGAATGGTTTAAAGTTTGAGTCAAATGACTCACCGATGACAATAGGGTTAGCACAAGTGATGCCAGATAAAGTGGATGGATCCACTGAAGGGCCCTCTGCAGCAACCCATGTGGTTTTGGGGTACTGCTCATGCTTCCAGTAAGTACCATCATCATTCATTTTCCTCTCGAAACCAACACCCTCTTTCCTAGGGTTTCGGTTCAGAATCTGTTTCTTGAGGACATCACATAGTGGCTGATGCCCTTTGAGGCTTTTGTACATGCATGTTTCAAGCAATGTCTTCAACATGGCATTCTCATCAGCAATAGTAGTGGCATCCTCAGAAGAGGGGTTAGTTACCACATCATCAGGCGAAGATATTGTAACTTCAGAAACACTAGAACATTCAGCAATGGAGACAACATTGTCATGCTCAAGACATTTTAAACAAGGCGACACAAAATCTTCCTGAGCAGAACTGATCTGTTGAGCGAGTAGTGAATCATTTTCCTTTTGAAGATCTTCATGAGACGCTATCAGTTTCTCTAGTTCTTGCTTCCTTTGAAGATAATCATAAGACAGCTTCTCATGAGTAGCTAAGAGGGTTTCATGACGGCTTTCAAGTTCCTCGTACTTAACGCGAAGATTTTTTATGTCTTCGATTAAGGATTGGGTTCGATTCATTTCCTCGTCAGACAGGTCATCGCTTTTGTCTAGCAATTTTTGAATCTTTTCCATGGTTTTTTGTTGTTTAGTTGCAATTTTAGCAAGAGTCTTATAGCTGGGTTTGGATTCACATTCAGAGTCATCTTCACTGGAGGTCTGAAAGTAAGCATCGTGTGAGTTTACCTTAGCACCTCTTGCCATGAAGCAGTAGGTGGGAGCAGAGTCCTCGTCATCATTGACTTTGGTGTCGACGTCGTGACCATTGTCTTTAGGGTTGAAGATGGACTTGGTGACGAATGCTGAAGCCAGAGCCAGGCTTGCCATGCCTGAGTCAGACTCCTCCCCAGACTCCACCTCCGCCTCCTCAGAAGTAGACTCCTCCTCTAAATCCATCTCCTTGCCAATTAATGCTCGAGCCTTGCTAGATGAGCTCTTCTTGTGTGATGAAGACTTTGAAGAAGACTTTGAAGATTTCTTCTTCTTCTTGTCGTCAGAGTCATATTCCTTGCTCTTCTTATTTTTCTTGGCTTCCTTGTCGATATGTAGTGACCTGGCTTCTTGCATTTGTGGCATGTTCTTTTCTTGTAGTCACGAGTAGAAGCCTCATCATTCTTGGAGCTGGATCATGAAGACTTCCCGAAGCGATTCTTCTTGGAGAACTTTTGGAACTTTCTCACAAGCATTGCTAGCTCTTTTCCAATGTCTTCAGGATCATCATAACTGCAGTCAGATTCTTCTTCATATGAGGAAACAACTTTTGCCTTCAAAGCATAGGATCGGCCATAATTGGGGCCATAGATATCTCACTTATCAGATAGCTGGAACTCATGTGTGTTGAGCCTCTCAAGTATGTCAGATGGATCAAGATCTTTGAAGTCAGGGCGTTCTTGAATCATCGCAGCCAAGGTGTCAAATGAGCTGTCAAGTGATCTCAATAGCTTCTTCACTATTTCATACTTGGTGATTTCAGTGGCGCCAAGTGCGTGAAGCTCATTTGTGATATCAGTGAGGCGTTCGAAAGTGAGCTGGACATTCTCATTTTCATTCCTATTGAAGCGATTGAAGAGATTACGTAGCACATCAATCCTTGAGTCTCTTTGTGTTGAGACGCCTTCATTGACCTTGGACAGCTAGTCCCAGACTATCTTTGCAGTTTCCAGAGCACTCACAGGGCCATACCGCCCTTTGGTCAGATGACCACAGATGATGTTCTTAGCGGTCGAGTCCAGTTGTGTGAATCTCTTGACTTCAGCAGCGGTGACACCTTCACCGACTTTGGGAACACCAATCCTGACGACATACCAGAGGTCGATGTCAATGGCTTCAAGATGCATGCGCATCTTATTCTTCCAGTAGGGGTAATCAGTGCCATCGAAGATGGGGCACGCAGCGGAGACTTTGATTATCCCTGTAGTCGACATAGCTAAAACTCCAGGTGGTTAAACCGAATCACACAGAACAAGGGAGTACCTTGCTCTGATACCGATTGAAAGTGCTAGTTATTGACTAGAGGGGGGTGAATAGGCGATTTTTATGAAAGTCTTCGAATGATGCAAGATCTTTGAAGACAGACAAACAAGCAACACCTATACTATATGCAGCGGAAGATAGACTACGCTAGACAGGAAATAGTCAAGTAAGTACTACAATGAAAGCACAAAGACTAATGGCAGCAAGGTAGAGCAGATCAAAATAGGAAGACAGTATGAAGCCAAATACAGGAAAGTCTTCACACAAAGAAGTCAATCAGAACAAGCAGGTAAGCAATGACTTCATGAAGACAAACTGAAATGTAAAGCGAGTAGGGGATAGAACCAGTTGCTTGGTGAAGACAAGGATTTGGTAGACCAGTTCCAGTTGTTGTGACAACTGTACGTCTGGTTAGGGAGGCTGAGATTGAACTCAGAAGACCACGTCCTCACCTTATTCCCCTTGAGCTAAGGACACTTAGTCCCTGCCCAATCACTCAGGTAAGTCTTCAAGGTAGACGTCCAAACCTTCACAGACTCCGTTCACCGGCGATCCACAATGACTCTTGGATCCTCAGAACGTGACACCTAACTGGCTAGAGGATACACGGTCCTCAAGTGTAATAAGTCTTCTGATCACGCGAACAGAAAGCCTTCAGTGATGCCTAACACTCTTTGGCTCTGGGTGTTTTGGGCTTTGTCCTCGCAAGGATTTCTCTCTCAAAGGCTTCGGAGGTGGGTCGCTCTCAAGCAACAAAAGTCGTGCACTAACTCAGAGTAACCACCAATTTATGGTGGAGGGGGTGGGCTATTTATAACTAGCAGACAACCCGACATGATATGTCCGACATGACCCTGGGTCACTAAGGAACCGACACGTGTCCAACGGTCGGGTTTCAAACATGCGCGGCAGCTTGACTTGGGCTACAAGCAAAGCTGACTCATCCAACTCTGGATAATATTTACTCTCATTTTCTTCACTCGAAAACATAGGATTTGGTTTGAGCATCACGTCAGTGTTCTGACTTTGTTCACTTGGACCCCACTTAACAGTTTGGTGGTTCCTATGAGACAAGAAAGAAGAAAATGAAACTACGAAAGAAACTATGTCTTCTCACTCCATTGTCTTCAAGTGAATGTCCTCACACGTCATTATCTTCGATGTGAATGTCTTCACGAACCACCATTGTCTTCAATGTCTTCATATATTTTTAGGGGTCATCTCTGGTAGGTAAACCGAATCAATGAGGGCCTTCTACCTGTGCTGTCCTACAATTCTCACGAACACATTAGTCCCTCAACCATGTTTGTCGTCAATACTCCAAAACCAACTAGGGGTGGCACTAGATGCACTTATAGCTTCACGCCGCCGCCACCACCGTTGGTGAGAGTGGGGAGAGGGTAGAGGGGAGAGCGAGCGGTGAGGGAAGGTGAGGGTAATAATTGTCGGTGCTTCGGGAAGCAACGCGGCTTCTCGAGGGTGGCTCCTTGCGTGCAGCCCCCTTCGCCCACGTGCCTCGCTCGGGCCTGGCTCGCGAGAAACCGTCGATTCGAGCGTAACTTGTGGGCCTGGCTCGAGGGTGCTTTAAAGTTCATTCGATGCAGGCTGAACAGTGTATCCAGGCGAACCAAACCGCCCAAACTCTTCTCACCCGTGCCTGGTTGGGCCTTATGTGGGCAACCAAAAACGCCCTATCAGCCCGCTGGAGATGAAGACAGAAGCTAGTCATTCAACTACACGTCATAACAGTCAGCGCATATTGAATAAATCAGACGAATTTGATCGACAAAGTTTGACATATTACAAATTAAACTGGATACTAAAATTTGGAAAAACCTATAAACAACTAAGCGAGGTACCGGACAGTAACCTCGTGCACCTGCCCGCCCTTGCCGATGGGACCTTCATCGTCGTCTGCTTCATCACCGCCGCCATCGGAGTTATCGTGTTCCTTCAGCGGCGGAAGGACGCGTAGGGGTTATGACAACACTGATTGGCCGGCTCATCACATAGTCGTTTGGCTTATTCCATCGCCACTTGCATGACTGCATCAACCATGGACGCCGCCCTAGCGCACCATCCCCTCGCCTAGCCCTTGTTGCGGGAGGGAGTGGGTGCAGCCACTAGTCCAGGAAGCCACAAACCTCACCACCTATCTCACTCTCATCCGGAATTTGCACACTTGGTATGTTAAGTGTGTTTACATCTACATCATCAGCCACATGGTGTTGGTTCTGGCCCTCGTCATGATTGTGGCCCTCCTATGTTGCATATGGCGTCTTTGACAAAGGACGGTGTTGCGAAGACTAATAGATAAATTGGGAAGTTTATCACCAACAAATCCAACAAAAAGTAGGGAAGATCATACTGAGCTTCATCTTACATTTCATTTCCCATAATTAATCTTGTGAAGGATGAGCTTGTTCCTGGGCTCGCGAAAGGGGTCACCCGAATATTGGGTAGCCGTTGTTAAACCAAGCGGTATACTTTATGAAATGGGGGGGATCTGAAACTGTAGCTAGAGCAGCTATCTCCATTGTTGCCAGTAAAATGCACATAAGAAATCAATTTATTCTATTAGAGATATAGAACCCTAAAAGAGGTATGGAAGATAAAAGAAATGCCTATTTTTTCTTTCTAGAAAGACAATATTTCTTTCATCCACTTCCATTGAAATAACAAATTGAAATCAAAATAATATGATTCAAGCTCAAACCCTTTTTCATGTAGCAGATAATAGTGGAGCTCGAAAATTGATGTGTATTCGACTCATAGTAGTTGCCGGTAATCAGCGATATGCTTGTATTGGTGATATTATTGTTTTTGTAATCGAAGGCGCATTGCCCCCAAATGCCTCTAGAAAGATCCAAAGTAATTCGAAATGTAATTGTACATACATGTAAAGAGTTCAAATGCGAAGACGGTAGAATAATATGCTATGATGACAATGCTGCAGTTATAATTGATCAAAAAGGTAATAAAAAGGAACTCGAGTTTTTGATGCGATTGCCGAGAATTTGAGAGAATTGAATTTTACCAAAATAGTTTCATTAGCCCCTGAAGTATTATAAATACTAGTAGGCAAAATTTAGATCAAAGAATTAATTTAGTAGATTGTGTTTTTACGTATACTTTTTAAAATCCAAAATGAAAATAAAAAGATAAAAAACATGTTGATTATAGAAAAATTAGGAGTGACCTAGAATTAGAGTGTTATGGGCAAGGACACTATTGCTGATTTACTAACCTCTATAAGAAACACGAACATTTGAATAAAAAAGGAACAGTTTGAGTAGTATCTACAAATATTACCAAAAACATTGTTAAATACTTCTACGAGAGGGTTTTATTGAAAGTGTTTGGGAACATCAGGAACATAACAGATATTTCTTGGTTTCATCTCTGCCGGTGCTCATAGGTCCGTCCGATTCGTCCTCGCTCCTCGCTGTGCTCTGGCTGCGCACGTGATCCCATGTCGCGAAAGGTCGTTCGATTCTCGTCCATGCACGGGATCCCGCGTCTCCAAGGTCTCTCGATTCTCTCGCCCGGTCATCCCTGCTGAGCTCCCCCGGCTCATGTGCCTATGCTTGTAGGCATTTGCTTATGCTTCCTTCATCGATATGTATAGCCAGAGTCAATTCTCCGACGTCCAGTCCAACCCCGCAATCGCTCGGATTTATTCCTTCACATCCCATGATGTTTGTTCATTCCTTCTTTTTAAGGACTCCCCTCCTTCCACGAGGCAACCAACCAGCCATGCAAGAACATCCCAGTTGTTTGTTCAATTAGGCAGCCTGCAATCCCTTTATTTCCTTTGGGCCGCTTATTGTCATATATATATAAATTGGTTAAACTTGATGAAAAGGTGTGAGGTGGTACTAATTTATAGGCCAACAAATGTTGTTTCAACCACAAACACTAGTTAGTTCCGTTGGTAGCAACCAGCGGCAATGGGAGGGGAGGTCGTGAGATTGAATCCCAAAGGGGAACAATTTTTGGCTGATTTCTGATCCCTATTGGATAGAAAAAAAGTGCGGACTGGGCCTAGCTTGGCCTATGCAGGGGGCATTACGATAGTAAAAAAACCAATGCGAGATGTTTTTCTGGATTTCGGGTTTGTTCTTAAAAATTTGAGGGGCTTTTCTCTTACAGAAATGGCGGTAAACGGACATAAGCAATCCATGTTTTATTAGTAGGTATAGGTTCCAGAAAAAATCTTCGTAAAATTTCAGCTCCATCCGAGAACTTTTATTTGTGCACAAAAATAACACCAAGGTAGTTCTATTGAAAACAGTGTCAGTCCGGATTAGTTCCATTCAAATCATGTAAATTAGAGTTCAAAACAAGAGAAAAAGTTTTTAGAAAAATAGATATGTTTGATACGTATCATATTCCCACTCACTCTTTTGCAGAAAACATTTTATTCAAAATGTCCACACTATGTGGCAAAACACTTTGTCTTGGCATAGTGATAGAGGAATACCCAATCATTTGGGATAACCTACAAAGTAGCACTTATTTCAATAAATTTAATGACGCTCTTTTCAGTGTAAAAGCCAGTCTCTAAAGCATCACATTAAAAAATATATTGGCAAAATAATCAATGTCTTCTTTGATCTCACCATGTCATACATAGCTTGATTATGTCTACTCAAAACATCCTACTCTGAGTAATATTTTGGAAAGTGCAAGCTATTTTTTTCATAACTCACCAGACATTCGCTAAATTTGTAAGTTAAGTTCTTTCTGCAATACAATTGTAGAAACATAATTTTTGTTACAATCAGTTCTATTTCCTCCTGGAAAAACCTTTCAAAACATTTCAAAAGATCTAGATTTATGTCACAGTAAATATAAATATCTACTTGTGTCAACCTTGAAGATAGATAAATCCACTGCTTGCAACAACGCTTATTGAACTACTTACATCAACATACATGTTCTAATTATTTTGTTGCTCATTCTTTATGGCTCGTGAACGGTATTTTAGTTTACTTCACTATTTGAATGAAAGTTGCAAGTGTCAGATGATTCATAATCAAATGACTTCAATATCCATCAGTATGGAATTCCTCCATGCTAGTTTCTCCAGTGTGACTAAATGTAGTGCCATACATATGCGGTATTCTTTTAGTCTTGCGACATTTAGCATCAGTGTTATGGATGTTCAATTTTATTATCTAATTTATAACATACATCATATTCATAAATAGGAGTATGCCCTTTTGTTCATAATATCAAACTACTATTGTTCTCTTATGAACAATCGCCTTGCAACTTCTATGCAATGGGCTAGAGTGGACAAAACTCTAAAATGAATTATGACAATAAATACAAAGGTAATATGTTGATGAAAAGTATCATAACTTTTTAAAAGTTTTCAACACATATTTTAACCTCATTGTTTGTTGGTCATCTAGGCCGTTGTAGTTTCTTGCAACGATTAGCATTAACATGCAATCGACTCGATATCCTTGTGATCAACTTTTATTCACAATATCAAAGAATTAATGATCAACAAATTGATCATCATTCTCAAGAACTATAATTTAGTTGACCAACTTTCTATATATCTTATAGCTTTGTATGAAATTCATACCTGTGCTGGACATTCCAGTATTCTTTTCTTTTCTGCATTTTACTTCTTATAGTTTTACTTTCAATATTTCTTCTACTCACAGAAAAAGCATCCAACGTTAAGAGTGGCGTGAGCCCTGAACTTCCCTAGGCATGTAAGTCTAATTACATCCTTTTGGTTTTGTGCTTTCCTCTTTAAGTTTCTCACCATCAACTTATGACTAGCGTTCTTCCGGATCTTATGCATTTTAGTCTTGAACATAGTTGAACACTTCATTAGAACTTGCAAACGAAACGCTTCTTTAGATATCACATATCATTTAACCTTTGTGTGTTTCTAAAAATAATTTTCAGTTCCAAGAATATCACATAACTATCCCAAACATTATGAAGTTCGGGTTTCTCGAAACAAGCAGACCGTAATGTAATTCTAGCCTTTTGGATCGGAGGACTTGAGTCTCATCATCCATAGAATCAGTAAGAGAGTATTGTAAACATGTAGTAGGACAAAATCCTTCTTGGCACTTTTAGAGGATGATCCTCTCACTAATAAAGA
Organism: Aegilops bicornis; assembly: GCA_021605145.1. Taxonomy (NCBI): domain Eukaryota; kingdom Viridiplantae; phylum Streptophyta; class Magnoliopsida; order Poales; family Poaceae; genus Aegilops; species Aegilops bicornis. Next base: position 711,692,014 of record CM038675.1, read on the forward strand.
TTCAACTAGATAAATAACAGCTAATCAATTTCAACAACAAAGGTGAAACCATGAGCCATAATTCTATAACTATAATGCAAACTACACATAGACATTGTTCATAATTATTTTGCACTAATGATTAAACTTAAATAATATATAATTGTGCTCCCACTTAAATCAACATCTCTCATAATTGATTTTAAGTGATTCAAGACCCTGATCCAATTCATAGCCATTGGTGTGGACATCATTGATGATGTGAACTTCAATCGGTAGGCAAACCTTTGCCGATCATATCTCTATGTGCCTCTTGTTTCATCTTTCGATTCATCATGCTCGGAGCTCAAAACGTGATCACCAACAACACTTGAGCTAGTCTTAGAGGCGAGACTAAAAACCTTTATTTTATCCGTTTATAATTCACACGTGCATATGAGTTTTCCACCGAATCACATATTCCAGGATCATAGGATTTACAACATGAAATATAAACACTTAACTATGAATATGGAAATATAATAATATAAATATTATTGCCTCTAGGGCATATTTCCAATAAAGGTACCAAAATAGAATGAGAAGTGATCATCCATATGCGCAAAGTATGGATGTTCATGGTATGACTAGTTTCTTTGCGAGTAAATTAAAAAAAGTTATGCCTTTTACTACCACTACTAGCAATATATACTTATATTTATTCTTATACACTATGCTCCCCAATTTTAAAGGCCTCACAATCAATCGAGGTATTTCCAATTTGAAATTGGGCCATCTGATTTTGACCGGGTCAATAATTTCTCAAGGAGCTCCCCCATTCAATTCTTTTAATTCACTATGCTCCCTAATTTTGGAGCTGCTCCATTCGATTGAGATATTCAATTTTGAATTTGGTTCACGATTTTCATAGACCCAACAATTTTTTAAATCAATTAGTAGCGACCGGCCTATAAAAATATATCAATCCCGTGCATCCTCTCAGCACCTAGAAAAAAATGCACCATCATGTGATATCTTAGCACCAATATGGTACATGCAATCACAAACGCAGAATTTCCCCCGTATAAATATGTGTTTGATCAGCAGATAAGATAAAATCCACCACGAAAGAGCCACCAAAATACCATACTATATGAATTAAAATTGTATGCAAACCCAATAACACCGGCGCAACAAAGCGCGTCCAACCCTTCTAGTATTAATCATGCCAAGATGCACCCTTAATTGATGATCACTTAGTAATTCGAGTTTCGTGAATAATTTTTCTTCCAAAGAAGGCTGGTGTGGTTCTGGATACAAAATGGGCCATTGGATCAGGGTCCTCAAACTGCTCCCCGGTTCAGTGCGATTGAGCGAGGGTGTCGAGCAAACACGCACCCCTACGACGCTATTGGCCTGGCCTAATACACACAAGCAATTTTTTTTGTCTTTTCCCCTTGATATTGGAAATGTTCGAGAAGGTTTGCCCTTTTTTTTTTCTTTTTTTCTTTTATCTATCAATTTCTTTTCAACTTTACTTTTTTTACTTTCATGTTCATTTTTATTCCCTTGGCGCTTTCTCTTCATTGTTTTCTCCTCCTTCTTTCTTTACTCTTTTTTTTAACATTGTGAATATTTTTTTTTGAAACTCAAGAACCTTTTTCTTAATTCATGGTTTCTTAAACTTATGACATTTTATCAAATACATGAACATTTTTAAAAAAATCGAATATTTGTTTAGTTCTAAAATACTTTCCAATTCAGAAACATTTTCTAAATTGATTAAAAAAATAAATTCATGATTCTTTAAAAAAAACTCTCATTTTTTCGAATCAATGAACGATTTTTAATTATTGAACATCTCTATTATTTGCAGAAGTTTTGAATCCATACAATTTTATTCATGTAAAATTGGTAATTTTTTTTTTGCTAATTTTGGATTATTTACTGAATTCGGGATAATTTCAAAATTCTGTTTTTTTAAATCAGCAAAGATTCATTAAAATTTGTGAAAAAGTATTTTTAAGTTCATAAACATTTTTCTTCCAGTTCTTGAACACTTACACAACTGTACGCTTACAGTATGAGGGGGTGGACTGTTCTTTTCGAGTAGGGGCCAAGCTGAGAAAAGCTGAAGAGCGTGCAGCTCGTTTCGTCTAGAATTCTAAAAAAAAAACCCAGCAAAACCGTTAATTGCGCTAGCCCACCACAACGCGAGCGTGCGTGCGTGCTATTTCACGCCCTATTCCTGGACTAGGAGACCCCCGCTCGCGAGCGCTATTTCTTGCTCTAAGCGAGGCTGAAAGAAACCCTCGCGTCAAATGCTCAGTAACGGGTCGACCAAATAAACTACTCCCTCTGTAAACTAATATAAAGCATTTAGAATACTATTTTAGTATTCTAAATGCTCTTATATTAGTTTACGAAGGGAGTACACTTCAAAAATAACGAGAAAAATGGTGTGAGAAGAGGGGTCGACCCAGGATTCAAACCTGGGTGCTAACCACTAGGTTAGCACTGTGTTCGTGATGAATGCTAGGGAGGGCCCCACTTATAGAGAAAAAGAGCCGGGTTTTCTCAGGTTTTTTCTTCTCCGTGTTTTTTTCATTTGTTTCTTCAGTTCTTTTATTTTGGTTTATTTTGTTTCTTTTTCGGCTTTCATTTTTTGGTTTTTCTTTGTTTCTTTTTGCTTTTCATTTTACATTCTTAAATACATGATCAACATTTTTTCAAATACTTGTTCAACATTTTTCAAATACCTGTTCAACATTTACATAGATATGATCAATATTTTTTCAAATACTTGTTCAATCTTTTCCAAATATTTACATTTTTCAAATACTTATTCAATACTTTTTTAAATATTGGCTCAACATTTTTTAAATACATGTTCAACATTTTTATATACATGATTAACATTTCTTTCAAACACATGTTCAACATTTTTTTAAATACTTGTTCAACATTTTTCGAATATTTGTTCTACATTCTTCAAATACTTGTTCAACATTTTTATATACATGATCAATTTATTTTCAAATAGTTGTTCAACATATTTTAAATGCTTGCACAACATTTTTCAAATGTTTTCTGTAGAGTGTTTTTGTAATATATATATATATATATATATATATATATATATATATATATATATATATATATATATATAGAGAGAGAGAGAGAGAGAGAGAGAGATACTTTTAAGTATAAAAAATCAGAAATAAAAGCACAAAAGAAAACAAAAGACGTAAAAAAACTGGAAAAATAGGCTGTGTCCTGAGGAGCTAGTGGGCCGGCCCAGATTGCTCACCTTTCAGCGAGTCCGAAGCCAGGTCTCGCTGAAGGGGAGACATAGCCCCCTTCCCCCTCGCGCCTGCCGCCGCCAACTCCCATCTACAGCGTGTTTGGTTCTGGGGAATTAGAGATGGGGAATGGGAGTTGAGGGGCGAGGAGATTAAAAGTCCACTGTTTGATTAGAGGGAATGGGAGTTTAAGTGGAAAGGGGAATGGGAGTTGAGGAAGCCAATTCCCACATATTTCTTCCCAGGGGTACCTTGTTAATTCACTAGGAGAGTTTTATCCCACGCTAATTCCCACCGTATACCAAACAAGGGAATGAGAGTAAAAATCTACTTCCCATGACTAGTCCCTTTAGAAACACCCTTGTGCAAACTCTCATTCCCCTAACCAAGGGTTTACCAAACATGGTTCTAGTGCCAAGGCTATTTATCGCTTACTCCAAGACAGAACTCTGCTCGCCTTCAGTGCTCCTATGAATGGTTTTTGCTCCTAACACAGGGATGATCGCTTTTATTTTTTGCGCTCTGGTTTTTTTCTGCTTGGTTTTCTTTTACCTATTTGGTTTCTCTGTTTTTCCTTTTTATGTTTAGTTTTTATTGTGTTGTTGTTGCTTTTTTTGGTTCCCTATGGTTCATTATCGATTCTTCACATTTTCAACTTTTCTTCATTTATTTATTACATAATATTTTCCTTTTATTTTGACATAGATGTACACATTTTTATATACAATCCATACATTTTAGTGTACACGTAAATCATTATTTATACACGTTAGACAATTTTTTTCTATACATAATTATTAATATTTTAAATTCATGTTTGGAACATTTTTAGAACACGTGTCAAATTTTTTTAAATACACATTGAATATTTTTATGGATGATACGAAATATTTTTCTAAAACTATGTGAACATTTTTAAAAAAATTTAATTCATATTTTAAAATGGGCCAAACATAATTTTAAACACTTATTTTTTTAAATGTCACGTACATTTTTCAGATTGGTACGGATTTTTTAAATATGTGAAAATGTCTTGATAAATTTAAACATTTATTTTAAATGTCACGTAAATTGTATTATTTTCTTAAAAAGTCATGATAATGTTTTGAACCAGGTGATTTTTTTTAAAGTGTCACATACACAACTTTTTAATGGTACAGAACATTTGTTTGAATTACGCGGAAGTTGTTGTTACATTATAACTTTTTTTGAAACTTTCATGAACATCTTTTCACTATTACGTACATTTTATAACGGTAGAAAATTATTTTACACCAGATGAACATTTTTAAATGCGTGATGAGCATTTTCAAAACATTAACGAAATTAAGTTTTGGAATATACGTATTTAGAATTTTTCAAAATATAAATAAAAATGGAAAAGGAAAAAAGAATAACATGATGCATGACATCAGCATGACGAGCGCACATGGCTATTCTGCGGCTACCGGCTCCTCTCTAGGCGAGCTGAGCTATTGTCTCATAGTATAAAGCGAGACATAGTCGCACTCCTTCTACACGCCTTTAGCGCAATATTGTCACTATAGCGCATATGAGGAGCACGTTCGAATGGGCCAATCGCATCGAAAATCGCCCCGGCTCTGCTGGTCTAAGTTCGCTGGCTCGCCCGTTCGTTCATTTTTCTTTCGCTCAACTTTGCGGTTCCGACTCTCCTTTCTCAGTAAAAAAAAAACAATCAGACTTTTATAAATTAAAAAAATCATAAATTTAATTGTAATCAACCCGAATTTTAAAAAGTGCTCTCGGGTTTTGAAAAAAGTTCATGAATTTGAAGTTTTTTTTTGGAAAATGTTCACGATTTTGAACAAGTTCATGTATTTGAAACATTTTTGAATGTGAACAAACTCCACGGATTTGAAGATGTTCATGACTTGGATTTTTTTGGCAATTTTTAAAAAATTTATAAATTCACGAATTTGGAGAAAGATACATATTTAAGAAATGTTCAAAGAATTTCAAAAAGTGAAAACAAAAAAATAAAAAAGAAGAAGAAAAAACCCACAAAAAACCTTGTATAACCGGTCGAAAACAATAATAACTGAGCGGGGATCTTCTAGAATCTTTCCAAACCTTGGCAGGTAGAGAAAAATTATGGGCCGGAAGCGCTTCCAAAAAACCAAGCTCGGGAAGCTTATGGGCCGGCCTATACAAAAAATTCGGTGTGCACAGCGCATCATTTTTGAATTATTCGGCTCATAAGCGCCAAATAGGAAATACTCCGCCCCCACCCAGCCACCCTTAGCGCAGTCCATCCTAGCTTATCAAAGGTGACGTTTCTTTTTTGAGGTTTTCAAGTGCTCAAATCATATTCCGAGTAAATTTGAGGTCGTGAAGGAGAAAATCTTCAATTTTCGAGTTATAAGTTTTGGTTTGAGTACAAGGTGTTGGTCCTCAAAAGCTTGAAGTTTGAGTTGAAAATTCACCATACTAAAATTTCTTGTTTTGGTATGTTTCTCTTAGTCAAAAATCTAAACTTGTTTTCAAACGCTAATACATCCACAACAGCAGAGCCCATGGTATAGCCCGCATGTTGATGGGCGGTGTCGGCCGGGATTGATGCTACCTCCCGCGAGCGGTTGTCCCCGTGGGCACGACATCGGCTGGGCAGTTGGCGCCTGTGGGCTTGGAAATTCCAATCCGGTGGCAATGATGATGTCCGCCGAAGTCATATAAATCCAGATCTGCACCGATGGTGCGGAGCGATTGATGGTTCCTTTGTGGACTAGTAGTTCCGTGGTCATTCATGCCTTGGTTGATCCGTGTCGCTGTGGTCGATGCATGGCGGTATACGTGTCCTTCCCCATAGTTTGATATATTGCCGCATATGAGGATGGCAGAGGTAGTGGCGGTCTGTGGTGTTGTTGTCTGATTCAGATTAGCTATTGGCTGCCACTTGTGAGGATGATGCGGGGACTCTGGATCGTCCCGAACATGGGATTTTGGTAGTGCTGATGACCTTCCTCCCTTTTCAATAACTTCGCTGTGCGATGGCAAGCAACTTTTGTCGTGGCTTGACTATCTGCTCACCTGGGCATGGTCATTTGTCGGGCTGTGCGCGTATGCAGCTGCTAATATTCTGGCAAGGGGCGGAGACATCATATAATGACTTCTGTTGGGTGGTGCTTCTCAAGTACCCGATCTTGAGCTCTGGGTGAAAACCCTAAGTCTGCCCATTGTTAGTTATACTTAGCAATGGGGACGTATTTTGCGTTGTTACCTTGATGAAGTCATATCAGTCCAGATCTGCAGCCGATGGTGCGGAGCATTTGATGGTTCCTTTATGGACTAGCAGTTCCGTGGTCATTCATGCCTCGGTTGATCCGTGTCGCTATGGTCAATGCATGGCAGTATATGTGTCCTTCTCTACAGTTTGATATACTTCCGCATATGAGGATGGCAGAGGTAGTGGCTGATACGTCTCCATCGTATCTACTTTTCCAAACTCTTTTGTCCTTGTTCTGGACTCTAATTTACATGATTTGAATGGAACTAACCCGGACTGCCGTTGTTTTCAGCAGAATTGCCTTGGTGTTATTTTTGTGCAGAAATAAAAGTTCTCGGAATGACCTGAAAATTTATGGAGAATATTTCTGAAATATATGAAAAATATTGGCGAAAGAATCAACCAAAGGGGACCCACCACCTGTCTACAAGGGTGGAGGGCGCGCCCCCTGCCTTGTGGGTCCCCTGGACCTCCTCCGACCCTACCTCCAACTCTATATATTCACGTCCAGGGAGGAAAAAATCAAGAAGAAGGATTCATCGCGTTTTACGATACGAAGCCGCCGCCACCTCCTGTTCATCATCGGGAGAGCAGATCTGGAGCCTGTTCGGGGCTCAGAAGAGGGGAAATTGATAACCCACAAGTATAGGGGATCACAACGGTTTACGAGGGTAGAGTATTTGATACGGGACGCCTCGGAAATGATCTTTCACGGTGCCAAAGAACTCACAAGGAGCAGCAACAAACTCACTCGAAACTTGTTTCAACAAACTTCGCTTTCTCTCAAGTGGCAAGAACAAAAGGAAACACTCTCGGATAAATTGCAGCGGATAACTAGCTTGGTTTACAAGGATGCAACCCAAACCATGAAGCTTGTGAACCTATGAAGAATCACAAGAGGGAACCACAAGGATCCTATATGAATTGAGGACAGGCCTCCAATCCACACACACCCAGCTAACACTCAACGATACTAGTGCTCACAAGACAACACAACCTCACCGGTCTGCCTACAAACATAAACTCGTAAATCTCATCCCCTTCACATGGAACAGTGGGGAGTATTTATACTAGAAGCACCCACTAGTTAGGTGTGAAAACAACTCAAAATGAAGGGTAAATTCGTGAGCCCCAAGTCAGTAGCAGAGCAAACTTGTTGAGCCTCACGCTGTAATAAATTCCTGGACAACTTGCATGGAAACTTGCACAACTTTTGACTCAAGACCTCAAATGATGCAATCGTTTTTTTTGAATGAAAGCTGACTTCAAAGACCATATTTTCCAGCATCTATAAAGTGATAGAGACTTCCAGAATTAATTAGGTTTAGGTGAGAAGTTGCAGCTGGAAATCTGATGTGTCATTTCTCCCAAAATTGGCAACGGAAGCTTCCCAACTAAGATAATGGTTTTGCCCTTGTCTTCCTTTGGATGCTCTAATGGTTCAGCATTTGTGCTAGCATTAACCTCACTCTTGGATGCCTTGGTCATGATCTGGTCCACATCATCCTCCCTTCCTTCAAACAAAACCGTCCTCGGTTTTGAGGTATTCCTTTTGGGCTTCTTCACTTGTGGAAATTGCTCAACCTTTAGTACTTGATCCACCATAGGTTCCAAGAGATGGTTCACTCCTTGATGCATGAAAGAATACTTGTTAGACCTCCCATGGTGAGTAGCATCATGATCAAACTGCCAGGGTCTTCCCAAAAGAAGATGACAAGCTTGCATTGGCACCACATCACATACCACTTTGTCCACATAACTTCCTACTGAAAATTGCACCCTAGCGCGATGCGTAATCTTCAGCTTACCAACACCATTCAGCCACTTCACATAATATGGCTGGGGCTGCCTCCATGTTGATATCCCAAGAGCATGCACAAGATCACTACTAATGATGTTGTTGTAGCTGCCTCCATCGATGACCACCTTGCAGTTTTTGTCCTTGATCTTGCAAATGGATTGGAACACATTTTGCCGCTGGCCCTTCTCAACAATAGGAGCATCATCATGAGCCACTTTGCGAACCATGAGATTAATACCATCTCCTCCATCTGAACTCAGAGGTGCTCCGGTCTCAAAAGTACAATAATTTGCATCTTTCTTCTCAGATTCAGATTTGTCACTTGAGTCATCGGTGACATATCCATCATTTGTGAGTAAAACCTTCTTTAGATTAGGGCAATCCTTCTTGAAGTGACCTCTACCCTTGCATGTATGGTAATCGAATATTACTAATGCGAAAAGGTGAGTATTGGAAGATTCAACCTTTGATGCATTAGCTTCTTTTGTAGTCATCTTGTTGTGTGAGCGAAAATCTACAAAGAACACTTCCGTCTACTTCTCGCTGAACTGAACCTCTCCAAGTGGTTGATGTATAGGTGTGGCTGCGATTTTGGCAACGCTTCAGCTGCTGCTCTACACGAATAGCTTGATGCACAAGTTCTTGCAAATCTTGATATGTAACCATCTCTATTCTTTCTTGCACATATTCATTCAGTTCATGAAAGAATCTTGACATTGTGGCCTCCTCTAGCTCATTCACCGCTGTCCTAATCATCAAAATCTCCATCTTTTTATAGTACTCATCAACACTAGAATTACCTTGGCACAACCGTTGGAGTCGATTGTACAAGGTTATTGTGAAATGTTCAGGAACAAAACGTCTCCGCAACAGATTTTTCATTTGCACCCAAGTCTCCGGACAACCTCCCGTGATGACACAATTGGTTCCACCAAATCAAAGCATATCCAGTAAGCTCAATGGATGCATATCGTACCTTCTTCTCCTCCGTATAGAGGTGGCTGTCAAAAATCTGATCCACACGCATCTCCCACTCCAAATAATCATCGGGCTCGGTTTTCCCATTGAACGATGGTATGGTAAGTTTGAATTTACCAATCCCATCATCTTCATGGTCACGATGAGCACGCCCATGACCTTTTCCTCCCGTGGCAAAGCCTTCTTGGCCTTCTCCGCGACGATCATGATGAACACGTCGTGGTCGAGGCTCGTAGTAGTTTCGAGCATCATCGGAGTCGTCGCTCCAATGCTCTCCATGGTGGTCCTGCTGTATGGGGAGTTGTCGATGTCGACCCCGTGCAGCAATACCATCTCGTGGTGGCGCCCAAGTAGCACCTCGCTGGTCGTAGCGAGCACGCCGAGGTGGTCCAGCGTAGTAGCCATGAGCATCACCCAAGTAGACGTGGTTCTGCTCTCCATGCTCCTCCTCAAGGTGGCGTTGGCCCCATTGCTCGGGATTTGTCGATGTCGACCCTGCAAGAAGCCTATCTCGACAGAGTTCCTCGGTGAGGGAGTCGATTCTCCGCCAAGGTTGGTCTCCACGGCCGATATGCGCCTCTCCACCTTGTTCAACACATACTGTATCCTCCAATGCCAACACATAGGCAGGTCAGCTTGGATCGTACACGGGAAGTGGCAGCTCCTCCTCCACGAGGCGCCTACCTCCGTGCACACCATCAACACCGCTGGATCTCCTCGAACCCATGGAAGCTTCTCAAGAACAAAATCAGCAAGAGAGAAAATAGCACCGCGAACAACCTAAAGATCTGATGCCAAGATGATACGGACGCCTTAAACGATCTTTCACGGTGCCAAAGAACTCACAAGGAGCAAAGCAACAAACTCACTGAAACTTGTTTCAACAAACTTCGCTTTCTCTCAAGTGGCAAGAACAAAAGGAAACACTCTCGATAAATTGCAGCGGATAACTAGCTTGGTTTATAAGGATGCAACCTAAACCATGAAGCTTGTGAACCTATGAAGAATCACAAGAGGGAACCACAAGGATCCTATATGAATTGAGGACAGGCCCTCCAATCCACACACACGAGCTAACACTCAAAGATACTAGTGCTCACAGCACAACACAACCTCACCGGCTGTCTACAAACATAAACTCAGAAATCTCACCCCCCCTTCACATGGAATAGCTGAGGAGTATTTATACTAGAAGCACCCACTAGTTAGGTGTGAAAACAACTCAAAATGAAGGGTAAATTCGTGAGCCCCAAGCTGTAGTAGGAGCAAACTTGTTGAGCCTCGCGCTGTAATAAATTCCTGGACAGCTTGCATGGAAACTTGCAGAACTTTTGACTCAAGACCTCAAATGACGCACCGTTTTTTTGAATGAAAGCTGACTTCAAAGACCATCTTTTCCAGCCTCTATAAAGTGCTAGAGACTTCCATAATTAATTAGGTTTAGGTGGGAAGTTGCAGCTGGAAATCTGATGTGTCATTTCTCCCAAAATAGGCACCTAAGCTTCCCAACTAAGATAATGGTTTTGCCCTTGTCTTCCTTTGGATGCTCTAATGGTTCAAAGCATTTGTGCTAGCATTAACCTCACTCTTGGATGCCTTGGTCATGATCTGGTCCACATCAAGATTCAACCCAAATTTATTGATTCGACACAAGGAGCCAAAGAATATTCTCAAGTATTAGCAGTTGAGTTGTCAATTCAACCACACCGGATAACTTAGTATCTGCAGCAAAGTATTTAGTAGCAAAGTAATATGGAAGTAACGTAACGGTAGCAAAAGTAATATTTTTGGGTTTTGTAGTGATTGTAACAAAGAGTAAACGGAAAAGTAAATAAGCGAAGAACAATATGTGAAAAGCTCAGAGGCATTGGATCGGTGATGGAGAATTATGCCGGATGCAGCTCATCATATAACAGCCATAACATAGGGTGACACGTAACTAGCTCCAATTCATCAATGTAATGTAGGCATGTATTCGAATATAGTCATAATGCGTGCTTATGGAAAAGAACTTGCATGACATCTTTTGTCCTACCCTCCCGTGGCAAAGGGTCCCTAGCGGAAACTAAGGGATATTAAGGCCTCGTTTTAATAGAGTACCGGACCAAAGCATTAACACATAGTGAATACATGAACTCCTCAAACTATGGTCATCACCGGTAGTGGTCCTGATTATTGTCACTTCGGGGTTGCCGGATCATAACACATAGTAGGTGACTATAGACTTGCAAGATAGGATCAAGAACTCAAATATATTCATGAAAACATAATAGGTTCAGATCTGAAATCATGGCACTCGGGCCCTAGTGACAAGCATTAAGCATAGCAAAGTCATAGCAACATCAATCTCGTAACATAGTGGATACTAGGATCAAACCCTAACAAAACTAACTCGACATTACATGATAAATCTCATCCAACCCATCACCGTCAAAGAAGCCTACGATGGAATTACTCACGACGGGCGGTGCGCATCATGAAATTGGTGATGGAGGATGGTTGATGATGACGACGGCGACGGATTCTCTCCCGAGCCCCGAACGGACTCCAGATCAGCCCTGCCGAGAGAGTTTAGGGCTTGGCGGCGGTTCCGTATCGTAAAACGCGATGAATCTTTCTCTCTGATTTTTTTCTCCCCGAACACGAATATATGGAGTTGGAATTGAGGTCGGTGGAGCTCCAGGGGGCCCACCCTCGTGGAGAGGGTGTGGGGCCCCTGGCCTTGATTCTTTCGCCAGTATTTTTTATATTTTCCAAAATAAATCTCCGTTGATTTTCAGGTCATTCTGAGAACTTTTGTTTACGCACAAAAAATAACACCATGGGAATTCTACCGAAACAAAGGTCGGTCGGGTTAGTTCCATTCAAATCATGCAAGTTAGAGTCCAAAACATGGGCAAAAGTGTTTGGAAAAGTAGATACGACGGAGACGTATAAACTCCCCCAAGCTTAAACCTTTGCTTGTCCTCAAGAAATTCAGTTGATAAACTGAAAGTGATAAAGAAAAACTTTTACAAACTCTATTTGCTCTTGTTGTTGTAAATATGTAAAGCCAACATTCAAGTTTTCAGCAAAGATTATGACTAACCACATTCCCAATAACTCTTAGGTCTTATGTTTACTCATATCAATGGCATAATCAACTAGCGAGCAATAATAATAAATCTAGGATGACAACACTTTCTTAAAACAATCATAATATGATATAACAAGATGGTATCTCGCTAGCCCTTTCTGAGACCGCAAAACATAAATTAGAGCTCCTTTAAAGATCAAGGACTAAATAAACATTGTAATTCATGGTAAAAGAGATCCAATCATAGTCATACCCAATATAAATTAATAGTAATGGATGCAAATGACATCGGTTCTCTCCAGCTGGTGCTTTTTAATAAGAGGGTGATGACTCAACATGAAAGTAAATAGATAGGCCCTTCGCAGAGGGAAGTAGGGATTTGTAGAGGTGCCAGAGCTCGGTTTTGGAATAGAGATAAATAATATTTTGAGCGGCATACTTTCATTGTCAACATAACAACCAAGAGATGGCGATATCTTCCATGTTACACACATTATAGGCGGTTCCCAAACAGAATGGTAAAGTTTATACTCCCCATCCACCAACAAGCATCAATCCATGGCTTGCTCGAAACAACGAAAGTGCCTCCAACTAACAACAAATTCCCTGGGAGTTTTGTTTGCAATTATTTTGATTTTATTTTCATAAAGCATGGGACTGGGCATCCCGATGACCAGCCATTTTCTCATGAGTGAGGAGCGGAGTCCACTCGTCTTGAGAATAACCCGCATAGCATGGAAGATACAGATAGCCCTAGTTGATACATGAGCAATTCGAGCATACAAAACAAAATTTCATTTGAAGGTTTAGAGTTTGGCACATACAAATTTACTTGGAACGGCAGGTAGATACCGCATATAGGAAGGTATAATGGACTCATATGGAATAACTTTGGGGTTTAAGGGATTGGATGCACAAGCAAGATTCCCGCTTAGTACAAGTGAAGGCTAGCAAAAGACCTGGAAGCGACCAACTAAAGAGCGACAACAGTCATGAACATGCATTAAAATTAATGAACATTGAGTGCAAGCATGAGTAGGATATAATCCACCATGAACATAAATATCGTGAAGGCTATGTTGATTTGTTTCAACTACATGTGTGAACATGTGCCAAGTCAAGTTACTTGAATCATTCAAAGGAGGATACCACCCCATCATACCACATCACAACCATCTTAATAGCATGTTGGCACGCAAGGTAAACCACTATAAGCTCCTAGCTAATTAAGCATGGCATAAGCAACTATAATCTCTAATTGTCATTGCAAACATGTTTATTCATAATAGGCTGAATCAGGAACGATGAACTAATCATATTTACAAAAACGAGAGAGGTCGAGTTCATACCAGCTTCTCCCATCTCAATCACCCATCATATATCGTCATAATTGCCTTTCACTTGCACGACCGAATGATGTGAATAATGATAATAGTGCACGTGCATTGGACTAAGCCGAATCATGAAAGCATTCAATAAATGAGGAGAAGACAAGGCAATATGGGCTCTTGGTTAAATCAACAATAATGCATATAAGAGCCACTTCACAATTTAATTATGGTCTTCTCCTATCGACCCCCCAAAGAAAAGAAAAGAAATAAAACTATTTACACGGGAAAGCTCCCAACAAGCAAAAGAAGAATAGGAAATCTTTTTGTGTTTTCTTTTAATTATTACTACTGCAGCAAGAAAGTAAACTAACTAAAAGCTACTACTAATTTTTTTGGTTTTCTTAAGGTTTTTCAAACACACAAGAAGAAAGCATAAAAAGGAAAATAAACTAGCATGGATATTACAGTGAAAAAGTATGAGCACCGACATCTAGCAATGAGTGTGTAAACATAAATGTAATGTCGGTGAGAAATACGTGATTCCCAAGCTTAGGCTTTTGGCCTAAGTTGGTCTATTGCCACTACTGGCCCGGGCGGATATCCAAAGTTATAGTTGGGGTATCGAGATGAAGAAGCCTCTCGATTTCCATCGGGTTGGCAATCATCTCCTGATCCCACTGTAATTAGACCGTCGTGGAGGATCAAATTGTGGTTCCGGCCTGCCTCATGGTTGATGTAGGGTTCCTGTGACGCTTGGATGGTAGCTAGCTAACGAGATAATTGACTGCAGATAAATCAAACAAGGAAGGAGCAGCAAGGTAATAGTCTCAAAGATGACTTTTATCAAACAACAATTTATATTTAAGCGCCTTTTCCCTATTCTTAACAATAAAATCATGCGCCACTGCATTTTATAATCTAGATAAACAGTAGGCAGCAATTTTTCTTCTTTCTCATAGTGCCTAATAAGTATGTTATAGTATGCAGCGAGGCATGAGGCGAAGATGCCTCCCAAGATGGGGCCCTTAGTACGGTTCAGATTTAACCGCTTTGCGACAATAGCGCCCATACTAAATGTGTCATCACAAAACAAGGCATGGCACAAAATAATAATATCAGGGACACTCAGGTTTCACAAGTTTCCACGACCAATTAAGCATCTACTAGCAAATATAGCAAAGTAACGTAAAATAGGAAAATGTATGCTAGTGATTCGTGCGTTGGAAACCTTCCTCGTTTCCCCTACAGCAATTGTATCAATAAACTCCTCCACATCGTTACTATGTGGTTCCGCTATGAAACCCGGAAAAGGTAACTTGCACACCACACAGAATTCTTGAAGGGTCATCTCCTTATACTCATCATATAAATAAAATCCACCGTAGGTGGTGATCTCCTAGAATGGAAATGAAAATTTTGCACAAAGGTATTGGTGAGTAAGAGATACTGCTCGCATTGGTCGCGGAGGAAGTCAAAGGAGGCCTGCATTCTCAGCCAACTCATAAAATCATCATAAATCCCGCTGCTCTCAAGAAATCATCGCAAGGCCATTCACACGGCCGAACCTCCATGGTGCGAGGCAGATTATATTTGGGCCTCTCTGCTTCTTCACTTTTCTTTTCCTTGCTTCGGCTCGATGAGCCCCTCAAAAATCTCTTCATCATTTTCTGAAAATTTCTGAAATTTTTAGTAACTTCAAATAAAAGTGAACCAAACTCAACAAAATTGATAGCAACTACTCCCACAAGTGCCTAGAGACTATATCATGCATTAGAACTACTTGGAACCATATAAATTTGACATGCAAGCTCAAGAACATGGTCACCTAGGCAGCACAAATTTGTAATGAATAAAGCACTAGAACAAAAACTAATTGGACCAATGGAGGAGTCACATACCAAGGAACAATCCCCCAAAGCAGTTTTGTGAGACGTTCTTTGAGCAAGGAGATCGAAAATCACAGCAAAATGAGCTAGAACTCGTGCTTGAGCTGGATGGTGATTTTTTTGGGGAGGAAGAAGGAGTGTGTTAGTGCAGGAATAAGTGGAGGGGAGCCACCATGGGCCCACGAGGCAGGGGGCGCGCCCTGGAACCTCGTGCCCAGGTGCTTGCTCCCCCTGCTGTGTTCTCAGTGCCAGATATTCTAGAAAAATCATATTTCAATTTCGGGGCATTTGGAGAACTTTTATTTTCGGGGTATTTTTATATTGCACGGATAATTCGTAAAAAATGCATGTAGAAAATACTAATTTTACTTTATTTCAACTAAATAACATAAAGTAAAAGGAGGGTACAGAAGGTTGTGCCTTCTAACTTAAACCATCTCATGCTCATCAAAAGGAATCCACTAACAAGGTTGATCAGGTCTTGTTAACAAACTCATTCCGAATCGCATGAAACCAGAGAAATTTCAATAACACTATAGTTACCTCAACGGGATATGCACATCCCCTATAATAAGAATATCATATTTCTTCTTGACAGTAGGTAGAGGAAATTCAAAATCTCCAAAAATAATCGATGGAATTTTTCCAATAGAGTTGATACCGTGGACTTGAGGTTGTTTCCTCGGAAAGTGTACAAAGATGCTCATTGCCATTAACATGAAAAAGTGACATTGCCTTTGTTGCAATCAATAACAACCCCTGCAGTATTCAAAAGGTCTTTCAAGAATAATAAACATACTATCGCCCTCGGAATATCAAGAATAACAAAGTCTGTTAAAATAGTAACATTTGCAACCACAATAGGCACATCCTCACAAATACCGGCTGTATAGCAGCTTGATTTATCAGCCATTTGCAAAGATATTTCAAGAGGGTGTCAACTTATTCAAATCAAGTCTACGATATAAAGAGAGAGGCATAACACTAACACCGGCTCCAAGATCACATAAAGCAGTTTTAACATAATTTCTTTTAATGGAGCATGGTATAGTGGGTACTCCTGGATCTCCAAGTTTCTTTGGTATTCCACCCTTAAAAGTATAATTAGCAAGGATGGTGGAAATTTCAGCTTCCGGTATCTTTCTTCTATTTGTAACAATTTCTTTCATATACTTAGCATAAGGGTTCATTTTGAGCATATCAGTTAATCGCATATGCAAAAAGATAGGTCTAATCATTTCAGCAAAGCGCCCAAAATCCTGATCATCCTTTTTCTTGGATGGTTTCGGAGGAAAAGACATGGGTTTCTGAACCCAAGGTTCTCTTCCTTACCGTGCTTCCTAGCAACAAAGTCTCTCTTATCATAACGTCGATTCTTTGATTGTGGGTTATCAAGATCAATAGTAGGTTCAATTTCTACATCATTATCATTGCTAGGTTGAGCATCATCATGAACACCATCATTAACATTATCACTAGATTCAGGTTCATTACCAGATTGTGTTTCAGCAATAGAAATAGAGATATCATTAGGATTCTCAGGTGTGTCTACAACATGTTCACTAGAAGCATGCAAAGTCCTATCATTTTTCCTTTTCTTCTTTTTAGAAGGACTAGGTGCATCAATATTATTTCTCTGAGAATCCTGCTTAATTCTCTTAGGATGGCCTTCGGGATACAGAGGTTCCTGAGTCATTTTACCAGTTCTAGTAGCCACTCTAACAGCAAAATCATTATTGTTACTATTCAATTCATTGAGCAAATCATTTTGAGCTTTAAGTACTTGTTCTACTTGAGTGGTAAGCATAGAAGCATGTTTACTAATGAGTTTAAGTTCACCTTTAACTCTAGACATATAATCACTCAAGTGTTCAACCATATAAGCATTACGTTTCAATTGTCTACTAACATAAGCATTGAAGTTTTCTTGTTTAACAATAAAATTATCAAACTCATCTAAGCATTGGCTAGCAAATTTAGTAGGAGGGATTTCAGCTTTATCATATCTATAGAGAGAATTTACCTTTACTACGTGTGTCGGGTTATCAAGACCATGTGTTTCTTCAATAGGTAATGGATTGAAATCATGTATTTCTTCAACATGCGGTAAATTAAGACCATGTATTTCTTAAATAGGATGTAAATTCATAACATCTTCAGCTTTTATACCCTTTTCTTTCATAGATTTCTTTGCCTCTTGCATATCTTCAGGACTGAGAAATAGAACACCCCTCTTCTTCGGAGTTGGTTTAGGAATAGGCTCAGGAGTTGGCTCAGGAAGTGTCCAATTATTTTCATTGGTCAACATATTATTCAATAGAATTTCAGCTTCATCCGTGTTCTTTCCCCGAAAATGTAATCCCACAACTATCCGTGTGGTCTCGAAGCATCGATTAGTCCATTATAAAAGATATCAAGTATTTCATTTTTCTTAAGAGGATGATCAGGCAAAGCATTAAGTAATTGGAGAAGCCTCCCCAAGCTTGTGGGAGACTCTCTTCTTCAATTTGCACAAAATTATATATATCCTTAAAGCAGCTTGTTTCTTATGTGTGCAGAAATATTTAGCAGAGAAGTAATATATCATATCTTGGGGACTATGCACACAACCAGGATCAAGAGAGTTAAACCATATCTTAGCATCACCCTTTAATGAGAACGGAAATATTTTAAGGATATAAAAGTAGCGAGTTCTCTCATCATTAGTAAACAGGGTGGCTATATCATTTAATTTAGTAAGATGTGCCACAACAGTTTTAGATTCATATCCATAGAAAGGATCAGATTCAACCAAAGTAATTATATCAGGATCAATGGAGAATTCATAATCCTTATTAGTAACAAAGATATGTGAAGTAGCATAAGCAGGATCATATTTCATTCTAGCATTCGTAGTTTTTGTTTCAGCTTAGCTAATAATTTCTTAAAATCACTTCTATCATTGCAAGCAAGAAAGTCTCTAGTAGTTTCTTCATCCATAACATAGCCCTCAGGCACAACAGGCAATTCATATTTATTGGGAGAGCCTTCATCATCACTTTCATCAATATTATCGGCCTCAATAATTTCACTCTCTAGCCCTAGCAAGTTGTTCATCAAGAAATTCACCAAGTGGCACAGTAGTATCAAGCATAGAAGTAGTTTCATCATGAGTATCATGCATAGCGTATGGCATCATCAATAACATGCGACATATCAGAATTAATAGCAGAAGCAGGTTTAGGTGTCGCAAGCTTACTCAAAATAGAAGGTGAATCAAGTGCTGAGCTAGATGGCAGTTCCTTACCTCCCCTCGTAGTTGAGGGACAAATTTTTGTTTTCGCGTCTTTCAGGTTCTTCATAGTGACCAGCAGATATAAATCCCAAGTGATTCAAAGAATAGAGCTATACCAAGCAACGCGCCAGAAAATAGTCTTGATAACCCACAAGTATAGGGGATCACAATAGTTTTCGAGGGTAGAGTATTCAACCCAATTTTATTGATTCGACACAAGGGGAGCCAAAGAATAATCTCAAGTATTAGCAGTTGAGTTGTCAATTCAACCACACCTGGATAACTTAGTATCTGCAGCAAAGTATTTAGTAGCAAAGTAATTGGAAGTAACGCTAACGGTATCAAAAGTAATATTTTTGGGTTTTGTAGTGATTGTAACAGTAGCAACGGAAAAGTAAATAAGTGAAGAACAATATGTGAAAAGCTCGTAGGCATTGGATCGGTGATGGAGAATTATGCCGGATGCGGTTCATCATGTAACGATCATAACATAGGGTGACACGGAACTAGCTCCAGTTCATCAATGTAATGTAGGCATGTATTCCAAATATAGTCATACGTGCTTATGGAAAAGAACTTGCATGACATCTTTTGTCCTACCCTCCCATGGCAGCGGGGTCCTAGCGGAAACTAAGGGATGTTAAGGCCTCATTTTAATAGAGTACATGACCAAAGCATTAACACATAGTGAATACATGAACTCCTCAAACTACGGTCATCACCGGGAGTGGTCCCGATTATTGTCACTTCGGGGTTGCGGATCATAACACATAGTTGGTGACTATAGACTTGCAAGATAGGATCAAGAACTCACATATATTCATGAAAACATAATAGGTCCAGATCTGTAATCATGGCACTCGGGCCCTAGTGACAAGCATTAAGCATAGCAAAGTCATCGCAACATCAATCTCAGAACATAGTGGATACTAGGGATCAAACCCTAACAAAACTAACTCGATTACATGATAAATCTCATCCAACCCATCACCGTCCAGGAAGCCTACGATGGAATTACTCACGCACGGCGGTGAGCATCATGAAATTGGTCATGGAGGATGGTTGATGATGATGACAACGACGGATTCCCCTCTCCGGAGCCCCGAACGGACTCCAGATCAGCCCTCCCGAGAGAGTTTAGGGCTTGGCGGCGGCTCCGTATCGTAAAACGCGATGAATCTTTCTCTCTGACTTTTTTCTCCCTGAACACGAATATACGGAGTTGGAGTTGAGGTCGGTGGAGCTCCAGGGGGCCCACGAGGTAGGGGGGCACGCCTAGGGGGGCAGGCGCGCCCCCCACCATTGTGGAGAGGGTGTGGGCCCCCTGGCCTTGATTCTTTTGCCAGTATTTTTTATATTTTCCAAAATAAATCTCCGTTGATTTTTAGGTCATTCCGAGAACTTTTGTTTCTGCACAAAAATAACACCATGGCAATTCTCACAAAAAAGCGATTTCAAGACGGGTTAGTTCCATTCAAATCATGCAAGTTAGAGTCCAAAACAAGGGCAAAAGTGTTTGGAAAAGTAGATACGACGGAGACGTATCAGAAATCGACGCCATCGTCATCATCAACCATCCCCCATCACCAATTTCATGATGCTCACCGCCGTGCGTGAGTAATTCCATCATAGGCTTGCCACTGTTACAATTGCTACAAAACTGCTATTGTTACTTTTGTCGTCGTTACCGTTAGTTCCATACTACTTTGTTACTAAATACTTTGCTGCAGATATTAAGTCTTTCAGGTGTGGTTGAATTGACAAGTCAGCTGCTAATACTCGAGAATATTCTTTGGCTCCCCTTGTGTCGAATCAATAAATTTGGGTTGAATACTCTACCCTCGAAAACTGTTGCGATCCCCTATACTTGTGGGTTATCAAGACCTTTTTCTAGCGTCGTAGCCGGGGAGCATAGCTCTATTCTCTGAGTCAATTGGGATTTATGTCTGTTGAACACTATGAGAAATTTGAAAGACAACAAAACCAAGATCTATCCCTCTACTACGAGGGGAGGTAAGGAACTGCCATCTAGCTCTGCACTTGATTCACATTCTATTTTAAGTAAACTTGCGACACCTACACCTTCTATTGATTATGATATGTCGCAAGTAATTGATGATGCCACTTCTGCTATGCATGATGCTTATGATGGTACTACTCTTTGCTTGATAACACTGTGCCACTAGGTGAATTTCTTGATGAACAACTTGCTAGGGTTAGAGAAAATGAAATTACTGAAACTGATGATATTATTGAAACTGAAGATTATGCATGATTCTTCCCCTAGATATGAATTACCTAAGGTACCTGAGGGTTATATTATGGATGAAGAAACTGCTAGAGACTTTCTTGCTTGCAATGATAAAGATGATCTTAAGAAACTGTTAGCTAAGCTGAAAGAAAAATCTTTGAATGTTAGGATGCAATATGACCCTAAGTTTGCTACTTCACCTATCTTTATTACTGATAACGATTATGAATTCTCTATCGATCTTGAGTTAATTACTTTGGTTGAATCTGATCCTTTCCATGGTTATGAATCTGAAACTGTCGTGGCACATCTTACTAAATTGAATGACATAGCTACCCTATTTGCTCATGAGGAAAAAATTCGCTATTATTGTATCTTAAGTTGTTTCCTTTCTCATTAAAGGGTGATGCTAAGATATGGTTTAATTCTCTTGCTCCTAGTTGTGTGCGTAGTCCCCAGGATATGATATATTACTGCTCTGAAAAATATTTTCCTGCTCATAAGAAACAAGCTGCTTTACAGGAAATATTTAATTTTGTGCAAATTGAAGAAGAGAGTCTCCCACAAGCTTGGGGGAGGCTTCCCCAATTACTTAATGCTTTGCCTGATCATCCTCTCAAGAAAAATGAAATACTTGATATCTTTTATAATGGACTAACCGATGCTTCTAGGGACCACCTAGATAGTTGTGATGGTTGTGTTTTCAGGGAACGAGCTGTTGAACAAGCTGAAGTGCTATTGAATAATATATTGAGTAATGATAATGATTGGACTCTTCCCGAACCACCTCCTAAGCCAACTCCGAAGAAAAGAAGTATTCTATTTTTCAGTCCTGAAGATATGCAAGAGGCAAAGAAATCTATGAAAGAAAAAGGTATTAAAGCTGAAGATGCTAAGAATTTACCGCCTATTGAAGAGATACATGGCCTTAATATTCTGACACAGGTAGTAGAGGTAAATTCTCCCTATAGATTTGATGAAGGTGACATTCCTTATAATAAGTCTGCTAATCAATGCTTGGATGAATTTGATAACTTTATTGTTAAACAAGAAAATTTCAATGCTTATGTTAGTAGACAATTGAATCGAAATGCTTATATGCTTGAACGCTTGGGTGATTATATGTGTAGAACTGTTAATGATCTTAAGCTTTTTAGTAAACATGCTTGTATGGTAAAAAATCAAGTAGAACAAGTACTCAAGGCGCAAAATGATTTGCTTAATGAGATGAATAGTAAGAACAATGATCATGCTGTTAGAGTTATGACTAGAGGTGGTAAAATGACTCATGAACCTTTGTATCCTGAAGGTCAACCTAAGAGAATTGAGCAAGATTCTCAGAGAACTAACATTGATGCACCAAGTTCTAGTAATAAAAAGAAAAAGAATGATAGGACTTTGCATGCTTCTAGCAAACCTGTTATAGACACACCCGAGAATCCAAATGATATTTCTATTTCTGATGCTGAAACACAATCTGGTGATGAACATGAACCTAGTGATAATGTTAATGATGATGTTCATGTTGATGCTCAACCTAGAAATGATAATGATGTGGAGATTGAACCTGTTGTTGATCTTGATAACCCACAACCAAAGAATAAACGTTATGATAAGAGAGACTTCGTTGCTAGGAAGCATGGCAAAGAAAGAGAAGCATGGGTTCAGAAAACCATGCCCTTTCTGAAGGAAATATGCCCTAGAGGCAATAATAAAGTTGTTATTTATATTTCCTTATATCATGATAAATGTTTATTATTCATGCTAGAATTGTATTAACCGGAAACTTAGTACATGTGTGAATACATAGACAAACAAAGTGTCACTAGTATGCCTCTACTTGACTAGCTCGTTGAATCAAAGATGGTTAAGTTTCCTAGCCATAGACATGAGCTGTCATTTGATTAACGGGATCACATCATTAGAGAATGATGTGATTTAATTGACCCATTCTGTTAGCTTAGCATTTGATCGTTTAGTATATTGCTATTGATTTCTTCATGACTAATACATGTTCCTATGACTATGAGATTATGCAACTCCCGAATACCGGAGGAACACTTTGTGTGATACCAAACGTCACAACGTAACTGGGTGATTATAAAGGTGCTCTACAGGTGTCTCCGATGGTACTTTTTGAGTTGGCATATATCAAGATTAGGATTTGTCACTCTGATTGTCGGAGAGGTATCTCTAGGCCCTCTCGGTAATACACATCACTATAAGCCTTGCAGGCAATGTAACTAATGAGTTAGTTGCAGGATGATGTATTACGGAATGAGTAAAGAGACTTGCCGGTATCGAGATTGAACTAGGTATTCAGACATCGATGATCGAATCTCGGCAAGTAACATATAGCGATGACAAAGGGAACAATGTACGTTGTTATGCGGTTTAACCGATAAAGATCTTCAAGAATATGTAGGAGCCAATATGAGCATCCGTGTTCCATTGGTTATTGACCCGGAGACGTGTCTCGGTCATGTTCACATAGTTCTCGAACCCGTAGGGTCCGCACGCTTAACGTTCGGTGACGATCAGTAATATGAGTTTATGTGTTTTGATGTACCAAAGGTAGTTCCGAGCCCAGGATATGATCACGGATATGACGAGGAGTCTCTAAATGGTCAAGACATAAAGATCGATATATTGGAAGCCTATATTTGGACATCGGAATGGTTCCAGGTGAAATCAGGATTTTACCGAGTACTGGAGGTTACCGAACCGCCGGTAAGTGTATGGGCCTTATTGGGCCATAGTGGAGAGAGAGAGAGGAGACCGTGGCAGGCCGCTGCACTTCTCTCCTCTGGTCCGAATTGGACTAGGAGGGGGTGCGGCGCCCCCCTTTCCTTCCTCCCTCTCTCCCCCTTCCTTCTCTTCTAGTCCAACTAGGGAAGGGGGGGATCCTACACCAGGTGGGAGTAGGACTCCTCCAGGGTGCACCATAGGAGGACCGGCCCTTCCCCCTCCTCCACTCCTTTATATATGGGGGAGGGGGCACCCCATGGACACACAAGTTGATCATTGATCTTTTAGCCGTGTGCGGTGCCCCCCTCCACCATAATCCACCTCGGTCATATCGTAGCGGTACTTAGGCGAAGCCCTGCGTCGGTAGCTTCATCAACACCGTCATCACACCGTCGTGCTGACGGAACTCTCCCTCGAAGCTCTACTGGATCGTGAGTTCGTGGGACGTCACCGAGCTGAACATGTGCAGATCGCGCAGGTGACGTACATTCGTTACTAGGATCGGTCGATCGTGAAGACGTACGACTACATCAACCGCGTTGTCATAATGCTTCCGCTTACGGTCTACGAGGGTATGTGGACGACACTCTCCCCTCTCGTTGCTATGCATCACCATGATCTTGCGTATGCGTAGGAAATTTTTTGAAATTACTACGTTCCCCAACAGTGGCATCCAAGCCAGGTTTATGCGTAGATGTTATATGCACGAGTAGAACACAAGTGAGTTGTGGGTGATACAAGTCATACCGCTTACCAGCATGTCATACTTTGACCCAGCGGTATTGTTGGATGAAGCGGACCGAACCGACATTACGCGTATGCTTACATGAGACTGGTTCTACCGACGCAGCTTCGCATTACGTGGTCGGCGGGTGTCGGTTTCTCCAACTTTAGTTGAATTGAGTGGCTACGCCCGTCCTTGAGAAGGTTAAAACATCACATACTTGACGAAATATCGTTGTGGTTTTGATGCGTAGGTAAGAACGGTTCTTGCTCAGCCCATAGCAGCCACGTAAAACTTGCAACAACAAAGTAGAGGACGTCTAACTTGTTTTTGCAGGCATGTCAGTGATGTGATATGGTCAATACATGATGCTAAATTTTATTGTATGAGATGATCAAGTTTTGTAACCGAGTTATCGGCAATCGCAGGAGCCATATGGTTGTCGCTTATTGTATGAAATGCAATTGCTATGTAATTGCTTTACTTTATCACTAAGCGGTAGCGCTAGTCGTAGAAGCAATAGTTGGCGAGACGACAACGATGCTATGATGGAGATCAAGGTGTCACGCCGGTGACGATGGTGATCATGACGGTGCTTTGCAGATGGAGATCAAAGGCACAAGATGATGATGGCCATATCATATCACTTATATTGATTGCATGTGATGTTTATCTTTTATGCATCTTATTTTGCTTAGATCTACGGTAGCATTATAAGATGATCTCTCACTAAATTTCAAGTTATAAGTGTTCTCCTGAGTATGCACTGCCAGAAAGTTCGTCGTGCCCAGACACCACATGATGATCGGGTGTGATAAGCTCTACGTCCACCTACAATGGGTGCAAGCCAGTTTTGCACACACAAAATACTCAGGTTAAACTTGACGAGCCTAGCATATGCAGATATGGCCTCGGAACACTGAGACCGAAAGGTCGAGCGTGAATCATATAGTAGATATGATCAACATAGTGATGTTCACCATTGAAAACTACTCCAGCTCACGTGATGATCGGACATGGTTTAGTTGATTTGGATCACGTGATCACTTACATGAATAGAGGGATGTCTATCTAAGTGGGAGTTCTTAAGTAATTTGATTAATTGAACTTTAATTTATCATGAACTTAGTACCTGATAGTATTTTTGCATGTCTAGATAGATGGCCTGTGCTGTTGTTCCATTGAATTTTAATGCGTTCCTTGAGAAAGCAAAGTTGAAAGATGATGGTAGCAATTACACGGATCGGGTCCGTAATTTGAGGATTATCCTCATTGCCGCATGTAAGAATTACGTCCCGGAAGCACCGCTAGGTGCCAAACCCCTCGCAGAGCAACGCCAGATGTTATGAATGCTCGGCAAAGCAAAGTCGATGACTACTCGATAGTTCAAGTGCCATGCTTTACGGCTTAGAACCGAATTCAACGACGTTTTGAACGTCATGGAGCATATGAGATGTTCCAGGAGTTTAAGTTAATATTTCAAGCAAATGCCCGGATTGAGAGATATGAAGTCTCCAATAAGTTCTACAGCTGCAAGATGGAGGAGAATAGTTCCGTCAATGAACATATACTCAAAATGTCTGGGTATAACAATCACTTGATTCAACTGGAGTTAATCTTCCTGATGATAGTGTCATTGATGTAATTCTTCAATCATCGCCACCAAGCTACAAGAGCTTCATGATGAACTATAATATGCAAGGGATGGATAAGACAATTCCCAGCTCTTCGTGATGCTAAAGGTCATGGAGGTAGAAATCAAGAAGGAGCATCAAGTGTTGATGGTCAACAAGACCACCAGTTTCAAGGAAAATGTAAAGGGAAGAAGGGGAACTTCAAGAAGAACGGCAAGCAAGTTGCTGCTCGAGTGAGGAAGCCCAAGTCCGACCTAAGCTCGAGACCGAAAGTGCTTCTACTGCAAAGGGACTAGTCACTGGAAGCGGAATTGCCCCAAGTATTTGGCGGATAAGAAGGATGGCAAGGTGAACAAAGGTATATGCGATATTCATGTTATTGATGTGTACCTTACTAATGCTCGCAGTAGTACCTGGGTATTTTGATACTGGTTCTGTTGCTAATATTTGCAACTCGAAACAGGAACTATGGATTAAACGAAGATTGGCTAAGGACGAGGTGACGATGCGCGTGGGAAATGGTTCCAAAATCGATGTGACCGCGGTCAGCACGCTACATCTACATCTACCTTCGGGATTAGTTTTAGACCTGAATAATTGTTATTTGGTGCCAGCATTGAGCATGAACATTATATCTGGATCTTGTTTGATGCGAGACGGTTATTCATTTAAATCTGAGAATAATGGCTGTTCTATTTATATGAGTAATATCTTTTATGGTCATGCACCCTTGAAGAGTGGTCTATTTTTGATGAATCTCGATAGTAGTGATACACATATTCATAATATTGAAGCCAAAAGATGCAGAGTTGATAATGATAGTGCAACTTATTTGTGGCACTGCCGTTTAGGTCATATTGGTGCAAAGCGCATGAAGAAACTCCATTCCGATGGACTTTTGGAATCACTTGATTATGAATCACTTGGTACTTGCGGACCATGCCTCATGCGCAAGATGACTAAAACGTCGTTCTCCAAAAAAATGGAGCGAGCAACAGATTTGTTGGAAATCATACATACTGATGTATGTGGTCCGGTGAATGTTGAGGCTCGCGATGGGTATCGTTATTTTCTCACCTTCGCAGATGATTTGAGCAGATATGGGTATATCTACTTGATGAAACATAAGTCCTAAACATTTGAAAAGTTCAAAGAATTTCAGAGTGAAGTGGAAAATCATCGTAACAAGAAAATAAAGTTTCTGCGATTTGATCGTGGAGGAGAATATTTGAGTTACGAGTTTGGTCTTCATTTGAAACAATGCGGAATAGTTTCGTAACTCACGCCACCGGGAACACCACAGCGTAATGGTGTGTCCGAACGTTGTAATCGTGATTTTACTAGATATGGTGCGATCTATGATGTCTCTTACTGATTTACCGCTATCGCTTTTGGGGTTATGCTTTAGAGATTTGCATTCACATTAAATAGGGCACCATCTAAATCCATTGAGACGACGCCTTATGAACTGTGGTTTGGCAAGAAACCAAAGTTGTCGTTTCTTAAAGTTTGGGGCTGCGATGCTTATGTGAAAAAGCTTCAACCTGATAAGCTCGAACCCAAATCGAAGAAATGTGTCTTCATAGGATACCCAAAGGAGACCTGGGTACACCTTCTATCACAGATCCTAAGGCAAGACATTTGTTGCTAAGAATGGATCCTTTCTAGAGAAGGAGTTTCTCTCGAAAGAAGTGAGTGGGAGGAAAGTAGAACTTGATGAGGTAATTGTACCTGCTCCCTTATTGGAAGGTAGTTCATCACAGAAATCTGTTCCTGTGACTCCTACACCAATTAGTGAGTGAGCTAATGATGATGATCATGTAACTTCAGATCAAGTTACTACCGAACCTCGTAGGTCAACCAGAGTAAGATCCACACCAGAGGGGTACGGTAATCCTGTTCTGGAGGTCATGTGTAGCGACCCGACTTCAGACGGTCAAGTCTCTGTGCTTAACTGTCATCCCTGGATTGGTATGCTGACACACACAGTACTTGAGGATTTATAACAGAGGTAAATCACATGTATAAAATAACGTAAATACTATTACCTCAATCCAAATAGCGAAAGTAACAACAAGGTTGTGGATTCCCATCAACACCAACGGCAAAGTTGAGTGTAGAAATCAGAATTCCTAACGTATCACTTACTCATCAGAAGAATCCTCGCAACATGAGACGTTGCAGCCACAAAGGGTCAAGACATTGAATGTAATCGCAAATTCACACCATAGGATAATGATGAATAATAGCTATCGCTACATGCATATATGGTGGTGGAAAAGCTCTATGGTTATAATGTTTTTTTGCGAAAAGCCAATTTTTCCTCACTAAAGGAATATATTTTATTTAACTACAAAGTTGGTTGAAAAATATTGAGAAGGTTCCTCCAACTCAATCCCAAACTAATAATCATTAACCCAATCAACTTAATTAAATAAAGTGTTGAGATCAACATGATAATCCAAGAACCAGATACTCAAGATGTCCATAACCGGGGACACGGCTAATCATGATTAGTTTGTACACTCTGCAGAGGTTTGCGCACTTTTTCCCACAAGACTCGATCGCCTCCATTGGATTTCTCGCACTACATGGTGTTTGAGAAACGGATGACCGAGACAGTGTCTTTCAGAAACATTAACTCTTTACTCCGGGTAGACCATACCAACCTAATCTTATGATCCCTCTACCTGCTGATCCACCTCTTCAAGAGCTCATGCAACTTACTCAACTATGCTAGAGCCCATAATAGCTTGTGGCTGCACACGGAAGTTTCTAGCATGAATAATCTTATGATCCCTTTGAGCCTGGTGGCATTTCATAGGGTGATCACACGGGTCCTTCGGGATCCCCTTGGGCAAGCACTGGGTTCTCCAGGGTGCCCCAACCAATCCACCCAGATGTGTATTAAAGTAGCCACCCTAAGTTTCCTTAGATAATAATAACTCTTGCATCTTTCTTGAATTCTCTCAAACTAATCCACGTCTACGAGCATAGCATAGCAGTATAAGCATAACGTAGTAGTAACTCCCAATGTTTGAATGTAGGGCAATAGGTTCCTACCTCATCAACTACTTCCCAATACCCACATGTTATCAATCCTACTCATGCAATGTTTGAGGGTGAAACTAATGCATAAAAACTGGGTATGAAAGGGATATGTTCAAAGTGTGAACTTGCATGTACAATTGATGAAGATGATTCACACTCAAAACTCTTGATAATTTCTACTCGTCACACTCCGGTCAATCTATCGTAGGCAAGCAATAGTAACCACACATAAGCAATCACTCAAAAGATCGGGAAGAACGAAGAAGACATTTCGGAAAACATCAAAACCAAGCAAGTAACTCTTGCAACATAAAACAGTTTCTAACAGTACCAAAATTATGTGAATTTGGCCTTATCAGAAAGTTTAGGTCAAGAGCTTCGATTTGCAAAAAGAGTCAACTAAATCGGAGTTACGAAATTCAAGTTATGTTTAAAAGAAGTTTGAATATGAATCTGAACAAAATTCGAAATTTCAAAATTTCAAAAAGTTGATGTGACAGGTTCGTTGGGTAGGTGAAAATAAGACGAAGCTAAAGGCGCTGGTTTCATCTAATTTGGATAAACGAATGAAAAGTTATGGCTATTTGAAAAATCAGGGCCAAGCTGTTTTATGGAAGGAAATAGTTACGTCTAATGTATAAATACGTAGACTAATTGATAATCTAATTATTCTATTGTATTAGTCTAGAAATAATAAACTACGGAAGTATAAAAAAACAAAGAAAGACACCTTTATAAGACAGAGAAAAGATGACTTCGGAGAGAGCAGACATTTCCCAAAAGTCGCGCTGGAGAGGAGAAAAATATTTTTCTTTAAGGAATCTAGTCAAACCAAAATATTGATTTAATCTGAATCGGATGATTTTTGGAGACTCTATGGGTCTATATTTATAGATGGAAAAGAGGTTTAAGGATCAAAGGCTAGGCAATGTGAGACTAAACATATACGTACGTAGATGAAAAGAAAACAAAAGGCGTGTCACATGGGCCTAAACACGTAAGGCGGTTCGGCCGGCTGCGCAGCTGATGTTTTTTTTAAACAAAATTCGGCCTAAGTAAAAAAAATAAAAAGGCTGGCTGGGCTTGGCCCATTTAGAAAAAAAGATGAGAAGCCTGCTGCCACTATGCTACGCGTGTAGGCGATAAAAATAACTATGGGCCGCACGTACAGTTTTTTTAAATAGAAACAGAATCAAAACCGAATAAAAAAATAAAGTAAACTTTTATATAGGCATATTATATATCAAAATTTTTAGAAAAAGATTTCCTACAAGGTGAACATTTTTATAGAGTCAAATAGAATACACAAAAATCCAAATAAAGCAAAGAGTGCTACTACTGCAACAAAATCTCATAAAAATTATTTTAAAAACACCAAAATGATTTGAAATTTATTTCTCTCCAATTTTCTACTGTAGGGAATCATGTTACCCTATTTTCCATATATTTTATTTTTGGAGAAAATTAATTTGAATGAAACCCAAATACTCCAAATTGAAAATAATTTCCAAAAGGACTTTAAATTAGATCCTTTTTAAACTTCCAACTCATATTTCCATATGTTTTGAAGAAGTCATTTTATCTTCTCTCATGAAAATCATTGAGTTGCTTAAAGTTTTTGAATTGGAAAATATTTCCAAATAAAATTCAAATCTTTTCAAAACCCTTTTTATTTAAATAAATGGAAGAAGTCATGTCATCTTCTCTCTAGGGTTTTGTATTTGAAAAGTATTTGAATTCATGGAGATCAAAATGCAAAAATGAAAGTTTGGGAAAGTCCTTTTATTCCCTCTCATTTAACTTTCAAACAAATACGAATTTCACTCAATTTCACTCAAGCAATCATATAACCAAGCAAAACTATCTATTTTATATAACATTCCAAAATTTAGAATTTTGGGATGTTACAAACCTACCACCCTTAAAATGAATCTCGTCCTCGAGATTCGTAGAGGCTAGGAAGAAATAGGTTAGGTTTGGGGGGTCTTCTCAAAATCCATCGATCATCACGGGGGTGCAGGTGCTACCACCCTTAGAAACATCGTTATGGTCCCATCAATACTCATATACTCCATCCTTATTCTTGACAGTGTCAGTCTTCTCAGATTCTCGGGAAAATTCTGTCTCTGGGCTCTTCCGGTAGTGGCATAACCTTTTCCTCAATTCCTGTGTCCATTTCATCTTGGTAAGGTTATTCCATGACTGGGTCTTCTTAGTCGACGGTCCGCGCCAATACTAAACAAATATCGGTATCTCATGGTGGTCAACAATTTCTGGTTTCTCCTACAGGAAATGGGTCTGGGCTTCATTCTCACCGTATGACCTACGATTGGCAACAACTGCCTTGTACCAGGGAAATTTATCATACCATTCTAAGGTTTAAACAAGGTTTAATATCGCCGTCTCTCTACTATATGCAAGTCACTCAGATTTACCATCCCATATAACAGGGCGAATAATAAGAGTAAGTCGGCATGGTGATCAATCCATCCCGCACCCAAATCATTACCTTATATAAGGTTTAGTGAATCTCGCATTCTAGCACTCGGTCATCCTCACATGCATTGCAGAATTTCTCTTATCAACGAACTAGGTTCGCGTAAATCCATTGATTCTGCAAGCCAAACAAACATCTATCGTTCCTTCACAACTCTCAGGTTTTGCGTTACTCCTATAAGATCGTCTATCGATAAAATCATAACTTCTTCCAGGGTTTTTCCTTCAGCACGAATGTGCTTGCTTCTTGGCAGGTCCTGGAGCCTGTGGGTTATGGCCCATCTCATCACTTGTAAACCTTGAACTCATCCTCGGGGCATCTGATCATTACTCCATCATCCAACTTCCTAGCATTCTTAAATCAATCCAATTGTACTATCTCCCTTCCTTCTATTTGTACCAAACTACGATGTGATTTACTCAAACTCACATGGAGTTACAATTGCTCCATACTACATTATACCTCCTTTATCCAATAGTACTTCATCTCTTCATACTCTTGGGGATACCCCACATATCGAGACAAGACTCCTTATTTTGTCCAAAATCCACTTCATGGTATATCATTCTCCTTTCCATGGGTCAAGTGTCCTCACAGGGTACTACCACCCTTAAAATGCACAAACTCATCCATAGACCATACTTCTCATATCCTCGAAAATGGTCAAACTCTTTCTTCATAGGGTAACAACTCATAAAGATTCAAATAGATGAAATCATGACACAAGAACTTTATTGCTTTCATGAATTCATTACAATATATCAAACTTCCATTCCATAACTCACTCCATATTCCCCCCAAAAAAATGCTTCCTACTACGCTTATTACCAATATTAAATTCTCAACTACTTAGCTCCAACTTTCATCTTGTTGGGACATTTATTTGCATAGTGTCCTGTTTCCTTGCAGCGTAAACACATCACTTCCGATAAGTCTTTAGGCTTCTTGGGGATGGTGTCTGGGCTCTTGGCTTCTTCTTTCGACATTTATAGGCGTAATGACCTAAACCCTGGCACCTGTAACAGGTGATATGACTCAGATCCTTCCTGGAATCCAATCTACTTCTCTTTCTGGACTTTTCCGTTCCAATCAGGGCTTCTATTTCCTGTGGGTCATACTC
The DNA here is from genome assembly GCA_021605145.1 of Aegilops bicornis. Taxonomy (NCBI): domain Eukaryota; kingdom Viridiplantae; phylum Streptophyta; class Magnoliopsida; order Poales; family Poaceae; genus Aegilops; species Aegilops bicornis. Next base: position 711,724,889 of record CM038675.1, read on the forward strand.
TACTTCCTCCGTAGGAATTCTACTAGATCCCCATTCAAACAATTACGGAGATGTGTCCTTCTTCTCCACATGAATAGCATGACTTGGTGTAGGGTTTAATTGGGTCTTCTTGGTGTGTCCTCCACCTCTTCCTTCATCACTGGTTCTTCAAGAATTTCCATGAGGGCTCCTTTCATTGCTTCTTTCTTCTGCTGGATGGGTTTTTTCGTACTATGGGGTAGATGTGACACTCAGTAGAGTAGTGGGTAGTCCCTTCACACAAGAAACAAGTGATCTGCCTAGTTGGGCATTCTTCAGCTGGGTGACTTCCTTCACAATTAGGGCATTCATCCTTGTGTTCCTTATGGGTGTGTCCTATTTCTCCACAGAGCTTGCATGCACAGGATTTCTTCATATCACTTCCATAAGGTTTCAATTCCTGGGGCACAAACCGAGACTTTGGCAAAGTCGACTTAAATTCTTTCCAAGTTGTTACTCCTTGCCATCCATTGATGGTTTGGTACATCCTCCACCAAGTAGCAGCACCTCTTTCAAAGCACTGAAGAGCATGCTGGGTCATATCCTTTCTGACTATAGGGTTATTCTTCATGTGATCCTCCATGTTCTGAATCCATCGGTCTGTCTCCAATTGACTTATCGGTCCAGGAGACATGAGTTCATCTCCATTCATCCTCTATTGGGTCCATGGGTTTTGGGGTGAGATGAGAGGGATAGAGAGGAATACACACAATGCAAGCAATAGTTTTGAAAAGACAGGTTTTATTTTGTGGCTGTCGGAAAACATCAAACAAATGATAGCTCACAATTGTCGCATCTAACGTGGGTATATAACAGGGGTTTGGTCTTCTAAAGGTTAATAAATCTTCAAAGTCATCAAACTCTTCAAGTCGTGTTCATGTCTCCGATGGCTTCTTCCGATCGTGCTTGTCTTTCTCAAGTCCTTTTTGCCACTCATCTCTCTTGTTGTCGCAAAGTCTCTCGTGACGTCTTTTAATACTTTTGGGGTTGTGTTCCAAACTTCTGGGTTTCAACATCCTTAGCATGAACCATGATCCTACTGTCCTTCAGTTCCTGACGAATCTCCGGTATCTCGAGGTTTTACTCTTCCAGCTTGGCTACTTCCAGCTTCTGGGTCCTAAGTTCTTCGCGGAATGGTTTCTCGTCAAATACGACATCCTTGCAAGTCCATCTTAACTTCTTGATGTAATACTCCAGATCCTGGTGATACACCGGCTAAGGTTAAAACTTCATCTTGCTGATAGGTGCTCCATCAGCCTTCTACAATCCAATCCTTCCATGCATATGCATGCTTAACTCGAGATGGTGACAAATAGCATAAGCGGGCGATAACATCATGGATAGCCGTGTTTCTGCTCTTGTCATTTCCATGAGCTATCTCTCCATAGTTGATATCTCCTCCCTTAGGGTTTTCCTTGACAAAATCTTTGAGTTCTAATGCTTTATGTTCCGGTCTTTCTCCATTACACCTTGATCTTGGGTATTGACAACTTCCATAGTCTGCCAAGTTCCATAAGGGTAGCCTTCCTAGGTCATAAAAATCTGGGAATTCTTCAGAGCCTTCAAATTCTCCTAGTCTTCGGAGTCTTCAACCACTGTAGTTTCCATTATCATAATGTATGGTAAAATCCTCTTCATTCCGAATGGTCTTAGTTGTCCGATATCTTGTACTTCTTGGAGTGGTCTCATCCGTCGAATCTTCAAGTGGTCAAAAAGGGGAAAGGGATATGGTCTCACTAAAAGGGGATATTTGAATAAGCTCAGAAGAGAAGAGAAGTAAAAGATCCTTTTGAAAAAAAGAAAGTTTTAGAGAAAATCCTTCCTATGGGCTTGGCAGTTTCTAGGGTCACGTCCTATAGTCAACATGTGCTCTGATACCATCTTGTAGCGACCCGACCTCAGACGATCAAGTCTCTGTGCTTAAGTGTCATCCCTGGATCGGTATGCTGACACACACAGTACTCGAGGATTTATAACAGAGGTAAATCACATGTATAAAATAACGTAAATACTATTACCTCAATCCAAATAGCGGAAATAACAACAAGGTTGTGGATTCCCATCAACACCAACGGCAAAGTTGAGAGTAGAAATCGTAACCCTAACTTATCACTTACTCGTCATAAGAATCCTGCAACATGAGACGTTATGCGGAACAAAAGGGTCAAGACATTGAATGTAATCGCAAATTCACACCATAGGATAATGATGAATAATAGCTATCACTACATGCATATATGGCTGGTGGAAAGCTCTATGGTTATAATGTTTTTGCGAAAAGCCAATTTTCCCCTACTGCAAAGGAATATATTTTATTTAACTACAAAGTTGGTTGAAAAATATTGAAAAGGTTCCTCCAACTCAATCCCAAAATAATAATCATTAACCCAATCAAGTTAATTAAATAAAGTGTTGAGATCAACATGATAATCCAAGAACCAGATACTCAAGATGTCCATAACCGGGACACGGCTAATCATGATTAGTTTGTACACTCTGCAGAGGTTTACACTTTTCCCCACAAGACTCCATCGCCTCCGTTGGATTTCTCGCACTACATGGTGTTTGAGAACGGGTGGCCGAGACACGATCTTCGTAAATATTAACTCTTTACCCCGGGTAGACCATACCAACCTACATCCCTCTACTTGCTGATCCACCTCTTGAAGAGCTCATGCAACTTACTCAACTATGCTAGAGCCCATAATAGCTTGTGGCTGCACACGGAAGTTTCTAGCATGAATAATCTTATGATCCCTTTGAGCCTGGTGGCATTCCATAGGGTGATCACACGGGTCCTCCGAGATCCCCTTGGGCAAGCACTGGGTTCTCCAGGTGCCCGGGCAAACCACTGGGTGCTCCAGGGTGCCCCAACCAATCCACCCAGATGTGTATTAAAGTAGCCACCTTAAGTTTCCTTAGATAATAATAACTCTCGCATCTTTCATGAATTCTCTCAAACCAATCCACGTCTACGAGCATAGCATAGCAGTATAAGCATAACGTAGTAGTAACTCCCAAGGTTTGAATGCAGGGCAATAGGTTCCTACCTCATCAACTACTTCCCAACACCCACATGTTATCAACCCTACTCATGCAATGTTTGAGGGTGAAACTAATGTTGTGTTCACTACGGTAGGGTGCGTCGACTGCAAATTAAAATTTTCCTACGCGCAGAACATCCAGGAACATCCTACGGGAGATGGATCACAGTTCGTTACCACTAGACGCCAGCCTTGATCAGGTGCAGCGGAAGAAGAGTTTGGGCAGCGCGTCCGTGTGGATCGTCTCCTCCTTGTCCGATCTCCCTCGAACAGCCGGTCGTCCGATCCCATGTACGAGTTCGCCGGAGCGGCGCAAGTGCACCGCTTCTAACGGTATCTGCGCGTGCAGGAGGAACACCGTGTGGCGAACTGCTAGGTCCAATCACATAGTCGGCGGCGAGTGGAGGTGGCTATTCGCAACACATGCAAACCCTAGTCGCAGCCAAAGCAATCTCTCGCATGAGTGTGCGGCACCTCCACATTATATAGGCGTCCATCGCAGGCTCAACACTTGGGCCTTGCACGACCCTAAAGCCCAAAGTCTACTCGGTCACGTTCCTAGTCCAGTTCAGATCACATCCGACCAGTGTCCTACGAACCGACCTCATAGGTTCCTTCCCTTAGCTTGCCATGACCCCTTAGGTTCAAGTCGGCTTGGTCACGATTCGGATCACCTCCGATCTGCACGGTTGGTAGCGACCTCTAGCAAAGGCGTGCCGACCACCAGCGAACTATGAAGCTGGTTAAGCGAACACAGCATGGCGTGTCACTTCTGCTCCCTTTGCCACACGATATATGTTGTCGGGCTCAAGGCGAGACTGTCATCCTTGTGCTACCCCGACCTCTTTCTCGTTCCAGTGATACCGACCACAAACCGAATTATCTCATAATCCTTGTCGCATGGCCATGCTCTTCCTGGTCGGATCACACGAGGGTCCCAGAGTATATCTCTCCTGAACGGAGGGGCAAATCCCATCTTGCTCGACCATGTCTCGCAGCATGGGATCGACAAACCGAAACCTACCTTTGTAACTACCCAGTCACGGAGTAGCGTTTGATCGGCCCAAAGCAAGTCTGTCACCATCCCGAGTACATGTGTCAGCTCAGGTCTTAGGACATAGAATGTATGTTATACTAGAGACTCACAGATAACATATCGCTACGTCTCACAGTTGGGTCTGTTCGACTCGGACCTTATCTCGACTCGGATCCGACTACGTCGAATCCGGCCAGACCTTTCCAAGTCCATATTATCCGGTTTGCATCCAATGCTCCATGGCTAGTGAGCGAGTCCTGGATTAGGGGGTGTCCGGATAGCCAGACTATAACCTTTGGCCGGACTCCTGGACTATGAAGATACAAGATTGAAGACTTCGTCCCGTGTCCGGATGAGACTTTCCTTGGCGTGGAAGGCAAGCTTGGCGATACGGATATGTAGATCTCCTCCCATTGTAACCGACTACTGTAACCTAGCCCTCTCCGGTGTCTATATAAACCGGAGGGTTTTAGTCCGTAGGACGAACAACAATCATACCATAGGCTAGCTTCTAGGGTTTATGTGACGCCCGGGTAATCAAGCTACAGTAACCCTCTGTTATGATGCCACGTCACCACGATAACTGTTGCTAATCTCGTGTTAGATTAGAACCGATCCAAATTCAAATTCGAATTAAAGTCAAGCAATAAAAGTTTTCGATACTCAAAACTAAAATGTTCTTATTGTGACAAATAAATCATGGATAGTCTTGGTGGAGAAATAACATTTTTATAAAATAATTAATTACTCTAAAGTGATTAAAACAGCAAGACAAAAACAATTAAGTGAATACCTTTTTCTATTAATAAAATTCTAAACTAATTTATTTACGGGTAAAACATTTATGGCGGTGGGTGGTTCTCAAACATTAATTTAAGAGTTGTTATCATTTTTTTGAAACTAAAAATAATGTGTATCTAAAATAAAACAGAACAGAAAAATAAAAATAAAAAGAAGAAAAGATAACAGAAGAAAAAAAGAAAGAAAGGAAAAGACACCCCCCCCACTGGCTCCGCCCATTGCCGGGCCACCCCAACCGCCCATCCACGCCTTATTCCCTCACCCCCGCAAACCCTAACCCCACGATCCCCACTCCTCCTCCCACTCTCCCGACCGAATCGGGATCGGGCGACCCTGCCTCGTCGCCCAGGCCCGACGCCGCGTCCATCCCGATGCCGCCCGCCCGTCGCCGGGCTACTCCTCGCCCACCACTCGTCATGCCGGAGCACCACCACCGCCGGATCGAATCACGCCAACACGCCCGCGCCTGGAGCCCCACACCTCGCCGAACTCACGCCCCACTGCTTCCTCCTCCCTCACGGCCTACTTCCTCCACCACACCGGATCGCCCCGACGCGCCGTCGTCCCCCGCTTACCTCCCACGCCCCATTGCCACGAACCCTCCCCTGGTCCACAGCCAGAGCTCACCTCTCCCTCTCTCGCCTCACTGCCTCTCCTGCCTACGCTGCTCGCCTTACGGACAGACTCACCCGGCCAACCCTCGCGGTGCCCGCCCTTGGCGTCTCGCTCCCCGGTCCTCCTCTCTTCACTCACTCGCGACCGTCGCCCTCCGGCCACATCAGCAGCTACGCGCTTCGGGCGCCACAGCCCGGGCAAATCTGGCTGTGCCCGTCGCCATGATGGTGCGTCTTGGCTACCACGGCCACGCCCGCCGACCGCACTCGTCTCGCCCTCTCCTCACTCCATCATGGCCGCGCCCGCTTCACAAGGCCTAACGGCCGCATCGCCTCGCCACCGCCGTGGCCTGCCCTCCCTTGCTTTCAGGCGCCGGATCTGGGCGCCCCAAGGCGTCGCTCATTCGAAGTTGTCGCCCGTCTCTTTCTTCGCACCTGCACCTAGCACCAATGTGCTAAGGCCATGGGTTTATGACGGCCCCCTTTGAACATTTACAAAAAAATATAATAATAATAATAATTAAAGAATTAATTAACTTAATTAATTTTGATTAATTAAACTAATCAAATAACTAAACTAATTAAACTGTTAGGTAATTAATTAGTCAATCAATGATAATGGGGCCCACCCCTAATTAATCCTGATTAGGTTAATTAATATGTGTAATTAAAATGTGTCACCGATTGGGACCCATCGTCAGGTTGACCAAATCGACCACATTGACTGATGTCGACATGACATCATCGATGTCATAAATCCAATTGCAAATTAAATTAAATGATTAATTAAATTCTAGAAATTAATAAAATATTTAGAAAATCATATCTTTTAATCCAGAACTCGGATTAAATTATTTTCAACATGAAAGTTGCTTTCGAGCAGCCAGACAAATCCGGATATGCAGCCCGTTAAATAGCCACACCCCTAACCTATCGAACCTGCAACTTTTCACCTCCGGTTCATCTGTCCGAAAACACGAAACTCCGGGGATACTTTCCCGGATGTTTCCCCCCTTCGCCAGTATCACCTATCCCTGCGTTAGGTCACCCCTAGCACGCGTATTGCCATGTTATGATTTGTGTTGCTTTGATTGCTCTATTATTTATTTGTGTTCCCCTCATTACTTCTTTCCTAGGTGAACCAGAGGCGCGCCGACCCCGAGATCAACTCACGGAGTTGACGATCCCTCCATGCCGTGAAACAACCAGCAAGCCCCCCTTTGATCACCAGATATCGCCTAGTCTTCTCTATCTTTGCTTGCATTAGAGTAGTGTAGCATATTCTTTGCTTTCGGTTAATCCTATTCTGATGCATAGCCTGTCATTGTTGCTACAGTTGTTCCCCTTACCTGCTATCCTACTGCTTAGTATAGGATGCTAGTGTTTCATCAGTGGCCCTACATTCTTGTCCGTCTGCCATGCTATACTATCGGGCTGTGATCACTTCGGGAGGTGATCATGGGCATATACTATATACTTTACATCAAGTTACTTTACTCCGTGATATCTTTGTTCGAGATGGGGGTGAAAGGACGGTGGCTCCATCCGGTAGAGGTGGGCACAGGTTCCACGGCCCCGATCACACTTGTGGCGGGCGACAGGCAGGTTGAGACTACACAGGTGAGAGGTGGGCCTGGCCCTGTTCGGGCGCTCGCGGATACTTAACACGCTTAACGAGATCTTGGTATTTGATCTCGAGTTGGGTCGTTGACCTTATACGCACTAACCGCCACGTGGGACAAGTTATGGGCAACCGTCATGGCCATGGTATCACCAAGCATTTCGTGGCGTCGGCTGACAGTGGCGCGTAGCGCCGGATTGGACTGAACGCCGCTAGGCTAGGTCTGCTTCGGCCGCCCTCGCAACATGCGAGGTGTGCTATAGGCGATGGGCCTGCACTTCGCGGCGCTTAGGTTTAGACCGGCGTCGACCTCTCTCTTATGCCTAGGTGGGGCTGCGACGTGTTGATCTTCCGCGGCCGGGCATGACCGGTGAAAGTGTGTCCGCCAAATGGGATCGAAAGGCGTGTCGGGTAATGTGGTGCACCCTGCGAGGGAAGTTAATCTATTCGAATAGTCGTGGATCTTGATGTGGGGCGACTTGGAGTTGTACCTTGACCTTATGACAACTAGAACCGGATACTTAATAAAACACACCCTCCCAAGTGCGAGATACAACCCGGTGGTCGCTTCTCTAACGGGGCATTGAGGAGGGATCGCCGGGTAGGATTTTGCTATGTGTTGCTACTTGTAGGAGTTCATTCTACTCTCTTCTACATGTTGCAAGTCGGAGGCTGCCAGAAGCGTAGTCTTCGGTGATTAGCTATCCCCTCTTATTACGGCATTTTGCGCTCAAATTCCAATCGATATGGCCCTTTACACATATATCAATGCATATGTAGTGTAGCTCCTTGCTTATGTAGTACTTTGGATGAGTACTCACGGTTGCCTTTGTTCCCCCTTTTCCCCATACCTCTACCCGATTTACTGCGACCAGACGATGGAGCCCAGAGCCGACGCCACCGTCGATGGCGATTTACTACTAATCGGAGGCGCCTACTACTACGTGCAGGCAGCCCGGATTTACCACTGTGGAGTAGTTAGGAGGATCCTGCAGGAGGCTGCGCCTCTTCGATCTCAGATCCCGGTTTGTGCTAGCCTTCTTAAGGCAAACTTGTTTAACCTATGTCCGTACTCGGATATTGTTGCTTCCGACGACTCGTCTATGATCGAGCACTTGTATTCGAGCCCTCGAGGCCCCCGGCTTGTATTATGATGCTTGTATGACTTATTTATGTTTTAGAGTTGTGTTGTGATATCTTCCCGTGAGTCCTCGATCTTGATCGCACACGCTTTGCGTGCATGATTAGTGTAATACGATTGAATCGAGGCGCCAAGTTGGTATCAGAGCCGACTGCCTGTAGGAATCCCCCTTTTCAACTCCTTGGCCGAAGTCGAGTCTAGACATTACAAAACTTTTACTAACATGGCTGTGTGCCTTACGGACCCACGTCGCCATTGGGTGGTACTAGGATCTTTTACTCCTTGTCTATACTCTGGGACTCTGATCTCTCTTCTATTCGGGTTAAATGAATTTTACTAAATCTAACATTAGGATCTCGTTATCACTTTCACCGGAGAGCCTCTTATTATCGATGATCGCTCACGCACGTGAAGACCTCGAAGATACTCTCCGTTAACCGAGAACTTGTGTTCATCGCGTTTGCAATTCCTTCCACCGTCAACCCATATGGATAACTACTTACGCTTGTTATTCTTACATTCATCCCAGCTTGTCTTGCTATTACAAGATACCCCAAACACTCGTCGTTGTTTCGATAATCCTTTGAGCTCACCGCTTCTTGCTGGTCTTTGTCACCTGAATACCCAAACGGATAATTCCTCGCACTTGCCGAGTATCCCCTCATCCCTAGCCGTTCATGGGTTTCACATAAGTCCTCGAAATACCATTCGATTTTCTAAAAATCCTCAATAGCCCATTGCTCTTGATTTCCTTGCCTTCCGGCATTATGGTTAATTCCATACTTCTAGTAATCTCCGTTGACATCCTCTGTCACTATCATTTCGAGTCACTTGACTCGATATGTTGTGAATGCTCGCAATCCTCAATCAGATCCTAGAATTCATCCTCCGGCTCGAGACGTCATTTTGAACATGAGTTTGGTTCTCACCAATCAGATTGCCATCGATTGTACCCCTAAGTCTATTCAACTTATCCATCCCTAATCAAAGCATTGCTTCTGATCCCTTGGTTTGGAAATCATAATTCCTTTGCATTTGACAATTGAGTTAGTCAGTTGTTTCTATAATCTGATCTCCTTGCATTCTTCTTCCTCTAGTTGAGTACCGATGCTCACGCCAGATCCCTTGTGGACCACCAGATCCTTTGTTGGATTTTATCCGACAACGCCTTCATATTCAATAACCTTGTGAGCCCTTCCTCGATACATAATGCCTTTGGTAATTGTATCCTCTCGCTTTCTCAACCATGCTCGCCTTGAGCTTGAGTTAATTACTTCTAAAGATTCGGTATATGATTCTAAGATGCCCCGATGGGTTGAACCTATGCCTTCCTTAATATGTGTGAACTCGAAAGTTTTCACGAGTCGTACTCTTACGGTATTTTGCCGTATAAAATTTCAACACTACAACTTCATTGAACGCGAAGTGAATGAAAGGTTATGCATTGGAGAAGTGGGAGTCGACCCTTGAACTTGGTGTTCATGCCCATGGACACGATGTACATCTTCTCATCGAAGCTTCTTTTAAAATTAATTATTCCCTTGGTATAAGATCATCTTATATCCGATCCGCCTTTTGCAATCGTGGTTCCGACCATGTTCTCCTTTAAATACCATTTCTCGCAAGTTTAAGCACTTGTCTTCGCAGAGCAATGCCCCAGTCCAACCTCTACTTTGATCTCGCCATCGGTATTACCCCGGTATCTCGAGAATATCATGGAACCGCATAACTTTTATGAGTTCATCTAGTACTACCTTCTCACCGATTCAAATTTTTCACGGGCTCGAAAGTTATTATAAACTCAAAGACACCGATAATGGAATCGAGTTCGTGATTGCGATTCAACAAGTATTTGAACCCTTCACCGCTACAAATTTATTAATCCTTTAAGTCATTCCTAGCCTGCTCGCTATATCATTATCATGCTAAACTTTAACTGTGCTACCTGGTCCGTAATCTCGGAGCACAACTTTCGATGATGAGCTAAGCTTACGTCGATCTTCCTCGTCATATCAGTTTGCCTTGAACAACAAGCTTGATATCAAGTTTGTGTCCTACCCATGGTTCCAATAACCTCTTGCTTCATCATTCCTTTGACTTGATGTCATCGCCGATCGATTACATCTTCAGTAATCTCTCGACAAATGTGTCGTGATCATTATCAACATTCTAAGCTCTTCCAGAATATTAATCAAATTCATGATGAGAATTACCATCCTTGCCCCTCGATGATTTGTGTTGTCATCGACTACTTCCTTGCCTTCTTTCCAACACAAACTTGTTCGTGTTTTGTGTTATACCTTGAGATCCTTACTATCCAAAGATCTCGTTTCTTCTTTACTTTGGAGTATTACCATCTTTTATGTCAAGGATGTCGTGAGAAACTCACCGCCCTTAAGAATTCTTGATACCAGAGATACTTATTAACATCACCATTCTTTTCTTGGTCCCCGTGTTGTTTTCTAACCGGAATACCGACAAATGGTCTGTGATGTGTAAATTCTAAACTTCGAGCAACCCTCTTGCTTTGAAGTTATTGGTCTATAGTTTAATTCTATGTCTATGGCTTATTGAATCACCATTCTGACATTGGTCGTGCAACCCAACCCATATTTTGGGCGCACCTTCCAACCAATGTTTAATTGTGTATGTTTTCCTCGAGCATACTTCCTTATATCATTTGATCTGACAAATGTTATCTCCTTGTTCACTTAATTGTGGAAATCCATCTTTTGGAAATCTCGATGAATTGCCGTTGAGTTCACCGTACACCTCCTTGTCCTCTCCTTGGGTTAATGATGAACTCTTGTTAACGGAAATCACTTCATAGTTCATTTCGAGAATCTTACATTGTCATCTCGTCAATTGTGTTGCACCTTTTCTTCTCGGGCATTCTAAAGTCGGAGTTATCCTGACACCAATTGGATCTGAACCTCGGTCAGATATGATGGTTGCAACATATTTCCAAGAGTTATAACATCGGTCTTTATATGACTTGGTAAGGTGATGTCATGCCTAGCACACCTGGCCGAAGGGCCTATTGTTATAGTTTCCTTTTTAACAAGGTTAACCAATTTTCCATGAGGAACTTGAATGCCTTGTTTAATAAGTTATCCTGATGGATCCTTTGTGTATCCAAAGTCCGACCTTTGCTTGAAGACCATGTCAATGCTATCTCGAAGCATGTCTGTGGTAACCCCAATTTTCAATAATAACATTTGAAGCCCAATGCTAAATGTTTCTTGCTCGATTATCCAAACTCCGCTCTATGGGTAATGTCATGAAAATTTCTCTCCCCCTATCTAGAGGGTTTTCTACATTATATCCTGTCACGGATATCATACTCTGTTTGTCCTTGGGAAGGAAATACCCCTGAAATATGTGTTTTAACATATTTTCCTTTCCATTGTTCGGTTTAATCTGATAATCATATTTTCCTTTCCATTGTTTTGTTTAACCTTTCTTGTGATCTATATGATCTAAGTAGTAATATTCTCCTGCTTATGTAAATGCCTCGATGTACAATTCATCAAGAAGACCTTGTTACTATTGTTGATGACATTACAGTAGCCACCGATGGAAGAGAACTTTGCCTTTTGGTCCGCCTCGCCTTGCAGCAGGAAAATGGTTCTCTTCGTCCCTCGCCCTAGGTAATGCAGACATTGTTGCCGGCATAGCTGACAAGCTATTCACTGACATGCCTCCCTGTCGCGGCTGTGCAAGATGTCACCACCCTTCCTACTTTCAACCCACATGGTGGGCCCATAACCCACAGGTCCACTGGATCGAAACCTGACTCTTCTTTACAACCCGGATTCTAATGTATCCTTTGCACCTGGCTTCGTATATGATTCACGAGCTAAATTCTATACCATTATTCATCCCGAATCAAACACCATGTTATTCTCGTTGTCAAGCCCCCATTCCAGCTTCTGTCTAGGCATCGAATGATTGCCTACCCATTTGAAACTTAGGTACCATCATATAATCAAATCAACGAATTCACAGAAATACAACTCGTGCGGTACCTCGTGTATTTCCCATTGAGTTCACCGGTGATGCCCAGCTTTGTGGAGATGCGTTCCCGAGTATTTCCCCAGCCACGCTCAGAGGGCGATGGAGATCCTGAAGAAAGGATGACGACTTTATCATGGTGACTTGAAGCGTAGAAATGAAGACATCAAAGAAAGGGATCAACATCTTCGAAAGGGCAAATGCAAGACCGAGAAGACTCATTAGGTTTTTCGCCTACCAAGACCTTCCCCGCCCTTACTCCACTGCCAGAAATCTGGGGACGAGATTTCTTGTAGTGGAGGAGAATTGTGACGCCCGGGTAATCAAGCTACAAGAACCCATCGTTATGATGCCACGTCACCACGATAAGCTATTGCTAATCTCGTGTTAGATTGGAACCGATCCAAATTCAAATTCAATTAAAGTCAAGCAATAAAAGTTTTCGATACTCAAAACTAAAATGTTCTTATTGTGACAAATAAATCATGGATAGTCTTGGTGGAGAAATAACATTTTATAAAATAATTAATTACTCTAAAGTGATTAAAACAGCAATGACAAAAACAATTAAGTGAATACCTTTTTCAATAAATAAAATTCTAAACTAATTTATTTACGGGTAAAACATTTATGGCGTGGGTGGTTCTCAAACATTAATTTAAGAGTTGTTATAATTTTTTAAACTAAAAATAATGTGTATCTAAAATAAAATAGAACAGAAAATAAAAATAAAAAGAAGAAAAGATATGTAACAAAAAAAGAAAGGAAAAGACACCCCCACTGGGCTCGGCCCAGCCGGCCGCCCAACCGCCCGCCCACGCACCCTTATTCTCTCACCCCCCGCAAACCCTAATCCCACGATCCCCACTCACTCCTCCCACTCTTCCCGACCGGATCGGGATCGAGCGACCCCGTTCCGTCGCCCCGAGCCCGACGCCGGCATCCATCCCCGACGCCGCCCCACCATCGTCGGGCTGCCTCGCCCCACCACTCCGTCGCCGAGCACCACCACCGCCGGATCGAATCACTGGCCGGCCACGCCGCCTCGAGCCCCACACCTCGCCGCTTTTCGCCCGTCTGCTTCCTCCTCCCCGCCGCTGCTTCCTCCACCACGCTGACTGCCCTCGACTCGGCTGTCGTCCCGCCTACCTCCCCACGCCCCATTGCCACGAACCCTCACTGTCCCCTGTGAGCTCACCTCTCCTCTCTCCTCGCACTGCCTCTCCCCTGCGCTGCTCCGCCGTCGCCCGCGGATAGACTCACCCGGCCAACCTGCGGTGCCCCGCGTCTCGCTCGGCACCCCGGTCCTCCTCTCTTCCTCGCCCGCCCCGTCGCCTTCGCCCGCCTCCGGCCCAGCGCTCATGGCGGGCAGCTACTGCCAGCGCCGCGCCGTCCGGCCAGTGCCGTCATGTCATCTTGGAAGCGGCTACCACCCGCCGCGCTCGACCGCGCCTTGTCTCCGCCCTCTCCTCCTCCAGCGGCCGCCGCGCCAGCCAGCGTGCCACTAGCCGCACCGCCCTCGCCTCCACTCCGCCGTGTGGCTACCGGCCTCCCCCTTGCTCGGCGCCCGGATCTGGGCGCCAAGCGTCGCTCATTCGCTATCGCCAGGCGCTGCTGCTTGCACAGCACCTGCGGCCAGTTAAGGCCATGGGCCTATGAGAACGGGCCCCAGCGCCCAGAACATTTACAAATAAATAAATAATAATAATAATAATTAAAGAATTAATTAAATTAATTAATTTTGATTAATTAAACTAATCAAAGAACTAAACTAATTAAATCAAGTAGGTAATTAATTAGTCACCAATGATAATGGGGCCCACCCCTAATTAATCCTGATTAGGTTAATTAATATGTGTAATTAAAATGTCATCGACCGGTGGGACCCACTGGTCGTTGATCGTCTGATGTCGCGATGACATCATGCTGATGTCATAAATCCAATTTCAAATTAAATTAAATGATTAATTATATTCCGTAAATTAATAAAATATTTAGAAAATCATATCTTTTAACCGTAACTCGGATTAAATTATTTTCAACATGAAAGTTGCTCGAGCGGCGAGGCGAATCCGGATATGCAGCCCGTTAGTCCGCCACACACCCCTAACCTATCGAATTGCAACTTTTCACCTCCGGTTCATCTGTCCGAAAACACGAAACTCCGGTGATACTTTCCCGGATGTTTCCCCCCTTCGCCAGTATCACCTATCCCTGCGTTAGGTCACCCCTAGCACGCGTATTGCCATGTTATGATTTGTGTTGCTTTGATTGTTCTATTATTTATTTGTGTTCCCCTCATTTCTTCTTTCCTAGAGACCCCGAGATCGCCAATGACCCCAGTTCAACTACGGAGTTGACGATCCCTCCTTGCCGAGCAACCAGCAAGCCCCCTTTGATCACTGGGGATATCGCCTACTCTTCTCTATCTTTGCTTGCATTAGAGTAGTGTAGCATGTTACCGCTTTCGGTTAATCCTATTACGATGCATAGCCTGTCATTGTTGCTTTCTGATTGTTCCCCTTACGCTATCCTCCGCTTAGTATAGGATGCTAGTGTTTCATCAAGGCCCTACATTCTTGTCCGCCCTGCCATGCTATACTATCGGGTCAGTGATCACTTCGGGAGGTGATCATGGGCATATACTATATACTTTACTTCGTTACTTTACCGTGATCTTTGTTAGGAGATGGGGGTGAAAGAGCGAGGTGGCTCCATCCCGAGAGGTGGGCCTGGGTTCCCGACGGCCCCGATCGTTACTTGTGGCGGAGCGGCAGGCAGGTTGAGACTACTCGGGTGAGAGGTGGGCCTGGCCCTGCTCGGCGCTCATGATACTTAACACGCTTAACGAGATCTTGGTATTTGATCGAGTTGGGTCGTTGACCTTATACGCACTAACCGCCACGTGGGACAAGTTATGGGCAACCCGGCGTCATGGTATCGGCCGAAGCATTTCGTGACGTCAATGACGAGAGGCGCTAGCGCCGGATTGGATCGAACGCCTGCTAGGCTAGAATGCGCTGCCGCCCTCGCAACATGCAGGTGTGCTAAGGGCGATGGGCCCGGACCCACTGTGCGCTTAGGTTCAGACCGGCGGTCTTGACCTCTCTCTTATGCCTAGGTGGGCTGCGGCGTGTTGATCTTCCGCGGCCGGGCATGACCCAGAAAGTGTGTCCGCCAAATGGGATCGAGCGTGTCGGGTAATGTGGTGCACCCCTGCAGTGAAGTTAATCTATTGAATAGTCGTGATCTTCTAATGTGGGCGACTTGGAGTTGTACCTTGACCTTATGACAACTAGAACCGGATACTTAATAAAACACACCCTCCCAAGTGCGGATACAACCCGGTGGTCGCTCTCTAACGAGGGCATTGAGGAGGGGATCGCCGTAGGATTATGCTATGCGATGCTACTTGGAGGACTTCATTCTACTCTCTTCTACATGTTGCAAGACCTGAGGCTGCCGAGCGTAGTCTTGATCCTGTGCGGGAGGCCTGCGCCTCTTCGATCTGATCCCGGTTTGTGCTAGCCTTCTTAAGGCAAACTTGTTTAACTTATGTCTGCACTCAGATATTGTTGCTTCCACTGACTCGCCTATGATCGAAAGCACTTGTATTCGAGCCCTCGAGGCCCCCGGTTTGTATTATGATGCTTGTATGACTTATTTATGTTTTAGAGTTGTGTTGTGATATCTTCCAGTGAGTCCCTGATCTTGATCGTACACGTTTGCGTGCATGATTAGTGTACGATTGAATCGGGGGCGTCACAAGTTGGTATCAGAGCCGACTGCCTGTAGGAATCCCCCTTCCAACTCCTTGGCCGAAGTCGAGTCTAGACTTTACAAAACTTTACTAACATGGCTGTGTGCCTTACGGGCCCACGTCGCCATTGGGTGGTACTAGGATCTTTTACTCCTTGTCTATACTCCGGGACTCGATCTCTCTCTTCTATTCGGGTTAAATGAATTTTACTAAATCTAACATTAGGATCTCGTTATCACTTTCACCCGGAGAGCCTCTTATTATTGATGATCGCTCACGCACGTGAAGACCCTGAAGATACTCTCCGCTGTTAACCGAGAACTTGTGTTCATCGTGTTTGCAATTCCCTTCCACCGTCAACCCTTATGGATAACTACTTGCAGTTGTTATTCTTACATTCATCCCCAGTTTGTCTTGCTATTACAAGATACCCCGAAACACTCGTCGTTGTTTCGATAATCCTTTGAGCTCACTGCCTTGCTGGTCTTTGTCACCTGAATACCCAAACGGATAATTCCTCTGTGCCGTCATCTTTAGGCCCGATGGCTCCTCCAATCATCAACAATGATGCGGTCCAGGGTGAGACTTTTCTCCCCGGACAGATCTTCGTATTCGGCGGCTTTGCATCAAGGCCAATTAAGCCAGCCATCCGAGCAGATCGAAAGCTACGCTCCCCGCCATCGTGTCAGATTTGGAGTTTGAACTACTGGCCGACGTCGCGGAGACTTGATCTTCGACGGGTTCGAGCCACGCCCGAGCGCCCGCCAAGATCACACGATGGGCATGATCTAGCTCTGCTTGCCGGAACAAGTGCCTCGAGGCCGCACCGTGCTGCGCTCCATTCTAGCTCGGAGCCGATTACCGCCAATCAGGGCAGGTGGCTGGACACCACCTCGGGGGCTGCAATCTTTACGGCGATCGAGCTTAACACCAGCCTTGTCCTCTGCGAAGCTTCAGGACTCAAGGTGCCGGACTCCTCTCCGACTCCGGACCTTCGTGCCCCTGCCGATGAATCCGATTGGGAGCCGATCATGGAGTTCGGCCGCCATGACATCTTTCAAGCACTTCGCCCGGGCGACATTCTCGAATTCACTAAAGTCTCTCTCTTTATCGAGAGCCCTGGCCGGACTATGGTCAAGAAGGTTGGGATGCGGATGACTAAAAATTCAAAACCCACCCACCACCCACTTCGTAGCCAGCATGCCGATGATTTAACCGACATGCTCGACTTCGACTCAAGACATCGACGATATGGACGCATTTAGTTAGGAGATTTAAGCAGAACCAGCGCCTATAGGGCATCGACAACCACCTCATCTCACGATGTATACATGGTGGACACACCTAAAAGAAACAATGACGAGGAACAAAGGACGAACGAGGGATCATTCCTCGAAAAGCGATAAGCGGCGTGGCGCCCGCTCTAAACCCCACCTCGGCGGAGATAGCAGCCATACAGACCCGGCCACGAAAGCAGTGGGGAACCGGCGACGACTTAACATGCCATCGAGCAACCGTCCGACAGGGCAACTTGGATAAATAAACCGAACAACCTGGCCCTCAAGGCGAAGATAATATCCGACGACCTCATACCGGACAAGTTGTTGGAGCAGAAGAACCTCCACAAAGGCTCGCCGCCATCGCTGGCGTAGCCCTGAAAAAGCGTAAACGGAAGCTCAAAACAGCGGAAGATGCACTCAGAATTAGATGGAGCAATGTACTCAACACCGCGAGACAAATCTGGCGGCGATGCCACACAAAGAGCTATCCGAAGCGAAAATTACTGCCGGAATTTGATGAAGAGGCCTTAGAGCCCCCGCAATCAAAAAATAAGGAAGCCACCTGGTCGGGTAAACAACCCCATGACCAACATAGAGAGGCAAATGGCGCCGCACACAAGCTGGCACGCGATCCGCACAAGGATTCGCACCAAAAAGATGGCCCAGCCAGATCTATCTACGGGCCAAGAAAGCAAGCTTTAGTAAGCAATGCAACGCAACAAGTATCCGAACATCGCGGCACACCCAAATATAGGGGTGCCACACACCCCCTATGTTTCACCGATGAGGTGCTGGACCATGAATTTCCGGTGATTCAAGCACGTAAACATAGAGGCGTGACGTCGGAACAATGCACCACGAGTCCGGATTGAGGATTATATCCTCCACATACACATGGCTAGAGGAGATGACCTCCACGCCATAAAATACTTACCCCTCAAGCTCAAAGGGCCAGCCCGAGCATTGGCTTAAAAGCCTTCCGAAAACACCATTGGAAGTTGGGAAGAGCTCGAGGATGCTTTTCGCAAATTTTCAAGGGACCTATGTCCGACCTCCTGATGCGTAAGATTTAAGTCATATAACTGAACAACCCGAGGGTCATCGGCCAAACTACGAACGGATTTCTTACTAAAAAGAACAAGATAGTCGATTGTCCGGATGTCAAGCCTTTAGCAGCTTTCAAACACAAGTGTTCTGAGACGAATGGCTCGCCGACACCTCGCCAAGAAAAGCCAAGAACAATGGCCGCATTAACAAGCCTCATGACCCGCTTTTATGCTAAGAGAGGATAGCTGGTTGGCAAGATGCGCATCAGCCACCCAAGTACATTCGGGTTAGGGATGGAATGGAAACCGCGACGCAGCAAGGACCAAATACGGACCAAGGGAAACAGCCCAAGAGCACGGCAACAATGCCGGATTCAAAAGCTCTCGGCAAAATCGTAAAAAGCCGCCCTCAAGGATAACAGGACGAGCTATCTAACCTAAATAAAATCTTGGACAAGATATGCCAAATCCACAAGACTCACGGGAAGCCCGCAAACCATACCCACGTAAATTGTTGGGTCTTCAAGCAATCCGCAAACTCAACGCCGAACACAAGGGGCTCGACACACCAAGCGAGGATGATGACGAACCCCACAAGCAGAGCACCGGAAAACAAAAGAATTTCCTGCAAGAAGTCAAAACAGTAAACTCACTTCACGTGACAAAAGGGAAAAAGCAGTGGGCGCCTATAGAGATACGCGCCATACGACCTATCCCGTGAGGAGTCCCGCCACTGGTTGTTAAAACCAATCACCTTCGACCATCAGGATTACTCTAGAAGTATCCGGAACGCAGGCTGGACTGCCTTGATATTAGATCTGATAATTGACGGACTCCACTTTACACAAGTCCTAATGGACGGCGGCAGTGATCTAAACCTGCTATATCAGGACACAATCCGCAAAATGGAGATAGACCCAACAAAAATTCGCCATAACAACACTTCCTTTCAAGGGGTAACGCCAGACCCAGATGCCCATTGTACGGGTTCTCTCCTGCTAGAAGTTATGTTCGGCTCCCCGACAACTCCCGCCATGAAAAGCTAACCTTCCACATTGCCCCATTTACAAGTAGCTATCAAGCACTCCTGGGACGCAAAGCTTTCGCCCGCTTTAACGCAATACCGCATTATGCATCTCTTACGATTAAAATGCCCGGTCCGTGAGGCATCATCTCATTAAAGGGAAACATCGAGTGTTCCTCGAGCGCAGAAGACTATGCGGCTGCCTTGACAGCCACACACTAAACCGGCTTCACTAATCAAAGCACCTAAACAGTCGTTCGCACCCGGACATGGCTAGACGAGTCCGGCGTAAACATACAAGGGCTTACTAGCCGCCTACCCCAAAGACAAGGCTCCAAGATGTACAACGAGAGACAATAAAGCTCAACTTTACCCATTTTTTGAATTATACTTTGTTTATTTAATATAACTTACATTTTCGCATGATCTTTTCAACTAAGTTCCTCTCTTTACTTGATGAACACCATGCTACACCCGGCCCGTGATACTGACAACGCTTGGAGACACAAAGCAGACGTGCAGAGGGACCTGTTCAAGGATTCTTTTAGATTAAGACCCTCGTAAACCTTTTTCACTTTGTCTCTTGTTGATACACATCCCCGGTTTTTGGTATAACCGAGGAGGAGGCTGGCTTCTTGGCATGTGGCCACGTCGAGAATTTTGCGCGTGCACAGACACCGGGGCTTATTACCAAGGGCGTTGTTCACCTGCTTTTCATAAAGACCAAATACCTTAGGGAGTGTTCGTCATGAAGTTTGGCCTTATATGCATCAGCTCCGAATCATGTCTTTGGTCAAATGTTGGGTTTGCCCGGCTCCTGTGTTTTGCTACCTTACATTCCGCTCTGTTGGCTAAGGCGACACCAGGAGAACTACTGCGATTGTGCCCCGGTTCGCCAAAGTAGCACCTCAAAGAGAGAAAGCCAAACCTGATCACATGATATAGCGTGAGTCTGGTCAACCACTTTCGATGACCCGCCGTAATCTTCAGGATTCCTCCGATTAACGAAGGGTCGTTTCGGCCAGCACACACGCCGCCCGAATTCGGGTGAGCGCGGTGCCCCTAGGGGCTATATAGTAGCCCCACCGCCAAACTCCTATGGCTAAGTGAAAGTGATAAAGCATTATAGTCCGGTTGCCTAGTTATTGCGCTATCACCTCCTTAATAGGACCAAGACGTTGGATCAAGTGTGAAAATGCGCCTTCATGAACACCCCTGCATTATATGCGTGGAAATTTGAAGCCAAAGACTGCCATCTTTCGTGTTATATACACATATACATTAACAGCCGCACAGGAGGTATTTTAATTCTTGAAGGCACAAGTATAAAAAGCTTTTATATTCCCTCGAAACATTGTTTTACAATAATACATGTTATTCGAACATAATATCCTTCGAGCACTGCGTCTCTATTAAACGAGCGCCCTGCAGAACTTCCTGAAAATAGTGCTCGGCAGGTACTCGGCTCCTGTCCGTATCTTGGGATGCAACAGCGATGGCATTCATCTTCGCCTAGTATGTTTTGACACGGGCAAGAGCCATCCGCGCACCCTCTATGCACGCTGACCTCTTCATTGCATTGATATGCGGCACCGCACCAAGGAACTGCTGCACCAAGCTAAAATAACTCTTTGGCTCAGGCCTTTCCGCCACAGATAACTCATGACATACTTCATGGCGAGTCCGGATAACCTATTCAGCTCCGCCCATGCGGCCAAACGATCGGTTAATGGAAGTGGGCGCCTGGATTGTGGAACTGCGACCAAAAAGCTTTTCCATTTCGTGATCCTTTTGATCTCGGAAGTGTTCGCTGCCATTCGCAGACTCGCCGCTAAGTCCAGATAAGTGTCGCCAGACTCCACAGCCCGGTCCAACGGAGCATATTTAGATCCCCGAACTTCATCCGCAGCATAAAGGGCTTTCCAGCCGCGATATCTCCCACCGACGTAGCTCCTCCTTCATAGCTCTCATCGCAGAGCGAGTATCCTTGGCCTCGAGTAGTGGCCTTCTCCGAATCCTTCCATTACCGTTCTTCTTTTTCAAGAAGCTTGCAGCGGTCGGCAGCATTTTCAACTTCACAGCCATCTCGGCCATTTCCTTCTTGCTTCGGCAAAGGAGCAGCCTGTTTCGGCTTTCAGCTCTTCACCGCCTTTTAAGGCAGCCGATCGCTTTTCCTGGCCTGCTCCTTGGCTCGGGCAAGTTCCGCCCGGTTCTCCATGGCAGCGCGCCCATCCGCATCAAGCACACATGTTGTAAGATACGGGCATCAAGCTCCTCTTACCAGGTGTCTTCAGAGAAATACATACCTTGTGCCTCGTCAAGCCACTTGTTGACAAGCGCGATGTCGGCATCTGCCACGTCAAGTTGCCGCTTTAGCTCGGCAAATTCATCAGTCCAGCTAGCCACCGAACACTTCGCCACCTACATACGAAGGGCGACATATTATACTGGGATTATGATCCTCGGCGCTACCGTCATTTTGACAACGCACCGAGTCTCAGGGGCTACTATCTACACAGGGCGCATCTTATATATGCGGAACTGTCAAAAGGTACATCATTTCGCGTACCTCCAACCCTGTCAGTAAACTCCTGACGGCCTCATACAACCCACTCTCCGCGGATGAAATCCTTTCAATTACCGTACCCATCAACGCACGGTGTTCTTCTGAGATAGACGCTCTCCCGAGCAGATCCTTCGGCTCCTCCGACCATGCACCAGACGGTGCCGGACTCGTCCGATGGCCTTTTTTGAAGGCCGGACACGGAGGGCTTTGGGGGGCCATACGACTGCCCTCCGGCCTTGCCGGATTCGGAGAAATCCTCCATGACGACACCTCAGGGTTGCCCGCCTCGCAAGGCGGTATGGTAGGGGTAGGCGTTCCGCTCTCCATCATCTCCGGACGAAGATCCCCTGAAGATGAGCTCTGCTAAGAAGGGCTGAGATCCGAACTACAAGGTAAAATTTCGGTTATCTTCCTCAGAAATAGAACAGGGATGTCTCTCATTTTAAAACTCCCCTCTCTACTTACGACTCGGTGGAGGGCTGATCCCCTTGGGGGCACAGTGCGGCCGAGGCATCCCCCGGCGCAGGACCCTCTGACGAAGATTTCTTCCCCCGCTTTGAGACCATGGTCTCCGGGTCTTCAGAGGCGGTCCTCTTCTTCCCAGGATAGAGGAATTCTCGATTCCTCCCTTCCTGACAGCCTCCTTCTGGAGGCGGTAGCTTCCTTGTTCCCCCTTCACCCTCTTTCAAAGGCGCAACCTCCGGCATCACAGCTAACGAGGATCCGCGTGGTCTTAGGGAGGGGGCGGACACCTGATTAGCTTTGCTTTCGCTTATCCACTCTGTTTAAGGGACAACTCTTTAAGGGCAATTTTATGATAAATATCACGGATAGTGTGTCCGGCATGTGGCTACTTACTTGAGTACCCGAGGCGATTGCAGCTCGGACCTGCGTCCTCGGTCGAGTCCGGACACATTGCTTGTGATCCAAGAACAATTTGTACATCTCCATGGGCGTCGCTACCAGAAATGTTGGAGCGCTTCGTGGTCCCTCGGATTAAACTCCCACAGGCGGAGGGGTGACGCTTGCAGGCAGGGTGCGGCGAATCAACATGACTGCGTCCTACGACCAGATTGATGTCTCTTTCTAGGAGATCTCGAATGCGGCCTGCAACAAGGGCACGTCCTTGGGCGGCCCCTAGTCAAACCCTTTATTGACCCATGACACTAGCTGTGGTGGGGACCCGAAGCGAAAGGCGGTGGCGCCACCCACTTGGTGCCCCCTGGAGCTGTGGATATAAAACCACTCTCGTTGCCATAAGCTGAACTCCTCTCGAAAAGAGCCCTCGGGCCATGGAGCGTCGGCATTCTTGCTTATAATGACACCTCCGCACTCAAGTCTTTGTCCCTCGATCATCTTCGGCTCTACTTTGAAGGTCTTAAGCCACAATCCCGAAGTGCGGAGTAATGTCTGGAGGAAGGCTTCGCACGACAATGAACGATGAGATGTGGAGGATGGACTCCGAGCCAAGTCGTGAAATTCCAACCCATAATAAAACATGAGCCCCTCACGAAGGGGTCCGTCGGAAACCAAGCCTCAAGGAAGTGAGACGCGAACACCACGGTCTCACCGGGCTTGGGAGTGGGAATAACCTGCCCTTGAGCGGGCAGCCTATCTGATTTCGCCGGTCGGATACACAGCATCTCTTAGCTTTAGCACGTCTTCTTCCGTAACGGAGGAAGGCATCCACCGACCTTGAAGGTCGGAACCGGACATCATCGAAGGTCCGGGCGCTCGAATCTAGAGCTTTGGGTGTTGGAACTCAAGGTGAGAGGCAGATTCGATTAAGATTGAAAGAAAGGAGTCGAGCCTTGGTCTCTTTATAAAGAGGTTGAATACCAAGAGCCCTCCCCGTGACCGTTCGGGACTCGCCTTCGATGGAGGAGACATACCAACGGGCACGATTGGGTTACCCACGCCCATATTGATGAGAATCCCGGAATAAGGGGACACGATCTCTGCTTCGACAAGACATGCCAAGGAAACGGCCTCGCTAGGTGCGCTGAGGTGGGATGGTAAAAACGATTTGAATAAAGGCTTGGCCGTGGTGTGATGTCACGCTGTGGAATACGTCAGCAGATTGGATTTGTGTAAATATTATTCTCTCTACGGTGGTATGTGGAACTTATTTTGTAGAGCCGGACACTATCCTTGTGTTCAAAATCTTCTATGAAGTATTCGGAGGAGGAACCCGCCTTGCAATGCTGAAGACAATCTGCGCGCCGGACTCGTCGTCATTGAAGCCGGGGTGTCCGTATAGCCGGACTATAACCTTTGGCCGGACTCCTGGACTATGAAGATACAAGATTGAAGACTTCGTCCCGTGTCTGGATGGGACTTTCCTTGGCGTGGAAGGCAAGCTTGGCGATACGGATATGTAGATCTCCTCCCATTGTAACCGTGTAACCCTAGCCCTCTCCGGTGTCTATATAAAACCGGGGGTTTTAGTCCGTAGGACTAACAACAATCATACCATAGGCTAGCTTCTAGGATTTAGCCTCTCCGATCTCGTGGTAGATCTACTCTTGTACTACCCATATCATCAATATTAATCAAGCGGGAGTAGGGTTTTACCTCCATCGAGAGGGCCCAAACCTGGGTAAAACATCGTGTCCCTTGTCTCCTGTTACTATCCGCCTAGACGCATACGATTCGGGACCCCCTACCCGAGATCCGCCGGTTTTGACACCGATAGCTAGTGAGACCAAGCCATCGACCGTGTCATATGCAGTCCTAGTCGGGCGTCCACACAGCCCTTTCGACTAGGGACCTTTTAGGACAGTCATCATACGTGCATAGTCCCACAAACAAGTCACGTACTTGCTGATACACATCATTGATAATGTCCAAAGACTATCTTTATTCATAAACACATAGGAAATATCATCATACATGATTGCCTCTAGGGCATATCTCCAACAACTAATGCATAAAAACTGGGTATGAAAGGGATATGATCAAAGTGTGAACTTGCCTGTACTATTGATGAAGATGATTCGCACTCAAAACTCTTGATAATTTCTACTCGTCACACTCCGGTCAATCTATCGTAGGCAAGCAATAGTAACCACACATAAGCAATCACTCAAAAGATCGGGAAGAACGAAGAAGACAGTTCGGAAAACATCAAAACCAAGTAAATAACTCTTGCAACATAAAATAATTTCTAACAGTACCAAAATTATGTGAATTTGGCCTTATCAGAAAGTTTAGGTCAAGAGCTTCGATTTGCAAAAAGAATCAACTAAATCGGGGTTACGAAATTCAAGTTATGTTCAAAAGAAATTTGAATATGAATCTGAACAAAATTCGAAATTTCAAAATTTCAAAAAGTTGATGTGACAGGTTCGCTGGATAGGTGAAAACAAGACGAAGCTAAAGGCGCTGGTTTCATCTAATTTGGATAAACGAGTGAAAAGTTATGGCTATTTGAAAAATCAGGGCCAAGCTGTTTTACGAAAGAAAATAGTTACGGCTAAGGTCTAATGTATAAATACGTAGACTAATTGATAATCTAATTATTCTATTGTATTAGTCTAGAAATAATAAACTACGAAAGTATAAAAAGAAAAAAACAAAGAAAGATACCTTTATAAGGCAGAGAAAAGATGACTTCCGAGAGAGCAGACATTTCCCAAAAGTCGCGCCGGAGAGGAGAAAAATATTTTTCTTTAAGGAATGTAGTTAGACCAAAATATTGATTTAACCCGAATCGGATAATTTTTGGAGGCTCTATGGGTCTATATTTATAGGTGAAAAAGAGGTTTAGGGGTTAAAGACTAGGCAATGTGGGGCTAAACATATACGTACGTAGATGAAAAGAAAACGAAATGAGAAGGCGCGTTGCATGGGCCTAAACGCGTAAGGCGGTTCGGCCGGCCGCGCAGCTGATGTTTTTTTAGTAAAATTCGGCCTAAGTAAAAAAAGTAAAAAGGCTGGTTGGGCCTGGCCCATTTAGGAAAAAAGATGAGAAGCCTACTCCCACTATGCTACGCGTGTAGGCGATAAATAAATATGGGTCGCACGTACAGTTTTTTTAAATAGGAACAGAATTAAAACCGGATAAAGAAAATAAAGTAAAATTTTATATAGGCATATTATATATCAAAATTTTCAGAAAAAGATTTCCTACAAGTTGAACATTTTTATAGAGTAAAATAAAGTACACAAAAATCCAAATAAAGCAAAGAGTGCTACTGCTGCAACAAAACCTCATAAAAAATATTTTAAAAACACCAAGATGATTTCAAATTTATTTCTCTCCAATTTTCTACTGTAGGGAATCATGTTACCCTATTTTCCATATATTTTATTTTTGGAGAAAATTAATTTGAATGAAACCCAAATACTCCAAATTGAGAATAATTTCCGAAAGGACTTTAAATTAGATCCTTTTAAAGTTCCAACTCATATTTCATATGTTTTGAAGAAGTCATTTTATCTTCTCTCATTAAAATCATTGAGTTGCTTAAAGTTTTTGAATTGGAAAATATTTCCAAATAAAATTCAAATCTTTTCAAAACCCTTTTTATTTAAATAAATGGAAGAAGTCATGTCATCTTTTCTCTAGGGTTTTGTATTTGAAAATTACTTGAATTCTCGGAGATCAAAATGCAAAATGAAAGTTTGGGAAAGTCCTTTTATTCCCTCTCATTTAACTTTCAAACAGATACAAATTTCACTCAATTTCACTCAAGCAATCATACAACCAAGCAAAACTATCTATTTTATACAACATTCCAAAATTTAGAATTTTGGGATGTTACATCATGTTACTTGACCATGACGAACCTACGAACTATGAGGAAGCGATGATGAGCCCAGATTCCACGAAATGGCTTGAGGCCATGAAATCTGAGATGGGATCCATGTATGATAACAAAGTGTGGACTTTGGTTGACTTGCCCGATGATCGGCAAGCCATCGAGAATAAATGGATCTTCAAGAAGAAGACTGACGCTGATGGTAATGTTAGTGTCTACAAAGCTCGACTTGTTGCGAAAGGTTTTCGACAAGTTCAAGGAGTTGACTACGATGAGACTTTCTCACCCATAGCGATGCTTAAGTCCGTCCGAATCATGTTAGCAATTGCCCCATTTTATGATTATGAAATTTGGCAAATGGATGTAAAGACTGCATTCTGAATGGATTTACGGAAGAAGAGTTGTATATGATGCAACCTCAAGGTTTTATCAATCCAAAGGTTGCTATCAAAGTGTGCAAGCTCCATCTATCCATCTATGGACTACTGGATGCATATCGGTGTTGGTATAAACTTTTTGATAGTGTGATCTAAGGATATGGTTTTATACAGACTTTTGGAGAAGCCTTTATTTACAAGAAAGTGAGTGGGAGCTCAGAGCATTTCTAATATTATATGTGGATGACATATTGTTGATTGGAAATGATATAGAATTTTTGGATAGCATAAAAGGATACTTGAATAAGAGTTTTTCAATGAAAGACCTCGATGAAGCTGCTTATATATTGGGCATCAAAATCTATAGAGATAGATCAAGACGCTTAATTGGACTTTCACAAAGCACATACCTTGATAAAGTTTTGAAGAAGTTCAAAATGGACCAAGCAAAGAAAGGGTTCTTGCCTGTGTTACAAGGTGTGAAGTTGAGTCGGACTCAATGCCCGACCACCGCGAGAAGATAGAGAGAAAATGGAAGGTGTTCCCTATGCTTCAGCCATAGGCTCTATCATGTATGCAATGCTGTGTACCAGACCTGATGTGTGCCTTGCTATTAGTTAGGCAGGGAGGTACCAAAGTAATCCAGGAGTGGATCACTGGAAATCGGTCAAGAACATCCTGAAATACCTGAAAAGGACTAAGGATATGTTTCTCGTTTATGGATGTGACAAAGAGCTCGTCGTAAATGGTTACGTCGATGCAAGCTTTGACACTGATCCGGATGACTCTAAGTCACAAACCGGATACGTGTTTATATTGAACGGTGGAGCTGTCAGTTGGTGCAGTTCTAAGAAAAGCGTCGTGTCGGGATCTACGTGCGAAGCGGAGTACATAGCTGCTTCGAAAGCAGCAAATGAAGGAGTCTGGATGAAGGAGTTCATATCCAATCTAGGTGTCATACCTAGTGCATCGGGTCCAATGAAAATCTTTTGTGACAATACTAGTGCAATTGCCTTGGCAAAGGAATCTAGATTTCACAAGAGAACCAAGCACATCAAGAGACGCCTAATTCCATCCATGATCAAGTCAAGGAGGGAGACATAGAGATTTGCAAGATATATACGGATCTTGCGGCACCCGCTGACTAAGCCTCTCTCATGAGCAAAACATGATCAGCACAAATACTCCATGGGTGTTAGAATCATTCTTTGTGTAATCTAGATTATTGACTCTAGTGCAAGTGGGAGATCAAGGAAATATGCCCTAGAGGCAATAATAAAGTTGTTATTTATATTTCCTTATATCATGATAAATGTTTATTATTCATGCTAGAATTGTATTAACCGAAACTTAGTACATGTGTGAATACATAGACAAACAAAGTGTCACTAGTATCCCTCTACTTGACTAGCTCGTTGAATCAAAGATGGTTAAGTTTCCTAGCCATAGACATGAGTTGCCATTTGATTAATCTAGATCACATCATTAGAGAATGATGTGATTGACTTGACCCATTCCGTTAGCTTAGCATTTGATCGTTTAGTATATTGCTATTGCTTTCTTCATGACTTATACATGTTCCTATGACTATGAGATTATGCAACTCTCGAATCTGTGAGGAACACTTTGTGTGCTACCAAACGTCACAACGTGAATCGGGTGATTATAAAGGTGCTCTACAAGTGTCTCCAATGGTACTTGTTGAGTTGGCATAGATCGAGATTAGGATTTGTCACTCCGGTTGTCGGAGAGGTATCTCTGGGCCCTCTCGGTAATACACATCACTATAAGCCTTGCAAGCAATGTAACTAATTAGTTAGTTGCGAAATGATGTATTACAGAACGAATAAACATACTTGCCGGTATCGAGATTGAACAAGGTATTGAGATACCGATGATCGAATCTCGGGCAAGTAACATACCGATGACAAAGGGAACAACGTATGTTGTTATGCGGTTTGACCGATAAAGATCTTTGTAGAATATGTAGGAGCCGATATGAGCATCCAGGTTCCGACCGGAGACGTGTCTCGGTCATGTCTACATAGTTCTCGAACCCGTAGGGTCCGCACGCTCAACGTTCGGTGACGATCAATAATATGAGTTTATGTGTTTTGATGTATCGAAGGTAGTTCAGAGTCCCGGATATGATCACGGACATGACGAGGAGTCTCGAAATGGTCAAGACATAAAGATCAATATATTGGAAGCCTATATTTGGACATCAGAATGGTTCCGGGTGAAATTGGGATTTTACCGGAGTACCGGGAGGTTACCGGAACCCCCCGGTAAGTGTATGGGCCTTATCGGGCCATAGTGGAGAGAGAGAGAGAGGAGACCAGGGCAGGCGGCGCGCCCCCTCTCCCTCTGGTCTGATAAGGCCCATACTTCCTTCTCTCCTAGTCCAACTAGGGAAGGGGGGGGGGGGAATCCTACTCCCGGTGGGAGTCGGACTCCTCCAGGGCGCGCCATAGGAGGACCGGCCCTCCCCCCTCCTCAACTCCTTTATATACGGGGGAGGGGGCACCCCATGGACACACAAGTTGACCATTGATCTTTTACCCGTGTGCGGTGCCCCCCTCCACCATAATCCACCTCGGTCATATTGTAGCGGTGCTTAGGCGAATCCCTGCGCCGGCAGCTCTCACCAACACCGTCATCACGCCCGTCAGGCCTTGTGAACTCTCCTTGAAGCTCTCTTTGGATCGTGAGTTCGTGGGACGTCCACCGAGCTGAACGCAGTGCAAATCACGGAGGTGTCAGACGCTCGGTACTAGGATCGGTCGATCGTGAAGACATACTACTACATCGACCGCGTTGTCATAACGCTTCCACTTACGGTCTACAAGGGTACGTGGACGACACTCTCCCCTCTCGTTGCTATGCATCACCATGATCTTGCGTGTGTGTAGGAATTTTTTTGAAATTACTACGTTCCCCAACATTTTCCTCCTAAACCATCCAAGAAAGAGGATGATGAGGATTTTGAGCGCTTTGTTGAAATTCTTAGACCTGTCTTTTTGCGTATGCGTTTGACTGATATTCTGAAAATGTCTCCTTATGCTAAGTATATGAAAGATATTGTTACAAATAAAAGAAAGATACCGGAAGCTGAAATTTCCACCATGCTTTCTAATTACACTTTTAAGGGCAGAATACCAAAGAAGCTAGGAGACCCAGGAATACCAATTATGCCATGCTCCATTAAAAGAAACTATGTTAAAACTGCTTTATGTGATCTTGGAGCTGGTGTTAGTGTTATGCCGTATACTTGATTTGAATAAGTTGACACCTACTAAAATCTCTTTGCAAATGGCTGATAAATCAACTACTATCCATCGGTATTTGTGAGGATGTGCCTGTTATGGTTGCAAACGTTACTATCTTAACAGACTTTGTTATTCTTGATATTCCCGAGGACGGCAATATGTCAATCATCCTTGGTAGACCCTTCTTGAATACTGTAGGGGCTGTTATTGATTGCAATAAGGTCAATGCCACTTTTCATGTTAATGGTAATGAGCATATGGTACACTTTACGAAGAAACAACCTCAAGTTCATAGTATCAATTCTATTGAAAAAATTCAACTATTATTATTGGAGGTTTTGAATTCCCTCTTCCTACTGTCAAAAAGAAATATGACATTCTTATTGTTGGGGACATGCATATCCCCGTTGAGGTAACCTAGTGTTATTCGAAAATTCTCTGGTTTCATGTCATTCGGAAGAAGTTTGTTAATAAGACTTGATCAACCTTGTTAATGGATTCCTTCTGATGTGCATGATATGGATGAATTTAGAAAGCACAACTTTCTGTATCCACTTTTTACTTTCTGTTATTTAGAAAAAATAAAGCAAAAATAGTATTATCCGTCTGTTTTTCTGAGTTATCCATATAACAAAAAAGGCCTCGGAAATAAAAGTTCTCCAAAAGCCCTAAAAATTTAGTATGATATTTTATAGAATATTTGAGAATTTCTGGCACTAAGAATGCACCAATGGACCACAAGGGTGGAGGGCGCGCCCTACCCCCCTGGGCGCGCCCCCTGCCTTGTGGGTCCCACGTGGGTCCCCCTCACTTATTCCAGCACCCATCCACTTCGTCTTCCTTCAGAAAAATCATCCCGTTGCTCAAATCTGTGTTCTAGCTCATCTTGCTTCCATTCTCGATCTCCTTGTGCAAAGCGCCATTTGCAAAACTGTTTTGGGGGATTGTTCTTCGAGAAAAAGGAAAGAAATGATGAAGAGATGGTTAAGGGGTTCTTCAAGCCAGGGCTTAAGGGAAAATGAAAATGAAGAGAAGAAGACGCCCAAGTATAACCTCCCTCGCATCGCGGAGGTTCGACCGTGTGAATGGCCGAGTGATGCATTCTTGGGGGCGGCCAGAATTTATGAGGATTTCTATTATTTTGCGAAGAATGCAGGCATCACCGACTTCCTCCACGATAAGTGTGACCAATACCTCCTACTCACTAATACCTTCGTGCAAAATTTCCACTTTCGTTATAGGGAAGATCCTCCTATGGTAGAAATTCACTTATATGATGTGCCTAAGAAAATGACTCTTTATGACTTTTGAAATGTTTGCAAATTACCTTATGAGGGCTGCGTCAGTGAACCACGTCCTAGAGACATGGAAGATTTTGTTGATGAAGTTACCGTAGGGGAAGAGAGAGGGGTGTCGGAAGCGAGAGTGGCTAGCTTACATTTTCCTGTTTTGCGCTTTACTCATTATTTGCGGGGAGATGTTTGATTGTTCGTGGGGAGAGTGCGGGCCTTAGTTCCCCTGACCTTGCCATTTTACGCCATGCTTTATTTACTAATAGAACTTTTAGTTTGGGCGCTATGGTTGCTCGATGATTGAGTTTAAACCGTTCGAGGGGTCCTATCTTCGGAGGTATTTATGCTTCCCCCCTTGCTAAACATTTTGAGATACCCATTAGGCTAGATGAAAAGGAAGAAATGCTGCTACCCACTCGATATTTATACTATGATAGTATGGTAGCGCATGATTTTATTGCCAAAGACGATGATAAGCGGCTCATCTATAACCTGGTATTCAGCCAGAAGACTTGTCAGCTTATTACTTTGCCTGCACCTTCTTTGTTCGATATTCATTCAGGCAGGTACCTCATCATGCCCGAGGACATTTATGCATACTAGGAGCAGACGCGATCACCAGTTTCTGAGCCAGAACCATCATCTGATCCGTATGAGGAGTCTGTTTATCAGTGGGAGCCACAGGAGCTCGCTAACCAGTGGAACCCCCAGGATCCTCCTCAATACCCAGGAGAGGGCTACTTTGATCCATGTGCATACACCAACTTAGGCCAAAAGCCTAAGCTTTGGGGAGTACGTATTTCTCACCGACAATACATTCATGTTCACACACTCATTCCAGTTGTCGGTATTCACACTTTTTCATTGTATTATCCATGTTAGTTTACTTCTTTTTCTTGCCTTCTTCTTGTGTGTTTTAAAAACTTTGAGAAGATCAAAAAACAAATTAGTTGTAGCTTCTTTTTAGTTTTTCTTTCCATCCTTGTTTAGTAGTAGTATTAAAGGAAACCCAAAAAGATTTCTCGTTCTTGTTTTGCTTGTTGTGAGCTTTCCCATGTAAATAGTTTTTATCGTTCTTGTTTTGCTTTCTTCAGAAAAACAAAAACTCCAAAAATATTTCAGTGTGCTTCTTTGAAATTCTCTTCTTTTCTTTAGGTTGCAAGGAGAAGACCATGATGAAAATGTTGAGTGGCTCTCATATGCATTATTGTTGATCTAACAGAGAGCCCATATTACCTTTTCTTCTCCTTTGAATAAATGTTTGCAGATTTTAGCTTAGTCCAATGCACGTGCACTCTTATTATTATTCACTCCGTTCGGTCGTGCAAGTGAAAGGCAATAATGACGATATATGACGAAATAGTTGAGATGAGGAAAAGCTGGTATGAACTTGACCTATTTTGTTTTTGTAATTATGATTAGTTCATCATTTTTGATTCGGCCCATTATGAATGAAATGTGTTTGCAATCACAATTAGAGACTATAGTTACTCATGCCATGCTTAATTAGCTAGGAGTTTATAATGGTTTGTCTTGAGTGCCAACATGCAAATTAAAATGGCTGTGATGTAGTATGATAGGATGGCATCATCCTTTGAATGATTCAAGTGGCTTGACTTGGCACATGCTCACGGATGTAGTTGACACAAAAATCAACATAGCCTTCACGAAATTTATGTTCGTGGTGATTTATATCCTACTCATGCTTGCATTCAATGTCGATTAATCTCAATGCATGTTTATGACCGTTGTCGCTCTCTAGTTGGTCGCTCCTCAATCTTTTGCTAGCCTTCACTTATACTAAGTGGGAATACTGCTTGTGCATCCATTTCATTAACCCCAAGGTTGTCCCATATGAGTCTACCATACATACCTATATGCGGTATTTACCTGCCGTTCCAAGTAAATTTTCATGTGCCAAACTCTAAACCTTCAAATAATAATCTGTTTTGTATGCCCGAATCGCTCATGTAGCGACTGGGGGCTGTGAGTATCTTCCATGCTAGGTGGGTTATTCTCAGGATGAGTGTTTATTGACTTGTCATTCACGAGAAAGTGGCTGGTAATCGGGAGTTCCATGCTCAAACCAAATGAAAATTTAATATTAAACAAAAGTCCCCCAGGACTGTTGTTGGTATGGACGGTACCCGTTGTTTCGGACCAGCCGTGGAGTGTGCTTGTTGGTCGAGGGGGAGTAAAAACTTTACCATTCTGTTTGGGAGCCGCCTATAATGTATCTAGCATGGAAGATACCGAGGTCTCTTGGTTGTTATGTTGACAATGAAAGCATGCCGCTCAAAATTATATTCATCTCTGTTTTAAAGCTCGAGCTCTGGCACCTCCACAAATCCCTGCTTCCCTCTGCGAAGGG
The DNA here is from genome assembly GCA_021605145.1 of Aegilops bicornis. Taxonomy (NCBI): domain Eukaryota; kingdom Viridiplantae; phylum Streptophyta; class Magnoliopsida; order Poales; family Poaceae; genus Aegilops; species Aegilops bicornis. Next base: position 711,758,926 of record CM038675.1, read on the forward strand.
CCTATCTATTTACTTTTATAGTTGAGTCATCATCCTCTTATAAAGCACCAGTTTGAGAGCACCACTGTCATTTGTATGTGTTTTTATTAATTGATATTGAGTATGACTGTGATTGGATCTCTTTTATCATGAATTACAATGTCTAGTAGTCCTTGATCTTCAGGGGTGCTCTGCATTTATGTTTTGCGGTCTCAGAAAGGGCTAGTGAGATACCATTTTGTCATATTATATCATGATTGTTTTGAAAAGGTGTTGTCATCCGAGACTCATTATTATTGCTCGCTAGTTGATTATGCCATTGATATGAGTAAATGTGAGACCTAAGTGTTTTTGTGAATATGGTTAGTTTATAATCTTTGCTGAAAACCTGAATGCTGGCTACACATATTTGCAACAACAAGATCAAATAGAGTTTGTAAAAGTTTTTCTTTATCACTTTTAGTTTGTCAACTGAATTGCTTGAGGACAAGCAATGGCTTAAGCTTGGGGGAGTTGATACGTCTCCATTGTATCTACTTTTCCAAACTCTTTTGTCCTTGTTTTGGACTCTAATTTGCATGATTTGAATGAAACTAACCCGGACTGACGCTGTTTTCAGCAAAATTGCCTTGGTGTTATTTTTGTGCAGAAATAAAAGTTCTTGGAATGACCTGAAAATTTATGGAGAATATTTCTGAAATATTTGAAAAATATTGGCGAAAGAATCAACCAGAGGGGACCCACCACCTGTCCACAAGGGTGGAGGGCGCGCCCCTGTCTTGTGGGTCCCCTGGACCTCCTCCGACCCTAACTCAACTCTATATATTCACGTCCGGGGAGAAAAAAATCAAGAAGAAGGATTCGTCGCGTTTTACGATACATAGCCGCTGCCACCTCCTGTTCTTCATCTGGAGAGCAGATCTGGAGCCCGTTCGGGGCTCCGGAGAGGGGAAATCGACGCCATCATCATCATCATCAACCATCCTCCATCACCAATTTCATGGTGCTCACTTCCGTATGCGTGAGTAATTCCATCGTAGGTGAAATGATCGATAAGGTTGACTAGAGGGGGTGAATAGGCAACTAACAATTTTTAAGCTTTTCTTTACCAATTTAAACTTTGCAACAATAAAGGTTGTCTAGATGTGCAACTAGGTGAACAACCTATATGATGCAAATAAAACAAGCACAAGAGCAAGAAAAGATAGAATCACAAATAAGCTTGCACAAGTAAAGGGATAAGATAACCAAGAGTGGAGCCAGTGGAGACGAGGATGTGTTACCGAAGTTCCTTCCTTTTGAGGGAAATCGTCTCAGATTAGAGCGGTGTGGAGGCACAATGCTCCCAAGAAGCCACTGGGCCCACCGTAATCTCCTCACGCCTCGCACAATGCAAGAGCCGTGATTCCACTATTGGTGCCCTTGAAGGCGGCAACCGAACCTTTACAAACAAGGTTGGGGCAATCTCCACAACTTAATTGGAGGCTCCCAACGACACCACGAAGCTTCACCACAATGGAATATGGCTCCGCGGTGACCTCGACCGTCTAGGGTGCTCAAACACCCAAGAGTAACAAGATCCGCAAGGGGTAAGTGGGGGGAATCAAATGTCTCTTGGTGGAAGTGTAGATCGGGCCCTTGTCACCCAATCCCGAGCAAATCAACAAGTTTGATTGGCTAGGGAGAGAGATCGGGCCAAAATGGAGCTTAGAGCAACAATGGAGCTTAGAGATGGAAGAGATAGTCAACTAGAGGTAGGAGACACCCTTTTATACTCAAGGAAAAGATCCAACCGTTATCCTCTAGTTCAGCTGCGACACGCAGTACTACCGCTCAAAGCGCGCAGATTACTGGAAGGCCACGCATTACCGCTGCAGCAGCAGAGATCGGATCTGACCGAAAGCCAGATTACCGCCGCTGCGGTACTTACAAGCAGCCTTGCGGTACTACCGCAAGGCAGTAAGCCACAACCATTTAAGAGCGCCGGATGAAATAAATTACATCCGCGTTTACTTCATTGAAAAAGAAACAAGGCGAAAACTGACGCGGTACTACCCGCTGAAAAGCGGTATTGGTGAAAGGCGCCGGATGTAAAAAATTACATCCTCTCCTACTACCGTGACGCAACAGTACTGGACATGAGGGCCATGGTACTACGGCTCCAAGAGAGCGGTACTACCGTGACCACTCGCGGTACTACCGCGCAAGATGTGCAGTACTACCGTGTTGGCGCGGATGTAAAAATTTACATCCGCGCCTACTACCGTACCGGAACAGCATAAGGCCTGGGAATTGCGGTACTACCGCTCGGGAGCGGTACTACTGCGTGACCCTCACGCAGTACTACATTTGGTGCTATGATACTACCGCTCCTAGAGTAGTACTACCGCAAGAACAGCAGTAGCCGTCGGATTTAAGCACAACTATGACAACGGGAAGATGCTCCAAAGTGCAAGGAAAGGAAGGACATGCGAACGTGTTGATTCCACCCAAACCTTTCCGACGCGGACCCCCTCTTAATAGTACGGCTCTCCTACGACTCAAATCCACCAAAGAGAAACGTAGAACAACGCCATCTTCAATAGTCTCCGAGGGGCACCGAATCGTCTCGTGCCTAGTGATGAAGCATCTGAGAAACTCAAGGCACACGATTAGTCCGCAAAAGCATTGTCATCAATCACCAAAACACCTAAGGGATAAATATGCCTTAATAGTACGGCTCTCCTACGACTCAAATCCACCAAAGAGAAACGTAGAACAACGCCGCCTTTCAATAGTCTCCGAGGGGCACCGAATCGTCCTCGTGCCTAGTGATGAAGCATCCGAGAAACTCAAGGCACACGATTAGTCCGCAAAAGCATTGTCATCAATCACCAAAACACCTAAGGGATAAATATGCCCTTACAAAGAGGCTTGAGATGTTGATGGTTTGGATGCGATTTATCATGTAATCGAGTTAGTTTTGTTAGGGTTTGATCACTAGTATCAACTATGTTCTGAGATTGATGTTGCTATGACTTTGCTATGCTTAATGCTTGTCACTAGGGCCCGAGTGCCATGAATTCAAATCTGAACCTATTATGTTTTCATGAATATATTTGTGTTCGTGATCTGATCTTGCAAGTTGTAGACACCTATTACGAGTTATGATCCGCATACCCCAAGGTGACAATAATTGGGATACTTTCTGGTGATTACCGTAGTTTGAGGAGTTCATGTATTCACTAGGTGCTAATGCTTTGTACCGGTTCTCTATTAAAAGGAGGCCTAATATCCCTTAGTTTCCATTAGGACGACGGGAGGGTACGACAAAAGATGTGATGCAAGTTCTTTTCCATAAGCATGTATGACTACATACTGAATACATGCCTTCATTATATTGATGAATTGGAGCTAGTTCTGTGTCACCCTAGGTTATAACTGTTGCATGATGAATGCCATCCGACATAATTATCCATCACTGATCCATTGCTTATGAGCTTTTCACATATTGATCTTTGCTATGTTACTTTGCCGTTGCCACTGTTACAATTGCTACAAAACTGCTACTGTTACTTTTGTCATTGTTACCGTTACTTCCATACTACTTGCTACTAAATACTTTGCTGCGGATATTAAGTCTTTCAAGTGTGGTTGAATTGACAACTCAGCTGCTAACACTCGAGAATATTCTTTGGATCCCCTTGTGTCGAATCAATAAATTTGGATTGAATACTCTGTCGGATTCGGGGCTCCGCAGACCCTTGAGAGGTTCAAACTCTAGGGTGCGTGCGAAGAACTCGTCCCCCCCAGTTTGCCTGCTCTCCGATCCCACGGCCTAGCTCGATGAACCTAATGGACAAGAGACACGGCAGTTTACCCAGGTTTGGGCCACCTTGCGGTGTAAAACCCTACTCCTGCTTTGTGGTGGATTAGCCTCGAGGGGCTGTGGATGAACTAGTACAATAGTCGATGAGCCTCAGGAGGTGAGGTGTTGTTGTGCTCGATAAGATGGTGAGTTGGTCAGGGTGGAATGGACCTGATCCCTCCTATGGTGGTGGCTAGGTCCTATTTATAGTGGCCTTGATCCTCTTCCCAAATGTAGGCAGGAAGGGATCCCACAATGGCCAAATTCAAAGGGAGAAAACTAGTACAAGTTATCCTGACAAAAGTAGTCTTCGCCTGCAAAAGCATCTGGTGGCCGCGGTGGGCTCCGCGATGACCTCCATCCTGTCGTCCTGGCGGTCTTGGTCTTGTTGCACCGGAATGGAAACATTTGCTTGATTCCTCGGGACTCCGCGCCTGCGCTTGCCTCCTTAGCACCAAAGAGGAAACTGGCACACTGCGCCCGCTGGCGCTCGCCTGGCCTTAGTCGTCATGGCTCACGTCATATGAACCTCGCGAGGTGCAGCTTGCATAGATATCTCCGCTCCTCGGGAGCCAGGCTGGGGTGGCCGCCCCAAGGGAGGTCTTGGTGCCGTCCGCCTCGCGAGGGTCTTGGGTTATTGTTGCTAAAGCTGGGCCGTACCGGGCCGTCGGCGGAGCAACGCCGTGGGCCACAGGCAGCAAATCTGGGTACCCCCATTCCCAGAATGCCAACAATAGCCCCCGGGCCCAAGGCGCGCTCGAACTTGGCTTCGAGGTGAAGCCAAAGGGCAAGTGCGGAGCGCCGTAGGCCCCATCCGCCTACGGCCTTGGTCGATGTGTGGCGATTGATGGCACGTGGGCGTCTCCGCTTCCCCATGCTGCCTCGGCAACCGTCTGACTTGACGAGACTCTGCTGCATGCAAAGGAAAACCATCATTGTGTGTGATTGTGGAGGCTAGCGGTTGGCCTTCCTCTGGCTATAAATGAGGGGAGGGGCAGAGCCCCCTTGCTCATCTCCGTCTTCTTGCCACCCGCTCCTTCTTCTTCCTTCTTGCTTCGCCATCTCGTTGTAGTTCTCATGGCGCCGATTAGGAGGTTCTCCGCGGCGGAGAAGGGGAAAGCCCCTCGTGAGGAGCAGGGCCACTTCCGCCGAAGAAGAGGCTCAGCCGTCCCCGCGACGCCGACGAAAGGCCAGAGGTAACACGGCCTTGGTGCGTGCGGCCTCCACCTAGCTCCCCGGTCCCTCTGTAGGCCCGCGCGAAGGCTCCGGAGAAGGGGGCAGTGCCCGGTGCTGCGTGGGCCACGGCCATGGTGGCCAAGGCCCGAGGCTGTCGCGGCTTCCACTCCCATGAACACACGCCGAGGGTACCTCATGGCAGTTAAGTGGTGTTGGCGGCATTGCCACCATGGACGTGGATCCAGTTCCGGCGGTTCTTTGCCGAGGAGATGCCACCAAGGGGGCCACTTGAGTTGTGGCTGCAGCACGCCGGGAGCTGCAGTCTAGCCACGGGGGCAGAGGTCAAGGTCGTCCCCCGGGGCAAAATCTTCATGACCCGAGGATGGGGTAGGTCGCCGCGCGCCTGCTTGCGAGGAGGGCCCTCGCCATCCCCTTCGAGTACGACGGTGCCTCGATGTTGTTCTTCAAGGTCTTCGACGAGAAGGGCCGCCGCTTGGAGTGTTGCCACAGGAGGAAAGCGGCTGCGTCAAGCGGCGAGCTGCGGGCACGCAAAACCTGCCTCCGGTCCTACCTATAGCTCCTCCAGCAGCAGCGACGAATCCTAGGAGTCTAGCGACTCTACCGAGTCTAGCGATTCTTCGGAGTCGAGTGATGACAGCTACGTGCCACCGAGCTCCCGCCTTGCCCGGAGCGCGGCAGCGGCGTCCACTCGGCGTCGTCGGTGATGCCCAGTAGCCAGGGCTCCTTGAAGTTTTCTTCTTTTGTTTCCCCGCGCGGAATCATGACAAACCCCGTGGGGGTATGTATAAAAACTGTAATGCTTTTGCTCCAATGTTTATTACTCCTAGTATAAGGTTGCAGTTGTGTGTCTTGCTTCGGCATTGTTCCCCCTTTTCGTTCTCGCAGTAGCTTTGCGTTCACGCCGGCAGTCCCAGCCCCGCAAGGCTTCGACCGTCAGCCGGTATGCCAGTCGCGATGCCGTGGTCAAGGCCAGAGGTGAGCGGCCCGAGGTCCGTAAGAGCTCCCTACGCGATGCTCAAGAGGTCCCCTTTAGCGTGCAAGCAGCTCCCAGGACGCCGAACAGGGAAGTAGCGTTGCTGGAGCGAGATTACGGGAGTGCAAAACATCGGACGGTGAGGTTCACACTCATATGCACGGGTGACTTATCTTTTAGTAAGCTTGAGGTGATTCCTTCATCAAGCACCTGGCAGTATCTTAGCTGCGATGCTTCCGGGTAGGGCTCCTGCCGGCCTTCCCTTTCCCGCTCATCTGAGTGCTCTACCTCCTCGGGTCCCGACCCTCGAGCGAGGCTCAGCCACCGCTGGTATGCCAGGTCGCGATGCCGTGGTCAAGGCCAGGGGGTGAGGGCTGGAGAGTCAGTAGGAGCTCCTGTGTCGCGATGCTCAGGAGCCCCCCCTTTAATGTGCAAGCGAATTGCGTGGAAAATGGACGGCCAGCAGGGCCACCTACAGCCAAACTTGGGGGGCTCCTATGGGTTAGTCCAAGAAGAGAGCATAACTTCGTGAAGCGTGCTTGTTGTCACCGCCGCCGATCTTTCTCGCAAGAAGATGAAGGCACCGAGGATCTGGTGAGGTGACGTGGCGTGGCAGGCGCGAGCCGTGAGCTCGATCCCTCATATTTGTCGGTGTTGCAAGGACGGACCCGAGCTCAAGCGTCGTGCCAACATGTGTAGCCCCCGTTGCGGTATGAGCAAGAGGCCGGTCAGCAGCACGGGAGGCTGCAAAGGGCGATAAGACATCAGACAAGCAGGTGATAAACATACAACAATTCGTGGAAGGAGGCAAGCCAGCTCTAATAGATGCGAAGAACAATACAAGCCAACATACGGGATTTGCACATAGATAAGATAATTTTGAGCAAAGGCAAACCCCTCCTCTCCAAAATATAGACGGGCTCCCCCTAGATGTGTGAACCCTGGATGAATGCTTTGGACTGCATAGCACACATACTAGGATCACCACTCCCCTATATTTTAGAGACAAAGGCACGAAAATTAATATCTAAGCAAAACATGGCACAATATAACACAAGCTCGCTAAGATAGATAGAGTGCATATGTCTTACACCATATGAAGGAAAAGCAACTAAAACGAGGTTCAAACGAAGTTCAATCGAGAAAGCAATAAACACACCAAACACGAAGGCGACACACGACTGCGAATCCCTACACTCTCTCCCCTTTGGCATCGAGGCGCCAAAAAGGCGGAGAGGACACCTACCCACAGGCGATGGCTCAAGCAGCAGGGAACTCATCCCAACCCTCTCCGTCGGACTCCTCGGCAGCAGGATGGGCTCTCGACGTCCTCCTCGTAATCAGTCCACCCGTAGCCTTGCTTCTCCATCCACTCGGCCTCACAGAGTGATGCGCTCCTCGAGACCCATGAGACACATCCTCACCATAGAGCTGCAAGATCTTCCTGTCCCAAATGATTTACTCTCCTTGGCGCCACGTGAGTCCTGTACTGCCCCCTTGGCTTGCATGCGTAAAAGAGTCTTCATCTTGTCCTTCAAATTTCTTGGCCCACAAGGCATAGAGGAACTCTGGGAAGGCCTAGCAAAGACGGCCCTCAAGATCATCCTTAGCACCAGCATCCTCCTCATCAACAAAGCAGCCCTAGCGGCAGACGCCAAAGACGAGTAGTAGTGTTGGCCCAGTTGGACTTGACACGGAGATAGATGGGATCATGGCGAATCCACTGGAGCAAGGAACTCCTCACTGTGTGGAACATCTTCTCCCAAGTCGGCCGAGATCACAGTAAATGAGATAGGGCCCATAGATAGGTACCTTATGTGTTGAACACCGCAAACCGAAGCTCACACCACATGATGTGTGAGACATCAAGTGTGGCTGAGTCTCGAGACACACGAGCCTCCTCGCAAATGAGCATCATATCCACCATATAGGCATGAACCTTGTCCTTGTAACCAATGCGAGGGAATAAGGAGTTATGGAAGATGCGATACATGATATCCGGAAAGATTTGAGCACAAACCCGTCTTGCCATTGGGAAGCGCCTTCTCAACATAGTATGGCTGAAGCTTGTCCTTGTTAGCAGTAGTCGATTAGCATGGGGCGAACACCTTTGGAGAGTCGAGCCCGGCCATCGAACGTGAAGCAAATCCATGAACTCCTTCCAAGTAGCAACAAAGATACGGCCATTGGACATCCAGGACATCCTCCGCTCCTCATTGGAGTGAAAGTATACGGAGGCAAAGAACCGGCTGAGATAATCTCGTGGTCATAGTCAAGGTGAAAGGATATCACATGCTCAATACCAAATTGCTCTATCAAGTCCGTAGCCTCTCCAAAGTAATTACGAACTGGTCCTTCCTCATGTGATGCATATCAATCCATTTCACATCCACGTAGGTATTCTGCTTGTTTTGATGACATCCAGATAGATGTTAGTCTGTTGCTTGTTCCAAAACAGCTCACAGCCTCCCGACAGAGGAACGAGGGTGCACATACGGTGGAGTTGCTAAGACGGATATACTCAGATTGGGGTATCTCGTCCATGCCCTTAGCGGGCTCCTTGTTCTTGCTAGCTGTTGTCTTGACATGGCGCTTGGGGGCAGCAGAGCCCTCTGGTGCTTCACCTGGATTGCGCAAACGCTTGGAGCCTGTGTCACGACTGGGATTGGACCGGCGAGAGCCACCACCGAGACACACACGCAAAACACCAACGAACGAAGAGGATCAATGGAAAGACCAAAGAAAGCACAAGAAACACATAGGAAATATACGTGAAGGTGGCCAGCGATAGATGTGAGCCACGGTAGTATCACGATTACTGCGGTATTAAAATATTAGTATCGCTCCAAGTCGTGGTAGTACTGCGTGCAAGGACACGGTAAGTACCGTGGTTGGAGCGGTACTAAGATTTTAGTGTCAAGAATCTTGTAACAAGGGTAATCTGCGCCGCCAGGGGCGGTAGTACCGTGCAAGCGGTAGTACCAGCGCCCTGATAATCTTGCATCGCGTCCGATCCGAAACGATTCGAATCTGAAAAGACCCGCCAAACAATGGCGATTACATGTTGATCAAACCTAGCGCAAGACAACAAAACATGTATAATTCCTACGCCAGCTACTCTCCTTCATCCTAGTCTTGCAAAGAGAAAGCCTACAAAACTCTAGAACACACAAGTCTCCCCCAACAACCTAGAGGCAAAGAACTCAATAAAACGAGGAAAGATTGGGGAAAAACCTGGGTCCATTGCAAGAGCACGTGGTGGGGAAGGATCCCACCGGACGGAATCACGGGAGGGCAGCCGGAGGAGGAGATCCGGCGACGAACGCCGGCTCCGATCTTGAGCGAGCGAGAGAGAGAGAGAGAGAGAGACGGCGTGGGAGGAACTGCGAATGGGTATGGGGGAGTTAGAACTCCCCCCGCCTGCCCCATCCCCACGCCGCCTAAGTCGGGCGCGGTAGTACCATAAGTCATCATGGTAGTACCGCTCGGTGAAGTATCCGCACCAAGCGGTAGTACCGCTCACCCAGCGAGCGATAAAAATTACTGCCGTGTGAAACGATAATGCCGATGCTCCCATACGCTGGTAGTACCGTGGTTGGCCGTGGTAGTACCGTGGCAAATCATGCTGTAGTACCGTGAGCTCAAGACACCGCCGGTTTCAACACAAGAGAGGAGTCTTTGCACGGAAATTTTTCACACAAAAGAAGCCACAAGCACACGCACAAACCAGAGGCAGAAAGACAACAAGCAAGCACCAAGCGACACAACCTCTAAAAAGGAGAGGGCGGTGGCCGAAGCCACCTATGTTTGAGTTAGATGGTATGGCACCGCGAAGAATTATCCTTGGGCCCATGACCAAAACTCGTCTTTGAAACACAAGTACCATCAAAAATGGCTAATGTGAAAGAGTTGATCTATTTATGCATGATAGGGGAGGAGAGTTCATTGAGAGAACAACACTCCCCCTATGTCCATGCCTACACCTAAACTAGACAACAAGTTGAGTGTGGTGGGGGGTGCACGGGTTCAAGTCACATTGCTCAAATCAATGATATTTAGCTCATGCCTTAACTCGCGAAATCTTGCTTCATCCAAGGGCTTCATGAAAATATCTGCAAGGTTATCATGAGTGTTGACATACTTGAGCTTGATCTCGCCTCGCCTAATGTGATCCCGGATGAAATGATACCGAATCTCAATATGCTTCGTCTTGAAGTGTTGCACCGGGTTGAGAGAAATCTTGATGGCACTTTCATTATGACACCAAAGAGGCACTTTGTCACAAATGACACCATACTCCTTTAAAGTTTGCCTCATCCATAGGAGTTGAGCACATCAACTACCGGCCGCCACATATTCCGCCTTCGTGGACGCAGAGAGACACACAACTTTGCTTCTTGGAAGACCAACTTACCAAAGAGCAACCAAGAAATTGGCACCCTCCTAAGTGGACTTCCTATACACTTTTCTCCCTACCAATCGGAATCAGTAAATCCTTCAAGCTTGAAGTTTGCCCCTCTTGGGTACCATAAGCCAAAGTTTGGGGTATGAGCCAAATATCGAAGATTCGCTTGACCGCCACATAGTGGCTTTCCTTCTAAGTGCTTGAAACCGTGTACACATTCCCACACTCAACATGATATCCGGTCTAGATGCACAAAGGTAAAGCAAGGAGCCAATCATGGAGCGATATACCTTTTGATCCACCGCTTACCATTGGGATCAATGTCAAGTTGGCACTTGGTAGGCATTGGAGTAGTAGCCGGCTTGACATCACTTAGCTTGAATCTTTTGAGCATGTCTTGAGTGTATTTGGCTTGGTTGATGAAGGTTCCTTCTCTTCTTTGTTTGATATCGAAACCAAGGAAGAGCTTCAACTCTCCCATCGAAGACATCTTGAACTTGGAGGTCATGAGAGCGGCAAATTCCTCATTGAAAGCTTTGTTAGGGAACCAAAGATAATATCATCAACATATAGTTGGCATACAAACAACTCCCCTTTGACCTTCTTAGTAAAAGAGTGGGATCGATTTGCCCCACCTCAAATCCACGATCTTGTAACAACTCGGTAAGGTGGTCATACCACGCACGTGGGGCTTGTTTAAGGCCATAGAGTGCCTTATCGAGTTGATACACATGATCCGGGAAGTAGGGGTCCTCGAACCCGGGGTTGCTTGACATAGACCAACTCATTAATAGGACCATTAAGAAAAGCACTTTTCACATCCATTTGTTGCAACTTAAAGTTGTGATGGGAAGCATAAGCAATCAACAAACGAATGGATTCAAAGGCGAAAGCAACGAGCAAAGGTTTCACCGTAGTCGATACCCTCGACTTGGGAGTAGCCTTTGTGCTACCAATCTTGCCTTGTTGCGAATGATGTTCCCATGAGCATCTTGCTTGTTCTTGAATATCCACTTTGTTCCAATGACGTTATGGTTCCCCGATGGCCTTGGCACCAATCTCCACACCTTGTTGTACTCGAAGTTGTTGAGTTCTTCATGCATGGCATTGAGCCAATCCGAGTCTTCGAGCGCCTCATAGACCTTTTGGGGTTCAACACAAGAGACAAACGCGTGATGTTCACAATAGTTTGCCAATTGTCTACGAAGTGCTTACCCCTTTCTTAGGCTTACAACCACATTCTCCATGAAATGGCCTTTGGTGGTGAGTTTGGAAGCAATCTTGTGATCTGACGCTTTTAATTCCTCCTCGGATGTAGTAGAAGGAGGGTTGACTTGAATATCTTGAGCGCCGCCTATAGCTTGTTCTTGATCTTGAGCTTGCTCATGAACTTGAACTTGCTCGAGGGGAAGAACTTGACCTTGGGCATCATTTGGAGGTTCACCACCATCTTGAGATTGATCTTGCCCTTGATCTTGTTCACGAGGTTGAGGGCCTTCACTTTGTTCTTCAGAAGCGTGTGGGTCTTGAGTAGGTGATGGCTCCACTTGAGTGGAGCATTGTCCTTCTCCTTCGGCCACAAGGGGTTCCTCAATGGGTAGAATATGACCAATACCCATTCTTCTTATGGCTTGGGAGGAATTTCATCACCTACATCACAAGTACCACTTTGCTCCACTTGGGAGCCGTTATTTTCGCTAAACTCCACGTTACATCGCCTCCTCAATGAGTCCTGTGGACTTGTTGAGAACACGGTAAGCATGGGAGTTTGTAGCATAACCAACAAATATGCCCCTCATAAGCTCTAGCCTCAAATTTAGACAAACGAACACCTTTCTTGAGAATGAAACACTTACACCCAACACCCTAAGTACTTGAGATTGGGCTTGTTTCCGGTGAGTATCTCATATGGAGTCTTGTTCAAGCCTTTGCGGAGATAGAGCCGATTGGATGCATGACATGCGGTGTTGATGGCTTCGGCCCAAAAGTTGTATGGAGACTTGAACTCCGCCATCATGGTCCTTGCCGCATCCATCAACGTCCGGTTCTTCCTTTCCGGCAACACCATTTTGTTGAGGGGTATATGGTGCGTAATATTGATGCTTGATCCCCTCATCACTAAGAAACTCATCCAAGGTGTAGTTCTTGAACTCGGTGCCGTTGTCACTTCTTATTGTCAAGATCTTTGCATTATGTTGACGTTGAGCTTCATTTGCAAAGTCGATAACAGTTTGTTGAGTCTCACTCTTCCTCTTGAAGAAGTATACCCAAGTGTATCTTGAATAATCATCCACAATCACCAAGAAATACTTTCTACCCCCAAGACTATCAAAGGATGGAGGTCCAAAGAGGTCCATGTGCAGGAGCTCCAAGGGTCTCTTCGAGTAGATGATAGTGGAAGTATGGGAGGGTGGCCGTTCATGAAGCTTTCCTTCGGTACAAGCACTGCAAGCACGATCTTTGGCAAAACTAACATTTGTTAGTCCACGGACATGGTCCCCCTTGAGAAGACTTTGCAAAGATCTCATATTGACATGGGCTAAACGGCGATGCCAAAGCCATCCCACGCCAACTTTAGCCATTAGGCATGTCGCGGTCTTAGTGGGTCGCCCAAAAGTTTATCACATAGAGACCGCTTCTCGACATGCCCAACAAAGGCTACTTTAAGAGTCTTGCTCCACAAGAGGGCCACGGTATCAATGTCAAAGAAAGTGGCAAAGCCCATGAGTGCAAGTTGACAAACGGAAAGCAAATTGTATGCAAGGGACTCAACAAGCATGACTTTCCCGATCGTTAGATCATGAGAAATAACAACCTTGCCGAGACCCAATACCTTAGAATGTGAGGCATCACCCCACTCGACATTGGTGGGCATAGATGGGATCCTTTGCACGTCCACCACCAAGTCCTTGCTCCCGGTCATATGATTTGTTGCTCCACTATCGAGCAACCATGATCCCCCACCGGAAGCAAACACCTACAAGAGATCAATGCTTGGTTTTACATACCCATTTAGTAATGGGTCCTTTGATGTTAGTAACGAGGGTCTTAGGAACCCAAATAGACCATTCAATATACTCACAAGAAGAACCAACAAATTTAGCATAGACATGCCCATCACTAGCACTAAGACAACACATAAGAGGGGTTAAAGTCGCTGGCTTTGTTGGGAGAGATGGCTTTGCCTTTGGCATCACCACTCTTTGCATTGGTCTTCTTCTCCTTAGGAGCACCCTCTCCCTCCTTCACAAAGGTTTGCTTAAGCGGGGAGGTTGTTTGGTCTTGTTGTCCTTCTTCTCGTTCTTCTTCTTGTTCTTGGACTTGGGTGAGAACCCAACTCCCGTCTTGCCCACAACTTCCTTTTGATTGCTCAAAAGGTCATTTAGGTTCTTCTCACCTTGTATGCATGATACAAGACCTTTCTCGAGTTATTCCTTCAACTTGGCATTCTCCTCCACAAGATGCACATGCTCACAACACGGGTTAGTAGCATTTGCATTATCAATTAAGACCATGTGAGGAAATGTGGCCTTTTCCTTGGTTAGCTTAACTTGGAGTTGAGCATGAGACTCCTTGAGGTTTGCATGAGCACATTTCAAGGCCTTGTGGGCCTTGTCAAGTACATCAAACTCCTCCTTGAGTCTATCATGATCAACCCCAAGTTTAGCCTTCTCGGAAGTTAGTACACGAGACACAACAAGAGCATGATCAAGATCTTTCTTTAATTTGGCATGGTCATCGCTAGATGACTCCTCAAGAGCCAAACGATGCCCACGCTCTTCCTCTAGAGCATTAGAGAGATCCGATATCTCATCGGCATAGTCCACGACTATGACCTTCCATCTTAGAGATGGTTTCTTCGTGAGCCTCGATCATGTCATTGGCTTCACTAAGTTGTTCCAAGAGAGCAACGGCTTCTTGGATTTGCCCTTGAGCTTACTCATAAAGGACTCAAACTCATTCTCCTCCACATTAGTCCCCTCATGTTCATCAAGGCAATCCGTCAAAGAAGAATGATTGATGATGGTAGTTTTGATGTTGGGGGTTACCTTGTTGGTGGCTTTAGCCATGAGGCACTTGGCGGTGATGCTTTCATTGGGTGAATCAAGAGAGACACTCGAGGAGTCGTTACTGTAATGGCAACGGAGGCCATGGCAACCGACTCACCATCTTCATCATCATCATCATCCTCATTGTACTCTTCTTGAACCACCAAAGCTTTGTGAGGAGCCTTCTTGGTGAAGTTGCTCTTGTTTGGGAAGGACTTGGCCTTGTCCTTACGGATGAGCTTGCCACCATTGTCTTCCCTCTTCTCATATGGGCACTCAAGAACAAAGTGACTCACATTGCCACAATTGAAGCAAGTCCTCACTCGTTGCTTGCCCTTTGCGCCACTTGAGTTGCTCTTGTTGAAGTTGGGCCTTGAGTTCTTCTTGCTCCAAAATTGCCTTGAAGCAAGGGCCATGTGTTCATGATAGTCATATCATTATCTTCGAGGTTGCTCTCTTCTTCTTCCTCCTCTCCATCTTCTTCGACACAAATCTTGGCCTTCAAAGCGAGGTTGGGCTTCTTTGCTCTTTGGGAGCGAAGCACGGCATTGTCGGCGGTCTTGTCCAATATGCTCATAGCCACAAACTCATCCAACACATCACTTGAGGACAGGGTGTGGAAGTCCGGCCGTTGGCGGATGATGGAGGACATGGCTTTGTGGTAGGGCATCATTACCTTGAGGAATTTGCGCTTGATCCAGTTGTCATCCGTGTCCTTACTTCCATGATCCCGGAGGGAGACCGCAAGCTTGGTTACTCTCTGATAGAGCTCACGAGGTTCTTCTTCTTCTTTCATTGCAAACTCATCGGCTTCATCTTGCACTACTTCATAATTGGAACGTTGAATGCTTGCGCTTCCTTGATAAAGGGAAACCACCTTGAGCCAAGCATCTTTGGCAAGGGAGTAGGGCCGGAGATGAGGGAGGTTTTCGGGAAGGATTGCTTCTTGGATGATGAATAGAGCATTCTCATTGAATTGATGGTCCACGACTTCTCTTGGAGAAAAGTTGCTCGGATCATGCGGATAGAAACCTTCTTCAATGATTCTCCAAAGGTTAGTGTTCACATGATTTAAATGACGCTTAAAAAGACAAACCCAAGAATCAAAATCCTCCTTTTTATCAATCTTAGGTGGTGGACCGGCATGATTCAAATGAGTGGAAGGAACCGGTCCACCATAAACGGGAGGAGGTTGCACATGGGCAAAGATGCCGGTGCCATTCTTACCACTAGACGAAGGGCTTTCTCACTAGTAGCTTCCCCTTATCGGAGTTAGCATCCGCTCCCGTGTTGGCGGGATCACCCACTTTCACGGAGTGCGGTGGAAAGTTTAAGCCCTTCTAGGAATTCCTTAAACATGTCCTTGACCTCGGTCGTCATGGAGGTTTTCAATGTGTCCAACGCCACATTGAATTCCTCACGAGAGATCGAGGTACCCCATCTCCGTAGATGATATCGAATTAGACTGGAGTGCTCCCCACATCATCTACGACGTCAACCATACTCTTCTGACGATAAAGTCCTTAAAAAGAGATGAGGCTCGATACCAATTGAAAGGATCGATAAGGTTGACTAGAGGGGGTGAATAGGCAACTAACAATTTTAAGCTTTTCTTTACCAATTTAAACTTTGCAATAATAAAGGTTGTCTAGATGTGCAACTAGGTGAACAACCTATATGATGCAAACAACACAAGCACAAGAGCAAGAAAAGATAGAAACACAAATAAGCTTGCACAAGTAAAGGGATAAGATAACCAAGAGTGGAGCCGGTGGAGACGAGGATGTGTTACCTAAGTTCCTTCCTTTTGAGGGGAAGTACGTCTCCGTTAGAGCGGTGTGGAGGCACAATGCTCCCCAAGAAGCCACTAGGGCCACCGTAATCTCCTCACGCCCTAAGACAATGCAAGAGCCGTGATTCCACTATTGGTGCCCTTGAAGGCGGAAATGTAACCTTTACAAACAAGGTTGGGGCAATCTCCACAACTTAATTGGAGGCTCCCAACAACACCACGAAGCTTCACCACAATGGAATATGGCTCCACGGTGACCTCAACCGTCTAGGGTGCTCAAACACCCAAGAGTAACAAGATCCGCAAGGGTTAAGTGGGGGGAATCAAATGTCTCTTGGTGGAAGTGTAGATCGGCCCTTGTCACCCAATCCCAGCAAATCAACAAGTTTGATTGGCTAGGAGAGAGATCGGGCCAAAATGGAGCTTAGAGCAACAATGGAGCTTAGAGATGGAAGAGATAGTCAACTAGAGGTAGGAGACACCCCTTTTATACTCGCGGAAAAGATCCAACCGTTATCCTCTAGTTCAGCCTGCGACACGCGGTACTTACTTCCGAAGCGCTGCAGTACTACCGCTGCTGCCACGCTGATACTACCGTGGAAGGCCACGGTACTACCGCTGGCAGCAAGCAGAGACTGGACTGGCCTCGACCGAGCGCAAGATTACTACCGCTCATGGTATCACAAGCACCCTTAAGTACTACCGCAAAGAAGGTGTAAGCTACAAATTTATTTAAGAGCGCGGATGAAATAAATTACATCCGTGCCTACTTCCACCGAAAAGAAACAAAGGCGAAACCCGACGCGGTACTACCGCTTAGAAAGCGGTACTACCGTGAAGGCGCGGATGTAAAAAATTACATCTGCTCCTACTACCGTGACGCAATGGTACTGGACATGAGGGCCACAGTACTACGGCTCCAAGAGAGCGGTACTATCGTGACCACTCGCGGTACTACCGTGCAAGATGTGCGGTACTACCGTGTTGGCGCGGATGTAAAAAATTACATCCGCGCCTACTACCGTATCACAAGAAGACAAGGCACAGGAGTTAGCGGTACTACCGCCTGTGGAGCGGTACTACCGTCACCCCTCAGTATTTCACGGCCTGGTGCTTACAGTACTACCGCTCCTTTAGAGCAAGATACTACCGCAAGAACAGCAAGAGTCATTGATTTAAGCACAACTATGACAACGGGAAGATGCTCCAAAGTGCAAGGAAAGGAAGGACATGTGAACGTGTTGATTCCACCCAAACCTTTTCCGACGCGGACCCCTCTCTTAATAGTACTGCGGCTCTCCTACGACTCAAATCCACCAAAGAGAAACGTGAGAACAACGCCGTCTTCAATAGTCTCCGAGGGGCCTTTGAATCGTCGCGTGCCTAGTGATGAAGCATCTGAGAAACTCAAGGCACACGATTAGTCCGCAAAAGCATTGTCATCAATCACCAAAACACCTAAGGGATAAATATGCCTTAATAGTACGGCTCTCCTATGACTCAAATCCACCAAAGAGAAACGTAGAACAACGCCGTCTTCAATAGTCTCTGAGGGGCACCGAATCGTCTCGTGCCTAGTGATGAAGCATATGAGAAAATCAAGGCACACGATTAGTCCGCAAAAGCATTGTCATCAATCACCAAAACACCTAAGGGATAAATATGCCCTTACAGTAGGCTTGCTGGACGGTGATGGTTTGGATGCGATTTATCATGTAATCGAGTTAGTTTTGTTAGGGTTTGATCACTAGTATCAACTATGTTCTGAGATTGATGTTGCTATGACTTTGCTATGCTTAATGCTTGTCACTAGGGCCCGAGTGCCATGAATTCAAATCTGAACCTATTATGTTTTCATGAATATATTTGTGTTCGTGATCTGATCTTGCAAGTTGTAGACACCTATTACGAGTTATGATCCGCATACCCCAAGGTGACAATAATTGGGATACTTTCTGGTGATTACCGTAGTTTGAGGAGTTCATGTATTCACTAGGTGCTAATGCTTTGTACCGGTTCTCTATTAAAAGGAGGCCTAATATCCCTTAGTTTCCATTAGGACGACGGGGAGAATGCGACAAAAGATGTGATGCAAGTTCTTTTCCATAAGCACGCATGACTACATCTTGAATACATGCCTTCATTATATTGATGAATTGGAGCTAGTTCAGGTCACCCTAGGTTATAAGCATTGCATGATGAATGCCATCCGACATAATTATCCATCATCGATCCATTGCTTATGAGCTTTTCACATATTGATCTTTGCTATGTTACTTTGCCGTTGCCCTTTGTTACAATTGCTACAAAACTGCTCATCAAGTACTTTTGTCATTGTTACGTTACTTCCATACTACTTGCTACTAAATACTTTGTCGCGGATATTAAGTCTTTCAAGTGTGGTTGAATTGACAACTCAGTCTGCTAACACTCGAGAATATTCTTTGGATCCCCTTGTGTCGAATCAATAAATTTGGATTGAATACTGCAGCCGGATTCGGGGCTCATGAGACCCTTTGAGAGGTTCAAACTCAAGGGTGCGTGCGAAGAACTCGTCCCCCCCAGTTTGCCTGCTCTCGGATCCCACGGCCTAGCTCGACGAACCTAATGGACAAGAGACACGGCAGTTTACCCAGGTTTGGGCCACCTTGCGATTGTCAAACCCTACTCCCGCTTTGTGGTGGATTAGCCTCGAGGGTGTGGATGAACTAGTACAATAGTCGATGAGCCTCAGGAGGTGAGGTGTTCTTGTGCTCGATAAGCTGGTGAGTTGGTCAGGGTGGAATTGACCTGATCCCTCATTTGGTGGTGGCTTGGTCCTTTTTATAGTGGCCTTGGTCCTATTCCATATTGTTGGAATGTAGGGATCACACAATGGCCAAATTCAAAGGGTGACAACTAGTACAAGTTATCCTGACAAAAGTAGTCTTCGCCTGCAAAAGCATCTGGTGGCCGCGGTGGGCTCCGCGATGACCTCCATCCTGTCGTCCTGGCGGTCTTGGTCTTGTTGCACCGGAATGGAAACATTTGCTTGATTCCTTGGGACTCCGCCGTCAGCTTGCCTCCTTAGCACCAAAGAGGAAATCGCACATCATAGGTCACTGGGCGCCGCTGGCCTTAGTCGTCATGGCTCACGTCATATGAACCTCGCGAGGTGCAGCTTGCATAGATATCTCCGCTCCTCGGGAGCCAGGCTGGGGTGGCCGCCCCAAGGGAGGTCTTGGTGCCGTCCGCCTCATGAGGTCTTGGGTTATTGTTGCTAAAAAGCTGGGCCGTCAGACGTCGGCGAACAACGCCGTGGGCCTGAGCAAATCTGGGTACCCCATTCCCGAATGCCAACAATAGCCCCGGGCCCAAAGCGGCCTCGAACTTGGCTTCGAGGTGAAGCCAAAGGGCAAGTTCTCCGCAGCGGAGAAGGGGAAAGCCCCTCGTGAGGAGCAGGGGCCACTTCCGCCAAAGAAGAGGCTCAGCCGTCCCCGCGACGCCGGCGAAAGGCCAGAGGTAACACGGCCTTGGTGCGTGCGGCCTCCACCTAGCTCCCCGCTCCCTCTGTAGGCCCGCGCGAAGGCTCCGGAGAAGGGGGCAGTGCCCGGTGCTGCGTGGGCCACGGCCATGGTGGCCAAGCTGAGGCTGTGCGGCCTTCCACTCCGCGAACACACGCCGAGGGTACCTCGCGCGAGTTCGTGGTGTTGGCGGCATTGCCACCAAGGACGTGGATCCAGTTCCGGCGGTTCTCTGCCGAGGAGATGCCACCAAGGGGGCCACTTGAGTTGTGGCTGCAGCACGCCGGGAGCTGCAGTCTTGCCACGGGGGCGGAAGTCAAGGTCGTCCCCCGGGGCAAAATCTTCATGACCCGAGGATGGGGCGAGGTCGCCCGCGCCTGCCGTGCGGAGGGGGCCCTCGCCATCCCCTTCGAGTACGACGGTGCCTCGATGTTGTTCTTCAAGGTCTTCGACGAGAAGGGCCGCCGCTTGGAGTGTTGCCCTGGAGGAAACGGCCTGCGTGGCGCGGCTGCGGGCACCGAGCCTGCCTCCGGTCCTACCTATAGCTCCTCCAGCAGCAGCGACGAATCCTGGGAGTCTAGCGACTCTCCCGAGTCTAGCGATTCTTCGGAGTCGAGTGACGACAGCTACGTGCCACCGAGCTCTCGCCGTGCACGGAGCGCGGCAGCAAGGCCCACTCGGGCGTCGGTGATGCCCAAAGAGCTGTGGCTCCTTGAAGTTTTCTTCTTTTGTTTCCCCGCGCGGAATCATGACAAACCCCGTGGGGGTATGTATAAAAACTGTAATGCTTTTGCTCCAATGTTTATTACTCCTAGTATAAGGTTGCAGTTGTGTGTCTTGCTTCGGCATTGTTCCCTCTTTTTGTTCTCGCGGTAGCTTTGCGTTCTACGCCGGCAGGTCCCAGTCCCCAGGCAGGCTTCGACCGTCGCTGGTATGCCAGGTCGCGATGCCGTGGTCAAGGCCAGGAGGTGAGCGGCCTGAGGTCCGGTAAGAGCTCCTACGCGATGCTCAAGAGGTCCCCTTTAGCGTGCAAGCAGCTCCCTGGAGGCCGAAAAGGGAAGTAGCGTTGCTGGAGCGAGATTACGGGAGTGCAAAACATCGGACGGTGAGGTTCACACTGATATGCACGGGTGACTTATCTTTTAGTAAGCTTGAGGTGATTCCTTCGTCAAGCACCTGGCAGTATCTTAGCTGCGATGATTCCGGGTAGGGCTCCTGCCGGCCTTCCCTTTCCCGCTCATCTGAGTGCTCTACGTCCTCGGGTCCCAACCCTCGAGCGAGGCTCAGCCACCGCTGGTATGCCAGGTTGCGATGTCGTAGTCAAGGCCAGGGGGTGAGGGCCGAGAGTCAAGAGGAGCTCCCCGTGTCGCGATGCTCGTGGAGCCCCCTTTAATGTGCAAGCGAATTGCATGAAAATGGACGGCCAGCAGGGCCACCTGCAGCCAAACTTTGGGGGCTCCTATGGGTTAGTCCAAGAAGAGAGCATAACTCGTAAGCGTGCTTGCTGTCCTGCCGCTGATCTTTCTGCAAGAAGATGAAGGCACTGAGGATCTGGTGAGGTGACGTGCGTGGGGCAGGCCGCGAGCCAGAGCTCGATCCCTCATATTTGTCAGTGTTGCAAGGACGGACCCGAGCTCAAGCATCGTGCCAACATGTGTAGCCCCCGTTGCGGTATGAGCAAGAGGCCGGTCAGCAGCGCGGGAGGCTGCGAAGGGCGATAAGACATCAGACAAGCAGGTGATAAACATACAACAATTCGTGGAAGGAGGCAAGCCAGCTCTAATAGATGCGAAGAACAATACATGCCGCAGGGACAGACCCATGCAGCCTGGGGATGATGCAGCCCGAGGGGCACCCCCAACAGAGTGAATCAAAGACGCGAAAGGATACATGTCGCATGGACAGGCCCGTGCGATCTAGGGATAATGCAGCCCGAGGGGCGCCCCCAACTGAATAAACAGGAAAATGTCACCTGGCACCATTGCTGAAGAGATGTTGAAGTAGCTGAAGACGCGTGCTGAAGGAGTCGCTCCTCACGAGCCGCCTGGCCGTGTCCTGAACCTCGGGGGGCTCTGGAGGCTCAAGGGGCTCGTGAAGAACCGTCGCCATCTCCGCCAGGACCGCCTGGTGCCTGGCCTCCTGAGCTGCCATGACGCTCCACAGGTGGCGCTGAGATGCAACAGCCACGTTCAGCAAGCCAAAGGGCATGCGAACATAGCTATGAGGGGGGCCCTCGCATTGGCCGACACGCGACGGCGAGTAGAGCCGTTGAGAGGCGACCCTGTTGAGTCCTGGGATGTTGACGCAGACGCGCAGCTTGCTGTCCTCGCCAGGACAGGGAGCCGCGCCAGGTGGCAGGCGACGGTCGCCGCACATGGCTCTTGCTTCCTGAAGCTCCTCGTTTGCCTTGGTGATGAACTCCTGAGCACTCGGCATCCTGTGCCTTGTGCCCTCCTGGCGAAAACACGCACTGAAGCACGCCTCCATGTGGTGCCCGAGCGCCTCCGTCGTGACATCAAGCTAAGTCGAGGCTCTCGGAAGAGCCCCGGGCCCAGCACGAGAAGCGGGTGCGCCTTCCCCTATCTTGCGAGGGAGGCGCCCCATCCGTGGGCGCAGGTCCTGGGGTCGTGCCGCCGGAGGCCCTGCTCCCCTGTGGTTCCTGGTGGAGCAGCTGCTTCTTCTTCTTGGGGACAACCTCAGGAGGGTAGATGGCGCCTTCGTCGTCAGGGTTCTCGACTGTCGCAGCCTGGTAAGCGCACTCGAGGGAGCACACTGCATCCTTCTCTTCACAAGCGACCGTGATGACGTCGCGGCTCCCTGGCATCTTGAGGACATTGTAACCATGATGAGTCACTGCCATTAACTTGGCGTGGCCGAGTACCCAAGGATGGCGCTAGGCGGAAGATGGATGTGGGCGACATCGAAGTCGATGAGTTCTGTGTGGTAGTTTTTGCGCTGGCCGAAGGTGACAGGGATGCAAATCTGCCCTATCAGGGTGGTGGAGCTGTCGGTCACTCCTGAGAAGGGTTTGGTGGGCTGCAGCTGGTCATAGGGCACCTGGAGTTGGTCGAATGGTTCGATAGACAGAACATTGAGCCCCGCACCGCCATCGATGAGGGTTTGGTGACGAGGACATTGCTGATGACAGGTGAACAGGGCATCGGGAGGGCGTCGGCAGTTGCCGCGCACTTGAGCTGGTTGGATGAGCTGAAGGTGATGGTGCACTTGGACCACCTGAGCGGACACGTAGCCTCGAGCTTGGGAAGGGCCGCGTTCACCTCGCGGGCAAACTGCTTGAAGATGCGATGAGAGGATGGGGCCTGGGCGCCACCCAGGATGCAGGCTACGGCAAGAGGCTCCTGGAAGCCCCCAGCCCCCTCGTCCTGGTGGTGGTCATCGTTCCTTCTCGGCGCAGGTGGCAGCGGAGGGAGGCCAGCGTTACCCTGAGGGTTGTCCTCGCGAGGCTGGTCCCTCCAGGGGCCCTCGCGAGGCTGGCCTTGCCAGCGTTCTTCACGAGGTTGATCGCGCCACTCCTGGCGGGGGCTGCGGTCATCCCAGCGTCCTCCACTTCAGCCTCCTCCGTGGTCGTAGCTTCGATCGCTGCGCTCGGGGCAACGACCGAGGCACCCGTTGCGGATGGCCCTGAGCTCCTGACAGTCATTGGTGTTATGGCTGTGTACATTGTGGAAGACGCAGAATGGACGGCTGCCCTTGGATGACTCCGGGTGGTAGCAACCGCGCTTCATTTCTGGTTCAGCTGCGAGCACGGCCACCCTTCCTTCATCGTGGAAGACGGCCGCCCTTCCTTCATTTCTGCGAGCACAGCTGCGAGCACGACCGCCCTTCCTTCATTTCTACGAGCATAGTTGCGAGCACGGCTGCCCTTCCTTCATTTCTGGACGGCTGCCCTTGGACGAATCCAGAGTCGTGCACAGGTGCTCATGTATGGCGAGCTCTTCCTTCATCTTGACGTCGCGGACACCATCAGTGAATGCAGAGATGATTGATCGCTCTCTGACTATAGCGCCAAAAAAGCTCCTGTCTGCTAGGACTACGTCGGTATTTCCCCAAAGAGGAAGGGATGATGCAGCACAGCGACGGTAGGTATTTACCTTAGTGAATAAACCAAGGTTAACAAACTAGTAGGAGAACCAAGCAACACAACGTAAATAGCACCTACACGCAAATAACAACACCTCGCAACCCGACGTGTTAAAGGGTTTGTCAATCCCTTTCGGGTAACGATGCCAGAAAATTGTAGTAGATTGAAATAATAGATCGCAAATAAATAAAGTGCAGCAAAGTATTTTTGTATTTTTGGTTTAATAGATCTGAATAAAAATGCAAAGGAAAAAGTAGATCGCAAGCAAATATATGAGAAAGAAGACCCGGGGGCCGTAGGTTTCACTAGTGGCTTCTCTCGAGAAAGATAGCAAACGGTGGGTAAACAAATTATTGTTGGGCAATTGATAGAACCTCAAATAATTATGACGACATCCAGGCAGTGATCATTACATAGGCATCATGTCCAAGATTAGTAGACCGACTCCTGCCTGCATCTACTAATATTACTCCACACATCGACCGCTATCCAGCATGCATCTAATGTATTAAGTTCATGGAAAAACGGAGTAATGCAATAAGAACGATGACATGATGTAGACAAGATCCTTTTATCTATTGTGTTAAATATAGATCCCATCTTTTTATCCTTAGTAGAAATGATACATACGTGTCGGCTCCCTTTCTGTCACTGGGATCAAGCACCATAAGATCGAACCCACTACCTGGCACCTCTTCCCATTGCAAGATGAATAGATCCAGTTGGCCAAACAAAAACCAAATATCGGAGAAGAAATACGAGGCTATAAGAGATCAAAGAAACTCAAATAACTTTCATGGATATAAAAAGATATGACTGATCATAAACTCAAAGTTCATCAGATCCCAACAAACACACCGCAAAAAGAGTTACATCATATGGATCTCCAAGAGACCATTGTATTGAGAATTCAGCGAGAGAGAGAGAAAGCTATCTAGCTACTAACTACGGACCCCGAAGGTCTACAAACAACTACGCACGCATCATCGGAGAGGCACCAATGGAGGTGGTGAACCCCATCCCGAGAGGGTGTCTAGATTGGATCACGGTGGTTCTCGGACTCTGCACTTTCTGGTGGATGAATATTTCATCGGCTCCTCTAGGGTTTATGGAATATTGGGGTATTTATAGAGCAAAGAGGCGGTCCGGGGGCACCCGAGGTGGGCACAACCCACCGAGGCGTGCACAGGCCTCTGGCGTGCCACAGTGGGTTGTCCTCCTCAGGACTCCCCAAGTGCAACCAGGGCCCAACTTCTTCCTTTTGGTCCATAAAAAATCATCATGGAGTTTCGTGGCATTTGGACTCCGTCTGATATTGATTTTCTGCGATGTAAAAAACATGGAAAAAACAGCAACTGGCACTTGGCACTATGTCAATAGGTTAGTACCAAAAATGATATAAAATGACTATAAAATGATTATAAAACATCCAAGATTCATAATAAAACAACATGGAACAATACAAAATTATAGATACGTTGGAGACGTATCAAGATCCCTAAGCTTAACTCACCGCTCAGTCCTCGAGTAGGTAAGTGATAAAAACAGAACTTTTGATGTGGACTGCTGTCTATCATGTCATATCATATTCTTTTCTTTATAGCATGGACATTTGGACTTTTATGTGATTCAGAACGATAGTCTAGTTTTGACATAATAATTTAGATACTCAAGCATATCAACAAGCAACCATGTCTTTCGAAATATCAACGCTAAAATAAGTTATCCCTAGCCCATCATGCTCAAACATTGATCCATTCATGAAACACACTCGAATATTAACTACACCCGATACTTAAGTACGATCATATTGCTTCCTAGTTGGTGCTTTTTATAGAGAAGATGGAGACTCAAATTTCAAAATAAAAATTTAATAATTTAAAATAAAGGCCCTTCGCAGAGGTATGTTGGTTTTTTTAGTGGTGCCAGAGCTCAATGCTAAAAAATTAGATATAAAAAAATTTTGGGTGGTGTATCCATCCCACCAACGAAAACGACTCAGAGTTCCCAACACTTTCCATGCGAGATATGCCATAGGCGGTTCCCAAACAGAAAATAAAGTTTATTCCTTTTTCCACCATACTTTCACTTTCCATGGCTAACCGTATCCACGGGTGCCCTCATAGCAACACTTTCCAAGGGATTTATTATTTGACAACATAAAGTAAATTCATTTTTGCATTTCGGGACTCGGCATCCCTAAGACCTTTGCCTTACTCTCATGCAATGACAAGTGAATAAACACTCATCGTGAGAATAACACATCCAGCATGGAAAATATTAGCCACCTAATTACAGTTCATGAAAGCGAAACAAACACAAAAGAGAAGTTTATTTTGAAAATTAGAGATGGCACATGCAAATTTTCTTAGAACGGCAAAAGAATACCGCATATAGGTAGATATAGTGGACTCATGTGGCAAAACTGGTTTAAAGGATTTTAGATGCACAAGTAGAGGTCATACTTGGTGCAAAGTCAAGGCTAGCAAAAGATTGGGAAGCGACCAACCAAGAAACGAATAATCTCATAAGCAAGCATTAAGCATAATTAATAATCAATAATGCACCACAAGTAGGATATAATTTTCATTGCATGATTATTGACTTTAGATGCGTGCATAGGGAATCACAAACCTTAACACCAATATTCTTACTAGAGCACAATTACTCATCAACATAACTCACATATCACATCATCATATCTCAAAACTATTACTAAGAATCAAGTTTATTTTGTCCAATGATCTTCATGACATTTTTTTATTTTTCTTTATCCTTCTTGGATATCTATCACTTTGGGACTAATTTTCATGTGTTGCTTTTTATAAGCTCAAACAAATATAAGTGAAGATCACGAGCATAACAAATTTTATTTCTCTCAAACTAATTTAAGTGAAGCAAGAGAGAATTTCTTCAAAAATACTAAGCACACCATGCTCAAAAAGATATAAGTGAAGCACTAGAGCAAGTCCTAGCTCATAAAAGATTTAAGTGAAGCATAGAGAGAAATTCTAACAAGTCATGACATAATTTTGGCTCTCTCAAATAGGTGTGTCCAGCAAGGATTGATGACTTAAAGCACAAAATAAAACAAGCAAAGACACATATCATACAAGACGCTCCAAGCAAAACACATATCACGTGACAAATAAAAATATAGCCTCGAGTAAAATACTGATGGTCGTTAGAAGAAAGAGGGGATGCCACTCGGGGGCATCCTCAAGCTTAGTTGGTTGCTCATTCTTGGATCATAGCTTGGGATGCCGGGGCATCCCCAAGCTTAGGATCTTCTATCCTTCTTTCATCCATCGTAAGATAACCCAAAACTTGAAAACTTCAATCACACAAAACTCAACAAAACCTTCGTGAGATCCGTTAGTGTAAGAAAAATAAATCACTACTATGAGTGTTGTATCAAACCAATTATTATTTTGTTTTTGTATTATATCTACTGTATTCAACTTTTCTATGGCAAAAACTCATCAAAGAAAACCATAGAGCCATCAAAGTAAGCACACAACACAAAGGAAACAGAATCCGTCAAAACAGAACAGTCTGTAGCAATCTGATTTGTTCGAATACTTCTGGAACTCCAAAAATTCTGAAAAACTAGGAAAACCTGGATAATTTGTATATTGATCTTCTGCAAAAAGGATTGGCATTTTATCACGTTCTCCTGAATTTTAACAATTATTTTCATGAGCACAAAGTTTCTGTCTTTTTCAGCAAGATCAAACAACTATCACCCAAGAAGATCCTATTGGTTCTACTTGGCACAAACACTAATTAAAACACAGAAAACACAATCATAACAGTACCATAATTGTGCTAACACTCAAGAACACAAAGCAAAAAGCAAAATAAAATTTATTCATTCGCTTGCCTCCCAACAAGCGCTATAGTTTTACGCCCTTAGCTAGGCATAACGTTTTATTGATGCTCACATGAAAGACAATAATTGAAACATAAAGAGAGCATCATAAAACATGTAACAAACAATTTTAAGTCTAACATAATTCTTATGCATAGGAATTTTATAAGCAAACAAATTATCAAGACAAGCAAAAATTAGCATATGCAAGGAAGAAGAAACAAACAATACCAATCTCAACATAACGAGAGGTGATTTAGTAACATGAAAATTTCTACAACCATATTTTCCTCTCTCATAATAATTACATCTGGGATCATAATCAAATTCAACAATATAGCTATCATATAAAATTTTCTCTTCATGATCCACATGCATAAAAGTTTTATATTCTTCCAAGATAGTGGGATTAAAATCAACTAAAGTCATGACCTCTCCAAACCCACTTTAATAAAAAAAATCATAAGATTGAACACTCTCCAAATATGTGGGATTATTTTTACCTAAAGTTGACACTCTTCCAAACCCACTTTCAATACTATTGCAAAAATTATTATCAATATCATATTCATCATGAGGCATAAATAAATTTTCAAGATCATAAGAAGCATCATCACTCGTCATTGCAATAAGTATCGGACATATCAGAATTAGCATCCCCAAGCTTGGGGTTTTGCATATTATTAGCACAATTGACATTAATAGAATTTATAGTAAAATCATTGCAATCATGCTTTTCATTCAAGGTGCTATCATGAATCACTTCATAAATTTCTTCATCACAATTTTCAGATTCATGAATTTCAAGCAAAACATCATAGAGATAATCAAGTGCACTCAAATCACTAGCAACTGGTTCAACACAGTTAGATCTCTTAAAAAGATTAGCTAGTGGATGAGGATCCATATCAATAGATTTTGAGCAAGTGATGATGCAAGCAAATAGAAGACACATGGTCACACAAGCAAAAAAGAGATCCGACAAGAAAAAGGCGAACGAAAAAGAAGGCGAATAATACGACAAATTTTTGTGAAGTGGGGGAGAGGAAAACGAGAGGCAAATGGGAAATAATGTAAATTGTGAGGAGATGAGATTTGTGATTAGGAACCTGGTTATGTTGAAGATCCTCCCCGGCAACGGCGCCAGAAATTCCTTTTGATCGCTCTCTGACTATAGCGCCAAAAAAGCTCCTGCCCCGCTAGGACTACGTCGGTATTTCCCCAAAGAGGAAGGGATGATGCAGCATAAGCGACGGTAGGTATTTCCTCAAGAAAGAAACAAAGGTTATCGGACCAGTAGGGAGAACCAAGCAAGACAACGTAAACAACACCTGCACACAAATAATAACACCTACTTGGCAACCCGGCGTGTTAACGGGTTGTCAATCCCTTTCGGTAACGATGCCGTAAAATTGTAGTAGATTGAAATAATAGATCGTAAATAAATAAAGTGCAGCAAAAGTATTTTTTGTATTTTGGTTTAATAGATCTGAATAAAAATGCAAAGGAAAAAGTAGATCGCATAAGCAAATATATGAGAAAGAAGACCGGGCCAAATGAGGGTTTCACTAGTGGCTTCTCTCGAGAAAAA
Source organism: Aegilops bicornis (assembly GCA_021605145.1). NCBI lineage: Eukaryota > Viridiplantae > Streptophyta > Magnoliopsida > Poales > Poaceae > Aegilops > Aegilops bicornis. The sequence goes on from CM038675.1 coordinate 711,788,235, forward strand.
CAGCAAACGGTGGGTAAAAAAATTACTGTTGGGCAATTGATAGAACCTCAAATAATTTTGACGATATCCAGGCAATGATCATTACATAGGCATCACATCCGAGATTAGTAGACCGACTCCTGCCTGCATCTACTATTATTACTCCACACATCGACCGCTATCCAGCATGCATCTAATGTATTAAGTTCATGGAAAAATGGAGTAATGCAATAAGAACGATGACATGATGTAGACAAGATCATTGGGGTATTTATAGAGCAAAGAGGCGGTCCGAGGGGCACCCGAGGTGGGCACAACCAACCAGGGCGCCTGGGCCTCCTGGCGCCCCCTGGTGGGTTGTCCTCTCCTCGGGACTCCCCCACGTGCAACTAGGGCCCAACTTCTTCCTTTTGGTCCATAAAAAATCATCGTGGAGTTTCGTGGCATTTGGACTCCCTCTGGTATTGATTTTCTGCGATGTAAAAAACATGGGAAAAAATAGCAACCGGCACTTGGCACTATGTAAATAGGTTAGTATCAAAAAATTATATAAAATGACTACAAAATGATTATAAAACATCCAAGATTGATATTAAAACAACATGGAACAATCAAAAATTATAGATACGTTGGAGACGTATCAATGATGGCCTCGTCCGACACCTTGGAATCTTGAGAAGAACGCTGTTGAAGCGCTGGATGTACTTCTGCAGGGTCTCCCACAGGTGTGCTGCTGATGTGCCGCAGGTCACCATGGCAAAGTGGCGGTCATGAAAGTGCCACTGAAGTTGGCGACCGAAATGCTCGCGCATCTCGCCCTGTGGAGATCGATCCACAGGCAGGTTCAGGAGCCAAGAACGTGCCCCATCCTTGAGGGCCATGGGAAACCAGTTCGCCATAACCTTCTAAATGCGCCGTTGGCCGCCTCGATGCTCATTTCGTAGAGCTGCAAGAACTCGCGAGGTCGGTGTCGTAAATGGCGTGAGGCAGGTCGGGCTTGAACTTCCCTGACCAGATGACGCTTCGTAGCTCTGGAGTGAAGGCGCGGTAGCTTGCTGTGGTCATCGGCACTCATCGTGGGTGTGGAACTTGGTCTTGGGGCTCGGGCGCTACCACGACAAGTGGCGTGCGGTCCTGACATGGCGGTGCTAGGAGCGCATGCGCCTCTGCTTGCGGCCGCTGGACCACCTGGCAGCTTTCTTCTTCACGCGCGGGCGCCCTACACGGTGGGTCACGCCTTGGGGCCTCGTGCCTTGGCTCGATGATGGCGTCTTGACGGGGAGGTGGAGGAGGTGCTCCATGGGCTACGTCTCCCGCAGCAGGCGGCTGGCCAGGTAGCGGCAGAGACGGTGCAGGAGAGCCCCCAGCGGCGCTGACGAGCTCACCGATGCGGTCCAGCCAATCTTGGTAGAGGTCATCGACGGGGCGATAGCGCAGGAGCTCGCGCGCCATGAGCAACGCGGCCTGGGCGTTCGCTGGGCTGTGACGAGCGTGGGACGACGAACCAGCCGGGGTCAGCAACGGGGTAGCGGTGCGCCCATCACGCTGCACCAAGGGGTGGAGTAACGAAGCTTGCTGCTCGTGCCCCGTCGGGCCGGTGGCGGCGTTGGCAGCGACTGACGAGGAGCAACGGGAGAGCCCGCCCGGTATCTGTCTGGGCGACGCGCGTGGCGAGGGTGGCCCGACACTTAGCACGGGCTCGATGGGGGTCAGCCATGGAAGCGGTGGAGCGGTGGCGAATCGATCGGCGGAAGAGAGGCTCCGACGCACCCCTACCTGGCGCGCCAAATGTCGGTTTCAGGGTTCCGCAGACCCTTGAGTGGTTTGAACTCGGTGCATGCGAAGAACTCGTCCCCCTAGTCTGCCTGCTCTCCACTCCCACGGCCTAGCTCGACGAACCTAATGGACAAGAGACACAGTAGTTTACCCAGATTCGAGCCACCTTGCGGTGTAAAATCCTACTCCTGCTTTGTGGTGGATTGGCCTCAAGGGGCTATGGATGAACTAGTACAATGGTCGAACAGCCTTAGGAGGTGAGGTGTTCTTGTGCTCGATGAGCTGGTGAGTTGGTCAGGGTGGAATGGATCCGATCCCCCCTATGGTGGTGGCTAGGTCCAATTTATAGTGGCCTTGGTCCTCTTCCCAAATGTAGGCGGGAAGGGATCCCACAACGGCCAAATTCAAAGGGAGACAACTAGTACAAGTTATCCTCGACAAAAGTAGTCTTCGCCGCAAAGCATCTGAGTGGTGACGCCTTGTGGTGGGCTCATGATGACCTCCGTCTCCGGCGGTCTTGGTCTTGTTGCACCGGAATGGAAACCTTTGCTTGATTCCTCGGGACTCGCGCTGCGCTTGCTTGCCTTAGCACCAAAGAGGAAAGCTGGTACATCACTGCGCCCGGGCGCCCACTTTGGCCTTGGTCATCATGGCTCACGTCATATGAACCTCGCGAGGTGCAGCTTGCATAGATATCTCCGCTCCTCGGGAGCCAGCCTGGGGTGGCCTCCCCCCAGGGAGGTCTTAGTCACTACAAAAAAATACACTTCCGTGATGATACGTGTTTGTAACAGTAGGTCGTGTTTTCTGTCATGCATGTACATCCATGACAAATTTATGACAGAATCAAGATAGTCATACCACGGTCGTCAGAGAAGTGTTCCATGACATTGTTAAAATTATCATCACCGGAAGTGTCCACTTCCATGATGATAAATCGCGATCCACCGTAGTGCTTTTCGTCAAGGGTGAACGACACGTGGCATCCACCGTAACGAACGCCGTTAAGCTATCGGGTCGGGTTTTGATCCGATAATCCGATTAACGACCCGACCAATGGGAAATTTCCACGTGTAAAATTCTTATTGGCCGGACCAAACACGTGTCAGCTCGTCAGTGGGTCAGATAGGCGCCTATGATACGTCGACACGTGGCATGGCCGAACAGAGGCCCATTCCTATGAAAAAGGCTGGCCCAGTAAAAATTAGCAGGCCGGCCCATATAAGGCCTACTTGTGTCAGGTCCATTTAAACCCACGGCCCATACGAGATGTGCCAATTCGGCCCGTCAACGACCCGTTTAAGATTTGACACCATTGCAGCCCATCGTCAGTTCGAGCCTGTTAACAGCCTGCTATATATTTGGGCTCCATATCGGCGCGATGAGATTTCGGCCTGTTAACGGCCCATTTAATGGATGGGCCAATTTTCGTGATGTACATCTTTCGCCTTTTAGCGACCCATTTAAATGTTGGGCTAATTTCCGGCGGTGTGTCTTTTCGACATTGGCGGCCCATAAATATGATGGGCCATTTGTAGTCGGACCTGAGTTTCGCCTTTTAGCGGCCCATTTAAGTGTTGGGCCAATTTACGCCGGTGTCACTTCTTTCACTGCCGACGGCCCATAAATCGCTTGGGCCATTTGTAGTCGAGACCTGAGTTTTGGCCTTTTTAGCGACCCATTTAAGTGTTGGGCCAATTCCGGCCATGTGTGCCTTTCGGCTGTTAACGGGCCATAAATGAGTTGGGCCATTTGTAGTCGGGCCTTAGTTTTGGCCTTTTAACGCCCATGCCCTTCATGGTCCAATACCAGCCCGGTTTCTCTTTTCGGCCTGCTAAAGGCCCACAACACGCTTGGGCTGCCATAATATTTATTCGACTTTCGGCCTCTTAACGCCCATGCTCTTCATGGTCGAAGACAAGCTCATTGCCCTTTCGTCCCGCTAAAGGCCTACAGTATAGTTGGGCCATATGTAGCCCAAACTTAGTAACGGCCTGTTAACGGCCCGTGAAATAAATTGGGGCCACCTGTTGCCCGCTTCGATGTTGGCCTGTTAACGACTCGGGAGGTAAGAGGGTCGACCATTAACTTTCGGCCTAGTAACGGCCCATTAACTTAATGGGCCCACTAAAGTTCGTTCATGTCATTAGGTCAAATCGGATAATTTCAACCCTATTACGATGAAAGCAATTATGCACAGACCAAAACCGATCAAGCAAAGGTAATGCGGCATACAGTGGAATAATGTTGCACATCCAACATATATTACAGGAAATTACATCCACCTGGCAATAAAAGATTGATGCAAGTGCAAATAAATTATCATAAACTAACCATCTACAACGTAACAATCTGCAACCTCGCCACGTATGACACCCATAAGCATGTGGGCAAGTTCTTGCTGCTTTGCTACATCGTCTCTCGAAAACATTGATCATTGTTGTGTCGCATTTACTCCGCACCTCTCGATTCATCCACCATTTCCATCATTGCTTCAGCCATTAATTGGTTCACAAACATACATTTATTCCATTGCATTTGAGACAGAGGATACTGAACAGATTCAGATGGCGATTTTGGCAGGCTTGTATTATTGATAGTGGAGAGTGTCTCGACCACTGCATCATAACATAAATTAGGACGGGAACCAAACAGATTAATCATGAGTTATTGCCATATTACCCGGCCTAGATTTATTGGAAAGAAACAATGGGGTTGCCTTCTTTGTTTTCGTAGTTTGTCTTCTTATCTTCAGCAGCCTGCAAAAAATTAACACACTAGCATTGCTATCATTGGCCAAGTCAGATAATAGGAAAGCAACATTGACACAGCGAACGTTTGGGAAACTAGCCTACACCAAATTAACACAATATGGCACATCTATCATCAGCCAGGTAAGGTAATACAAAAGCAACATAGGAAGTCTTGTATCGTTTAACGTTATTTTCTAAAAGAGAGACGGGTAAGAAACATGTAGAAAATATGATTAGAATGCTATAAAATTTCATGATGCGAGGATACGCACACGCTTCTTAGAATGGAGTTGACATTCTTTTTCTTTGATCGAGCGGACTAGTTCTTTGGCCACCTTTGGAATATGCATATTATCGGGAGTTGGGTTTCTCTGTCTTTGGAGCAGTATCTATGAAAAATGGAGTTGGTTTATTATCTCTTGGCGTTTGGATCTTTTGGCAAAGACCTGGTTTGTAACCCTTCAGATTCTAACATAGCCGTCTTCCCCTTGCATGCCTTATATAGAAGAATGGTGATTCGGTTATAAAACATGCTACAAAGATGATGGAATAGGTCTTGAAGAATAGAAAGGCATGACATATTGACATGTATTCCCTCCATCCGGAAATAAATGGATGGGTCTAGGCGTATTCAGTTCTAGATACATCCAGTTTATCCATTTCGTGACATTTAATCCTGGACGGAGGGAGTATGATGTAAGAGCTAGGGATACGACAGGACAACACAAGAAAAAAACACCAAAACCCAACTGCGGAACCAAAGTATTCAAACCCACCGATATGAGATAGTACACTCATGCATGTTCGGGATGCACAACTACCAGTGCAGTTTTCCTTGCAAAAATCAACATTGTGGCCTTTAATCATACATTTTGCTACAACTAAATTTAGATCGGATAAAGGTTGGATTCACGCCGATTAACAAAATACAAAGTTGATGTAAAAATATAGTGATATACAACAGGTACTTACATCTACATTGGAGCACAGAGAATTCCACAAGAATCTTTCCTCATATATACGATACCATTGCGTAAATTCTTCTATCTGTTAAGCTTATTTTATAAAAGAGAGATGGGTAAGAAACATGTAGAAAATATGATCAGCATGCTATAAAATTTCATGATGCAAGGATACGCATTAACGCTTCTTAGAATTGAGTTGACATATTTTTCTTTGGATTTGGGCGGACTAGTTCTTTGTACTGGAATCGCTTTTATTATCGTGAGGAGTTGGGTTTCTATGTCTTTGAGCGATTCTATAAAAACCTGGAGTTGGTTTATTATCTCCACAGGCGTTTGGATCTTTTGCAAAGGCCTTGTTTGTAACCTTGATTCTAACATAGTCGTCTTTCCCTTGCATGCCTTGCATAGAAGAATGGTGCTTTAATTATAAAACATGCGACAACAGAGAGATGGAATAGGTACCGAAGAATAGAAAGGCATGACATATTGACATGTATTCCCTCCATCCGGAAAAAAAATGGATGGGTCTAGCCGTATTTCAGTTCTAGATACATCCTTTTTTATCCATTTCGGCAACATGCAATCCGGACGGAGGGAGTATGGTGTAAGAGCGAGGGATACGACAGACAACCTGACAAAAAAAAACACTAGTTGAATGTAAAACTGTATGCTAGCGGAATAAATGCATGAAATAACTAAGGCAACATACACGTGTATGATTGGGAAAATAAGATGGCATTGCAACAGAGCACTAGAACAAAGACTTCAATGTAAAAAACATGGTATGGTAGACAGATGAAGTACATAATCGATGAATAACAATGCATAAGATATTCAAGCATGATGTCCAAATTAAGCGAGATGGCATTGCGATAGAGTAGAATGACGATACTTGAATTTGAAAACATGTTATCATGAATGGAATAGGTCTTGAAAAACAGGAAGGCATGACATATTTACATGCATGATCAACATGCTAAGCACATGGCATTGCAAATGCAGTAGATACACTCCGAGGACATTGTATGCATGTTGTACCCATATCACGGGCCAAGTTAGAGCAAGAAACTTGTGGGGTGAATAGGATTCATCATATTTCTCCAAGTCTTCTAAAGAACTGCCTTTACATGTTCCATCATATTGGGTATCATTGACATCAAGTTTATTGGCCTTTACATTGCTCCATGAGGTTCTTGTGGATATATCAGTGTGTGCAATTATATCTGACATGCATGGAAGACAACTAGTAGTTAGATTTATGTAATGAGTGCATGTAGGAGACGACATAAATAGTAGGACTGGGGTTAACTAGCAGCAACAGGTCTCATAAACTAAAGGGAGAACACAGATGAAAGCTACATAATATGTATCGTTTGTACTCAAGATTAACTAGATGGCACACAAAAGTATTAAAGAACAACATAGGTAATACTAGAAGTGGTATAATACTATAATCACCAAATTGTGGGATAGCATTGGCTGATGGATGATAACTATGGAACATCGTTACCTAAAGAACAAGTATCTTAGCTGAACTATGGAACAACGTTAACTCTGAAAAAAGACCCGTAAGAGATCAGCATGAATATACGGTGAAATGTGATGATCTATTTTCCATGCTTAGATGAATAACAAAGCCATAAATGTTGCACACAAGTAAGATGAGGGTACAACCTATCCGGGCTGCCATCCATAGGAGTGAGCATCATGTCTTTGACTTGTCGATGGCCCCACAGCTTGTTGTGGCTGTCCATGTTGGGCACGTGCATTCGATGTAGGGAACTGTTGAGTGGGGACTATAGCTCCCTTCTGGTGTATGCTTCCCTTGTTGGAGCAGCTGCGGTGAGTCGAAAGACGGTGTGTCTGAAGATGCAGATAACGCATAATGTTAAGAACGACATATCTCTTTGATCTGAAGAAATACACTAAGAGATCAACAAAGAAGGTACGAGAGTGGTCACACGCCCGTTGGATCAAGACTAAATTGGGGTCACACGATTTTATTTTATTTTAGTCTTTATCCGATCTCGCCGGATGGTCGGCCGTCTTGTGCCTCCCTTACCGACATTCGAATCTTCCCCGAAGAGCCAGCGACCAACGGCAGAGAGCAGCTCTGCCTCCGCCGTCAAGTGGCCTGCCAAACCCCGCTCCCCCCACCGCATTGCCGTGGTTACGTCGCCCGTGCCAATCCACAAAGACTTCCCGTCATCCGAGATCCGTGCGGGCAAGACTTCAACCCACGCAACTCTAAAAGATAGCCATCTAAGCGCCGCTTCGCGGTGAACTTGCGGCCCCGCACCCACGTTAGACACCAGCCAACCGGCAGCCTAGGAGCTCCGCCTCGAGGGGTGCTGCTTCCCATTGGGAATCGATTGGCCCGAGTAAAAATTCGACGACACCTAAATAAAGTGATTTGAGATGAGGGTGCGACCTATCTGGCGGCATGGTGAAGTAGGTAGGTCCACCTGCCGAGTCGGTGAGGCCGATGCGGTTGCGGTGGCGATCGGCGGCAGGGAAAGAGCGATGTCGCGACGGTCGATGGCTACGTAGAAGCAGCGCCAGGACTCTGGACGGATCCGAAGTTGGAGCCGCTCCGGCGCCCGTGAACAACGGCGGGGTGAATCGTCGGCTCGATGCAGTTCACGCGGCCCGTTGTCGAGGCAGCACCAGCACGGGAGTAAGAGGCACACGCGGCCCAAAGGCACGACGGCAAATGGACAGCGTCTCAGCATTAGGGAGGAGGGCGGCTGTGAAATTGAGTGCGGTTGGGCGCCATGGAGGTGGGGCTGAGGTTTTTCATGGCTCCGGGAGAAGGGAGCTTCACAGGGGAGAAGGTGATTTGGCACCCATGAGGTATGAATGGGGGCGGGCGGGGGGTGGAATTGGGAGGGGATTGGAACCATGTCTTACTGACGCATTTGTCTGAAATGTGAGGGGGAGTTACAGTTCTACCCTTGCCTATAGGCTTCTCGGCTTGGGTCTGTGTACTGAGGGTCGGGGATAGTAGAGTAACTTTGCTTCTCCCCAAATAGTGGGCGGGAGCGATTTGGCAAGTAGGAGGGCGTGTTTTGAACTATAGTGGGCGCGAGCGATTTGAGCGAGGAGAGCGTGTTTTGAAATAGTGGGCGTGAGCTATTTCAAGCAGGAGAGCGTGTTTTGCCGACCATGGTTTATGAATTATTCGGCACATGTCATTTCGGCCCGAGGAGAAGGCGGCGCTTGGATGAAGTTCTGAACCTACCTCGATGTACAACGGGCCAATTGATGCGTGTCCCACATAGGATGGTAATTTGCTGTCTCCCATTTATTTGCTCAAGGCGAATTCCACCGAAAGCGTAGAGGATGTTTAACGGTTCGTTCAAATTTTGGGAGAACAAGCATCCACGTCTACCTTACCAAGTCGATTCGGATAAAATTTTGAAATATTAGCTTGCCACTTCTTTTTTTAGATGGAGAGATGATGCTCGGGAGTAATGTGTTTTTACATGCTCGTTGCTAGCGATTTACTATATGACAAATAGTTGACCCACTCAAAAACGCGAATCAAACCCAAAATGAAATATCTCGATTCAATGAAATAGCTCATTCAGTAGGTCAAAATAGTGAACTAAATCCAAAATTGAACACCTCAATCGAGTAGCATGTTGTACAGTATTATAGTACTCCATGAACATGTTGAAAGTCAAATTAATGAACTTTTTTGATATACGCATATATCCGTTCATGTGTGGATTGCAGACAACATGTTCTCCAATTTAAATATTTGAATGCAAGTTTATATCGAAACACGGTTTACATCAGTCTTTGATGCATAAAACGTGACCTCCCCCTCTCCCGGACTCCTGTTCTCTCTCTCTCTCATGCCGACAATCTTCAATTCTGTCGCACGCATCCGACACAAAAACCTTGTAGGTCCCTCTCCCTTTCTCTCCATCTCTCTCTCTCTCTTTGTGTGTGTGTGGGGGGGGGGTCTTTCTAGTTCGCATGCATATATACACCAACTATAGGTCTCTCTACTTTTACTATGTATGATACTCTAGCTAGTCCAAGCTAGATATCTTGGGTGCACTCATCGTCATGCACACAAATTCCTTGGCTCTTTGCCGATGAACTCTCTCACGCACCACTATGTCGCCCCGGAGCTCTCCCCCCTCTCTCAAACTCTCCATCCACCTGGGTCACATATACACATGCATATCTCACTCGCACTTGATAGGCCCATCTAAAACTCTATCTCTCCCCCTCGTTCTATCTCCATCTCACACGCGCACACACACAATCTCATGGCCAGCTAGCCAAGTATGATGGTCTCTCACTCAATTGTAGGCAAACGCAGTCCCCCTATATGTATGTGACTAGCTAATCTTAGACTCCATCACAAACATGTGCATGCTCTATCTCGATTTCTCTCGGGCATCTTTCTATCGGCCTTACGCACTCCCTCGATCTCCCACCCATATAGTCCCCTCACGATCTCGTGGGATCTCTCTATCACAAGCACACCTCTCTCCCTCCCCATGCATCCATGCCATCCATGTGTCCCTCTCGACCTTTGTTACTTGTTGGCCAAACCTCTATTGGACATGTGCTACAGGGTGTCTCTCTCCGTTGCAAACAATCACACACTAGCTATCTTCGTATCTCCTCGCCTCGCTTTTCCATCTCGAGATGCATGCGTGATATGTTCGCATAAGAAAAAAAAAACACACTCGCTCTAATTTATCGTTTGTTGTCACTTTCTCTTTCACACACATACTCTTTTTGCACTTACTCATTCTCCTTCACACGCACTTGATCTGTCTCGACTGAGGCACTCTCCTCGGTCCATAGCATATAGATTTATTGAAAAGTCAAACATCACAAAGTTTGACCATGTACGTGGAGAATAAGAATTACATCTAGTACGGCAAACATATACCATTAGATTCACCATGAGATGTAGTTTTGTATGATGTATCTTTGATATTGTAGATATAAATAACATTTGCGTAAACCTGATCAAAGTTTCCAAAGTTTGACTTCTAAAAAATTTACATGCACTGCATTATCAAGCGGATGGAATATCTCTTTCCCCTCTCAAATGCTCCGGACGCACCACTCAAATTTCTATTCGGTACTCCTCAATCTCTCTCAAACTTTATTGGTCAGTTTGGTTCGTGACCTGACCCTCATGCCTTGATGGTTGCTACCTCTTGAGCACTGCGTTGGATTTCCCCGAAGAGGAGAGAAGATGATGCAGTAAAGTAGCATAAGTATTTCCCTCAGTTTTTGAGAACCAAGGTATCAATCCAAGATGAGACCACGCACAAGTCCCTCGTACCTACACAAAACGATAGCAACTTCGCAACCAACGCTTACGGGTTGTCAATCCCTTCCACGGTCACTTACGAGAGTGAGATCCGATAGAGATAATATTTTTGGTATTTTGATAGATAGATGCAAAGTAAAAGTAAAAGGCAAAGTAAAAACAAAGCAAGTAAATAAAGTGATAGAGATTGATATGATGAGAATAGACCCGGGGGCCATAGGTTTCACTAGTGGTTTCTCTCAAGAGCATAAGTATTCTACGGTGGGTGAAAAAAATTACTTTTGAGCAACTGACAGAATTGAGCATAATTATGAGTATATCTAGGTATGATCATGTATATAGGCATCATGTCCGAGACAAGTAGATCGAAACGATTCTGCATCTACTACTATTACTCCACTCATCGACCTCTATCCAAAGATGCATCTAGAGTATTAAGTAAAAACAGTAGTAACGCCGTAAGCAAGATGACATGATGTAGAGGGATAAATTCATGCAATATGATAAAAACCCCATCTTGTTATCCTCGATGGCAACAATAAAATACGTGCCTTGCAACTCTTTCTCACAATGAAGTAAGGACACCGCAAGATTGAACCCAAAGCTAAGCACTTCTCCCATTGCAAGAACTACCAATCTAGTTGGCCAAACCAAAAAGATAATTCAAGAGACTTGCAAATATAACTCAATCATACATAAAAGAATTCAGAGAAGAATCAAATATTTTCCATAGATAATCTTTGGATCATAAACCCACAATTCATCGGTCTCAACAAACACACCGCACAAAAGAAGACTGCATCGAATAGATCTCCACGAGAGAGGGAGAACATTGTATTGAGATCCAAAAGAGAGAAGAAGCCATCTAGCTAATAACTATGGACCCGAAGGTCTGAAGTAAACTACTCACACTTCATCGGAGAGGCTATGGTGTTGATGTAGAAGCCCTCCGTGGTGGATGCCCTCTCTGCGAGTGAGCTCGGAACAGGCCCCAAGATGGGATCTCGTGGATACTGAAGGTTGCTGCGGTGGAATTAGGTTTTGGCTCCATTACGATGGATTCGGGATACGTAGGTATATATAGGAGGAAGGAGTACGTCGGTGGAGCTCCGAGGGGCCCACGAGGTAGGGAGGCGCGCCCAGGGGGGGTGCGCCCTCCACCCTCGTGACCGCCTCAACCTTTGCTGAGTAGGGTCCAAGTCTCACAGATCACGTTCGGTTGGAAAATCACGATCCCGAAGGTTTCATTCCGTTTGGACTCCGTTTGATGTTCCATTTCTTGAAATCTTGAAAAAGGCAAAAAACAGCAATTTCAGGTGGGCCTCCGGTTAATAGGTTAGTCCCAAAAGTAATATAAAAGTGGAAAATAAAGCCCAATATAGTCCAAAACAGTAGACAAAGTAGCATGGAGTAATCAAAAATTATAGATACGTTGGAGACGTATCAATGGCCGGTACTGCCTGGTGTGGACGTGAGATGTAAAATATTTCTGCCTGGCCAGGCTTGTGTGGTGCTGAAGCGTTTGGTTCATGCACAGGCCGAGCAAAGCATCAACGTCCCATCAATCAATCCATGCATCAATTATTTAATGCTAATATCCATCCATGTTGTCGTTAGCCTCGTGGCCTACGACCGAGGCACGGCCAGGCGTTCAAAATCGGTCACCTGGGCCAGGCTACTTGCAGTGTCTGGAGTTCAGCTAGGCTAATTAAAGTGCAAGGGAACCCAGGCCAGGCGGGCTTTCTTTTTCACACGGTAGCAACCAAACAAGCGTGCATGAAATCCAGCCACAACCCCAGGCCAGGCAAAAGATGCTCAAGACGCAAGCCAAACTGGCCTTATATCTCCCTGGTTCACACATACACATGTCTCGCTCACGCTATACATATAGACCCATCCAACACTCTCCGCCCTTGTTCTCTCTCCATGTGACACACACCCCCCTAAGTACCATAATCCCTCACTCCATCATAGGCGCAAGCACTCCCCTCCCCCCTCCTAAGTATAATTATCTCTTACTAGCCATCAGGAACACAAGTATTGTCTCCTTCCATCCATACGTCTATCTCGATATCTCTCGGGGCATCTTCTATCGCGCACACACCTTGTCACTCGATCTCCCACCCATGTAGTCCCATCATGATCTCCAAGGCATCTCTATGACAAACATACACTCTCTCCTCCCCATGTCCGCATTTTCTCCGTGACGTCTCTCTCGACCTCTCTCCTTGTTTGTCGACCCCTCTTGGCCACGTGCTAGGGGTCTTGCTCTCTCGGTTCCAAACAACCACACACTATCTCCCTCACCTTGCCTCCGTTGTCGAAGATGCATGTGTGATATGTTTGCATAAGACACGCATGCTTTTTCTCTACTTTTATGTGTGTTGTCCATGTATCTTTCACACAAGCACACACACTTTTTTCACTCACTCACTCTCTCTCTCTCTAGTTAGGGACTCTGTCACGTCCATAAGCATATGGATGTTTTGAAAAGTCAAACCTCAGAAAAGTTTGACCAGGTATATGTGGAGATAAACATTTACATCCGAGCGATCATTAGATTCATCACAACATGTACTTACTTTGTACTATCATTTATCTTTTGTATTGTAGATATAAGTAATTTCTTTATAAACTTGGTCAAAGTTTCAAAAGTTTGACTTTAAAAAAAATGTTGGCACTACATTATCGAACGGAGAGAGTAGCTCTTTCTCTCTCTCTGCTATCTCTCACGGGCCTCCCTCTCACTCGAACTCTCTATACCGACGGATTATATGCTCACCGGCGTGGCGTGTAGCTCCATATATTGTTTAGTTGACCGGTCAACCAATCCACATGCTGCCTTGTCATTTCGTGTTCAGATATTCGTAGTGTTGGCCGATGTGGCAAGGTGAAAATAAGTAAACTAGAGGCCCATCTCGACACGCGGTGAAGTAAACAAAGTTGAAACCACTGTAGCACCCCTCACGCTAGTAAATTGAGGGCGATTGAGGACAAACTTCTTGCGCGCGAAGGGCCTTTTCGCGCACAATTCACCTCTGCTGGCGGCATGCACGTAAGGACGACTTTTCGCGCACACCCAGCACACAACACACACCGGCTACGTGTACACGGCGTCAGCCACGGTTGAGATGGACGGCGAGGCAGCCAACAAGCGGAGGCGGCTCGAGCCAAAACCGTGATCCGGCGAGCACAGACTTCATCGGCTTCTCCCGACGACATCCTTTCGTCATCATCGGCCTCCTCCCCACCAAATCTGCCGTGCGGACCTGCTCTACCGGCGGTGGCGCCCCTCGCGCTGCGTCCCCTCAACCTCACCGTCGGCTTGCCTCTGCGGCGGGGATTGCAAACGCATGGCCGCGTCTCCAAGATCCTTTCATCGCACTCGGCCAGCCAGACGCCTTGACATCCGCATGTTCAAGACTAACCGCAAGGTCCAACCCAAGTTCGACGAGTGGTTCTTATCCCCATCCTAGATCAGCTCGAGGAGCTCAGCTTTGAAGCTAGACGATGTCGCTCTGCGCCATCGTCGGCGCTCCGCCTCACGCCAGCCTTATTGCGCCAGCGCCGACTTGAGCTCTGCTATCTTCCCAGATTACATGTCGCGCTTCGCCCTTCTTCTCCTCAACTCAAGCAGCTCGACCTCTTCGACATTGTCATCTCGAAGAAGGCTATGGAGCACTCGCTCGCATGCCTGTACCGCACTCGAGTACCTTCATATTGAGCGAGATCCACGGGTTCATTAGCCTCCACATCGCCTCGGCGAATCTCCGATGGATTTATGTGTCTGTGGCCCTGCAACAAGACATCAATTGGGAAGAGATCACTCCAGCTGTTCCACGTTATGGTCATTGAGAATGCGCCTTTCCTTGAGAGATTGCTTGTATCGGATCTAGAAGGTCCAACAAAAATCGTGGTCATTGACGCTACCAAAATTGATGACGTTGGTGTACTCGTCGCCAAATTCTCCGAACTCTTTATTGGATCCGTAATCGTCAGTGTACAAGACTCATCTTCTTCTCCGCCTTCTTGAAATTCACATTTTTAAATTTCTTCTTGATGTATTTACGACCGTCTTTCCGAAAATGATTCCCACAAGCTTGACCCAGGTCCATGCGCCAGTTAAGATCTTAGCACTAATATCTATCGGCCCCAATCTGGATCTAGTTGTTTGATTCCTTTCTTTATTTCCGTGCTAGGATAAGCTACTCATCGAGGTGAAACTTCTTTCCTTTAAGTAAAAACGGTAATCACAACGTAGCTCAATTTTTTCGTAATTTTCCCAAATTACGATGACAAGTGTAGTGTTCAAACTGCATCTACGCATCTGCACTTAGAAAGAAATGTTTTTTAGTATTTTTTCTCACGTGATCACCTGCATCATTTTATGCTATACTACTATAGTAGCCTAGGCTAGTCATAGTGGAAAGTAACTTAGACTACTCCAGTAACTCTATGGTTACCATAAGAGCAAGTACTACCTCCGTCCTGGTTTACTCTTCCAATTTTGTAGTATCAAAATTTGACCATAAATTTAACTAACAAAATGTTAATGCATGTCACTAAGAACTATATCGTTGGATTCGTATTTGAACATAATTTCAAATGGTGTAATTTTTAGTGACATGCATTGGCATTTTCTTAGGTAAATCTATGGTCAAAATTTTATACTAAATACGAGTAGTATTCCCTCGTCCCAAAATTCTTGTCTTACATTTGTTTAGATATGGATGTATCTAACACTAAAATGTAAGTAGATACATCCGTATTTAGACAAATTTAAGACAAGAATTTTGGGACGGAGGAGTACAAAAAGTGGGCTATGTAGGCCAAAGCATGTGCCAAATTCACTTGTGATGCATTTGGCATCGATGCCCTCCATTGCTCACCGGTGCCCCAATCTGGATCACCTACTTTGCTCCGGTGCCAAATTAACTCACATAATGAAAAACAACGCGTGGGAGAGAGAGAGAGAGAGGACTGAGGCAATAAAAAACACTTGTTTGGGAGAGTGAGAGGCTGGTGTAGTTGGTTTGATTGATTTGTTTATACATGTGGGTCTGCATGTAGCAATAACGGTGCCAACTCTCTCACATCGCGAGAGCGGTGCCAAAATCTTTTGATTTGACATCGATGCGTATTATGTGGCATACTTTTGCGAAATATGGCATCGGCCACATAGTGGAAGGCAACAAATGCCAGAGATCTTCACGTGCTCCTAGTTAAATGAGAGGAAACAGAAAGAGAGAGAGAGAGAGAGAGAGAGAGAGAGAGTGAAAAATATCACTAGCCGTACCAACCCTATCGTATGACCGAATGATATTGGTACCTCTTGATGACACGGCAATCTTATGCAGCCAGTTGCTCTAATATGTTTTCTTCTTTTGCAGATAAAAAAAGACCCAAAAGTGAAAAATGTGCTGCACTATAACAATCTCATCGAATGACTTGATCTCCATCTTACAGAAATTGATTTGATCGACTACCGAGGCAGCACATCCGAGATTAAATTGGCTGTGTTCTTTGTTCCGGAGGCAAGTGTGCTCAAGGTAATGAGGTTTGGCGTTCTCTGGCGCAACAATGAATGGCGCGTGCTGATCACCGCATAGCGTCTAAGCCTAAATGACAAAGTCTCCACAGGCTGAATTTGTTTTTGAAACATCAAGTGGCCAGAGACTTCAAAACTTATTTGCCCATTAGTGACTTGTCGTAGGCGGTGGGTTTTAGTTTGTACGATAATGCTGCATCCACCTAAAGTAACGAAAGTTCTTCGTAAACTTCCTAGTAATTCCCTCACGTAGGTGCAGCATTACTCCTAACATTTGTAATATCAGTTTGAAACTTGTAATATTGTCGTGTCCTATTCCTGCGTTTTCAAAATCCTGCGAATCAAACAGGTCCTGAGTTGGTGATGATGTTGTGCCTCCCATCTTTCACCAATAGCCGTCAGATCTAGATATGGCGCCTACAAACCAAGCATCTCCATTTTCGCAAAGATGCCCGCACTTGTTCCCTATTTACAAACAACTCCTTGTCTCTCACAATCAGCCTTATCTCCTCCCCACCACATCTAGAAGGCCATGGAAAAATGCATGCGATGGTCACGGGCCGCCGAGCCGCCCACCCCCAATCTTGGTGTTAAAGTGCAATGCAGGCATCTACGCACGGGAAATTATGTCGAGCAGGGGCTAGTTGTAAGCAGGCTAGCTCTACAGCCATGATGATAGTATTGCAGAGGCAGTGAGGCTGACTATGGTATTGCCGAACACGGCGCCTATACTCAGGTGTCATCTCCGTCGCAGGGTCTTGTCACTTCATTGTGAGGAGCAACACATAATAATTTGACCAACGGGTAGTACAATGCTAGTACTCCTACTACTACATTGGTAGTACTACTACTAGTACTAGTAGCACCACCGTCTGGATTTATGAGTACTACCACGTCCATCTGGATTTTAGTATTTGACTAGCAATCTCTAGTAATGCATGTCACAAAAATGTACTACTCCCTCCGTAAATAAATACATGGTGTTTTATTCCTATCGTGAGAGAACTTAATGTTTCTTGCTAACTAGAGTACTAATAGGATTACATGCAATGAACTAAACATTGCATGTCATGTTTGGTAGTCTCAAGTCATTGAAAGCATGCACGGCCCACATCTCTCATTGGTTGATATGTCACGAAATAAGAAACAAGGAGGGAGTTAATGCACCGTGCCTAAGTATTTTGGGATTATTTGGTTTTCGTAAGGTGACTTACACAACATTTTTTTACATGCATTAACATTTTATTAGTTAAATCAAAGATCAAAACTTGGCGCCAAAATGCAAAGTGGACCAATAAACCAAAGAACATCAAACTTCTCTCGTTTGGCCCCAACTAGAGGTCCGGTGAGATGACTATCTTGCCAAAGCACGGAGGGGCGCAGCTTCATTGACTTACGGCAAGCGCCTTTGGGTGAATGACACGTGGGCCTGAGGGGTGGCTGGCCCACCTATCATACAGCCAAAGGAAGGTGCAAGAGAGGCCGAGGAGTAGTACGTAAATCCTACGCACCTCACGCACGCTAACCAAGGGCAAGAGTGATCACCGAATCGCAAGATCAGTTGACTAGAAGCTAAGCTAGACCCATGGAGGTGATGAGCGCGAGCATCGACCCGGCTGTGCCGGATGGTCCACGGCGCGCTCTGACGGCCCTTGCGCGAGGACCGCCTCTGTGTAGTATTGCTTGAGGCCGCCAGGCGAGGCCACTTGGACGACAACCGTCTCCTTGTTCGACGAGGTCCTCGTCGGTTTCCTTGACAAGTTCACCGTCGTCAAGAAGCTTGCGAACGACTTTGACGTAAGCCTCTAGCCGACGCGCCCAGGCTCTGCGATGCCCGCCACCCTCAACGGCCACAATGGTGACAACCTCTTGACGCATCTGGTGGCTCGCGACCGCCGCCGTCGGAGAATGTCCACCTCGAATCGGCGCTTCGCATTGCGCCTGGCGCAGCAAGATACCATTGACATAATCACCCACGTCTACGCGCAAATCGTCCACAAGGACTACTACATGCAAGAGGAGGATGATAGGACACTGGCCTTCTTGGACCGCAGGGCAGCCTTGACGCAACTTTGTTAAGCACGTTGAGCTACATTAACGCCGCTCGCTGCTCCTCACACGTCGGTTGGTGACCCGTGCACTAGGGTGTGAGGATGTTGATGGATCCGTATGTATTTTTATCTTTCCGTCAAATCCATGTAGTAGTATATGATACTATAGTAATTATCTTACCTTTCGCATCAACTTCATAATTTTCAGACGTACTCCATGCATGAACGGGCGCCAGAACCAAACTTCTCATTACTCTAAGCAAAATCGTTATTTTTCATCTATCGGTCGCGCCATGGAGCAGAACCAAATTTTACAAATTACGAAGTTCAAAAGGAAAGCTCTTGCAGTGCCAAGGCCGCACCCACGGTTGGTCCTAAGATGCCGCTCAAGCGGGAATGCGTGCGGTGTTGCATTTTCACTTACAAGTGGGACCGCAGTTGAGCAAATCGACTATCGGCAAACCCCACCCCGCCCACCACGTGATGGCTGAGAAAACAAGAGGGAGAAGAGATGGTTGTAGCACGGACTCCAAGAAAATTGGTGTCGGATGGGACTCGTGTGGGTGGCGTGTGCCGCATCGCTGAGGCGTGAATGCTAGTTATGGCCCATGCCACCCCACTATATTGAGCCTATATCGAGGTATGTAGAACAAATTTCCTGCAGATCCGTGCTCAGCCCTCCTCTATCTCTCTTCTCGGCCCGACCACAGACGTCGATGCGGAGCCATCCATCAATCTATTTGCTCACATGCGCCCCACATGTCGTTGAAAACGCAAGAGGACCCATCGAACACGCACATCTTTCACCTCGACGTGCTGGTGATGAAAAACAAATCCAATAAAGATCTTCGTGGCCGCTTTTGAGTTACTCAAGAGTAGTAAGACTCTATTTACAGTTTAACCCAAGATGCACATCTCGTGGCTTCAACTACCACTTTATTTTATTTCATGACACGACCTGGATGCTGGATGTCCCACGTGTCGGCAAAAGGAGGAAGAACCCGACTAAATCTTCGGTTGTGCTCTCGGAATAGACTAGTTGTGCTAACTTAAAAATTTTATTGTGTACTCCCTCCGTTCCAAAATACTTGACTTCCATTTTTCCAAAAATGGATGTACCTATATACTAAAACATGTCTAGATACATATAATTTTGACAAATAGAAGGCATGTATTGTGCAACGGAGGGAGTAGAATGGATGCAAGTTTTTGTATTGGGAAGAAGAGTACATCCATATATTGATAGAGCGCAATTTAGTAGATGTTCTATCACTTTTAGCTAGCACAGAGGCTAGAGATGAGATTAGTGCACTTGTTGATACTCCTACTAGAATAGAGGCTAGACATGAGACTAGATGCGAGGAAGCAACGTCTACTTGTTTACACTCAAAGAAGAAAGAAGCATGCAAGATCGAGCCTCCGTAGATCAACAATGAATGCATCGAGAAGGCACTAATCCAACTTACAGGAGTTGTAAAATGTATTCTTGTGGTTCTTGTTTTCTTTGGTCTTGCTTTTCTAGTCAAAATTATCGTTGGAGTTAAATTGCAAGCGGAGGTCCGTTTGGGGTCGTGCCTTGGAGTTGGCCTTACAAGTGGGACCGCAGTTAAGGAAACTGACTATCGGCAAACCCCCACCTCGCCCGCCGCGTGATGGCTGAAGTTAGAGAAACGACGAGGTTGAAGTGATTGCTCTAGCACGGACTCCAAGAAATAATATGGTGTCAGATGGATGTCGTGGTGATAGCGTGTGCCATACTCCTGGACGTGAATGCTTGTTCTGGCCCATGCCACCCTACTACTCCTACTACTTACTCCTACTATATAGTACTAGTATCGAGGATTCGAGGTGCTAGTTACGTGACATGTAACACATTAACATATGGCTACAGTAAAACACTCACCGACGCCTTGAAGCATGTGAAGCTAGTACTGCTTCTAGGTGAATAAGTCATATTAGAAGGTGCATCACGACCTAGGTGCAAGCAGATTGGTGGAAAATAAGAATATTTCTCTCTTCTAAACACAACATTTAATCACAGCAGTTAAGAGGATGCCTTATTAGCTACCCATGCAAGCCATCGTAATTCATAGCATGCAAAGCGCTTTTATTTCTTGCCTAATAACTGCATGGACGTGCTGCATGCATTGGTCCTTGCCCGAGCAAAAAAAAAGGGAGGAAAAGGGGTTTCCACGAGAGACAACGAGGCCGGTGGAAGCGCTCATTGGCGAACAAGGCAGGGCGGCATCGAGATGGAAAGTTAATGAACGGCGCCCTAAACATTTTGGGAAAATCTAATTTTCAGAAGGTGACTTACTCACCTAGACGCGGAGGAGTACAAATAGTGTACTACTATTGTTGATTGGCCTCATTCGATAACCTCAAGGTTGCAATGCACGCATTACAATTATGTATTCGAAAATATTTCTTTGCCTCGTCGCACCACTCACTCGGAGAAGCGACTCAAAGCCATTCATAAATTTAGTAAGTTTATCACAGGCATATCATTTTATTACATACAACAAAGTCATCAACCCACATCGAGGAGGATACATTATAAATACTAAAGTTTTCACCACACAACAAATAACAAGCAATGAAATGAACTTCAACTCAACCATTCCTCGGCATTGGAAACGCTTGCTTTGAACCACAAGTGATTCTCTCGTACGGGCCATCCATTGTCGATCCGAGACCAACGCAGGATCGATCATCCAGTGAAGCGGCCTACTATATCAGTACCGTGGTAGGGAACCACCCAAATGTCCGAGGTATAGACACGCTTGCTTCTCATAAATGTGTCAACAACGGTTGGATCGCCTTTCACCATCATCGATAGTTTTGTCCAAGGAAGAGCGAGTTTTCTCCAAGACTATCAATTACATGCGAGGGAGAAGGAGTTGGCGCTAGCACACTAGTATCCATCCCGAATACCATGCAACGGGTGTTGGAATAGGTCCGGAGAGTGCGACCATGGGAGACTACACCGCCTTCATAGCGATAACATCATCGATTGGGCTGTATACACACAAGAAGAGGTGATCCATCGGAATTAGTTGCCAGCGCCACGAGTATATGGGCGCTGCTCGTCCTCATGCTCGTGATCATCACCATCGCTATCTCCCCTTGGTTATAAAAATTTTTCAAGTATAGGTGGTGGGATGTTCCACGGGACCTTGGAAACACAAGAAGAAGGTTAATTAGTAAAGGAAACTCGCTAACCCGCATGCATGTGGATGAAACAATTATAATTACGGTGGAAGACAAACGTCATCAAACTACGAGGATCCCATGCAAAATAGTGCCACAGTGGTGGCGGCAAACACACAAGGCCCTCGTATTGAATTGCATCACAACGTACTCATCCGTGTACAGAAACTGATTTTTGAGCAATATCCATCGAGTCAAACCATCAAGGACGGCAACAAGCTTGTCGAAGATAGCAACAACTTCATAGTTGTTGTAATTCCAAGAGCGGTTGGGAACTCGACAAATTGCTATCTTCCATAGAGGACAAATACCATGATCGTATTTGAACGCAAGTGAAGTATCGGTGTGCTCAACCTCTAGGCGATCTCGAGATTTTTGGAAGTGGAACCGGTGGCGAGTGTACACATTTACAAGTTCCCTGCAGCGATTGTACCCAATATAAACAACCCAATCTCCATTTGCGCCTGCCCAAGCCTTGCCCACAAGCGATGGCATCTTAACATCATACGTATCATTATCAAGCGGCATCAACTTGCACAGGCGAGGCCTCCGTCGTGCGCCGGGCGCCGATCCAATGTGGTCACGGGAAGAAGATAGGGAGATCAAACCGCTCTTTGACTCTTGGGTTCCTTGTAATGATGTTATTAGTTGAGTCGAGAATGGGCTTGAACGAACCTGCCATGCTAGCCGAGGTGATGATGTCACACCGATCAATGAGTTCCTCCACCACGTCATCTTTCAGATCGGGGCAAGAATAACGGGGTCGTTTCCGGCCTGTTCCCTCCATGGAGAAGACGATCAAACAATGGCAGAAGAAATGGTTAAGGGCTGAAGGAAAATGGAGGAGGGAGAGGAAAGGCGATGCGGCAATGATTCCAAATCGAGAGGGAAAGGCGAAGAGTCGGTGGACGGTTGCGAGTTTGCCACGGTTCACGAAGAGGTGCCCCGGCCTACATGTCCGTTAGGAAATGCTCCTACTACTCGCCGTCGTCTCACTGATATGTTGGAACGGGACCACATATCAACGAAACATGGTGTGTAATTTCTCGTGCAAAATGCGATCTGGCCGCGTTGGCCGAGGTGCCGCATTAGTTATTGACCTTTATTTTTTTAATGGCGTGCCGATCAGTTTTGAAGCACGACTAACTGGTACTATACGCAGAGAAAATATAAACTACTCTACCACTACTCCACCTCCAGTACTAGTAGTATAAAAAGATATATAGGCTGGAGCTTGGCGCTTTCTTGCTAAGGGCTGCCCACTTGCTTCTCACACTACCACCCTCTCTCCAGATCTAAAAAAGACGGCCCCTCTCTTCTTCCTCACCGGTGGTCACAGATCCACCGGGGAAGAAAAGGATGTGCATCGTTGACGCCTTCGTCAATGCGGCGGCGAGTCACGCAGCGACAAGGCCGTCCTCTCGGACCTAGAGCCCCAGCAGGATGGCCTCCGTCCCCAAGCTTCGGCCGTAGTGTGTGCGGAGGACGACGCGACCACGAGCGAAGCCACTTCCGCCGACCCTCGTGTATGCTACCTCTTTTCGAACCATAACCTTGTTCTATTGCCCCATCTGCCACGCGTCGTTGCATGTGGATCTTTTTCCACTCCACCATCTTCCCCAATTTGCTATCCTCTGCTTTCGCTGGCCACGCAGACGAAAAACCATAATTTGCACTATTAAAGGAAACCCTACTTCATGCGAGACTAATCCATATCCGGGTTGAATAAGGAAAGGAAGGAGAAATGTCTTTGTCCAAGAGAGTAGGCATCGAACCCGCATCTAGGTTGAAAAGGGGAAAATCAGTAGCTAAGGAACGAAGTCTCATGTCTCTTGGTTGAAGAAGGGTAAAAGGCATGACAACGCAATAGAGAATGACCAGGTCGATCGGTTTGTTGTCCTCGCATAGGAAAAAGGTGGCTAAAGAGAACAAAAATGGGACGTAATCCACATATGCTGCCTGGATATTTGTTGCTCTGGGCAACCATACCTCCCTCACCACTCTGCGTCCGTGGAGGTACATCGTACTGGTGCGCCCACTGTCCGAATGGGCCTCCCATGATCTTGTTGCCACTTTTTGCTATTAGTATAACGCCAGCAGTCAAGTCAAGCAATGCTACTGCTAAAGTGATGCCACATTTAACTAATGCCGCTCTCAGTCTAATGCCACCGATAATTTTAAGCAATGCCATTTAATGTCACTGGATTATTTCAGGGGTTAGTACATTGATTGTGGATGTATTAAAGATTTTCCGACTAAGGCATTCTAATCTTTGTTACGCCGATTATACCAACGATGAAACTTGTTACTACCTTCAAATTTTTGCAATTGTTAATGCTTATAGATTACACACCTCACTTTCATGAGATAAGTTAATTTTTTTGTACAGTGTCACCAAAATGCCAAGGCGCTGATGTCATTTTATTTTGGTTAAACTACACAGACAATTATGAAGACAAGAGGAAAGGTCAAGTGTGGGCACTTCCTCCTCCGGCTGTTCTCTTGATAAGTTCGATCAAGTTTTTATGTTTGATCGATTATCAAGATTGGGATAGCAATTTTTAAGGTACCCCCGAGTTTGAAATGATATTTACCTTGGAGGTACATGGTTTGCAATTTTTTTATACTGTCATTAGTTAATAATGCTAGTTACCTTCAGACTTTTGTATTTGGTTTAATGCTCATGCACAGCTAGTATACCAATGCTGAAACTTGTTACCTTTACATTTTGTATTGTTAATTCTTATAGAAACCTTCCAAAGGTAAAAGAGTTTATTGAAATCTGCTCAAGAAAACCATTGTCTTGTACCTGTAATAAACTAGCTACTCTCTTGTTGCACTAGCCACTGGATTAGTGTATATTTGTAGTATTTGAATGGTGTTGCATTGGCGTATGGACATAAATAAAGTGTGGCAAGCTTTCGCGGATATGTGCTCAAGAAAACTACTACCTGTTTTTCTAAATACTAGATGTTTGGGTACTTTAAATTGAACCGCGAAAACGTCTTATATTAAGGAACAAAGGGTGTAGAGTTCACTCAAATTATCCCGGTAAAGCTAGTCACACCTTTGTTAAAATTAATGTTCATTATGTTATCGGAGGAGGTCTTTATGTTTGTCTCTAATGCCTGTCGACTACATACACGACATCATGATGTAATGTTAAGTCATTTCCTTTTTGTATGCAGTGTCCTTTGAATTGTCAAGGAGGTGATGGCATTTTATTTTAGTAGAACTGCACAAAATTTGCTTAAAAATAAGAGGAAAGGTCAGAATGGCTCGAGTTTTCAGAAAAAACTATGTATGCCTTCCGACATCACCAATTACCGTTGCTTTATTTATTCCTTCAAACGGTGGTTAGAAACAGTCTTGCTACCTTTTCCCATTAAGAAATTGGAATGCTTATATTTGTGAGTCTATGCTTCAACTAGTGCCACTTTTAGAGTAATCACACTTTCAATATCTATGCAAACAGGGATGCTCGATTTTAGTGGAACTGCACAAAAAGTCCAACTGGTTCAACATTAGGAGCATGTTTTTTCCAAACCTTTATATCCAATTGGTGGCACTATGAGCTGTTCATTACGAAGGTACATGGTTTGCTACTATCTTGCTACTCTTTTTGTACCGTCATTAGATAGTAATACTAGTGGTTTGCATGTGAATTTATTGGCAGGGGTGGACCTACATTGGAGAGTGCGGGACAGGATTCATGATTGGATGCTCAATTTCGGTTGTATCGATTTCACCTCTTCCATCACTGCGAACATGGATATCCTTGGTCCGATGAAGAATAGGCGCTATATTTCTACTACGAACCAACAAATCAATTCGGATGAAATTGTCCAGGCAAAACATAAGCATGTCAGTTGTCCAAAGGTCTGCAGAACATGACGGATGCTAAGCGGAAGAGACATGTTTAAACCGAAAATACAAGGTGTGGTATATGTTTACTAGCTGCTTGATATTTGTGCGAGACAGAGATGTACACTTGGTGCTATTTGGCAAACAAACAAAGTGTCCGCAATTTTGGTTGAAGCGCACAAGAGAATAGTATAGTCACCGCATGCGATGCCATTTGAAAATAGACACGTAAAGATTGGATAGTCACTTCATGGACCCTTGAGAAAAGTAATCTTTGTACTATTTATTGGCCAACACTAGGTGCTTCATTGCTTTGGTCCTGATTATACAATGGGCATCATTTTGCCTAAGTTAAAGTTTGTATTCGAAAATAGTCTCAATGTGTGATCGAGAGAAGAGCAAATCATATTGCAGTGGATGTTCCTCCATCATGTGTGGTTCATTCTCATGGTTCCAAATTGTTGGTGAAACCACTTATGTTTGCAAGAGGAATAGTAGACTTCACAAACAAATTTGTCTTTCACCGCATCTTGAATGTTGGCCAAGAGAAGCATCCATGTTAGTAGGAAGAACAGATGTTTTTCTAGATCTTTGCTTTTGGAGCTACATTTTTGTATATGATCCGTGAATCATTGAGATGCATTAACATGTTGATCTTACGTATGGGAATCGTGACTAGTTAGTTTTAGTTGCGACGCAAGATCCAAAGTGGCTGATCTTTGCTTTTGGAGCTACATATTTGTATATGATCTGTGAATCATTAAGATGCATTAACGATTACTTATTTCTGTTACGCTCGGTGTTTACAAATTCTTGATCGATCACTAGCTAGCCTACAAATGCGCTCCTGGCAGTTTTATTTGCAACGCAAGATGCGAAGTGGCAGTTTTTGAATAAAAATGCCTACCTCTCGAAGAAACCGACAAGCTACGATGTCGATCCTACACGGATAAAATGCCTACCTCACAAGAAACCGACAAGCTACGATGCTCGATCCTACACGGATAAATAGCGGATCACGCACGTACTACCTCCTTTCCGGTTTGCAGGGCAAAATTCAAGAAACGACCTATTCGATCCTACACGAATAAATAGCGGATCACGCACGTACTAGTACCTCCTTTCCGGTTTGCAGGGCTTAATTCAAACCTCTCACCAACCAAGGTACTCCCTCCGTTCGGGTTTATTAGTCCCGTGAGCAAAGCAGCAAGACCAAGGCATGGCAATAATTAACGGCATGCAGAAGTTTAAGCCTAATTAATTCCAACGATTTAAGTGGCTGCATGAGTGCCCTCGGCATGCAGAAGTTTAAGCCTAATTAATTCCAGCGACTTAAGTGGCTGCATGCTGCTTCGCGGTGTCTTTTGCGGCGATTACGAGTGCTGCATGCAGCCGGCCGTAATTAAGGCAGCTAAGCGATGCGAAAAAGATACGCTTTAATTGTTGTGGGCTTTTTAAATCCGTGGAATCATTATTGACAAGGAGGGAGATGATTCGAGTGCACTCGTTTGATCGCCATGCCGGCGTGCGACCCAGACGGGACGGGACGGGACGGCACATTCATAATTTCAGTTTCTCTAGTTTTCCACGGCAAGCTGGCGCGCTAAGCCATTATGCATTGAATTCCGATGAACGTCGCGCTACCTTCCACCTATAAGTACTGTTTCACGGCCTTCTCCGGTGCCACCGTGACCCAACTCGCCATATCCTCATAAGCCCCCACCGGCCCGACGTCGCTCGCCACGTCCGCCATGCCCCGCCGATCCAGCGGTAGGCGGCCAGAGGCGGTCACCGCCGGAACTAGTGTTCGGGTTTTTCACCGGAAGGCGAGCGAAGGAGGAGGCATTCTATCTCGTCCTTAGTTCGCAATGCGGAGAACGAGGAGTTGTTGGAGCGACCGCATGGCGGAGGAGCAGGAGTTGTTGGGCGCGACCGCTGGCGGAGGAAGCGGCGTATCGCCGATTTGCGCCGCTAAGCGGGACATGGAGCAGCAGCGCACCGGCGCCTGAAGTCGCGAGCGAGAGTGCCAATCGGGCCGACTACATGGAAGCTGCGCCCGGCAAATAGCCACAGGCTGTCGGGCATGCAGCGTTCATAGCGCCGATTTTACTACCAGCTCGTCAAGTGGGTTTCACCTTGGAAGCGAAGCTTGATTGGACCACGCCCGGCATGGAAAGGGCCAGCAGCGCGATAACACGCCCTATCGGACCTCTGGCAAGTCCGAGGCGTAGGACGCCGGTGCCGGCGTTTAGCATGGACAGCAGATGGCGGCCGGCATCGTCTAGTTAGCTAAGAGTAAGTTAGTACTTGTATGCTACTAGGGTGTTAGTGTAGATAGTTAACTTGGCTATGATGGTTGTCAACGTGGAAGTTCAGTACTCTATATGTGCATCGGACACATTACTTTGCTCACGAATGTTGAACTTTACATTTGAGCGTATGGAATGGGTTGTTATTTTTTTAAATGGGTTGTATTTGTCCTCCACGGGTTTAGAGTCGACTTGTGGGCCTAGCAAGTTGATGCGTACACAATCGGGAGATGATTGTGCGTGGAGAGGATGACAGCGAGGACCCGCCAAGGTCATGGCGATCTGTAAGCAAGTGCCTCCTTATTTCAAGCCAATAAAAATGGCTCCTCTTAGTGGATTTCTCTCGACATACTGGTCCCATGCCATTATCAACGTAGTCAATAAATGAGAGAATTGCACAACGAGCGGTGACACGAGGGACCCAAAGAGCCTAGTTATTTTTGTTTTGGGTTAATTTGATAAATGCCACTCCAAATCTGGTGTATCAGAAATGCCATTGCAATTTCCAAACTTTGAAAAATGCCATTTCTAGTGGCATTTTTCAAAGTCCGGAGTGGCGTTTTTCAAAGTTTGCAAACTGCTATGGCGTTTTCAAAGTTTGCAAAACTGCGTTGGCATTTTTCAAAGTTTGGAAATTGCGTTGGCATTTTATGAATCGCCATAATTGGAGTGGCATTTATCTAATTTGTTTTTGAGGCCAGGCGGGGTGTCAACTGGGTATGCGGGACACTCGCCTCTGTCTAGACAGCCTTTTCTTTTTGTTTACCATGAGACCAAACCCAGTTGTCTTTTTTCTTTACGAAAATGGCTAGCCCAGTTTCTTTGTGATTTGTCAAGTAAGTCGCTTTATCGGGCCTGTTGGGCTGAAAATCTTTCAAAGACGAGGAGAGCTTCATTAATTTGGCCGAAAATGGCCTATTAGTAATGAGAAATGGGTTGTACATTTTTAAAACACATCAAACCGGCAATTAGTTTTAAATATCTTTTTTTTATTTCGAGATTTTAAATTGCATTGATTTTTATGCGTGGATAATTTATTGGATTTTATATTGATATATATTTATTTTTTAAATCAGTCTGAATGTGACTCGAAATTTTGGGATTAAAAACAGTTCAGACCGCACCGACATATGCAAAATTTCATATATTTTTTTAACCGTGGCCACAATATGGGCTGTAATGCTAACAAAAAGAATATGGGCTCCAAAAAAACCCGTAAGAATTAGCAAATGGGCTGTAAATTATTTGAAATAATGGCGAGATGGGTTGTATCTTTGTTTTCCACAGATTTGAGGCTTTCCACAGATGGCAGATATCTTTGTTGGATGTCCATCCAACTAGTCGTCTTCTTCAATCTCTGCTCTGCTGCTCGGCCCGCTCAAACAAGCGCCGTGGGACTGCTTGCTCCCTCCTCCCAGCGGTCAGAAGTTGCCTTGCCAGGCCTCACCCCACCGTACTCCCATTGCTGGCCTAGCCATCCCTCTACTCACCCACACCTGCTGTTATTCTCCGGCGACGGCAGACGAACCAGCAAACCCTCGTACAGTCGTCCTCCCCTCCGCGTGGGAAACAAAAACAACTGCCGAGTCTTCCCTGCCTCCGTGTCTTTCCCTTCCTAGGTCTCTCCGTCGTCCACCGCCCTGGTGCTCTCGGTGTGGCATGGTCAACATGGTCAACGGCCGACATGCATGCATCTGAATTAATTTGTCGTGGAGAGGCCGACAGTCCACGGCCGCACGCATGAGAAATGCCTCCTTATTACGCCAAAATAATGATTCCTCCACCTGAGATCTGGGACCCACCGAAAGGGCCTCTGTATTTCGCGAAAAAAACGTTACCGCCGCTGACAGCTCGGACCCACCAGCTATATCTTCGCACGCAAGGAAGTGCCTCCTTATTACACACAAAAAATGAATACTCCCCCTGCTAGCTGGGACCCAATTTAGTGGGCCTACTAAGTTGACGGGGACGAAGGGCTTTTCAACTTAGTCAATATGCACGATTCTAGCTCGACTAACCGTACTATGTCCATCAAACGGCCGTAGTGCTTCTTCAACCTTTGGTCTTCTTGCTCCAGCCGCCCAAAGCAGCGCCGGTCGTGCCGCCTGCTCCTGCCTCCGTGGCGGTGTCTTTGCCTTGGAGGCCTCACCGCCCCCATACTACTCCCATCGCTGGCCAGGCCATCCCTCCACTCCACTCACCCACACCCCCTGTTATTCTGCGGTGACGGCAGTGCAGCCGAACCAGTGAACCCTCGTACTCCTCTCTGCGTGGGCATCCACTGCCGCGTCTTCCCCGGCTCCGTGTCGTCCCCTTCCTAGGCCTCGTCGGCGTCCACCGTCGTGGTGCTCTCGGCGTAGCGTGGTCGGTGTGGTCGGACCGAATTCCATCGAGAAGAATCTTTGTCGTGGAGAGGTGACAGTGGGTCCACGGCAGCCGCGAAGTGCCTCCTTATTACGCGAAAAATAATTATTCCTCCACGACAGCGAGGGACCCACCGGACGCCCACCAAGATTTTTCGCAAAAAAACGCTTGCCCTCGATCGCTGGGGACCCACCCGACGGGCCACCGTATTTAGCGAAAAAACGTTCCTCATTGCCGCTCGGACCCACCGGAAGTGCCTCCTTATTACGCACAAAAATGAATACCCCGCTGGCTGAGACCCACCTTGGTGGGAGGCTGACTGTGAGCCTACTAAGTTGGCGAGGACGGAGGGCTTTGTCAACTTAGTCAATATAAACGATTCTAGCTCCGGTGACCGTCACGATGTCCATCCAACGGCCGTAGTGCTTCTTCAACCTCTGGTCTTCTTCTGCGGCCGCCCAAAGCAGCGCCGGTCGTGCCACATGCTCCTGCCTCCGTGGTCGGATGTCTTGCCATGAGGCCTCACCGCTTCTACTATTCCCACCGCTGGCCAGGCCCTGCGGCGGCAGCAACCTCACACCGCGGTCGAACCGGTGAACCCTCGTACTCCTCTCCGCGCAGGCTTCGCTGCGCGTCTTCCCCGACTCGCGTCGTCCCCTTCCTAGGCCTCGCCGTCGTCCCACCCTGGTGCTCTCGGCCTTGGCGTGGTAAACGTGGTCAAGGCGAATTCCATCGGACGTAGACTATACGTGGAGAGGTGGCAATGGGTCCATGGCGCCCAAGGAAGTGCCTCCTTATTCTGTGAAAATAATGATTCCTCCACCTGACAGCTGGGACCCACCGGACGGGCCACTATATTTCATGAAAAAACATTTCCCTCTGACTGCTAGGACCCATCAGCTACATCTTCGCACGCAAGGAGGTGCATCCGGGCAAAAAAAAATGATTCGCCCCCCTGACTGCTGGGACCCACCAGCTACGTCTTCGCATGCAAGGAAGTGCACGGCGGTCGGGACCCACACAGTCGGCGTCGTAGCATTGTCATTCTGTCGCTAACGATGTACGTACATATATCTTGGTGGATGTAGAGGCGCGCGTGTCGTAGTAGAGGCGCCGCGTGGCTTGTACGCGTCATAACGGCGAGTGCAAGAAAGAAAATACGGCCACGTATGTGTACATACATGCGGGGTCTCGAACGCCTACTCGTGCATACGTACGGCGAGGGCTCGTGTACATGGCTGGGTCGGAACGGAGAAACAGCATCGTCGTCGTGTTCATGGGAGGCAACGGAATGCGTCGTGTTCATGGGGAGGCAACAGAATCGTCGTGTTCATCGGGAGGAAAGCAGGCGTGGGAGCCAACCGGCTGGGTTGGAACGGAATGTGTGGTCGTGTTCATCCGGAGGGCTTGGGCCGGAACAGGCAATGGAAGCGAGGCTGGCATACCGCAGAAGCGGAGGAAGCGGCCTTGTGTTCGACCGCCACGTTCAAGCAGGATCCTGTTCATTGGGAGGTGCAGCGTCTGCCAAAAGCGGAGAAAGCGGACCTCCTACGGTCGAAAGCAGGGTCCCTATTGATCGGGAGGTGTGGCGTACCTCGAGCGGGACTCCACGGGATCTGTTCATCTCCACCATCGACCCTCCGGCCTCCACAGACTCTTGTTCATCCACCGTCGACCTCCTCCGGCCTCCACCGTGGATTGCTCATCCACGGGCTCCTGTTCATCCAGCCTCCACCGCGCGCTACTCCACCGCCATCGCTCAACCAGCCTCTCCACGGGCTCTGTTCCTTCCACCCCTCCCTGGGCTACTGTTCATCCTGCCCTCCACGGGGTGGTTCTGTTCATCCAGCCCTCCACGGGGTCCTGTTCATCCAGCCCCAACCGGCTCGATCAATTGGGGTATTGTTCATGAGGCAACACCACGGGGTCCTGTTCATCCACCCCCACCAGAACTATTCAACCAACCCCCCCGCAACGCCACTGTTCATCCAGAGCGGCATCGATCGGCTTCAGTTAGCAGCAATAGCGAAGGAATCGCTCGATCGGGTTTAGTTAACAGCCATCGATCGATCGCTCGGGTTCAGTAACGCGCAGCCTACAGTGCAATCGTCGGTTTCAGTTAGAGCCCAACGCCTAGCACACACGCGCGTACGTACGAGAGAAACGTGCATCGCTCGGCCCCCGACCACCCACCATAACGGGGGACTTTCCGATATTTTCCGCGCCCTCGCTTCTACCACGGTTTTTTCTGTCATGGATGGCCCAAAGAATGTCATGCAGCCGCGTCTCCGGCCCGCGAGGACGAAAAGCCCATATTCTGTCATGGAACTAGGAGCCCACCACATCTATGATGATACCGGGTTTTGTCACAATTATCGTCATAGAAGTGTCATATGTATGACAGAAAATATTTCGTTCGGCCCAAAATGTCACGGATGTGTCTTTTTTTTGTAGTGAGTGTCGTCCGCCTCATGAGGCTTGGCCCCTCGTGAGGGTCTTGGGTTATTGTTGCTGAAGCTGGGCCGTCTGCCCTCGGCGAACCACGCCGTGGGCGCATGTAAAACAAGTCTGGAACCCCGTTCCCAGAACGCCGACATACTCTATCCTTGAAAACAGTTGCGATCCCCTATACTTGTGGGTTATCAGTGGCGGTGTGTGGTGTTGTTGTCTGATTCAGATTAGCTATTGGCCAACACTTGTGAGGACGGTGCGGGGACTCTAGATCGTCCCGAACATGGGGTTTGGTAGTGCTGATGACCTTCCTCCCTTGTCAATCACTTCACTGTGCGATGGCAAGCAACTTTTGTCGTGGCTTGACTATCTGCTCGTGTGGGCATGGTCATCTGTCGGGCTGTGCGCGTATACAGCTACTAATACTGTGGCAAGTGGCGGAGACATCATATAATGACTTCTGTTGGGTGGTGCTTCTCAAAGTACCCAGTCTTGAGCTCTGGGTGAAAACCCTAAGTCTGTCCCTTGTTAGTTATACTTGGCAATGGGGGCGTATTTTGCGTTGTTACCTTGATGAAGCCATTGCTTGGAGTTTCCTCGACCGCGATCTTCAGGGTGGATGACGATCTGACCT
The DNA here is from genome assembly GCA_021605145.1 of Aegilops bicornis. Lineage (NCBI taxonomy): Eukaryota > Viridiplantae > Streptophyta > Magnoliopsida > Poales > Poaceae > Aegilops > Aegilops bicornis. The sequence continues at coordinate 711,821,447 of CM038675.1, forward strand.
TCGATAGTTGGATCCAGCGATGGAGGCATATGCGTGTCGTTTCCTTCATGGAGGCATCATCTTTGGAGAACCTTTCTCGTAGTCTACATATTGTCAAAAGATGGATGGTACATATGGTCATTGTGGTATATTATCGATAGATGTTTTGATCACTTCATTTTTTTCCTTATTCTTCTTTTTGTTCATGCGCCTAGGCATAGCTTCGGTCTTATTTGACTTTGCTATTGGCCGATGTGATTTTTTGTGTTGGTTGTGTGCATCCTAGCTGCAGAGGCCGGTTGTATGCTTGTTATGATTGTAGCCCTTGATGCTACATTATGAGGGAGTCAATAAAAAGCACCTTCATCAAAATAAATCAGATAAAGATAGAGTGACTTAGTCGGCAGATCAGAATTCAGCTACCCATATAGTCAAAATTCTATTCATTTTCCGTCGGTCCGCCCCATCTCGGATGGCCTCTAGGCCATGAAGGTGCGGAGGACCTCGGCCCCCCGCCGACGGGAGAGACCCCGTTCTCATTCTTGTTAGATCCAGCGTCTTGGTTGGGGCTGTGTGGTGGCGACGATGTCCCTTACTAGGAATAATGTCTCCCATGTTCTATCCCCATCTCGATGGTGCGTCTAGCATCGTTGGAGGGTGTGTGGAGGTTTATCTCTGTCGGATCTCGTGGGATCCAGTCGGTGCTGGTCTTCGGTGGATCTGTTTGGATCCGGTCTTCGTTCGTCTTTGTTTGGGTGTTTACAGACTTGACCCTTCCGATCTACGACTTTCTTCATCGGCGATGGTTGCTACTCTGCTGCGCCGGTCCTATGGGCCTTAGCACGACGACTTCCCGATTGTCTACTACAATAAGGTTTGCCCGGCTCCGATGAGGGAGGGGCGATGACGGCGGCGTGCCTTTGGCTCGCTCCAGTGTTTGCAGTCGTCGTTACGTGGTCCACGGACATGGTTGTAATTTGGGATTTTTACATCTGTGCCCCCGGTTCCTTAGTTGTACTCATTCATCCCCATGCTCTTAACTTTTGCTCACTTTTCCCCACTCCCTTGGCTGAAACTCTCACAAATGGGCAAACTGGACGTTGTCATCGAGTCAATGGCTTGACCGTTAACTCTGACTAGCGGGCCACGTAGGCATGCATGCAACTGACCGCGGTCGTGGGGTAGCACGTGTCCATGGAACATTCCAGAAATGTCCCATCGTATAAGAGGGGGAACCACCTCGCCCCTACCATTTTCCCCCATCTAGATTATTGACTCTAGTGCAAGTGGGAGACTGGAGGAAATATGACCTAGAGGCAATAATAAAGTTGTTATTCATATTTCCTTATATCATGATAAATGTTTATTATTCATGCTAGAATTGTATTAACCGGAAACTTGATACATGTGTGAATACATAGACAAAAACATAGTGTCCCTAGTGAGCCTCTACTAAACTAGCTCGTTAATTAAAGATGGTTAAGTTTCCTAGTCATAGACATGTGTTGTCATTTGATGAACGAGATCACATCATTAGGAGAATGATGTGATGGACAAGAGCCATCCGTTAGCTTAGCATAATGATTGTTAAGTTTTATTGTTGTTGCTTTCTTCATGACTTATACATATCCCTTTGACTATGAGATTATGCAACTCCCGGGTAGCGGAGGAATACGTTGTGTGCTATCAAACGTCACAACGTAACTGGGTGATTATAAAGATGCTCTACAGGTATCTCCGAAGGTGTTTGTTGGGTTGGCATAGATCAAGATTAGGATTTGTTACTCCGAGTATCGGAGAGATATCTCTGGGCCCTCTCGGTAATGCACATCATGATAAGCCTTGCAAGCAATGTGACTAATGAGTTAGTTACAGGATGATGCATTACAGAACGAGTAAAGAGACTTGCCGGTAACGAGATTGAACTAGGTATGAAGATACCAACGATCGAATCTCGGGCAAGTAAGATACGGATGACAAAGGGAATAACGTATGTTGTCATTACGGTACGACCGATAAAGATCTTCGTAGAATATGTGGCAACCAATATGAGCATCCAGGTTCCGCTGTTGGTTATTGACCGGAGAGGTGTCTCGGTCATGTCTACATAGTTCTCGAACCCGTAGGGTCCGCACGCTTAACGTTTGACGACGATTTGTATTATATGAGTTATGTGATTGGTGACCGAATGTTGTTCGGAGTTCCGGATGAGATCACGGACATGACGAGGAGTCTCGAAATGGTCGAGAGGTAAAGATTGATATATTGGATGATAGTGTTCGGACACCGGAAGTGTTCCGGATTGTATCGGGTACATATCGGAGTCTGGGGTTACTGGAACCCCCCCGAGGGAAGATATGGGCCATAGGAGAGAGGCACACCAGCCCACCAAGGGGTGGCGCTTCACAGGAAAGAGGCCGGGTGGACTAGGGGAGGAGCGCGCCACCTTTCCTTCTCCCTCTCTCTCTTTCCCCTTTCCTCCTCAGGTAAAAGGAAAGGGGCGAATCAACTAAGAGCCCAAGTAGGATTCCTCCTACTTGGCGCTTAGGGCCGCTTCCTCCCCTCCTCCTTTATGTCACGTGGGGCGCCTACAACACACATCAATTGTTTCAAGCCGTGTGCGGCGCCCCCCTCCATAGTTTACGCCTCCGCTCATATTCACATAGTGCTTAGGCGAAGCCCTGCGCGGATCACTTCACCATCACTGTCACCATGCTGTTGTGCTGACGGAACTCTCCCTCGACACTTTGCTGGATCAAGAGTTCGAGGGACGTCATCGAGCTGAACGTGTGCAGAACTCGGAGGTGTCGTACGTTCGGTGCTTGATTGGTCGAAACGAGAAGAAGTTCGACTACATCAACCGCGTTAACAAACGCTTCCGCTTTCGGTCTACAAGGGTACGTGGACACACTCTCCCCCTCTCGTTGTTATGCATCTCCTAGATAGATCTTGCGTGAGCGTAGGAATTTTTTTGAAATTGCATGCTACGTTCCCCAACATGTGTGCAGTATGATTCTGGAGAAGATGTGTACAACGACAAAGTCGCGTCCTTCACAGCGAAGGAGGTGGAGAAGATCAAGGCCAAGGGAGTTGCTTCCTTCTACAATCGCAAGATCAAGAAGTGGCACTGCCCCTACTGCACCAACAAGCCAAAGCCAAAGGATGGCCGCTTCGATCACCTTGTGTCTCATGCAGAGGATGTAGCGATTCGCGGGGAGGACTACAAGATCAGGGGCAGCATGCTGCCCTCGCGAAGGCCCTAACTCCGGTGTGATGTGATGATGTTTTATCTTTATCTTTTACTTTTGGTAAACTAAATGTGGATGTTTGGTAAACTTTGCGTGGTGGTATCTAAACTTTGTGTGTGATCTATGGTAGTAATGTATTATGCTATCTATATTTATCTGTCCTTAAATTTGCCTGTGGTGTATGGTATGTTCTGTTTAGATGTTGTGAGCTATGAGTTTAGGTGCTGCAATGATCACACATGCTGCTTCAGTGTTGCTTCACTAATCAGACATGCTGCAAAGAATAAGCAAAAAGAGCAAATTGTCAATCATTTGATCAAATATTCCAATAACAGAGCAAAAAACAACATTTCAATGAAGATATTCATCATTTGATCAAGTATTCCAATAACAGATCAAATATTCCAAATTGAATTTGAGGCAAAATTTTAATTTGAACCAACACTTGAAGTCCATTGCCCTATGGTGTGATGTTGCAAAGTTTGCTGAACTATTATAAACGTTAGGTGATCAATCCGATCTCTTTTGCGTGGTAAAACTTATAGTCATGAGAAATGTGCTCCAAATGAGCTCCATTTGTAATCAAGTTTTTTTGGACCTACTCCAAATGAGCCAAATATTTTTTATTAACACCTCTTCAATCTATATAGTGTAGATTCGAAGTCTCACTATTTATTTAATTAATCTTCATATTTTTACTTTTTTTTGAAAAAATTATGCTTTAATAGAAAACCATTAAAAACACGTTTAAAATATGAAAATGGAAAACTAAGTTCAGATCCTTCTTACTCACTTTGAAATCAAGCTTTGGTGAATTTTTTAATTTTTTTAATTTTTCAGAAATCCTACCTCCTCTCCTTGAACTATGTGCAATGTTATACGTGATAGCTCATATGTGTGAAGATTTTTTCATGAAAATGTCCATAGACCAAGTTTATGATTTTTGGTTGGTAACATGTCACATAAGACAACATTGTGTGTAGGTTTTATATTTTTTTGATTTTTTTTAAATTAATGGTGCTGATTTGACCTCGTTCGTGCCACCTAGGTTTTTTTTGAAAATTTCCGTATACCAAGTTTAGTATTTTTCCCCGTTAGTGTGTCTTATAAAACGACTAACAGCGAAGGTTTCACATTTTTTCTATTTTTTTTAATTAGTTATGCTCAGTCAAAGCCTAGATAACCCAATTGACCAACTCAAAACCCCTCTAAACCCCGCAGGATTTCGCCTAACCCTAGCTCCGAACATCAGTCGTCCGATCATACACTAGCGCCAAGCGACAACCCTTAGATGTGGTCTTCTAGAAGGGCTGGCTGCATGCAGGCTTCGTGCCGTTGGATCAGATGGACGGCTCCGCATTGTTGGATCGTGGGGCGATCCGCGAGATATTCTCCCATTGGTTGTACTCGCCCACCATTGACTCCATGAAAAGAACATAGTTATTGGGCCCAAAATGAAACCAAACTCTGGTTGAGCCGTCGCATTGGCTCTGTTTTTTGGCTTGACCCTTGTTTTGAGTTCCCGATGCCGCGGTCGGTGTGAAAACGAGCTAGTTCATATTTGACCCCATTACTGCCACGGCGAAATAAAACGTCGCACTACGGCTATTTAAGCCACCCATCATCTTCTTCTTCCTCTCACATCCCTCATCTATCTCCCATCCTCTGCCATCTGCCCTTCTTATTCTTGAACTCCATCTTCGACCATGCAGTACACCGGACCAACCTACCGCTTCCCACCCACCATGCCGGAGAGGCTCCACCCTGCCGGCGTGTACGTTGAGAGTACACTATGTGTGTGGGCGATATCAAGGTGGAGGACCGCAAGGGGCCTCACCGAGTTCTTCCTCGCAACCGGTTACCGCCACCTCCCACGGAGATCTCCAACGATGTTCCGCGTCGAGGAGGTCATCCAAAACGGGGTGGTGGTTGCTATCTTTGCCCACTTCACCAACCCCTTCGACGCCTTCTACCTCCTTGGCCGCGTGTTTTGGTGTGGCTGTGAGTTCATCGCTTTCACTACCCACAACATCTTCATGGAGTACAGCAACATCTTCCTCACCGCGTCGCGCATGCACACTCTGCTGTACCCCATCAACAACACCCCGAAGGAGCAGTGAAGGGCGCCCGGAGGAGCGAGGACGAGCGAGGTGGCGAAGGCTGCGGCTAGGGTTTAGAACCCTCTATCTTTTTTTAATCTATGTTATGTTATTAAGTTGTAATTGAACTATATGATCGTGCTCTGGGCTTGTTGGCCCTATCTATGTTATGTTATTAAGTTCTATTATTAAGTTTTCTATCTATCCTACTATTAAGTTCTTGCTAGTTTGTACCTTTTTTTTGAATTATTGATTGTTTTTTGAGAGAGCTTGCTTTGTTCGTAAGCACCTAGTGCATGCATAGCTACACAAGCCACCACCACGTCAAGGAAGCTTCCTCGGTGACGAGGGTTTCGAGTTCCTTAATGGTGATGGTGTGCTTACTCACCATCTCCATAAGCATACGAAACATAGTGAGCTTCTTTCCTTTGAAGTATATAGGACCATCTATATCATCATCATCATAATCATCCTCCGGATCAAGATACTCATCACAAGGAGTAGAAGGAGTGAAAAGAGGAGGGTTTGACCGTGGGGTTACCTTGACCTTGTCAGGAGAGTTTTGGCCCTCTCCATCTTCTACCGCGGCCTTTGCCATTAGGCACTTGTGAGCGTTGCCCTTGTAGTCTTTCATATAGTTGTAGGTGACAACATCACCACTCTTGTTGACTAGCCTCAAAGTGTTTCGAGAATCTTGAGCTATGTAGCCACCTAGTGCATGCAGCCAAAAACAATAAAAAAATATTGTTCAATTTATTCGTCGTAGCAAAACGGGTGCAAATGCGAGTGGATCGAAGATGTTCTAAATCGAGGAGACAAGCATCGGCGCATCTTGACGGCGGTCATTGCGTCCGTGGCGGTGGCGTGCATGAAAGCGGCTTTCGGTAAGACGCGCATCGGCGCGAGCGAGGCTAGCTGCATGCATGCATAGCAGGCTAGCTGGATACGTCGTGCATGCATTGCAGGCTTCTGTCATGGCGGCGCGCGCAGGCGTTTCATGCAACGGCCCAACAGTCCAATGAAACCACGGCCCAACGGTCGAACAGCGCCACCGTCCAAGGCCTCCCCACTTGTCAGGTCCAATGGGCGACACACTCCAGCGCGGCCCCACTCGTCAGAGTTAACGGTCAAAGCACTGATCCGACGGCATCCACCGTTTGTGACCATTTCTGAGGGTTTCGGACAAGAGAGTGGAGAAAAGTGAGCAAACGTATGGCTAAGGAACCAGGGGCACAGATGTAAAAATCCCGTGTAATTTTTATACATCTGTTATTCTTTGTACTGTAATGATTGAAGATGAATAGATATGAAGTTTCTCTAGAAAAAATGTAATCTACAGAAGAAGTAAAAAAAAAGTGTACCGACGACATCCTTGCTACTGTACTTCCTCCCGTTCCCCGTCCTAATCAACATTCAGCAAACGGTGAACAGCTTAAATGATCACTAGTAATGCACAGTCAGCTGAGCTACCGGATAAAAATGTCAGCCCTGCTACGATCATCGCTACTCCTCGGGTCACCGTACGTAGTAAATCAAGTCATTAATGTTGCACTAGGGCGTGGGGATGATCATGATCAGATGGCGTACATCTTCTTGAAGTCCTCGTCGACCCACTCGTGCTCCGACAGTCCAGACCCCGAGTGTGAGCGCGAGCGGCTCATCGACGAGCGCTTGATGTTGCGCATGCGCTTGGCCTCGAGCCGGTGCGCGATGACCCAGTAGAGCATGGTGCCGATGGTGGTGACCAGGATGGTGGCGCCCATGATGGTAACCGCGACGGCCAGCCACTGCTCCGCGCGCCCGACGACGACGAACGACAGCGCCAGGAAGGCGACGCTGATGAGCACGCAGGCCACCCACATGAGCTTGTTGATCACCGCCATCATCTGCTTCTTGGCCTTCCGCTCGATCACCACCACCGACGTCTGCACCACCACCACCGCCAGCGAGATGAAGAGCGCCACCGAGTCGAACACGAAGAAGATGATGAAGGGGGTCTGGTGGGCGATGTTGGCCTCGCCCAGCTCCTGCCCCGGCCCCAGGCTGTCCGCGTCCACGTACTCGCCGGGCACCGTGAAGATGGCCGCGAACGCCACCGTCGCGATCAGCACCGCCACCACCGTGGTGGAGTTGATGGCGTTGTTCAGCCCTTCCTCGTGGAGCTTGTTGATGCGCTTCTGGATCCCCTGCATCCGCACGCGCGTCTGCCGCGTCTGCTCCAGCTGCGAGTGCACCTCGTGCTTGATGTCGCTCACCTGCTGCTTCAGCTCGCGCGCCGGGTTGCCGCCGCTCGTGGGGCTCAGGGCGCGGGCGGACTGCACGCCGTGCTCCGTCAGCACGCCGGCCACCTCGCCGTTGCCCATCTTCTCCGCCGTGTCCAGCGGCGTCTCGGCGGCCCGGTTGATCGCCTTCAGGTTCGTGTCCGGCAGCTCGAGCAGACGCTTAATGATCTGGTGCCGCGCCTTGCGCGAGGCGATGTGCAGCGCGGTGTTGCCCTTGTTGTCCGGGAGGTTGAGCAGCGAAGGGTCGGCGGCGAGGAGCGCGTCCACAAGGTCGAGGTTGGTGCCCTTGGCGGCCATGTGCAGCGCCGTCTGCCCCTTCTTGTCCACCCGGAGCGCGATGCTGGGCTCCGCCTCCAGCAGCGCGCGCACCACCTGCACGTGGCCGTTCCTCGCCGCCGAGTGCAGCGCCGTCTTGCCGTTGCTCCGCGCGATCAGCGCCAGGGTCCCGTCCACCTCCAGCAGCAGCCGCACCACCTCCATGTGGCCCTGCGTCGCCGCGGTGTTGAGCGCCGTCGTGTTCGACGCGTCCACCGTCATCGCCAGCTCCGGCAGCGCCTGGAGCAGCTCCTTCACCACCTCTGCGCCATGCATGCAAGCAACATGAATCATTGTAAACACGAAGACGGCGCGTAATGCGTGCGTGTGAGAGTGAGAGGATGAGAGGGGACTAGACGTAGACGATGGATGTACCTACATCCCCTTGCTTGGCGGCAATGTGGAGTGCGTCGTAGCCGCTGCGGGCCTTGATGCCGGCGGTGGCGACGTCGTGGTACTTGACCATCTCGTTGACCAGGGCCACGTAGCCGTACTCGGCGGCGACGAACAGCGGCGTCTCCCCGGCCGTGTTCTGCTTGGACAGCAGCGCGCGCAGCTCCTCCGGCGACGCGCTGGACAGCGTCTCCTGCACGGCGACGAGCAGCCCGGCGCGCGCCGCCCCGTGCAGCGCCGTGTCGTCCCGCTTCCCGGTGAGCTGCTTGGTCATCTTCTTGCGCCGCGTCGCCGCCTGCGCCGCCCTGGCCGAGTCCATTGCCTCGGCTTGGCGGCAAAACCAGAGGCGCGTCACTCAAAACTTGCTAGCTAGCGGCAAGCCCTGCGAGAATGAGACGAGCAGAACAGTCCATGAGAGCCATAACACCATCAGCAGCCATTCGTCGTCCATTTCCTCCATTCCTTTTCGCCCACTTGCGCGAATTCACCTACCAAATTCCAAATTACGTACCCTCTCATTCCCACCCCATTAACAGCGGAGCCAAAATAAAATCTACCAAAAGGGAGAAAGGTAGTATGGAACAGCAAAAGAGATAGACACGAACGAAAGTCGATGGAGAAGAAAAGCGAGTATGAACCAAACAATTGTAAAATGAGACCCAGCTAGGCAGTGTCATGCCATGCAAATGCGAGTGCCCTCCCCACCCCGTCAATTTAATTTGCTCACACACACAAAGGCGCCTCCATTCGCACACGTTGAGAATCAAACTAGGCATCTATCTACAGAAAAAGGAAGATCGCAATGCCAAATGCCCATTTTTCTCTCCATTAAAACACAGGCTATATAATTGCAACCTCTTTCGTTCCCCACTGATTGCCACCTCATGCTTTGCGGTAAAGAAGAGGCGATGGGCGACGCCACATAGGAAAGGAACACAAAGGGGATCCATCAACCCTAGGAATCACATGGTTGGAATCCAAACTCGCATTACAATATGGTAGAACCCCTAATTGGCACCGCGAGCCCACGAACGAACGGGGATTGGATTGGGGCACACATGATCGGCGGACGTGCGTGCTGCTGGCAGGAGCAGGAAAACATACCGGCGTGGCGAGCTCTGCGCCTCCATGTGAGCCATGGGACCCCCGCCCCGACCGATCCGCACGTACCAGAGGCAGAGCGGATGATGCGTAGGAGAGCTGGAGAGGAGACAAGGGCCGGGTCGATTAGAAAATCTGCAATTGGACGATCAATGGATGAGCAGCCATGGAAATGGAATCATTTTTCTGTGTGAAAATAATAATAATCATAAACGTTTTTCCTCGGTTTTATGTGCCTATATTAAGAAAGCGACAGCCAGGACTAGAAGAAGTGTGAGCTGCGAGGCAGTTGGTGATGCATGTTTCGGTGACCGTCGATTCCCTTCTCGTTTTATGCTTCTTTTGTTCGTTTCTGTTGGTTTTCTTCCCTGCGCGTGTGTAGTGTGTATGTGTGGGACGTGGAGTATGTGATCACGAGCACACAGGCTCTCGTAATCTGTCCCGTTCGGTATGGCTTCGTAATTCGTTTTACTGAGCGCACGTAATAGTTCCAGGGCCCACCAGAAAATGTGGAATTGAAAAATACAGTCCTGTCCGGTGGGGCAGGATCACGCGGACGTTTAACGACGTTTAACGCCATCGGGAGTCCGGGTCAGAGCCGTGGCTCGAGTCGTCATCCACGTCCTGATCCGTGGATCAGTTGTGATGCTTTCCGGCAGCGTAGGCAGTAGGATGGAGTAAATGCAGCACTGCGTCGGTGGCCTTGTCTACTATCGCCCGTCTGCTGTTCTTGTTTTGTTGAGCGGTGATCTGGTAGAACCACCATCTCTTTAGGGTTAGCTCCTATCTGCTCCGACGAACATGGAGTTCTTGATGCGCCGATCGACGGGCGTGGATACGGGCGTGGATGTGGTTGTTCCCCGCATTTTCGCTCGGATTTCCAAAAGATCTAACTTTTTTTGCGGCGTTGTATGCGTGCAGCAGAACACTTTTGGAGGAGGTGAGCAGCGGGGACATAGCCACGGAGCCTCTGCACTATCTCTGTTAGGCCGCCGGCCGTCACGGCGAGGTACCGGCCGGGCGACTACCTCCGGTGCGGATGCACAGATCTGTCTTGGCGGAGGCGGCGGTGGACGATGGGACCGCGGATAAGTCTCAAGCATCTGAACACTCCATAGAAAAGATTGACCCCAAGGCTTCTGGGTTGACGCGAAGGTATGCATTTTGGGCTGCCACAAGTTCAGTTGGAAATGAATTCTGCTACCTATATTATTAGATAGCAACTGAATCTGTAGGTGAAATTAGTACACACATATATTCAGTTGCAATAAATCTCAAATGTAAAAAGTCTATGGGATTGTAAACGTTTATGGTAGAATTCAGTTACCAGGTTGGTAGCTGTTATACCCCTATGAGGTACACACCATCTGTTAATTGATGGAATTGATTTAAGCAAACGTGTACGTAGATAGACATGTACTAATTAGAATCACTTACCTTAGTTGTCAAATGATTTACAAGAAGAACAATATGTAAAAATTAAGTTGGATGCAAGAAAAGCTAGACTGTATATTAGTAACTTAGCCTGATTACTGAACCTGTTAGTATGGGTTCCCCTGTTAGGGATTATTCTCGCTTCTAGTGTAAATATGATATCTATATTGGAAGGTTTTATTTTGGGGAATCATTTTATCTCGTCGAATTTGATGTGTGTGTCATGCTTGTGCTCGATTTCACTATGGATGAACCAATGCTTTGCACATATTTTCATGGGCTAGCAGAGTGCGGATTGGGGTTGCCGAGGTAGGCAGAGCCCCATGCCCTAATGAGATTTCAGCGATGGAGAAATCAATCCAGGGATTTGCCAAAGAACCTGGTGATAACGTCATCGTACCGAAATTAGGAACAAGCTTTGACACACTCGGACAAGCCTATGATTTTACAATCTGTATTCATGGAAGAAAGGTTTCGACATTGGATATGGAAAGAGCAGGCTAAATGTCAACCGGACAAAATGCATGCAAGAGATAGTGTGCAGCCGCGCAGTATGCCCATTTGTGCCTAATTTTCTGCATTTTGCATTCCGATCGCTGTGTGTTTGTGTTGTAATTAAATTGGTTCTTGCCATTGTGTGGCTGCCGGTGCGCGAGGGCTGGCTGCTGGACCGTGCCTAAACGGAAGTTCAGCTAAGCAAGGTACTCCTCGTTCGATCTCATGTATCCACACATTCCAACCTACTACAGAATCGGGTGGCAGGACACAAGATTAGGTAGTTATTCATACGTATGATTAAGTATCAAGCAGTTATTTACAGACCACTTGTTGTCGTGAAAACTTAAATCTTTATTCACGCACTTTTTAGCCTGACTTCCTGGATTCAACCTATCAACGATTAACGAAGGATAATAGCTTGAACAGTCATATATTCTATAGAGCAACAGTGAAAAAATTATTAGGTGGACAACCGGACATAACCGGTACAGCCAGATTAGTCATGATTCATGGTTGAAAATTAGCTATAAGAAAACACATTTACATACTGAATGGTTTAACAACTACTGACATGCAGATGTAGCACATCAAATTAGTCGACAATGTGCATTGATCAGAAAAAGTCATAGGATTCTGCGATGGAGCAAATTGCCCCTGTAGGTGTTGAGAGGAATCATATGGAGTATTCCACTCAGTAACAGCAACAGAATTATAGTCCTGGCCAACTCTAGCATGTGTGACACTTGGGGCAACAAGTACATTTTTCTGTATCATTGATCTACTCTGCTTCAGGGTTGTGCAATCTTGGCTATTATTGACAACTGATGCCAAGATAGAACCAAAGCTGTATCACAGTATTAGTTAATGTTTACTCTGCAGCAACTCAGTCGACCAGTGTCAAACTGAACTTTCTTATTTCGAACTTGGTAGACTGGCACTGATGTTCATTGGTGGATATATTATATTTTGGGCAAAACACAGAGAGTTCAAGATAGGGATCTGGGAGTGCCAAATGAGTATGAAATTTTAGAGTTCGGACTTGAGGGGATTTGGGAATCACCTCCAGTTCATCAGCAGCCTAATTGCAGGATCCAATATATCACTAGCGATATGCTGAGTTATCATCTCAGCTCGCCGGCTGGCAGGCTGGGCGTGTTTATCCATATGTATCTCTGCTTCCGTGGGTACCTTGTTGCAGATCGGTTGTTTCCCCTGTATTTTTTGCCTTGTTCCACTTGTTTTTTATTCTGTTCTTGGAAAAAAGTATTATAATTCTTTGGGAGTAAGTTTTAACTGTGATGGTTGGATTCTGTTGTTGTTTTTGCAGGAGGCAGAGGCTGGTGGAACAAAAGATGCAAGAGATATGAGGAAGAGGAACTACTAAATTATCCACTTAGGCCATGCACAAGAGCATACTTCTCGAGAACTATAATAATCTGTTTGAATTAGTTATAGTATAAATGAATAGAAAAAATCAGTTCATTAACTGAGTACTCAAATTCTATCCAGGGAAGTGTTTCTTGTTTAAATTTCTTTTTGGAGCTATCTATACAAAAGAAATATATACTTATGAAATGGTGGTTTAGGTTTTATTGCCACAATCTCGAACAGGAAAAGCTTTCTTGGAGTGATCTCTAAGTGTGCAGCTTCAGAGTGATAATTTGTATAGAATGTTATGTCACCAGCATGATGATTTGTAGAGACTGTTATGTCAGTGTAATAGGTTAACTAATCTGTATGTTGTTTAGGTATGTTTTGTGACTGTGTGATTAATAACTTTCTGTGGGTTGCCTATCAGCATGAATCTGAAGACGCATGCTGGGAGGTGGTGTCTGAAGAAATGTTCAGATACAAGCTGCCGGCTAAGGTTGCTAGTTGCGCTAGTGTTTAATTTAATGTATGCGTGTCGGCAGTCACACTACTATGACGCAGCCATCCTTCTGTGCGCCCCTGCGTTCAAAATTTGAATCGCATAGGCAGAATATCAGACATAGTTGTGTACATAAGGGGGCGTTAGTACAGAATATGAGTCGAGACGGCTCATATCGTATGACTCCTCCTGATCCGCGTCAGGAATGCCTGACGGCATAGTGGGAGCTACACCTGACTAGTGGGCCATGGGCCATAATAAAATATGAAATACATAAATTGGAGCTGGGCCTATACAACTGGCAGTGCGCATCACGAGAGAACTGGGTGGTGCAGATAACAAGATCACATGTGCTCGGGATCACAATGGCACTTTCGGTATGTGTGTTGTTTTACTTTAGTTCCTGGTTTGGTGATGACCAGGAGCTTTAAGAATGAATCCGATCGAGGGAGAAAGATATGGTCGTTGACCGTTGACGCAGCAGCAGTGCAGCCTCATCCGCGGTCTCCGTCCGTGCGGGCATGGCAACGTATAACCGGCCATGATTGGGACGAGATATGGTCGAACGTACTCCCATGTACATTGCCACGTAGTATATGTACTACTTCAACTTAGTAAGTGCTCCTGTTTGAAAACATAATGTGTAGTATATTGATCCATTAACATAAATGTATGACCTATGCTCATTTTTCTCAATATGTGATCTATCACAGGATGTGAAATCGATGCCATCAGATTCGAACCAAAGGAAAAAAAATACTTATGATTTTCTACAATCCCTTTCCAGATTACATGACCTTTTAGAGCCCATAGTCCGAGGCCTTTGAATTGACAACAGAAATACAAAAAAACTTATTCCGATTCACGAGATTTAATAGCACCATCATATTTGTAATGATAATATTTTCATGACATACTGTTTCTGTATGATATAATTATAAAGATGCGATCTCCACTAACCAATTTATCTCAATATGTAACCATGCTATCTCAACATGCAACCATGTATGAGAAAATATCCACCTCAACATACTAGCATTGTACCGTGTTAAAGCATGTATGTAAAACTTATTATGGTACTTATATTTAATAAATATTTTGCAACCATACAATAATCAAATACTATGAAATAAAATATATTTCTCATTTTAAGCTCCCCTATTTTTATCCAAATATTAATATTTCAATATGTTCCCCGTGGTAACACGCGGGATAACATCTTGAATGGAGCAAAGATATTTGTTGCAGAACACGCCAATACCCAAAACGTCGTTTATTTTGGAATGGAGCAAGTATCACATAAACCATATAAAATTAGCCAAAGGCTTGTATTAATAGATCAAATATGCCTTAAACGAGGACACCAGAAGATCTTAGTGAGGGCCAAAGGGGGCATGCCCCCTCCCCTCAGCTTCATTTAAGACTCATTTAGCCCTCTCTCAAATCGCGCTGAAGCTCCTACACTGCCACTCACTACTATGATTGCCATTGCTATGCATGCTGAGTTCTCTTTCAATAGACATTTTTTATGTTAGCTACAACTCGTATGACTGTCGTTGGCATATGCGCGGTGACTTCTATCATACTGCTCATTCAACGTATGAACTCGGTGCTCATGATTATTGCCATTTACTTACCACCATGGAAGAGAATGGGCCACTCTCGATGTTGAGGAAATTAGCATCCCTTTAGGTGTTTCTAGCGATTCTGTGTGAATATTGGCCCTTGATACTCATATATCTACTAGCTTATTGAGGGGGTCAAAGAGGAGGAAACACTACATGCTCTTGGGAAACCTGAGTGCTATGTGTCCATTTTATGTAATATAAACTGCAACTGAAACCTGACTGGTAAAGATCAAGTACTCTTTATACTCAATATTGATGTGTCCATCATTGCCAAAGTTCTTGTATCATGTCCGAACATTGCTCTAGCTACACCGGACAAAGGAGAAAGACAACCGGTATTAGGAGATGTTCCATGTGTTATGGAGGATAAGGGAATGAACTTGGGTCATGATAATTTGATGCAGCAAGTTTTTATTGGTTCAATGCTGCTCCATATTACTCCACCGCAGGAAGAAGTCATACCAAACTTTAGGACTCCACCAAGAATAGCTTTGTTTCAATCGGTTGGAGAAAAAAAAAAGCAAACTTGGAATTTAATCTGCTGCTACGTGACGTTCTCACTTAATGTTACATCGTTCAAAAATTGCATCACACAATTCTTCTTTTTTTCTAGTACTTCAGTTACGTACTTTTTTTAGCTAATATAGTTAAGTACTAGTAGGTTGAGTCCTAGCGGTTCACGACCTACATGATCAGTGTGTCTGGGTCATTAATTTATCAAGATATGACTAGCAAAAGAGCGTGTGCGTTGCAACTGGAAAATATCACTCCTCTAACCCAATAACCATGACTCAAGACCCCATAGGTCCACGTCTTTTATTACAACACATGACATCCCATCTTCTTCTTCTTCTTCTTCTTCTTCTTCTTCCTAGAGAGAAGCTAGTGAGAAGCGCAGTGACCGAAGAAAAACATATGTAACCGATGTTGACAAAATTGAGAAAGTCTTTAGTCAAAGTATTCATAAAACGGAGAGCAAGTTCTTCAGCATACAAATGAGTAAATGAAAGGTTGAGGAAATAGAACCCGATTGCTCGATGAAGACACTGGATTTTTTTTGACCACTTCCGGTTGTGGCAACTGTACGTCTAGTTAGGGAGACTTGATATTAAACCCAACAGTCACTAAGTCTTCATGTATTCCCCTTGAGCTAAAGTCACTTAGACTCCGTCCAATCACTTGTGGTAAGTCTTCAAGGTAGACTTCCAAAACCTTCACATACTTGTTCACCGGCATGTCATAATTTCCTCTTGGGTGCTGAGAACATGACGCTTAACCATTTGGAAGATCATAGTCTTCAAAGGTAACAAACGTCGGATCATACAAAACAATTTCTTCAGTGATGCTCAATCACTTTGGGCTCTGGGTGTTTGGGTTTTTCACACTTAGGATTCTCTCAAATTTGTTAGAGGATGGGTTGCTCTAAATGACACTTGTTAATCTCTCTCTCTCTCTCGGAGCATCCAACCAAGTACTGGTTGTGGGGGGGGGGGGGGCTATTTATAGCCAAGGCAACCCGCCATGATAACACATAAATGCCCTTCGGACATGACCGTTGTCAAGATAAGATCTACTCGAAAGCTGGAACTAGCGCATCAACGATCGGAATGACAAAGTCGTCGGAGCTCTCATTTTCCTCATTGGGTAGGCGAATCTGTTGGGAACATAGTATTTCAAAAATTCCTACGATCACGCAAGATCTATCTAGGAGAAGCATAGCAACAAGCGGGGAGAGAGTGTCCACGTACCCTCGTAGACCGAAAGCGGAAGCGTTAAGTAACGCGGTTGATGTAGTCGAACGTCTTCGCGATCCAACCGATCAAGTACCGAACGCACGGCACCTCCGCGATCTGCACACGTTCAGCTCGGTGACGTCCCTCGAACTTCTAGATCCAGTCGAGGGAGAGTTTCGTCATCACGACGGCGTGTTGACGTTGAGGATGAAGTTACCAACGCAGGGCTTCGCCTAAGCACTACGACAATATGACCGAGGTGGAAATATGTGGATGGGGGCACCGCACACGGCTAAAAATCAACTTGTGTGTCTATGGGGTGCCCCCTCCCCCGTATATAAAGGAGGTGAGGAAGGGGTCGGCCGTCCTCATGGTGCGCCCCCCAAGGGGGGGATTCCTACTCCTACTAGGAGTAGGTTTCCCCCCTTTCCTAGTCCAACTAGGAGGGGGGAGGAAGGGGAAGAGGGGAAGAAGGAAAGAGGGGCCGGCCCCCTCCCCAATTTGGATTGGGCTTTGAGGGGCGCGCCCCACCTCTTGGCCGCCTCCTCTTTCTTCCACTAAGGCCCGTGAAGGCCCATTGACCCCCCCGGGGGGGGGGGGGGGTTTCCGGTAACCTCCCGGTACTCCGGTAAATGCCCGAACTCATCCGAAACCATTCCGGTGTCCAAACGTAACCTTCCAATATATCAATCTTCATGTCTCGACCATTTCGAGACTCCTCGTCATGTCCATGATCACATCCGGGACTCCGAACTACCTTTGGTACATCAAAACACATAAACTCATAATACCGATCGTCATCAAACGTTAAGCGTGCGGACCCTACGAGTTCGAGAACTATGTAGACATGACCGAGACTCACTTCCGGTCAATAACCAATAGCGGAACCTGGATGCTCATATTGGTTCCTACATATTCTACGAAGATCTTTATTGGTCAAACCGCATAACAACGTAAGTTGTTCCCTTTGTCATCGGTATGTTACTTGCCCGATATTCGATCGTCGGTATCATCATACCTAGTTCAATCTCGTCACCGGAAAGTCTCTTTACTCGTTCCGTAATGCAACATCTCGTAACTAACTCATTAGTCACATTTCTTGCAAGGCTTATATTGATGTACATTACCGAGAGGGCCCAGAGATACCTCTCCGACAATCGGAGTGACAAATCCTAATCTCGATCTATGCCAACTCAACAAACACCATCGGAGACACCTATGGAGCATCTTTATAATCACTCAGTTACGTTGTGACGTTTGATAGCACACTAAGTGTTCCTCCGGTATTCGGGAGTTGCATAATCTCATAGTCATAGGAACATGTATAAGTTATTAAGAAATCAATAGCAATAAACTAAATGATCATAGTGCTAAGCTAACGGATGGGTCAAGTCAATCACATCATTCTCTAATGACGTGATCCCGTTCACCAAATGACAACTCATGTCTGTGGCTAGGAAACTTAACCATCTTTGATTAACGAGCTAGTCAAGTAGAGGCATACTAGTGACACTCTGTTTGTCTATGTATTCACACATGTACTAACTTTCCGGTTAAGACGATTCTAGCATGAATAATAAACATTTATCATGATGTAAGGAAATATAAATAACAACTTTATTATTGCCTCTAGGGCATATTTCCTTGATCTCCCACTTGCACTAGAGTCAATAATCTAGATTACAAGAATGATTCTAACACCCATGGAGTCTTGGTGCTGATCATGTTTTGCTCGTGAGAGAGGCTTAGTCAACGGGTTTGCAACATTCAGATCCGTATGTATCTTGCAAATCTCAATGTCTCCCTCCTTGAATTGATTGTGGATAGAATTGAAGCGTCTCTTGATGTGCTTGGTTCTCTTGTGAAATCTGGATTCCTTTGCCAAGGCAATTGCACCAGTATTGTCACAAAAGATTTTCATTGGACCCGATGCACTAGGTATGACACCTAGATCGGATATGAACTCCTTCATCCAGACTCCTTCATTTGCTCCTTCTGAAGCAGCTATGTACTCCGCTTCACACGTAGATCCCGCCACGACGCTTTGCTTAGAACTGGACCAGCTGACAGCTCCACCGTTCAATATAATTACGTATCCGGATTGTGACTTAGAGTCATCCGGATTAGTGTCAAAGCTTGCATCAACGTAACCGTTTACGACGAGCTCTTTGTCACCTCCATAAACGAGAAACATATCCCTAGTCCTTTTCAGGTATTTCAAGATGTTCTTCACACTGTCCAGAGGATCCACTCTGGATTACTTTGGTACCTCCACCGCTAAACTAATAGCAAGGTACACATCAGTGCGGTACACAAGATTGCATACATGATAGAACCTATGGCTGAAGCATAGGGAATGACTTTCATTTTCTCTCTATTTTTACGAGTGGTCGGGCATTGTGTCTGACTCAACTTCACACCTTGTAACACAGGCAAGAACCCTTTCTTTGCTTGATCCATTTTGAACTTTTTCAAAACTTTATCAAGGTATGTGCTTTATGAAAGTCCAATTAAGCGTCTTGATCTATCTCTATAGATCTTGATGCCCAATATATAAGCAGCTTCACCGAGGTATTTCATTGAAAAATTCTTATTCAAGTATCCTTTTATGCTATTCGGAAATTCAGTATCATTTCCGATCAACAATATGTCATCCACATATAATATCAAAAATGCTACAGAGCTCCCACTCACTTTCTTGTAAATACATGATTCCCCAAAAGTCTGTGTAAAAGCATATGCTTTGATCACACTATCAAAGCATATATTCCAACTCCGAGAGGCTTGCACCAGTCCATAAATGGATCGCTGCAGCTTGCACACTTTGTTAGCACCTTTTGGATCGACAAAACCTTTTGGTTGCATCATATACAACTCCTCTTTAAGATATCCATTAAGGAATGCAGTTTTGACATCCATTTGTCATATTTCATAATCATAAAATTCGGCAATTGCTAACATGATTTGGACGGACTTAAGCATCACTACGGGTGAGAAGGTCTCATCGTAGTCATCACCTTGAACTTGTCAAAAACCTTTCGAAGCAAGTCGAGCTTTGTAGACAATAATATAACCGTCAGCGTCGGTCTTCTTCTTGAAGATCCATTTATTCTCTATGGCTTGCCGATCATCGGGCAAGTCAACCAAAGTCCACACTTTGTTCTCATACATGGATCCCATCTTAGATTTCATGGCCTCAAGCCATTTGGCGGAATCTAGTCTCATCATCGCTTCCTCATAGGTCGTAGGTTCATCATGGTCAAGTAACATGACCTCCAGAACAGGATTATCGCACCACTCTTGTGCGGATCTTACTATGGTTGACCTACGAGGTTCAGTAGTAACTTGATCAGAAGTTTCATGATCATCATCATTAGCTTCCTCACTAATTGGTGTAGGAATCACTGGGACTTATTTGTGTTATGAACTACTTTCCAATAAGAGAGCAGGTAGAATTACCTCATCAAGTTCTACTTTCCTCCGACTCACTTCTTTCAAGAGAAACTCCTTGTCTAGAAAGGATCCATTCTTAGCAACGAATATCTTGCCTTCGGATCTGTGATAGAAGGTGTACCCAACAGTCTCCTTTGGGTATCCTATGAAGACACTTTTCTCCGATTTGGGTTCGAGCTTATCAGGTTGAAGCTTTTTCACATAAGCATCGCAGCCCAAACCTTTAAAAACGACAACTTGGGTTTCTTGCCAAACCACAGTTCATATGGTGTCGTCTCAACAGATTTAGATGGTGCCCTATTTAACGTGAATGCAGCCGTCTCTAAAGCATAACCCCAAAACGATAGCGGTAAATTAGTAAGAGACATCATAGATCACACCATATCTAATAAAGTACGATTACAACGTTCCGACACACCATTACGCTGTGGTGTCCCGGGTGCCGTGAGTTGCAAAACTATTCCGCATTGTTTCAAATGAAGACCAAACTCGTAACTCAAATATTCTCCTCAAGATCAGATCATAGAAACTTTATTTTCTTGTTACGATGATTTTCCACTTCACCCTGAAATTCTATCAACTTTTCAAATGTTTCAGACTTATGTTTCATTAAGTAGATATACCCATATCTGCTTAAACATCTGTGAAGGTCAGAAAATAACGATACCCACCACGAGCATCAACACTCATTGGACCGCATACATCAATATGTATTATTTCCAACAAGTATGTTGCTCGCTCCATTGTTCCGGAGAACGGAGTCTTATTCATCTTGCCCATGAGGCGTGGTTCGCAAGCATCAAGTGATTCATAATCAAGTGATTCCAAAAGCCCATCAGCATGGAGTTTCTTCATGCACTTTACACCAATATGACCTAAGCAGCGATTGCCACAAATAAGTTGCACTATCATTATTAAACTTATATCTTTTGGCTTCAATACTATGAATATGTGTATCACTACTATCAAGATTTAGTAAAATAGACCACTCATCAAGGGTGCATGACCATAAAAGATATTACTCATATAAATAGAACAACCATTATTCTATGATTTACATGAATAACCGTCTTGCATCAAACAAGATCCGGATATAATGTTCATGTATGGCGGCACCAAATAACAATTATTCAGGTCTAAAAATAATCCCGAAGGTAGATGTAGAGGTAGCGTGCCAACGGCGATCACATCGACTTTGGAACCATTTCCCATGCGCATCGTCACCTCGTCCTTAGCCAATCTTCGCTTAATCTGTAACCCCTGTTTTGAGTTGCAAATATTAGCAACAGAACCAGTATCAAATACCCAGGCGCTACTGCGAGCATTAGTAAGGTACACATCAATAACATGTATATCAAATATACCTTTCACTTTGCCATCCTTCTTCTCCGCCAAATACTTGGGGTAGTTCCGCTTCCAGTGACCAGTCCCATTGCAGTAGAAGCACTCAGTCTTAGGCTTAGGTCCAGACTTGGGCTTCTTCACTTGAGCAGCAACTTGCTTGCCGTTCTTCTTGAAGTTACCCTTCTTCCCTTTACCCTTTTTCTTAAAACTAGTGGTCTTGTTGACCATCAACACTTGTTGCTCCTTCTTGATTTCTACCTCCGTAGCCTTTAGCATTGCGAAGAGCTCAGGAATTGTCTTATCCATCCCTTGCATATTATAGTTCATCACGAAGCTTTTGTAGCTTGGTGGCAGTGATTGAAGAACTCTTTCATTGACACTATCAACCGGAAGATTAACTCCTAGCTGAGTCAAGTGATTGTGGTACCCAGGCATTCTGAGTATATGCTCACTAACAGAAATGTTCTCCTCCATTTTGCAGCTGTAGAACTTATTGGAGACTTCATATCTCTCAATCCGGGCATTTGCTTGAAATATTAACTTCAACTCCTGGAACATCTCATATGCTCCATGACGTTCAAAACATCGTTAAAGTCCCGGTTCTAAGCCGTAAAGCATGGCACACTGAACTATCGAGTAGTCATCAGTTTTGCTCTGCCGGACGTTCATAACATCTGGCGTTGCTCCTGCAGCGGGTTTGGCACCTAGCGGTTCTTCCAGGACGTAATTCTTCTGTGCAGTAATGAGGATAATCCTCAAGTTACGGACTGATACGTCTCCATTGTATCTACAATTTTTGATTGTTCCATGCCAATATTATGCAACTTTCATATACTTTTTGGCAACTTTTTATACTATTTTTGGGACTAACATATTGATCCAGTACCCAATGCCAGTTCTTGTTTGTTGCATGTTTTATGTTTTGCAGAATATCCATATCAAATGGAATCCAAACAAGATAAAAACGGACGGAGATTATTTTTGGAATATTTGGAAAATTCCGGAAGAAAAATCCACGCGAGACGGTGCCGAGGTAGGCCACGAGGCAGGCGCACCCACGACCCTCGTGGGCCACCCGTAAGGCGGTTGATGCCCTTCTTCGGCCGCAAGAAAGCTAATTTTTGGTAAAAAATCACGGCGAAGGTTTCAATCCAATCAAAGTTACGGATCACCGGCTATACACGAAGCGGTGAAAGGGCAGCAGGCGAGAACGCGTAAACAGAGAGACAGAGAGACAGATCCAATCTCGGAAGGGCTCTCGCCCCTCCCACGCCATGGAGACCATGGACCAGAGGGGAAACCCTTCTCCCATCTAGGGAGAAGGTCAAGGAAGAAGAACAAGGAGGGGGGGCTCTCTCCCCCTCGCTTCCGGTGGCGCTGGGGGCCATCATCATCACCGCGATCTTCACCAACACCTCCGCCATCTTCACCAACATCTCCATCACCTTCCCCCCTCTATCTACAGCGGTCCACTCTCCAGCAACCCGATGTACCCTCTACTTGAACATGGTGCTTTATGCTTCATATTATTATCCAATGATGTGTTGCCATCCTATGATGTCTGAGTAGATTTTCGTTGTCCTATCAGTGGTTGATGAATTGCTATGATTGATTTAATTTGCTTGTGGTTATGTTGCTACCCTTTGGTGCCCATCAAATGAGCGCGCGCGTGGATCACACCATAGGGTTAGTTGTATGTTGATAGGACTATGTATTGGAGGGCAAGCGTGACAGAAGCTTCAGCCTAGCATAGAAATTGATGCATACGGGATTGAAGGGGAACCAATATATCTTAATGCTATGGTTGGGTTTACCTTAATGAACGTTAGTAGTTGCAGACGCTTGCTAATAGTTCCAATCATAAGTGCATAGAATTCCAAGTAAGGGATGACATGCTAGCAGTGGCCTCTCCCACATGAAACTTGCTATCGGTCTAGTAAAGTAGTCAATTGCTTAGGGACAATTTCACAACTCCTACCACCACTTTTCCACACTCGCTATATTTACTTTATTGTGTCTTTATCTAAGCAGCCCCTAGTTTTATTTTCGTGCTCTTTACTTTCTTGCAAGCCTATCCAAAAATACCTACAAAGTGCTTCTAGTTTCATACTTGTTTCCAGTAAAGCGAACGTCAAGCATGCGTAGAGTTGTATCAGTGGTCGATAGAACTTGAGGGAATATTTGTTCTACCTTTAGCTCCTCGTTGGGTTCGACACTCTTACTTATCGAAAACTGTTGCGATCCCCTATACTTGTGGGTTATCAAGACCTTTTACGGCGCCGTTGTCGGGGAGCAATAGCGTGGTGAATATTCTCGTGTGTGCTTGTTTGCTTTATCGCTAAGTAATTTTTATTTGCTGTTCTTAGTTGTTTTCTATCTTTAGTTATGGGTAGGAACGCAAAATACCAAAAAAAATTAGTTGTACCCTCTTGAACCAATGGTTTAAGAGCCACTCAAAATCTATCACACTCCTGAAGCTTATTACTTGGATCATCTTCGATCCCTATGTGCTCGTGCTGAAACCCCAACTAGCTTAGTTGAGGGCAAATCCTTAGATGAGCATGCTTCTTATGTGCGACACCGCATATCTGAAAAAGGGAAACTTTTACTGGATCAAACTCATCGTTTGCAATGCTATGCTTGGAATTTATGTTATATATATGATTTTACTTGTTGTTCTGAAAACCCTAAGAAACACCTTCCCTGCCAATGTGAGTTTATTGATAATGGAATCTTATCTTCGTATGCTAAGGGTGTTTATAATTACTATGATGTTCAACAAATTGAAGAATTTGTTGCTTTTAAGGGTGCTTATGAAATTGTTTCTTTGATTGAAAAGTATGGTGCTACTCTTTACAAATCTGAAAATTTGGCCATACTTAAATATTGCTATGATAATTATGCTTCTAATGCCTATGTTGAACCATATATTGAGGACTACTCCGCTGTCCAAGAAGAGACTAATATTTTGCAGGAGTCTATGGAAGAAGAAATTGGTGAAACTGTGAGCTCATTGGATGAAAAAGATGATGAGGAGAGCGAAGAACAAAAGGAGGAAGAGCGGAATAGCTACCCGTGCCCACCTTCTAATGAGAGTAACTCTTCAACTCATACATTGTTTAATTTCCCTTCGTACTTACCGAAGGATGATTGCTATGATGATTGTTATGATCCTGTTGATTCTCTTGAAATATCCCTTTTGATGATGCTTGCTATGCTTGTGGCCAAGATGCCAATATGAATTATGCATATGGAGATGAACTTGCTATAGTTCCTTATGTTAAACATGAAATTGTTGCTATTGCACCCACGCATGATAGTCCTATTATCTTTTTGAATTCTCCAAACTACACTATATCAGAGAAGTTTGCTTTTATTATGGATTATATTGATGGGTTGCCTCTTACTACTACACATGATGATTTTAATAGATATAATATGCATGTGCTTGCTTCTCCTACTTGCAATTATTATGAGAGAGGAACTATATCTCCACCTCTCTATGTTTCCCACATGACAAAATTGCAAGAAACTGTTTATACTATGCATTGGCCTTTACTATGTGTGCATGAATTATTCTTATATGACATGCCAATGCATAGGAAGAGAGTTAGACTTCATCATTACTTGATATATGTTGCTTTGTGCTCACTACTAAATTATAAATCATTGTTAATTAAAATTGGCTTTGATATACCTTGGGATCCGGGTGGATTCCCTACTTGAGCACTATATGCCTAGCTTAATGGCTTTAAAAAAAGCGCTGCCAGGGAGACAACCCGGAAGTTTTAGAGAGTCATTTATTTCTGTTGTGTGCTTTTATAAGTTTAGAAATAAAAATAATGTGCCAAGGTTTGCCTTTAGGATGTTTACGATACTTATTGGTTTGTACGGTGCAGGACAGAAACTTTCGCTGTAGTGCGCGATTTTTAGTTTTTTACTGGAACGCCAAATGGTTCTGATTCTTTTTTCACTGTATTTATATACAAATTGTTTATTTTTCCTAATTTTTGCTGAATTTTTCAAGTATCATAAGTATGGTGAATGTTCAGATTATTACAGACTGTTCTGTTTTAGACAGATTCTGTTTTTGATGCATAGTTTGCTTGTTTTGATGAAACTATCAATTTATATCAGTGGATTAAGCCATGAAAAAGCTATATTACAGTATAAACAATGCAAAAACAAAATATGAATTGGTTTGCAACAGTACTTAGAGTAGTGATTTGCTTTATTATACTAACGGATCTTACCGAGTTTTCTGTTGAAGTTTTGTGTGGATGAAGTGTTCGATGAACGAGAAGGTCTCGATGTGAGGAGAAGAAGGAGAGGCAAGAGCTCAAGCTTGTGGATGCCCAAGGCACCCCAATTAAATATTCAAGGAGACTCAAGCATCTAAGCTTGAGGATGCCCCGGAAGGCATCCCCTCTTTCTTCAACAAGTATCGGTATGTTTTCAGATTCGTTTCGTTCATGCGATATGTGCAATCTTGGAGCGTCTTTTGCATTTAGCTTTCATTTTTATTTTATGCATCATGCTGGTATGAGACAGTCCTTAGTTGATTTATAGAATGCTCATTGCACTTCACTTATATCTTTTGAGTATGGCTTTATAGAATGCTTCATGTGCTTCACTTATATCATTTGAAGTTTGGATTGCCTGTTTCTCTTCACTTAGACAACCGCCATTTGTAGAATGCTCTTTTACTTCACTTATATTTGTTAGAGCGTGGGCATATCTTTTGTAGAAAGAAAATAACTCTCTTGCTTCACTTATATCTATTTAGAGAGATGACAGGAACTGGTCATTCACATGGTTAGTCATAAAATCCTACATAAAACTTGTAGATCACTGAATATGATATGTTTGATTCCTTGCAATAGTTTTGCGATATAAAGATGAAGATATTAGAGTCATGATAGTGGGTGGTTGTGGATTGTAGAAATACTTGTGTTGAGGTTTGTGATTCCCGTAGCATGCACGTATGGTGAACCGTTATGTAACCAAGTTGGAGCATGAGGTATTTATTGATTGTCTTCCTTATGAGTGGCGGTCGGGGACGAGCGATGGTCTTTTCCTACCAATCTATCCCCTAGGAGCATGCGCATAGTACTTTGTTTCGATGACTAATAGATTTTTGCAATAAGTATGTGAGTTCTTTATGACTAATGTTGAGTCCATGGATTATACGCACTCTCACCTTTCCATCATTGCTAGCCTCTTGATGCAGTGCATTGCCCTTTCTCACCTCGAGAGTTGGTGCAAAATTCACGGTGCATCCAAACCCCGTGATACGATGCGCTCTATCACACATAAGCCTCATTATATCTTCCTCAAAACAGCCACCATACCTACCTATCATGGCATTTCCATAGCCATTCCGAGATATATTGCCATGCAACTTCCATCATCATCATATACATGACTTGAGCATTTATTGTCATATTGCTTTGCATGACCGTAAGATAGCTAGCATGATGTTTTCATGGCTTGTCCGCTTTTTGATGTCATTGCTACGCTAGATCACTGCACATCCTTGCATACATCACGGAGGCATTCATATAGAGTCATATCTTTGTTCTAGTATCGAGTTGTAATATTAAGTTGTAAGTAAATAAAAGTGTGATGATCATCATTATTAGAGCATTGCCCCAGTGAGGAAAGGATGATGGAGACTATGATTCCCCCACAAGTCGGGATGAGACTCCGGACGAAAAAAAAAATAAAAAAAGAGAAAGGCCAAAAAAAGAGAAAATAAAAAAAACATAAAAAAATGAGAGAAAAAGAGAGAAGGGGCAATGTTACTATCCTTTTACCACACTTATGCTTCAAAGTAGCACCATGTTCTTCATATAGAGAGTCTCTTGAGTTATCACTTTCATATACTAGTGGGAATTTTCATTATAGAACTTGGCTTGTATATTCCAACGATGGGCTTCCTCAAATGCCCTAGGTCTTCATGAGCAAGCAAGTTGGATGCACACCCACTTAGTTTCAGTTTGAGATTTCATATACTTATAGCTCTAGTGCATTTGTTGCATGGCAATCCCTACTCCTCACATTGATATCTATTAATGGGCACCTCCATAGCCCGTTGATACGCCTAGTTGATGTGAGACATTCTCCTTTTTGTCTTCTCCACATAACCCCCATCATTATATTCTATTCCACCTATAGTGCTATGTCCATGGCTCACGCTCATGTATTGTGTGAAAGTTGAAAAGGTTTGA
The DNA here is from genome assembly GCA_021605145.1 of Aegilops bicornis. NCBI lineage: Eukaryota > Viridiplantae > Streptophyta > Magnoliopsida > Poales > Poaceae > Aegilops > Aegilops bicornis. The sequence goes on from CM038675.1 coordinate 711,849,054, forward strand.
GAACGTCAAAAGTATGAAACAATTGCTTGGCTTGTCATCGGGGTTGTGCATGATGTGAATATATTGTGTGAAGAAGATGGAGCATAGCTAGACTATATGATTTTGTAGGGATACCTTTCTTTGGCCATGTTATTTTGAAAAGACATGATTGCTTTATTAGTAGGCTTGAAGTACTATTGTTTTTATGTCAAATGATAGACTATTGCTTTGAATCACTCGTGTCTTAATATTCATGCCATGATTAGATACATGATCAAGATTATGCTAGGTAGCATTCCACATCAAAAATTATCTTTTATCATTTACCTACTCGAGGACGGCAGGAATTAAGCTTAGATGCTGATACGTCTCCATCGTATCTATAATTTTTGATTGTTCCATGCCAATATTATGCAACGTTCATATACTTTTGGCAACTTTTTATACTATTTTTGGGACTAACATATTGATCCAGTGCCCAGTGCCAGTTCCTGTTTGTTGCATGTTTTATGTTTCGCAGAATATCCATATCAAACGGAATCCAAACGGGATAAAAACAGACGGAGCTTATTTTTGGAATATTTGGAAAATTCCGGAAGAAAAATCCACGCGAGACGGTGCCCGAGGTGGCCACGAGGCAGGGGCGCGCCCCTGACCCTCGTGGGCCACCCGTAAGGCGGTTGATGCCCTTCTTCGGCCGCAAGAAAGCTAATTTTTGGTAAAAAAATCACGGCGAAGGTTTCAATCCAATCGGAGTTACGGATCTCCATATATACACGAAACGGTGAAAGGGCAGCAGACGAGAACGCAGAAACAGAGAGAGACAGAGAGACAGATCCAATCTCGGAGGGGCTCGCCCTCCCACGCCATGGAGACCATGCACCAGAGGGGGAAACCCTTCTCCCATCTAGGGAGAAGGTCAAGGAAGAAGAAGAAGGAGGGGCTCTCTCCCCTCGCTTCGATGGCCGAACGCCAGCATGGGGGCCATCATCATCACCGCGATCTTCACCAACACCTCCGCCATCTTCACCAACATCTCCATCACCTCCCCCTCTATCTACAGCGGTCCACTCTCCCGCAACCCGTTGTACCCTCTACTTGAACATGGTGCTTTATGCTTCATATTATTATCCAATGATGTGTTGCCATCCCTGATGTCTGAGTAGATTTTTGTTGTCCTATCGGTGGTTGATGAATTGCTATGATTGATTTAATTTGCTTGTGGTTATGTTGCTGTCCTTTGGTGCCCATCATATGAGCGCGCGCGTGGATCTGATGACCCACAAGTATAGGGGATCTATCGTAGTCCTTTCGATAATTAAGAGTGTCGAACCCAACGAGGAGGAGAAGGAAATGATAAGCGGTTTTCAGTAAGTTTTCTCTGCAAGCACTGAAATAGTAGGTGATAGATAGTTTTGTGATAAGATAAATAGTAAGGAGCAACAAGTAAATAAAGTGCAGCAAGGTGGCCCAATCCTTTATGTAGCAAAGGATAAGCCTGGACAAGCATCCCACTTATGATTAACCCTATTGCAAGCATCCGCAACTACAAAAGGAGTATTAAGGTAAACCTAACCACAACATTAAACATATGGGTCCATATCAACCCCTAACGAAGCAATGCATAAACTAGGGTTTAAGCTTCTGTTACTCTAGCAACCCATCATCTACTTATTACTTCCCCATGCCTTCCTCTAGGCCCAAATAATGGTGAAGTGTCATGTAGTCGACGTTCACATAACACCACTAGAGGAAAAGACAACATACATCTCATCAAAATATCGAATCTAATACCAAATTCACATGACTACTAATAGCAAGACTTCACCCATGTCCTCGGGAACAAACGTAACTACTCACAAAGCATATTCATGTTCATAATCGGAGGGGTAATAATATGCATAAAGGATCTGAACATATGATCTTCCACCAAGAAAACCAAATAGCATCAACAAAAAGGAGTAATCAACACTACTAGCAACCAACAGGTACCAATTTGTGGTTTTGATAAAAGATTGGATACAAGAGATGAACTAGGGTTTTGAGAGAAGATGGTGATGGAGAAGATGTTGATGGAGATTGACCCTCCGATGAGAGGATCGTCGGTGATGACGTTAGTGATGATTTCCCCCTTACGGAGGAAGTGTCCCTGCAGAACAGCTCCGCCAGAGCCCTAGATTGATTCCGCCAAGGTTCCGCCTCGTGGCGGCGGAGTTTCGTCTCGTAAGCTTGCCCCGATTTTTCGAGGGTAAAAGTGATGATATAGCAGAATATGGACGCGGAGGCCACGAGGGGCCCAGGAGATAGGAGGCCGCGCCCTCTGGTGGAGCGCCTCATCTCCTGGGCCGAGTGTGGGCCCCTGGCCTATTTCTTTCGCCCATAAATTCTTAATAAATCCAAAAAGTTGTTTCGTGGAGTTTCGGGACTTTTGGAGTTGTGCGTAATAGGTTTCCAACGTTTGCTCCTTTTCGGCCGAATTCCATTGCCAAAGATTCCCCCTCTTCATAATAAACCTTGTAAAATAAGAGAGAATAGCCATAAGTATTGAGATATAATGTGTAATAACAGCCCATAATGCAATAAATATTGATATAAAAGCATGATGCAAGATGGACGTATCAACTCCCCCAAGCTTAGACCTCGATTGTCCTCAAGCGGAAGCCGAAATCGAAAAATATGTCCACATGTTTAGAGATAGAGGTGTCGATAAAAATAAAATACGGACATGAGGGCATCATGATCATTCTAATGACAGCAACATATATAGATTTTGTCATATGATTTCCTATGCTCAAGTAATAAGCAATTCACAATGTCAAGTATGGTTCAAAAACTTCATTGGGAACTAACGAACTATAATATCAGTCATTGAAGCAATTGCAATTTATCGTAACATCAGAAAGAGTCAATAATAGAGTTTTTCAACAAGCTCACATACTCAACTATCTAAGTAGTCTCCCATAATTGTTAACACTCACGCAATACTTGTGGTCATAGAGTTTCAATTGGACCTTTGAGAAAGATAGGGCTTCTTGTATTGCCTCCCAACATATTCACCTTTAGGTGATGTCAACAATAATAGCCTATGCCAACTTACATCCAATTGGATATATATATATCATGATCTTTCAAACACGAAGAGCTTGCCAAAGGATAAAATGAAAAGGGAAAGGTGAGGATCACCTTGACTCAAGCATAAAGTAAAACATAAAATAAAAAGATAGGCCCTTGCAGAGGGAAGCGAGAGGTTGTCATGCGCGTTTAGGGTTGATGCTGCGAAATCTTAATGCAAAAGAACGTCACTTTATATTGCCCCTTGTATGTGGACCTTTACTATGCAATCCGTCACTTTTATTACTTCCACAAAAAGTTCATACAAAGCTTATTTTCTCCGCACTAATAAGTCATACATATTTAGAGAGCAATTTTTATTGCTTGCACCGATGACAACTTACTTGAAGGATGTTACTCAATCCATAGGTAGGTATGGTGGACTCTCATGGCAAAACTGGGTTTAAGGATACTTGGAAGCACAAGTAGTATCTCTACTTGGTGCAAGGAATTTGGCTAGCATGAGGGGGAAAGGAAAGCTCAACATGTTTGGAAGGTCAATGACAATATACTTTAACTGAGATGTCGGAAAACATAAACAATTACGTTGTCTTCCTTGTCCAACATCAACTCTTTTAGAATGTCATACTTAATGAGTGCTTCACAATCATAAAAGATGTCCAATATAATATATTTGTATGTGAACCCCTCTTTCCTTATCACTTCCTATTAATTGCAACGATGACCAAGGCTACGTTCATCAACTCTCAACAATTTTTATGCCTCATACTTTCTATGTGTGAAGTTATCACTATCCATAAGATCAATATGAACTCTTTTGTTCTTTCTACTTTCTCAAGATCATAGCAACAAAGCAAATCCCTTGACTCAACACTAATCTTTATTATAGATAGCACACGGACTCGACTACATAAAGAGATCACAATGCAAAACTCGAAACTACTTGATATCAAAAACTTCAAAATGCTAGATCAAGATACTACTTAAAAGGATCGAACTAAATAAAGCGGTAAAATAGGAGTGTGATGGTGATACGATACCGGGGCAACTCCCCCAAGCTTGGCAGTTGCCAAGGGGAGTGCCCATACCCATGTGATTATTTCTTCGGAGGTGATGGGGGTGGTGATGATGATGGTGGATAATCGCACATCGAGCGTAAAAGCTCCTCCAACTTGCGGATAATGCCCTTGAGCCCAGCAATATGATCCTTCAACAAAATATTCTCCTGTGTGAGATACTTGTTCTGTATGCAAGCTAGCTCAATCATCTTGAAAGCTTCAATCTCTATTGGAGTAAAAAGGTTAGGTAAAGGTTGAGGGATATCTCCTTCTTTCACCGCCGGAGCTTGGACCTCCATGGCTTCCTTGATCCCTTCATCCTTGTTGATCTCTTCTGGTTCTTCTCTTTTCAGTTCTATCTTCAAAAGCCAAGCATCCTTGTCTTCATTATTGGAGGAGGGTGAAGTCATGGCGCTCTAAATCTGGAGCAAACGACTTGAAAGCAGCGAGAGGATATTTCGTGATACAATGGTCAAAACCTTCAAGTATATATAATGAATTTTACCGACCAAAATACGTAACATACAAGAAAAGCGGAGTCGGGAGGCACACGAGGTGCTTACGAGACAGGGGTAGCGCCCTACGAGGGGCCTCCTCTCTCGTGGGAGCCTCGTGTCCCTTCGGACTACTTCTTTCTTCCTAAAATTCTTAAATAATCCAAAACTGATAAAATTGCCATTAGAGTTGTTTTGGAGTCGGTCTACTTAGCGTACCACGTACCTATGCCTTTTGAGTCTGGAACATTCGAAAGTGTCTCTTATGTATTCCTCGGGGTTATGGTTTCAATAATATTAGAATCAACATTGATAGGATTACCTGAAATATAATGTTTAATTCTTTGACCGTTTACCACCCTCGGATTTGTGCCTTCGAAGTTGTTGATATTTATAGCACGAGAACGATAGACCTCCTCGATAACGTAGGGACCTTCCCATTTTGAGAGAAGTTTTCCTGCAAAAAACCTTAAACGAGAGTTGAACAATAACACATAATCTCCTACATTGAATTCATGCTTTTGTATCCTCTTATCATGCCAGTGTTTGACTTTTTCTTTGAAAAGCTTGGCATTCTCATAAGCTTGGGTTCTCCATTCATCAAGTGAGCTAATATCAAATAACCTTTTCTCACGGCAAGTTTGAAGTCATAATTGAGCTCTTTAATAGCCCAATATGCCTTATGTTCAAGTTCAAGAGGTAGATGACATGCTTTTCCATAAACCATCTTATATGGAGACATACCCATAGGATTTTTGTATGCAGTTCTATAGGCCCATAATGCATCATCAAGTTTTTGGACCAATTCTTTCTAGATCTATTCACAGGTCTTTTGCAAAATTAATTTGAGCTCTCTTTTGCTCAACTCTACTTGACCAACTGAATTTGCGGGTGATAAGGAGATGCTATTCTATGATTGACATCATACTTCATAAGCATCTTACGGAAAGCACCATGAATAAAGTGTGAACCACCATCGGTCATAAGATATCTAGGGACTCCAAACCTCGGAAAAATAACTTCTTTAAGCATTTTAATAGAAGTGTTATGATCAACACTACTAGTTGGAATAGCTTCTACCCACTTAGTAACGTAATCAACAGCAACTAAAATATGTGTATAACCATTGGAGGCAGGAAAAGGTCCCATATAATCAAAGCCGCAAACATCAAATGGTTCAATGACAAGAGAATAATTCATAGGCATTTCTTGACGTCTACTAATGTTACCTATTCTTTGACATTCATCACAAGATAAGACAAACTTACGAGCATCTTTGAAGAGAGTAGGCCAATAAAAACCAGATTGTAGTACCTTGTGTGCGCTTCTATCTCCCAAATTGGTGTCCTCCATAGGATTCAGAGTACATAGGATTTGTTCCTGTTCATGCTGAGGCACACAACGTCTAATAATACCATCTACTCCTTCCTTATAAAGGTGTGGATCATCCCAGAAGTATTGTCTTAAATCATAAAAGAACTTTTTCTTTTGTTGTTATGTGATACTTGGAGGTATTTATTTAGCTACAATGTAATTTGCATAATCAGCATACCAAGGAGCGACGAGAAGCATTGACAACCGCTAATTGTTCATCGTGAAAACTATCATTAATAGGCGTTGGGTCATCAAGAACATTCTCTAACCTAGACAAGTTATGCATAGCAGGGTTCTTAGCTCCCTTTCTATCAATAATATGCAAATCAAATTCTTGGAGCAAGAGAACCCATCTAATGAGTCTAGGCTTAGCATCTTTCTTTTCCATAAGATATTTAATAGCAGCATGATCGATTGTGAATAGTAACTTTGGAATCAACAATATAAGGTCTAAACTTATCACATGCAAACACAACTGCTAAGAACTCTTTTTCAAGAGTAGCATAATTTCTGCAGGCGTTATCAAGAGTCTTACTAGCATACTTTGGATAACATTCAATTTCTTATCGACTCTTTGCCCTAAAACAGCACCCTGACAAAGATAATCACTAGCATCACACATAATTTCAAAAGGTAAATTCCAATCAGGTGGCTAAACAATAGGTGAAGTGATCAAAGCTTTCTTAATTGTTTCAAATGCTTCTACACAATCATCATCAAAGAAAAAAGGAATGTCTTTTTGCAATAAATTAGTCAGAGGCCTAGAGATCTTAGAAAAGTCCTTAATGAACCTCCTATAAAAGCCGGCATGACCAAGGAAACTTCTTATACCTTTTATGTCCTTGGGACATGGCATATTTTCAATAGCATCAACTTTGGCTTTATCAACTTCAATACCTCTCTCGGAGATCTTGTGCCCCAAGACAATGCCTTCATTAACCATAAAGTGACACTTTTCTCAATTCAGAACGAGACTAGTGTATTCGCATCTCTGCAAAACTCGATCAAGGTTGCTCAAACAATCATCAAAAGAGGATCCATAGACGGAGAAGTCATCCATGAATACCTCACAAATCTTTTCACAAAAATCAGAAAATATAGCCATCATGCATCTTTGAAAGGTAGCATGTGCATTACATAAACCAAAAGGCATACGTCTATAAGCAAAAGTACCAAAAGGGCAAGTAAAGGTAGTTTTAGATTGATCCTTTGCTGACACAGGTATTTGAGAGAAACCAAAATATCCATCTAGAAAGCAAAAATGTGTGTGTTTGGATAGCCTTTCTAGCATTTGATCAATAAAAGATAAAGGGTAATGATCTTTCTTAGTGGCTTTATTTAACTTACGGAAATCAATTACCATCCTATAACCTGTAATAATTCTTTGCGGGATCAATTCATCTTTATCATTAGGAACAATGGTAATACCTCCCTTTTAGGGACACAATGGACAGGGCTTACCCATTCACTATCGACAGCGGGATAAATAATACACCGCCTCAAGGAGTTTTAGGATCTCCTTTCTTAACACTTCCTTCATTTTTGGATTTAATCGTCTTTAGGATCTCTAACTGGTTTGGCATCTTTCTCCACAGAAATTTTGTGTTGACATAATGTGGGACTAATGCCCTTAAGATCATCCAGAGTATATCCAACAGCAGCTCGATTGCTTCTTGAGTTTTCAATAATCTTTCTTCTTCTTTCTCTGAAAGTTTAGCACTAATAATAACAGGATATATTTCTTTTTCATCAAGATAAGCATACTTAAGATTATCAGGTAATGGTTTGAGTTCAAACAAGGGATCACCCTTGGTAGGAGGGGGATCCCCAAGAATTTCAACGGGAAGGTTATGTTTTAGCATAAGTTCCTGTTTAAGGAACACTTCATCTATTTCTTCCCTTTCCTTCATAAACATATCGTTTTCATGGTCTAGCAAATATTGTTCTAACGGATCAGTTGGAGGAACAGCAATGGAAGCAAGACCAATAATTTCATCCTTACTAGGTGGTTCCCTTTCACGAGGTTGTCTACTAAACTTGGCAAAATTAAACTCATGAGACATACCATCTATTCCAACAGTGACAATATTCCTTTCACAATTAATCTTAGCACTAGCCGTATTCAAGAAGGGTCTACCAAAAATAATGGGACGAAAATCATCTTGTGGGGAGGCAAGAACAAGAAAATCAGCAGGGTATTTAACCTTCCCGCACAAAACTTCAACATCTCTCACAATCCCTATAGGTTTAATGGTATCCCTATTAGCAAGCTTAATAGTAACATCAATGTCTTCTAATTCAACAGGTGCAATATCATGCATAATTTCTTTATAAAGATCATAAGGTATCGCACTAGCACTAGCACCCATATCACATAAGCAATGATAACAATGATCTCCTATTTTAACGTAAATAACGTGCATGCCTACAACAGTCTCGTGTCTTAGTATCAGGTCTAGCAATATTAGCAGTCTCACCTAAGAAAGAAATAACATGCCCATCTAAGTCCTCATCCAAGAGATCTTTAACCATAGCAATACTAGGTTCAACATTAATTTGCTCAGGAGGTGTATAAGTCCTAGTATTACTCTTACGAACAACAGTCGAAGCTTTAGCATGATCTTTTATCCTAACAGGAAAAGGAGGTTTTTCAACATAAGTAGTAGGAACAATAGGATCACTATAGGTAATAGTCTTTTCTTCGACTGTAATAGGTGCAACTACTTTCACTTCAACAGGAGGATTATATTTAAACCACTTCTCTTTAGGGAGATCAACGTGAGTAGCAAAAGATTAAGTAGCTACTATCTCAGAGTCAAGTCCATACTTAGCGCTAAATCCACGAAAAGCATCGGTATCCATAAAAGATTTAACACAATCGAACTTAGGTGTCATACCTGACTCCTTAGCATCGTCGGAACCCCAATCTTCAGAGTTGCGTTTAATTCTTTCCAATAAGTCCCATTTGAAATCAATAGTCTTCAACATATAAGAACCAACATAGGAAGTATCGAGCTGTTGGAAATATGCCCTAGAGGCAATAATAAAAGGATTATTATTATATTTCCTTGTTCATGATAATTGTCTTTTATTCATGCTATAATTGTATTATCCGGAAATCGTAATACACGTGTGAATACATAGACCACAATATGTCCCTAGTGAGCCTCTAGTTGACTAGCTCGTTGATCAACGAGATAGTCATGGTTTCACGACTATGGACATTGGATGTCATTGATAACGGGATCACATCATTAGGAGAATGATGTGATGGACAAGACAATCCTAAGCATAGCACAAGATCGTGTAGTTCGTTTGCTAGAGCTTTTCCAATGTCAAGTATCTTTTCCTTTGACCATGAGATCGTGTAACTCCGGATACCGTAGGAGTGCTTTGGGCGTACCAAAGCGTCACAACGTAATCGGGTGACTATAAAGGTGCACTACGGTATCTCCGAAAGTGTCATTGGGTTGACACGGATCGAGGCTGGGATTTGTCACTCCGTGTATGGCGGAGAGGTATCTCTGGGCCCACTCGGTAATGCATCATCATAATGAGCTCAAAGTGACCAAGTGTGCGGTCACGGGATCATGCATTACCGCAGTAAAGTGACTTGCCGATAACGAGATTGAGCGAGGTATTGGGATATCGACGATCGAATCTCGCAAATAACGCATCTGGGTGACAAAGGGAATTGTATACGGGTTGCTTAAATCCTAGACATCGTGGTTCATCCGATGAGATCATCGAGGAGCTTGTGGGAGCCAACATGGGTATCCAGATCCATTTGTTGGTTATTGACCGAGAGCCGTCCCCGGCCATGTCTACATGTCTCCCGAACCGTAGGGTCTACACACTTAAGGTTCGGTGGCGCTAGGGTTGTATGAATATGAGTATGCAGCAAACCCAAAGTTGTTGAGTCCGGATGAGATCACGGGCGTCACGAGGAGTTCAAATGGTCAGAGGTAAAGAATTATATATAGGAAGTGCAGTTTTGACCATCGGGAGAGTTTTGGGGTCACTGTATTGTCTGGGACCACGGAAGGGTCCCGAGGTCCACCGGTGGGGCCACCTATCCCGGAGTGCCCCATGGGCTGAAGTGGGAGGAACCAGCCTGGTGGGCTGGTGCGCTTCTAGGCCCCCTCATGCGCCTAGGGTTGGGAACCCTAGGGGTGGGGCGCCCACTTGCCTTGGGGCAAGCCTCCCCTTGGCCGCCCCTTGGGAGATCTCATCTCCAAGGACGGCGCCCCCCCAGGGGGCCTATATAAAGGGGGGAGGGAGGTCAGCCGCACCCTAAAGCTTTGGCGCCTACCTCTCCCCTGCTACACCTCTCCCTCTCGCAGAAGCTCGTGGCTCTGCGGAACCTCGTTGCATCCACCACCACGCCTGCCGTCACGTGCTGGATCTTCATCAACCTCTCCCTCCTCCTTGCTGGATCAAGGTGCGGGAGGCGTCATCCGCTCCGTCGTGCGTGTGTTGAACGCGGAGGTGCTTGTCCGTTTCGGCACTTGGTCATCGGTGATTTGGATCACGACGAGTACGACTCCCTCAACCCCTTTCACTTGAACGCTTCCGCACGCGATCTACAAAGGTATGTAGATGCACTCCTATCACTCATTGCTAGATGAACTCATAGATGGATCTTGGTGAACGTAGGAAAATTTTTATTTTATGCAACGTTCCCCAACACGAGCAGGTTGCGATTATCAAGAGAAAGCCGAGCATAAAAATTCTGAATAATCATTTCCCGAGAGAGCTCATGATTGGGGCATGAATACAACATAGACTTAAGCCTCCCCAAGCTTGAGCGATGCTTTCTCCTTCATGAGGCCAGAAATTATATATGTAATTACGATCATGATGAACAAGATGCATAGGATAGAACTTGGTGAAATTCCAACTTCAATAAACTTATAATTCCAAGATCTCGTATCATCACATAGCCTATACCATGTCATTGCATCTCCCTTCAAAGATAAAGGGAAGACCTTCCTTTTGACAACATCATCGGGAATACGCAAGCTTAAATAATCCATAAACTTCATCCACAAAGATAAGGTGTAAATCGGGATGCAATGTTCCGCCTCACGCAAAAGGATTAGCTAGCAGTTTTTCTATCATACCCGAAGGAATCTCAAAGTGAATATTTTCATAAAGTTCAGTAGGTTGAGTAGCATCTCTTTGCTCTTCTGGTTGGGGTGAAGATACCCCAAACAAGCCCCTCAAAGGATTAGTTTCCATAGTGAAAAGTAACAGAAAATTTCAGCACACTATATAAATGTTTCCTTACCAAGTTCCACTCACCAAAAGCGCTACGCTCCCCGGCAACAGCGCCGGAAAAAGAGTCTTGATGACCCACAAGTATAGGGGATCTATCGTAGTCCTTTCGATAAGTAAGAGTGTCGAACCCAACGAGGAGCGTAGGAAATGATAAGCGGTTTCGATGAAGGTTTTCTCTGCAAACCTTTGAAATATTAGGTGATAGATAGTTTTGTGATAAGATAAATAGTAACGAGAAACAAGTAAATAAAGTAAATAAAGTGCAGCAAGGTGGCCCAATCCTTTATGTAGAAAAGGATAAGCCTGGACAAATTCTAATAATGAAGAAGGAGCTCCCGAGGACACATTAGGAATTGTCGTCAAGCTAGTTTTCATCACGTTCATAAGATTCGCGTTCGGTACTTTGATAATTTGATATGTGGGTGGACCGGTACTTGGGTACTGCCCTAACTTGGACAAGCATCCCACTTATGATTAACCCCTATTGCAAGCATCCGCAACTACAAAAAGGAGTATTAAGGTAAACCTAACCACAACATTAAACATATGGGTACATATCAACCCCTAACGAAGCAACGCATAAACTAGGGTTTAAGCTTACATCACTCTAGCAACCCATCATCTACTTATTACTTCCCCATGCCTTCCTCTAGGCCCAAATAATGGTGAAGTGTCATGTAGTCGACGTTCACATAACACCACTAGAGGAAAAGACAACATACATCTCATCAAAATACCAAACGAATACCAAATTCACATGACTACTAATAGCAAGACTTCACCCATGTCCTCAGGAACAAACGTAACTACTCACAAAGCATATTCATGTTCATAATAAGAGGGGTAATAATATGCATAAAGGATATGAACATATGATCTTCCACCAAGTAAACCAAATAGCATCAACTACAAGGAGTAATCAACACTACTAGCAACCCACAGGTACCAATTTGTGGTTTTGATACAAGATTGGATCCAAGAGATGTACTAGGGTTTTGAGAGGAGATGGTGCTGGTGAAGATGTTGATGGAGATTGACCACCTCCCGATGAGAGGATCGTTGGTGATGATTTCCCCCTCCCGAAGGGAAGTGTCCCCGGCAGAACAGCTCCGTCAGAGCCCTAGATTGATTCCGCCAAGGTTCCGCCTCGTGGCGGCGGAGTTTCGTCTCGTAAGCTTGCCCCCGATTTTTTCCAGGGTCAAAGTGATGATATAGCAGAATATGAATGGCCGGAGGCCCACCAGGCCAGGAGATAGGAGGCCGCGCCCTCACGGTGGGGCGCCCCTGGCCTATTTCTTTCGCTCATAAATTCTTAATAAATCAAAAAAGTTGTTTCATGGAGTTTCAGTACTTTTGGAGTTGTGCGGAATAGGTTTCCAACGTTTGCTCCTTTTCCAGCCAGAATTCCAGCTGCCGGCATTCCCCTCTTCATGGTAAACCTTGTAAAATAAGAGAGAATAGCCATAAGTATTGAGATATAATGTGTAATAACAGCCCATAATGCAATAAATATTGATATAAAAGCATGATGCAAAATGGATGTAGACACCATAGGGTTAGTTGTATGTTGATAGGACTATGTATTGGAGGGCAAGGGTGAGAGAAGCTTCAGCCTAGCATAGAAATTGATGCATACGGGATTGAAGGGGGACCAATATATCTTAATGCTATGGTTGGGTTTACTTAATGAACGTTAGTAGTTGCGGACGCTTGCTCATAGTTCCAATCATAAGTGCATAGAATTCCAAGTAAGGGATGACATGCTAGCAGTGGCCTCTCCCACATGAAACTTGCTATCGGTCTAGTAAAGTAGTCAATTGCTTAGGGACAATTTCACAACTCCTACCACCACTTTTCCACACTCGCTATATTTACTTTATTGTGTATTTATCTAAGCAGCCCCTAGTTTTATTTTCGTGCTCTTTACTTTCTTGCAAGCCTATCCAAAAATACCTACAAAGTGCTTCTAGTTTCATACTTGTTTCCGGTAAAGCGAACGTCAAGCATGCGTAGAGTTGTATCGGTGGTCGATAGAACTTGAGGGAATATTTGTTCTACCTTTAGCTCCTCGTTGGGTTCGACACTCTTACTTATCGAAAACTGTTGTGATCCCCTATACTTGTGGATTATCATGGACCCAGTCCGTGTAGTTGCTACCATCATCTTTCAACTTAGCTTTCTCTAGGAACGCATTAAAATTATGCCAATCATCACGTGAGATGGAGTAGTTTCCAATGGTGAACATCACTATGTTGATCATATCTACTATATGATTCACGCTTGACCTTTTGGTCTCAGTGTTCCGAGGCCGTATCTGCATATGCTAGGCTCGTCAAGTTTAACCCGAGTATTCTACTTGTGCAAAACTGGCTTGCACCCATTGTATGTGAACGTAGAGCTTATCACACCCGATCATCACTTGGTGTCTCAAAGACGACGAATCAGTAGTAACGGTGCATACTGTGGAGAACACTTATACCTTGAAATTTAGTGAGAGATCATCTTATAGTGCTACCGCCGTACTAAGCAAAATAAGATGCATAAAGGATAAACATCACATGCAATCAATATAAGTGATATGATATGGCCATCGTCATCTTGTGCCTTTGATCTCCATCTCCAAAGCACAGTCATGATCACCATCATCACCAGCTTGACACATTGATCTCCATTGTAGCATCGTTGTCGTCTCGCCAACTATTGCTTCCACGACGATCGCTACCGCTTAGTGATAAAGTAAAGCAATTACATGGCGATTACATTTCATACAATAAATCGACAACCATATGGCTCCTGCCAATTGCCGATAACTGTGTTACAAAACATGATTATCTCATGCAACAACTTATATAATCACGTCTTGACCATATCACATCATAGCATGCCCTGCAAAAAAAAGTTAGACGTCCTCTACTTTGTTGTTGCAAGTTTTACATGGCTTCTACGGGCTTAGCAAGAACCGTTCTTACGTACGCATCAAAACCACAACAATTTTTCGTCAGGTGTGCTGTTTTAACCTTCAACAAGGACCGGGCGTAGTCACACTCGATACAACTAAAGTTGGAGAAACAGACACCCACTAGCCACCTGTGTGCGAAGCATGACGGTAGGACCAGTCTCATGAACGCGGTCATGTAATGTCGGTCTGGGCCGCTTCATCCAACAATACCTCCGAATCAAAGTATGACATGCTGGTAAGCAGTATGACTATTATCACCCACAACTCTTTGTGTTCTTCTTGTGCATATAACATCTACGCTTAGACCTGGCTCGATGCCCTTTGTTGGGGAACGTAGTATTTCAAAAAATTCCCTACGATCATGCAAGATCTATCTAGGAGAAGCATAGCAACGGCAGGAGAGTGTGTCAACATACCCTCGTGAGACCAAAGCGGAAGCATTAAATGTACTTAGCGGTTGATGTAGTCGAACGTCTTTGCGATCCAACCGATCAAGTACCGAACGCACGACACCTTCGCGATCTGCACACGTTCAGCTTGGTGATGTCCCTCAAACTTCTAGATCTAGCTGAGGTTGAGGGAGAGTTTCGTCAGCACGACGGCGTGTTGACGGTGATGATGAAGTTACCTACGCAGGGCTTCGCCTAAGCACTACGACAATATGACCCAGGTGGAAATATGTGGAGGGGCACCGCACCTGCCAAGAATCAACTTGTGTCTATGGGGTGCCCCCTCCCCCGTATATAAAGGAGGGGAGGAGGGGGCCGGTAGGCATCATGGTGCGCCCCCAAGGGGGGGATTCCTACTCCTACTAGGAGTAGGTTTCCCCCTCTCCTAGTCCAACTAGGAGGGGGAAGGAAGGGGAAGAGGGGAAGAAGGATAGGGGGGCTGGCCCCCCTCCCCAATTCGGATTGGGCCTTGGGGGGCTCCCCCACCTCTTGGCCGCCTCCTCTCTCTTCCACTAAGGCCCATGCCCATTCACCCCCTGGGGGGTTCTGGTAACCCCCCGGTACTCCAGTAAATGCCCGAACTCATCCGAAACCATTCCGGTGTCCAAACTGTTGGGGAACAAAGTAATTTCAAAAAAATTCCTACGATCACGCAAGATCTATCTAGGTGATGCGTAGCAACGAGAGGGGAGAGTGTTTTCCACGTACCCTCGTAGACCGAAAGCAGAAGCGTTATGCCAATGAGGTCGATGTAGTCGTACGTCTTCACAATCCGACCGATCCTAGCATCGAAGGTACGGCACCTCCGCGATCTGCACACGTTCAGCTCGGTGACGTCCCACGAACTCTAGATCCAGCTGAGGACAGGGGAGAGTTTCGTTAGAACGACGGCGTGATGACGGTGATGATGAAGTTACCGTCGCAGGGCTTCGCCTAAGCACTACAACGATATGACCGAGGTGGAAATCTGTGGAGGGGCACCCGCACTGCAGCTAAACAATCAACTTGTGTGTCTATGGGGTGCCCCTCCCCAGATATAAAGGAGTGGAGGAGGGAGGGCGGCCCTCTCATGGCGCGCCAAGGGGGGCAGTCCTACTCCCGATGGAGTAGGTTTCCCCTTCCCTAGTTGGAGTAGGAGAAGAAGGAAGATGGAAAGGGAGAGAAGGAAAGGGGGGCCGACCCCCTCCCAATTCTGATTGGGCTTGGGGGGGCCACCTTGGCCGCCTCCTCCTCTCTTAGACCATGGCCCATTAAGGCCCATTAACTCCCCGGGGGTTTCCGGTAACCCCCCGGTACTCCGGTAAATGCCAAAACACACCCGGAACCATCCCGATGTCCAAACATAGCCTTCCAATATATCAATCTTTATGTCTCGACCATTTTGAGACTCCTCGTCATGTCCGTGATCACATCCGGGACTCCGAACAATCTTCAGTACATTAAAACACATAAACTCATAACATTGATCGTCATCGAACGTTAAGCGTGCGGACCCTACGGGTTCGAGAACTATGTAGACATGAACGAGACTCATCTTCGGTCAATAACCAATAGCGGAACCTGGATGCTCATATTGGTTACTACATATTCTACGAAGATCTTTATCCGTCAAACTGCATAACAACATATGTTGTTCCCTTTGTCATTGGTATGTTACTTGCCCGAGATTCGATCGTCGGTATCTCAATACCTAGTTCAATCTCATTACCGGCAAGTCTCTTTACTCGTTCCGTAATGCATCATCCTGTAACTAACTCATTAGTCACAATGCTTGCAAGGCTTATAGTGATGTGTATAACCGAGTGGGCCCAAAGATACCTCTCTGACAATCGAAGTGATAAATCCTAATCTCGATCTATGCCAACTCAACAAACACCATCGGAGACACATGTAGAGCATCTTTATAATCACCCAGTTACGTTGTGACGTTTGATAGCACACTAAGTCTTCCTCCGGTATTGGCGATTTTCATAATCTCATAGTCATATGAACATGTATAAGTTATGAAGAAAGCAATAGCAATAAACTAAACGATCATAGTGCTAAGCTAACGGATGGGTCAAGTCAATCACATCATTCTCTAATGATGTGATCCCATTCATCAAATGACAACTCTTGTCCATGGCTAGGAAACTTAACCATCTTTTACTAACGAGCTAGTCAAGTAGAGGCATACTAGTGACACTCTGTTT